>JAVSEF010000002.1:0-1200000 GCA_032927745.1 Schwanniomyces capriottii
CCTACACACCATCCTACACACCATCCTACACACCATCCTACACACCATCCTACACACCATCCTACACACCATCCTACACACCATCCTACACACCATCCTACACACCATCCTACACACCATCCTACACACCATCCTACACACCATCCTACACACCATCCTACACACCATCCTACACACCATCCTACACACCATCCTACACACCATCCTACACACCATCCTACACACCATCCTACACACCATCCTACACACCATCCTACACACCATCCTACACACCATCCTACACACCATCCTACACACCATCCTACACACCATCCTACACACCATCCTACACACCATCCTACACACCATCCTACACACCATCCTACACACCATCCTACACACCATCCTACACACCATCCTACACACCATCCTACACACCATCCTACACACCATCCTACACACCATCCTACACACCATCCTACACACCATCCTACACACCATCCTACACACCATCCTACACACCATCCTACACACCATCCTACACACCATCCTACACACCATCCTACACACCATCCTACACACCATCCTACACACCATCCTACACACCATCCTACACACCATCCTACACACCATCCTACACACCATCCTACACACCATCCTACACACCATCCTACACACCATCCTACACACCATCCTACACACCATCCTACACTCCTTTTATACTCGGTTCCCACACTCCTTAATTTACCCGCTCTCACCCACACATTGCATTTGAATTTCTCCTTCTGATTATGAGCTCGCCCTTTTCGCGCTTTTCTCTTTGTCTCCTTCAACTTTATTCTTCAAAAATTACCCATTCGCACTGTCCATTTACTATCGTTAAATCCATTAATATTTATACTCTCCATTATTTTCATACAACTTTTTTTAATTCAATTCTCCGTTTATAATCAGAAATCCATCAAATCCAACTCCATCAAGTTCAACTCCATCAAGTTCAACTCCATCAAGTTCAACTCCATCAATTTGATTTTCCTGAATTCTACTTTTACTACTAATTATCCCACATTTACAATCTTAGTATCTTCCAAGTCGAAAATTACCCTTCGAATATACCATCATAAATCACTAACTATTTTTATATTCCATCTCTAAGCCAAAAATTATAACCTAATTGCCTCAATGACTAACATGATATACCTATCTTTTTAAAATCTTCACTTTTCCTGAAATTTAAAGCGCCTAAATACCACCCCTAAGCGCTCTGCATATAATCCTATCTTTCCAATAAATTTAATATCCCCCATTCCCTCTCCTTGACCAAAATATCTACATATTCAGAATCTCCTCTTCTTCCAGATTTCAAAAATACAATTACCTTTGCTCCAACTTCCTTTTTCACCCAAATCAATAGGGCCCAATTCACCACCCTTAAGCGGTCTGCATATAAGACTAAGATTCTACTAATTTAAATACCCCCAATTATCTATTTCTGATCATGCTAACTAACAATTCAGAATCTCCCTTTCTTCAAGACTATAAAATTAACAATACTTTTTCTGAAACGCCAATTTTCACCCAAATTGGAAGGTCCCAAATTAGCACCCCTAAGCGGTCTGCATATAAGATTACTATTCTAATAATTTAAATAAATTTCCACATTATCTCTTCCTGATCACACTAACTATGAGTTCTAAATCTCCTTCTCTCTTAGATTATATAAATATAATTACCTTTACACCAGCTTCTATTTTGACCCAAATCAATAGGGCCCAAATCACCACCCCTAACTGCTCTGCATATAAGACTTCTATTCTACTAATTTAAATATCCCAATTACTTATTTCTGATCATACTCACTATGAATTCTGAATCTCCTCTTCCTCCAGATTCTAAAAATACAATTACCTTTGCTCTAGCTTCAACTTTAATCAAATTTCATAGGGCCCAAAATACCACCCCTAAGCGGTTTGCATATAAGACCTTCTCTTTTAATATGTAAATAGATTTCCACATTATCTCTTTCTGATAATAATATTTACATATTTATAATCTCCTTCTGTCCAAGATTTTAAAAATACAACTACATTTGCACCAGCTTCTATTTTCATCTAAATGACGGGGCCCTAAATGACCTCCCCTAAGCGCTCTGCATATAAGTTTGCTCCTCTGATAATTTATGAATTTTCCACATTAACCCTACTAATTACAATATTTACACATTTATACTATTACTAAATTTTTATACTCAATTTTTCTATCAATCTTTAAAGATCTAAGTTTAGTATACAATAATATTAAACTGAAACCTAACCATAAGATCCTTTCTCAGTTATCTCCCTCATATCATTATAAACATTATCAATCCCCTTCGCCTGGTATATTTATCCTTTATAACTTATAATTTATTAATATCCCCTGCATCTATTTTATCTGTTCATTTTTTACTTTTCCATATAGGTAAATGACTCTCATTTATCATGATCCTACTAAAATCAGGGTTAATATTCAACGTATGCAATCATTCCTTGCTTATCAATAAATACATCTTTACTGCTCAATAAATACATCTATGCTCATCAATAAATACATCTTTACTCATCAATAGAACTTTGTTTATATCCATCTTTTTTGCAATTATATATAAATTTATATCTGGCAATATATTATTTATATATTTTATCAATAAATATATTTTCGCCTATCAATAAATACATCTTTGATTATATAATAATCTCTGGTAAACGTATATTTCATACTTAACTCACTCTAAATTTAAAATCCCTTGATGGAGATCCCCCCTAATTTATCACCCCTTGTCCTTATTTAGGTATATTAATTAAGGGTAGATAAGGATCTCTTTGACTATTGGCTCGCATTACCTCGTGATTATCAATCGTTCATCACCATTGCTCCAATCTTTTCACTATAAATTTGGACATATACTAGACCCGTTTGCGTTTCTTCGTCAAAGCTGGAGGCGTCAATAGGTCTAATGTGGTGTTTCTAGCATTACCACGAGATTCTGGTGTTCTAGCTCACATTCTCGATCTTGATTCCGATCTTGATTCCGTTCTCGATTCCGATCTCGGTCTCGGTTTCTTTTTTGAGGGCATTTCCATAATCACTCGTATTTCCTCATCATCACTAGGAATAACAACTATTTCTACACGTTCATCATTAGCTATCGTTGAATCTGCTACGGAATTTTCTTTCTTCACTTGAATTTGGGAAAACAAATGATCTAAACCCGAACACCATTTCTGACCAATTATTGATTCTGATTGAGATCTATGATTCCGGTATTCATTAGGTAAGGCACTTCGTGGACTCAAACTAATTGATTTACTTCTGCTTGGAAGAGATTTTCCGCGATCTTTATAAAGGTTAATGGTATTGTTGAATATGTTTGAAGATCGACTGCGAATATTACTTTGACCTGGATATAACGTATTTGACACATTGGCTAGATTAAAATATGAATCTATGGTCAATGGTGGATTCGATTGGGGACTGATAATAGGATTTGGTGGGTCAACTTGACCCAAATCTTCTCCGACTCGATTTCCTCCTCCCCTTGATGATTCATCATCACTTGAAGGTGATCCGTTGTCATCGCCAGTTTCAGGATAATCCTCAGATGACTGCTCGCCTAATAAATAATCCTGAGAAGAATTTGAACTTATACTAACATCAACTTGGGTTATTTCGACAGGACTTGGTAGATCAATATGACTGAAATATACTCCTCCTTCCCCAGAAGATGATGATTCCTCGTCAGATGAGCTTCCATCTTGTCCAGAGTTACAACATCTTCGAATGGCGATCCGACCTCTTCTATTATTTCAACATCTCTGTTCCCTTCGATTTGGCCCCTCATATCAAGATATTCCCGGTTCAACGCATGTTTATGCCAATCATATTCATATGACGAGCCGTTACTGCTTCTGCCGTATTCGTTGAAGGTAAGTTCATAACGGCTATGCTTATAAACAGATGCTCGTTGAGAACACAACACATAAAAGTGTACCAACAGTCGAATCATACAGTAGTTATTCTCCTGACATATAAATACATCTTCAAAGTCCTGAAGTCCAAGGGATAAGTCGTCATTTCTTTGATGCTCACCCATTTGGGCTTTCATTAATATATCCGTGAGAATACACGATTTGAGACAATAATTTATTCCAATAGCTCGAAGGTACGCGCTAACTGGCATGCAAATCGCCAATCCTGCGGAGAATAGTATAAAATCATTCGATCTGGGTTGCTCGACTGCACTATCATTCCCAGTAGGGGTGTCATTATCCTCGCCACTAATTTGCCTGCTGCGAAAATTTCGTCTGTTTCTCTCCAGCATGCCAAAATCTCCCATGTGAAGCGCGGTTCATCTTGATAATAACGTCTCCGGTGATATCCATGTATTCGGTCCATCATTATCAGTTTCATTATACTCAGCAATACTATCATCAATCTGTTGCCCAGAAGGATCTGCTAGCGCAAGATTAGTAAATGGTTTTTTAAATACATTCCCTAAACCCAATCTCGCAATAATGAAAGTGCTGTAAATACTGTGTGATTATATATTCCTGTTACTAATCGACCACGCTGTTCATTACTTACTTCCGCTGTATTGCTAGAAAATTTATCATATTCCTCTTGTCCCCTAGAGAGGAATTTTCCGTGGTCATCAAATGTTGTGTGGATCGCTTCACGTAACCTCCGTGTCAATTCATCATCTCGAAGTCGAATCATAACGAGGTGTAATAGTTTTGCCATTTGATCAGAATATTGTTCAACATTACTATATGTACGTAGTAACCGGAAATTAGTCGATTTGGTTATTCTATTCATGTTCTTCACCACATCCAATCTAGTGACTTTGATATTATTAACATTGGCTCTAACGAGAACCATCATTAATGCTAAACACTTTTTAAGTCTCTTGATTTGAGATACTTGTTGCAAATCATTTCTAGCACTATTAAAGGCTTTGATAACTGTGGTGGATGCCCTTTCTGTCATGATCTTTTTAACATATTCATGGTGGTGTTCTTGAGGAATATCACTATCCAGTGCTACAACGTTTTTTGGTTGTTCAATAGTTCCATATTTTACAAGTTGTTCTAAATATCCCTCTCAGTAGGACAATATACTTTGACATTTTGTCCAAGATTACTATTAACAAATTGAAGTTTTTGGTATGCTGCTTCTTTAATATCTTTAAATACACATTGGTGTTTAAATATATCTTTGAACAGCTGACACACCTTGCCACATCGACATGCGTACCGGTAGTAAATTGGTAATCCTTGGATTGGTAATTGCCAGTCTAATGATTCCTGGTCTCACCAATCCAATTATACTATCTAACTTTAGCTCGCCTACTATTTCACAAAGTCTTTCCATTTCTTCCAGTGGATCAAACATATCAGCCAAATCAATTGGTTCCTTTGGTTCTCTTTCTTCACAATGTTTATGAAGACTAGTTTTATTTACGGCACAATTTTTCACAAGACATATGAGGCGGTGGAACATCATAAATGAAATTTGCCATGGAAAAATCTAGTTCATCTTCTGATGAGTATTCATCATAATCAGAAGAATAATTGCTCATTTTTTTTTTATTTGAAAAATACAAATTTAATGCAATTTTCTACTTTAAAAAATTTAACTTTAAAAATTTCCTCTAATTATATAAAAAAATCAATAAATTTGTTATAATTACTTTAAGTAAGGAGCATGTAATTCTTATCATCCCTGTCTTATCTGATAGTATGTTTATATTGATTCTATTGGTTATTTCCAGTAAATATACCCCTATATATTTTGAAATAGTCAATGCAACCTACCCCTTGTTGCAATAAATCGTAGGCGTATCCCAACCCCCGACCTCATCACCCAATGCAACCCCCCATGTTGCACCCCAGGTCCATCATCCCTTCATCCCAACCACCCTTAAACCTAAGATCATAAAAACTCTTTGCATCAAAAACCCGCACCATAAAACCTATACACAATAATACGCACACCCTATGGTACAAGCCACCATAATACGAGGACATATGGACCACTAGACCTACATTCCAATAGACCTACATTCCAATAGACCTACATTCCAATAGACCTATATACCTATATACCTACATTCCAATAGAGCTACATTCCTATGGAAGTAGTGCCCATGACGGATGAATAAAGTTGGAAACAGCAGAGTCAGGAATATCATTGTGTCAAAGATTGTCTTCATATTAATTATGTAAGATATTATGAACTCTGAGAAATAGAACAATTGAAGCAGTCAGATAGAAATAAAGACAAATGGGAAAAATTACAAGAAAAATGCACGAGATATTTATTTGTGGATAGTGGAAGTGGAAGTGGAATTGTTCAACAAGAAGATATGTATGCACTTTTTATGTCAATGAGTACCAAGTTCATCAAGAAAAGATTGGGGATAAGAGACTGGAGGCAGATTTTGGTACAATTTGTTAAAAAGAATTTCTCAGGCACTAGCAAGCTAAGTCATCATTTATCTATAAATTCTTAGAGATACAGGCAGGTCACGGACCAACAGTAGAATTCAATAGGTCCGAAAAAAATACCAGTAGAGAATATGAAAACAGTATTGTTGAAGCGCAGCAATTGATATCTGAACGATGGCACGAAATCATTAAACTTCCTACCTCGCCCAAGGAAATCGAAACATCGAACCTAAAATTTAATTAGAACAGAAAGAGATCTTTTGAAGTGTTTATAGATGGATAGCTGGTGTGTGTAATTTGTTTTTGTTTTTAAAAGTTAAAATATTGTCATGTGATAGAAACAAATTCCAGATTATATAATACAGTTGATGTTTATTACGTAATAGTTTGTGTATTGATTTCGAGGGAGCCATGACGTCATGGCCCTCCCAAAAGTAAATAAATGCGCAGATTGCAATTTTTGTATGGGTTTGGGCAGAATGCACTCATTTGCAGGGTATAGTTCATTGTTAGTTGTTCCCAGCACATTGCAAAATGTACCGTGTGTCGCGTTAATTGTCTATTGTACATTGACACACCAGGTCTTTCGAGTTGGCATGTGTATAACATGCCAACTTATTTTGTGGGGAACATTTTCATTCTGAGGACTTCTATCCGTTCTTGAGTACCATGAGTTATAAATGAGTTTGGCCCGTTGAAGCCTCATCAAAGTTAGTCTAAAGTTATCTGCTGCCCTTCTTATTAAAGAAAATCCTTGAACGGGGTATGTTAAAGGATACCTTATTATGGAGAGATGCGAAGGGATTTTGTCAGGACGGATTCAAAAAGATTTTGAAAATCACGCGAGCAACTGTTGAATTATACGCACAAAAATGGATTATTTTTCCTTCTAACGACTTATAGGTTCATCTTATACATAACTTTTTATGTGAGAATTTGTCAAAAATACTAAAAAACCCACTATAATAAAATGGCTTTTGCGGAAAAACCTTTGTTGAGACAAAAATAAAAAATATTGACTCCGACGCGGTTCGAACGCGTGCATCTTTACGATAACAGAACTTGAGTCTGCCGCCTTAACCACTCGGCCACAGAGCCCTCAATAAAGTTTGTTAGGAAATGTTCCTAACAGTACCTTCACGTGCAAGCTATACACTATATAATTCGCATTTGTTGCAAACTCTACAAGTTTACTTTTAGAGATCAGTTTTTCCTGTTATATCTAATTTATATACTATTATATATAAATATATTACTGTTTTCTGGTTAAATAACCTCTAAGAGTTCATCTAAATAAGAATTAAGGACTAAATCTAACTTAAAGGTCCATAAGTTTCCTAACAAAGTTTGTAAGAGTTGTGTTGAGGTTTAAGTGAGTCTAAGTGATTTATAGTTATTAACAATACTATCTAAATACTTAGCTATTCCTATTCACACCTAACTACGTCTACTTCGTCTAGTTCCTTATATTGTTCCTTATGGTAGTGGTATGATGTGTTATACTCTTAGAGGGCTCTCACGTGTCACAACACGTTTACCATTCTCCTATATCATCTTGATCTCTAACAAATATTGTTAGGATATGTTCCTATAACAGTACCTTCACGTGCAAGCTATACATTATTATTCACATTTGTTACAAACTCTACAAGTTTAACTTTTAGAGATCAGTTTTTCCTGTAATATCTAAATTATATACCATTATATATAAAATATATTACTGTTTTCTGGCTAAATAACCTCCATGAATTTATCTAAGTAAGAATTAATATGACCTATCCATATCGACGGTCAAAGTAAACTATCAAATATTATTTATAAACTTATTGTGAAAATCGTATATTGATTGAGAATGTTTTAACTATTCTAGAAAATCAACCCAAATTCTTTCAGACCAATTTAGATCTATAAATCAGTTTAAAACTTCAATGACGTTGATGGCAAGAGAGGATGCATATTGGTGGTTGATACCAGTAAGCAATTTACGATCAGTAACAGTGTAATCATACCATAGGCCCGGTGATCAGCTATATATAGCACTATACTTTCTGGCAACTTGCTCCACAGAAAGCAAATTCAAGTCTTGCATTTTATTTGTTACTCCTAAGATTTCTTCACCTTCATCAGAAAACCCCGTAATGGCCCTACCTCCAATGAGAAGTTTTCCAGTAGCTGGGTTAATCATTCCCTCAAAGATGGCTAGTCCGTGGCAAACAGCTGAAACAACATCACCCTTGGCCCAGATCTTAGCAACAACATCTTGAAATTCCTTAGCATTAGTACTGGAACCAGCAGAAGCATAGAAAATGATGTAGTCATCTGGGTTAACGTCTGAAACTTTTTTTTTGTTAGTCAAACCTTTTTGGAACTCGGAGTCCTTGTTCTCCCATACAGCCAAGTCTTTCTTTTTAGAAAGCTTCGGTAAGGGAGTGGGCATCTGGACCATAAGTACCAGTTTCGGAAACAAAGTCTACTTCAAAACCCTTGGATCTGAATACGTTGGATGGGTGTAAAGCTTCGATTATAAATAAACTGGTCTTGGTAGCGTCATCGTAGAAGGCACCGATGTAATTTGTGATTCCAATTAATTCTTTGTTCATTTTTGCATGAACACTTGTCAAATTTCAATTTCAATTTCAATTTTTTTGCGGCCATTTATGTTTCATGATCGTCATCCGAACCTAAATGGTTAGATATGTTGCTTACAAATTGCGAACATGCATCAAATTTCTCGAACGCCAAACTCTGCATCCTGTGGCTCCTGAAACTTCATGGAGTTCTACGAAATAGGCACTTAGCAAACTTTTTGTTAACTTGGCCATTGTGAATTGAATTCAACTAGCTTTTATGCTTACACGGCACTTACTACCATATTTTGAAATACCATGGAGCACGAATACTGAACTTACATGAATCTTATACGTGTCGTCTTAATATTAATATCTATATACTCTCATACTACGCGTATTTATTAATGATTTGTGCAAATGCGACATGGGATTTTTAATAATGTCGCAAATGTAACGACATTGACAGATAGATGAGATGCTGAGTCCATGCAAAATCCGTAAATACATGATCACCCCTAGAATTAGAGATACGAAGATACGAAGTCTATGGTAAAGGGATATGTCATTTGCCAACTTTGACTTAAAATCACAAAAGACATTAAAGAAGAAAGGGAGTACAAGTCACATTATTGAAAACCAGACTGCCCCACAAAATGGTCTCGATAAAATAATAAATAATACGACGGAGCAATTACATCTTTTTGGGGGACTAATATCCCAATTAGATTCTCAAAGAAAACAGATAGGCTCGAGAAGAGATTTTATAGAACTTAGAAATGGGATAGATGAATTAGTAATTAAAATTGCGGATATAGATAATGCCATAAAATTATTAGTTCTGAATTTATCAGGATTAATCACTAAAAAACAGTCTGAAACCCCAACTGAAGTATCTCATGATAATAATTTGCAAATTTCTAGTCATAAATTGCTTTTAAGAGATATAATAACAAATGAGTATGAAAGTCTTCATAGTCAATTCCTGAAGGCATCTAGGGTATATAATGAAAAGTAGAGAGCTTTCTCCTTAAAGAATTCACACATAATTACAGATGAAACATCGCCACTATTACAGCACACCCCGAAAAGTACTGAGGTCCAAATACAAGAGGAAATAAACAATACGATTAATTACAATACCAAAGCATACTCACCGAAGAAAGAGAAAGAGAAATTGAACGAGTCAGTGAAGCAATAAAGGATGTTAATATGATTTTATATTGGAAAGTACTTAGTTAAATACTAATTCGGGTACAATGTTTATTGTAATTCGCTCAGAGTAGAATTACTCATAAAATACATTCTAAAAACTACCCTATTTATAGAAAAACTTGGTGACAATATTATAGAAAAATTTTACCTTGATGCCGTGCAATTAGCAATGAGCTACCAAGATCTTTCCATGCTATTGGATGATATTTTCATATGTTCCATTGTTCATCTAATAGCCTCAAACTGGTGCTAAGTGTCCGAAAAATGAATCTTCATCATCGTCCAGATGATTATTTTGCATCAATTCAATATTCGATATTAACATTTGTGTCTCGCACTATCTTTTATTTAAAGCTAGAACACCAACATAAACTGATAAAACCTTTTGAACATGTTGCTCCCAAAATGGAAATGTTTATTCCCCTTGTAACAGGAACAACTTTGATCGCTCTTTGTCCTTCAATTGACCAACCACCTTCTCTCCTCATACCGATATTGAAACCAGCTTCATCAATGAAGACGCAATTTTTCAGAAAATCAAGAATCGGTTTCCAAGTTTTAGCCCATTCAAGTCGTTCATTAACTGTCTTTTCCAGAACTCTTGCAGACGAAACTAATGAGATTCTTTTAAAGCTTAATCTACATACTTTTCTTACAAATTTATAAACAGTAGAAGAAGAAACCTTCAAATCCATGAAGTTTTCCTGAAGACTATTTACCATCTTTTCAAAGGCGAGAGTTGAGTTTTCACTCACAATGGAGAGCAAGTGGTCTTTGTGAAGTGGATTCAAAATAGGCTTCCTACCAAGCTTTTGGGAACTGATTGGAATACCGAGTAATTCACAATATTGCTGCTCGTTGGCCTTTCTTTTCCAAGTATAAGCTGTTTGCTTAGGAACCCCAAGAATATTTGCAGCCAGATAAGCGGAAAATCCTTCTTCCACCTTCATTTCATGAAATTTTTGCTTAATCTCAAAAGAATATCTAAGGTATTTCCTTTTTGAAACAGTTTGTATTTGATCAACTTCCATCGTAGATTGTTGGTTATGGTCCTTTACTTCTTTTTTATTTTTTTCATTACAATCTTTGACCATTAATTTGAAGTCTTTGAAACTTATACAAGATTCCAAGGGCGCACCTACATTGTCTACACGTAATGTCATTAGTTTTCTACCCTTTCCATTAAATAAGTGACCTAGGCCATCTTCGAAGATAAAGTTATCGTCTGATTCAATGCTCATATTATTTTTATATGTAAATACTGATCACATAGATAGTATGAGATATTTAGCATTTAGTATAAAGAATTTTGCAGGTTGGTTTGACAAATTACGGGTCGGAAGTATCAGCCATTTTTGCGGATGGTATGAACAATTTGAAACCGGAAGTATGAGTAAATTATGAAAACGCTGTATTGAAACGTACTTTGGGAAACTAATTGGGATACAGTGTGTATATTGTATTGGATCGTACTTGGAAAATACTTAATCGGGTACAATGTGTTTATTGTAATTCGCTCAATATAAATTTAATACAAAAGTACATACAATTTCACTCATATTTATAGACAATTCTGGTGATGATTCATAGTGAAAATTTTACCAGTGCCGTGAAAACAGCGATGAGCTGATTAGAATTCATTCAGCTATTGGATATAATCTTCAAATACCTCTGGCGTTCATTTAATACATTCATGCTGGTGCCAATTGTCTGTGAAATGACTCTTCATCATCATCCAGATGCCTTGATGATTACTTTTGCATCAATTCAACTGTTATAGATTTTGTGTCGCGCACTATCTTTTATTTTAAGCTAGAACACCAACATGTTATCTTCATGATTCCATAGGTCTGATGACAATAACTTAATAGTTGATAAGTAAGTGGCATAACTAAAATGAACGCAAAAAGTGAAAAAGAAAACTATATGAAGTAGAAAGTTCTTTATGGAACTGACCCGGGTATACTTCAAAATTGGCAGCTTGCCAGTCTTTTGAAAAGGGTGATATTCTTGAAATTATTACTGGGGCGGCTCTTGGAGTGAAAAGATATACTATATAGAAATGAGCTAGTTGAATTAAACAGCGATATTGCATATCTAAATCATAGTTGTGACCAGACATGTATAATTGGTGTTAAAAATCTGGTTACTTGATGATGTTCCTGCTGGCAGTGAGCTAACGTTTTTCTTTACCCAAGTACTGGGTGGGACATAGATAAAAATTTCAAATGCTGGTGCAAGAGCTCTGTTTGTATAGAGAGCGTGAAAGGTGCTAGATATTTATCAGAGGAGGTTCTAAATAAATGTTTTATTAATGATCATATTTTGAGTTTACATGAGAAAATTCTAAGAGATCTTAATGTTTATTTCTGTTTTCTCACAGAAAAAAGTAATTATGGCACATAATTGGTCTCTTCTTGGTGATAATAGAGATTTTTCTAGGGTTAATATTCTACTAATTCCCAGCAACGTCAATTATTTTTAGTCATTTCGTAAGTAAATATTGAATAACATGATAATACTGAAGCAACATTGTAACGCATATTTCAGAGAATGCAATTTACTACTTCTGCAACTGTTTTGAAAACTGATCTTGTTTCCATCCTGATAACCATCATTGACCGTCACCAATATTTCCTGTGTTCTTGAACAACCGATGTAACTATTTGAAGCGATGAACAGTTCTACCGTACCGGGTGATTATATGACGAATGTGGACTTATCATCTATCATCTGGAAATTTCTTGCAACTATCGTGAATCTGAAAGCATGCATTCTTTTTCAGCGAAGACCGTTTTGATCTACTTGAACTTGAATTGATGGCTTTATAATTTGATGATACACCAAATCTATTCAAACAGAGTTAAGAGTGAAATTTCATATGGATATAGATATTAAAAACGAGTGATGTGAAAGCGTAAATTGACGAAAAACTTTCAGATCATTCTCCTCTAGTAACGAGCCAGAGTGCCTGGTACAGAAATTATAAAGATTTTATTGAATACAATGGTTATAAACATACTATCAGAATTTATTTGATTGTATGTAAAACCTAAATAAAACAGTATTAGTTGGACACAACTCCATTCATTAAATATCACTATTTTTTAAATTAACTTCTCAAGAATCTAATTAGTTGGAAATTATAGTAAACCTTCTTCGACATTAATCGTATTTGTAAAGTTTCAACACAGCTAATAAAAGCAAGATACTGTGACTCACTGAGCCCATAGAATTGCTTATCTAATGCAGTCATGGGTAATATTCCATTTCTTCATCCGGTCTGAAGGGCCTAATCAAAACGTCCCATTGTTCAGTTGTCGGATATGCTTGTTCAAAAACATCACACAAAGCTTTATGTTCTGCTTTTATTTCTTCAGGATTAGCACCATTGGGCCTAGATTCCTTCTCGTTTCCATCGTATTTTGAATATCCGAAATCAATCAAATATACTTTTTTTTCACTGCTCGAGTACAATATATTTCTTTTCGCTATATCCCCATGTAATATATTATTTGCGTGAATTATACGTAGTTGCAATTTGGCTGATTCATACGTTTCTCTGTCTATTGGTAGCTCATTTAAATTTGGATCAATATACTTGAATATGATAAATGGTCCCATGGCATGAAAGTGCTCTCGGATGTAAAAATTTGCAAATGCCATATTTTGCCTCACATATAGACTATTGAACCTTTTGTCCTTGGATAGTATTTCATATGCTATCTTCTCGGAGGAATAAGCTCTTCTACAAGTTCTAATGCATGCATCTCTAGAGATTGTGGTTGCTCCGTGATCTCTTTTAAACTTAAGAGGATCAAATACTTTCACAATAAACTGGCCTTTATTCTCGTCTTCCGCTACGATCTCATCTTCTGTGAGATTGACGAGTTCCCTGAAGTGAATGTCTTCCGTTAAGTTCTTGTCGTCCGTCAAGTAGTTCTTCACTGAGAGATTAACCTTGAAAATTTGGGAATTATAGTAGAAGCCGCTTTGTACATCTATATCTTTGAATGCACCAAGTTGAATTCTCTTTCTGCAAAATTTCAATGCTTTTATCCTCTCTTTACAGTGACTTTTATAACCTGATTCCAAATCTATTGCTAATCTGGTCAAATAGTCCAAATATTCATCGTCAGTCTTGCGCACATAGTTGTAAATCTTATCTAGCTTACTCTTTACTTCGAATTTGTCCAACTTACTTTTTACTTCGAATTTTTCCAGCTTGAATGCTTCATAAATAAAAGAAGTAAGTGCTCCTATCAAAGTTAAGCCTGAGGATTGGCAATCCACTACTTTATAATTTAGTGGCACGTATTTGGGTCCTTTTGAAATACCAGCACTTTCATGCGTTATATTTATAGCTTTCTCAAGATTAACTTCAAGTAAAATAGATGTGTATGAGTCTGTTAGGATTCCATTGTTTTTATGATTCGAGAGCATTTCAGCAAGAAGTTGAACGAGGAAACTCTTCATCTTTGGATCTTCGAAATCTAGTTTCTTTTGAGCTATTAATAAAGGTAATTTTTTTACTTCCACAATAGCAAGCGAGTTTTTTAATTCATCATCCAAGTAAGCACATATATCTGGATAAGAATGGAAAATATCATTCGTTTGATGTGGTACTTTAGTCTGTACCCCAGTTGGACCAACAGTATTTCTTTCTCGAATTTTTACTTCCATTCCTAAAAGCGCTGCCAAAAATTCGCATATTGGTTCAAACAAAAAATTCTTGAATCCATCTCTATATGTACTTTCTTCTTCACGATAAATATCAGTGACATATCGATGTCTATTAACAAATCTTAGCCTTAACAACAATTCGACTATTGTTTCCTTTTGATTAATAGTGAACTCATCCTCAGAAAAGAGGTTTATATTCAATACACTTTTTAAGTTGCTTTCAAACCTCAGTAATGGCATTTCACTATTATCTTTGAATTTGATTTCGGAGAAAGTTCCTATTAGAATGTTTTCTGCTGCAACACTAGCAGACGGATGATTAAGTTTATATGGGTTTATTATACGACCACTTGAATCAAGAAACTCATATTCTGTGAAAGGGATAACCATAAAAAATATATAAGCAACTTTCCATCTAGTAGAATCATCTGTTATATATTGCTCGAACCTTCTATAAATACGGGCTAAATGATTTGAATCCATGGTTCCAAAAAACTTTAATGAAAAATCCTTGTTGGTCACATATGAGTCTTCTTGAAATAATTTTCTAAAATCAAAATTGGTGATCGAAAAGTTACTGAAGTCAAATTCATTGGGATCAAGGTAACCCTCTTTGTCGAATATATATTTAGTAATATTTTTGTATAAATTATCTTTGTTCATTGTTATATTATTGTTAATGGGAATATAATCTAGTTGGTTTCGGTTTGTGGATATAAATGTAAATACATTTTTAAGCATTGTAAAGTAATCTGTTTGTGAACCGCAAAATATTTTATGCGACAAAAAAATTTATATGCATATTAAGGACAACTAATGCGGCAATTATTGTACACTTTATATTTAAAAGTACTTGAGATGATTTTGTAGAAGATAAAATAGAATTCGAAGAAATGAATAGACAATTAGAAGAAATGCTCTCCTCCATTATAAGTTTTCTTGTTATTATAATTTAAAAGTCTAATATTAGATTTAATATCTTTATTACCGTTGTGAATTTCATGAGGTTTACCTTGACTCCTAGATTTAACTGCTTGTATAACTTCTTTTTTATTATTTTGAAATACTTAATAGGGTACAATGTGTGTATTGTAAATCTCCCAATCTAGCTCATATTTATAAGCTATTCTGGTGATGATTCATAGTGAAAATTTTCATCAAAGCCGTTCAACTAGCAATGAGCTGATTAGAATTCATTCAGCTATTGGATATGATCTCCTACTTTATTCATCCAATACCTTAATGCTGGTGCCGAGTGTCTGTGAAATGACTCTTCATCATCATTCAGATGCCTTGATGATTATTTTTGCATCAATTCAACTTTTATTATAGATTTTGTGTCGCGCACGATCTTTTATTTTAAGCTAGAACACCAACAACATCTTGCAATTATACAAGCACCCTACGCACCAAAAGCAACTCCAATTAATTGAGTGTTACCTCTATGATATAAAGGTTTATCATCATTTCTATATATATTAACACCAATGATCCCTCCTGCTTGGGAGAACATATTTACAACCGCCGCTGAAACAACTCTATTTCCAACGGAATAAGAGTTCGCTGAACACCAAGATATAGAAAGGGGCCATGTTGGACAATGAGAAAGAACCAAGGTTAACAAAGCGTATGTTCCCCAAATATCAATTTGCGCATTCTTCCACCAACGAAGGGGAATCAAGCACAGTAATACCCAGATTGGAATCGTAGCCATAACCAATGCTCTGCTATTAAATAATTCAGAAAAGAAAGTTGTACTCAACATTGTAATGATCGTGATAATATTATATGGGATTGACAATGTTAGTCTTGAAAGTAGAAAATCCAAGTTTTTTCAATGTTAATGTCATATGGTTCAGTACAGGAGTTGTCATAATATCACCTAAAATTCTAATAATATAGATGGGCCACAAATCATAATCCAAGATACATACTAGTAATTCTTTAAGAGTTACCGGCTGTCTGTTTTTCATATCGCCTTTTGTCGGATCGTCATGCAATGCTCTATTAACAACAATTTTTTCTTCATGGTCGGTGTACAAACCTTCCTTACAGAACCATGTCTTCGTTTGAACTGCAGATGCTGGCATCTTAAAAAAAGATATCAATCCAACAAGTAAAGTAAAGACACCTTCTACAAGGAATAGCTATCTCTAACCGTGAGGATCACTTTTGGTTTTAATTTTTGAAAGGGCAAAAGCCAACAAACTTGACCAGACAGAAGTTAATGGATTTTCAATGTAGAAAAGAGATATTCTTAAAGGAAATTCTTTTGAAGTGTAAAATTAGGACATCCATAAACAAACATCACAAATAAAAGCACCTAGTAAACCTCCTAACAATCCCCTTAGAACATAGAATCCTGCTTTGTTAGTAAGTCCTGCTTGGGCCATTCCAACTACACTCCAAAGAGTAATTTGCATAGTAACCCAAATACCAGGACCTAGATTTTTAGAAATTAATTATGATGGAAGTTCAGAAGCCAAAAAACAAACTAAGTTAATAGTATTTCCAATATTATAGTCATTAGTTGTTAGACCCAAGTCCCCCAACATATTGTCAGATAACGCCTGCAGAAATATTTCTTCTATCGAAGTCCAATGCCGTAGACATTAAAAATGCCCAGAATGTACCATACCAATCATTTTTCCAGATTACCTTTCTTTCCTCTTTCGTCCAGATAATTTCTGGATCAAAGTGATTTCTGCACTCATATTGTCATTTCTCATAGACATTTCTACAGTGCTCAGCTATTGCTGGGTCCTGGAATATATGTTCGTATTCCTTAGATGAGATGGATTACAAATCAATAACATAAATCATTCAAATATATATATATATATTCTCCTTGATTGAAAAAAAGATTATCCTTTGCGATATGTCGTCAATTATTGCTAATTTCGCGTACTTCGTGTAACAGCCACAGGAGCGTCAATTTCCCATAGCAGGCAAACGATATATAAGCCAGGACTTTAATAAACTTTCGTAAAACCTTTCAAAATTACTCCCAAATTCTATATCATGTCTTATTGGCGGTTGCCATAAGCAGTAAGATATGAAATATGACTTGATGAGGTTGAATAGACCTTCTTTATTATTACTATTTTAGAAGCTCAAGTATTCTATCTTTTTGTTTCATTTGCGAAAAGTTACAAACCGTCAACTCTAGAGGTGTGTGGTTCATGGTTTCGCAGTCGATCACTTTGAAATTTAGATTCAATGTAGACGAATAAAATCGCATGTTACAAACATACCGTTATATTTATTGAAATCTTCAATATCTTTAACAGATATTTTGAATTTAGAAGCGTAAAACAGAAGATAGTGAAAGATAACATGAAATGAGAAAGAAACATCTACTTTCATGTTTTTCAATTAGTTTTAAACACATTTTAATTTTAAACACATTTTAATTTACAGAAAAAAATTCAACGTGAGAAAAGGATCTCAAATCATTTTTCATGTTGCATTTCACCAGTGAATTTCGGAGAAATATTAGCATGTAAAAATTGATAAAACAGGCGATATTTCCAGTTTTTAGACTTTCTCTCATTTTCTCGTGACATTGTATTGAGCGGTAATTTGTTCCATAATATATTTACCTTATATTTCTATGCAGTTCTTTGACACGTAATTTAATTCAAATACAGCACTTGTACTTTCTAATCAAACTATCGGTTCGGAATTATTCATGCCACCGGTTTAGAATTTCTCAAACCAATAGCAAGAAAACTTTCATACCATCAGCAACAATACCTCAAACTATTGTCAAACTATTCATATCATTGTGGTGCAATAATAACTACTATTCTAATATTAATATTACCTCTGAAGTTAACTTTAGATACAATACTCATTATTTGATATATATTTTACTAATCACATAGATGGTATTGAGAAATTACGGGTCGGAAGTATGAGGGAATTTTGACGGATGGTATGAATAATTTGAAACCGGAAGTATGAGTGGATTATGAAAATACTGTATCTGATTAGTAAAACCAAATTTCTTGCTTTTACGAATAAAATTGGACCCGACCCTCTATATGCAACTGCATTTGTCAAACTCGTTGAAGTTTGCTTGGAATTAACGGATTTATGATATTCTGGATTAATTTACTCTTCTCTAAAAGGGGTTAACGGTTATTTGTACTGTATATATATTATCATTGGATTTAGCGGTGTATTGTACTGTATTCAGAGGTATGAAGGACATTACGGTTTTAGATACTGCATTTAATGGAACATTTTTTGTTGGATCGGTTCGGAAAATTACTGGAACTAATTTCATGAAGTTTACTACAGTTGCCCCTTATGAGCCATTGAGTATAAAAGCTAGAGATTTCCGTTCTTCTGGAATGGGTTATATTACATCAATTTTAAAATGTCTTATAAAGTTTGGTTTATTACCGGTTGTTCCCGTGGTCTCGGTTTCGAGTTAGCAAAAGAATTATTGTTAGCCGGCCAAAAAGTTGTTGCCACCGCTAGAAATGTAAAGTCCTTGGAGTTGTTAGAACAATATACCAATGGTAAGGATAATCTCAAAGTGGTAAAGCTAGATGTCACCAAAGATGATGAAATTGTAGCAGCTATCAAAGAAGCAACAGAATACTTCGGTAGAGTTGATGTTCTAGTTAATAATGCTGGGTATGCTATATTTGGGGAACTTGAGTCAAACACGCTTGACACAATCGATGATCAATTGAACGTCTGCTTGAATGCACCAATTAATGTTACTAGACATTTCCTAGAATTGTTCAGATCCCAAAGCGTGAACAAGATTACTAAACACGGTGGTGGTACTATCATGCAAGTCACTAGCATGGGTGCCTTTGTAGTCTCTCCAGGTTTGTCAGTATATCAAGCGGCCAAGGCTGGTTTAGACCACTTTTCTGAAGCAGTTCGTTTGGAATTAGATCCAACCTGGGGTATCAACATTCTTACTATCAGACCAGCTGGGTTCCGTACTGACTGGGGTGGAAGTTCCATGCAATTTACTGAATCAATTCCGGCATACAATGAGACAGTGAAACAATTTAGAGAAGTGATAACCTCTGGGAATTCCTTAAATGACCCCAACAAGTTTGGTAAAGTTTTTGCCAAATTGAATGCTCAGGCTATAGAGAAGGAAAAGGACTCCGAATCAGTTAACGGCTGGGGTGAAATTATCAAAGAAATTTGTCCTAACGGAGTTGGCACAGGTATTGGTGGATTGATTCTTGGTCCAGAGGGTTATGCACTTATCAAGAGAAGATTTGATCTCTCCGCTAATAACTTGCATGTGCAAAAGGAATTAGCTGGCTCCACTGTTGCTGATGATGCAGACGTCAACGCTACAATGTCCTATTTAGAAAGTTTGTTCGGTAAGCTTGACTGGGAATAGAAAGTTTTTATATAGATATGTAAAGAAGGTCGTATATTTGTATTCCCATCTTTTCATTCTCATCTTTTCATTCTCATCTTTTCATTCTCATCTTGTCATTTCCATCTTTATATAATTCAAATGTTTATAAATAATAAGAGGTTGTATGTATTACTTTATTGTAGACGGAGCATGCGTTACATTATCATGCTTAAAGTTGACCATATTAAAGCATTTCATTTGTGAGTTAATTTTTAGATATATTCCGAGTTGAAATATATGTTGATATTTATAATGGGGTTTTAAATCCTTCTTGTCCAATTGTGAAATGGGAACTAAGCTTGTATCTGTAACACTGTTTTGATCCGGGCATATAAAAGTGGAATTAACAAGAAATCTGATATATACTAGCATATTTGATTACTTTCTTATCTGAAAAAAGAAGGAAGGAATATTAAATGTCTTTTTTCAATAAGAATCAATGTATTTATATGTTATCTTTATCAGTTTGTGGGTCTCCCAGAGAACCACTTGTTGACATTTATACCTATTTAAACTCATTTGGTGAATCCAAAGTAATTGGTTATTAGATGAAGTTAGTAAATTAGATTTTTATATTTGAATTAATAACCTAATCTGATAATACAAATCTTAACAACATATAAATAACAAATGAAACAATACATCATATATGAAGAATCTCAACTTAGAGTCAAATTATCACACAGTTAAGGATATCTTTAAATATTTATCTTCGAGTTCCACGAATTAATACCTTTTATATACTCAATTATGATCGGGGTTTACTAGAGTTTAAATATAAACAAGAGAAATACATTCCTGATACAATAGAGCCATCATATTTTATTCATTCCGTAACAAATCTCTCTTTTGATTTAAACCATTTATAATTGCAGGTTCAAAACTAGTACTTACGAGTATCTTTCTTTAAGTAACCCCATAGCTTTTCACCATTGCCATTTGAAAAACTATCTTTCACAACCTCTCTTAAATCACCTATGACCCCCAGAGAATAATATAAATTCCGTTATCTCTTGATGTCAAAGAAGGAGTCAACAGAACAAATAATTGATAATAAGCACCATATTTGGAGTCAGATAATATATTGGATAGTACTTATTAAATACTAATTCGGGTACAATGTTTATTGTAATTCGCTCAATATAAATTTAATACAAAAGTACATACAATTTAACCCATATTTATAGACAATTCTGGTGATGATTCATAGTGAAAAATTTCACCAGTGCCGTGAAAACAGCGATGAGCTGATTAGAATTCATTCAGCTATTGGATATGATCTTCAAATACCTTCGGCATTCATTTAATACATTCATGCTGGTGCCGAGTGTCTGTGAAATGACTCTTCATCATCATTCAGATGCCTTGATGATTATTTTTGCATCAATTCAACTTTTATTATAGATTTTGTGTCGCGCACGATCTTTTATTTTAAGCTAGAACACCAACATAATACATGTCTCGTGAGCCACTGAAAAATAGCTGGGAAATCAATCAAAATACTTCAAAAACAATTTGACGACGATATAAGAAAATTCAAAACTTAAAACGACGCCGACTTTGAAGATTACTTGACAGAAGATATGACCATGACAAACGGCAATTTCAGAAATATCAGTTCTCAGGGAATAAAGGACCACGATGCTGTTATCTGAAAATATATGAAGGAAACCTTGGAGTCAAAACTTTTATTAGTAATGATACTACCTTGTCTATAGAAATGCATACACATTTTGAGGCTCTTGTTGACTCAAGAAAAGCCCTTTTCGAATCATGAATTACTATATTATACAGAAATTCTTCTGTTTGTGTACAATTGTTTATTATAATTTGCTCAGAGTAAAATTACTCCTAAAATACATACTAAATCTACCCTATTTATAGACAAATTTGGTGACAGTTTTATAGAAAACATTTTACCTTGATGCCGTCTAATTAGTCATGAGCTACCAAGATCTTTCCATACTATTGGATGCTATTTCAATATCATACTTTGTCATTCAATTTGCCTTATATTAATGCCGAATAGTTGTAAAGTGGCTCTTTTCATTCTAGAGTTGACTTGGATGAATTTGCATCAATCCAATTTTGTTGCACAGAATTGTGTTGTTCACTAACATTTAACTAGCTTAGCCATAAAAACCAACATATACTTATAATAAATCTGACAATAATACCAACAACGTAAGCTAATATCAAGAGGATATCCTATCATTGTGTCAAAGATCGTCTTCTTCTATATTAATTATGTAAGATTTTATGAACTCAGATTAATAGAACAATTGAAGCAGACAGATAGAAATAAAGACAAATGGGAAAAATTACAAGAAAAATGCACGAGATATTTATTTGTGAATATTGGAAGTGGAATTGTTCAACAAGAAGATATGTATGCGCTTTTTATGTCAATGAGTACCAAGTTCATCAAGAAAAGGTTGGGCATAAGAGACTGGAGGCAGATCTTTGTACAATTTGTTAAAAAGAATGTCTCAAGTGCTAGCAAGCTAAGTTCATCATTAATCTATTTCTTTCGCGACAATTTTTGCAAACTGGCTTCATCTCGTTACGTTTAATCCTTCTCTGGTTACAATCGAAGCAATGAAGTTTGTTTCACTTTCTTTTCTTCCTCTATGTACCCTTAAAGCACATTGATTTTCAAGTGAGTTGTCCATTTTTCAAATTCTTATTTTTTTTTGCCTTATTTATACTTGACTATATCGACTTTCAAATGATGAAACTCTAATATATAATACTCAGGCTTCAATTGGCTTTCTCGGAAAGAAGATTTTTTCTTTCTTTCTTCGCCTCGCGATTGCTAAAGGCACTCACCGATAAGAAATGTTCAGAAATTGCTGCCAAATTAGGTAGTACGAGAGATTAATTATTAATAATTCATTGTAATCATTCAAAAGGCATATCAAGATATATTAGTATTAATTTAGAATGCGACACGAAATAGAAATGCCCAGATGAATGGATCTACCCCATACAACGTTTAATTAGCAGACATTATGAATATTTTGAATTCAATTTTGCGAATGAAAATATAATTGTTCTAAAATTACGTCTGGGAATTTTAATCTTGTCGCAAAATGTTGTATTAATCTCAACTTGAAAACAAACAGAAATACGGAAAAGTTATCATGGGAATTATCAGATATCAATAAACTGATTATACTTGATAGTTACTAGAAAATCGTGAAAATAGTATTATTGATAATATTCACGGCTCAGTTAACTCAGGAAAAGAGGACCTTTAAAACTTAAGGAGTTACAAAGCAATGATAAATATAGATTTTTGACTTATTTGCCTATGACTTTGTTGGTGTTCTAGTTTAAAATAAAAGATAGTGTGTTGGTGTTCTGGCTTAAAATAGCAGATCGTGCGCGACACAAAATCTATAATAAAAGTTGAATTGATGCAAAAATAATCATCAAGGCATCTGAATGATGATGAAGAGTCATTTCACAGACACTCGGCACCAGCATGAATGTAATAAATGAATGCCAGAGGTATTTGAAGATCATATCCAATAGCTGAATGAATTCTAATCAGCTCATCGCTGTTTTCACGGCACTGGTGAAAATTTTCACTATGAATCATCACCAGAATTGTCTATAAATATGAGCTAGTTTGTATAGATTCTGTTTATGATCTAGAATGAGCGAATTACAATAAACATTGTACCCGAATTAGTATTTAACTAAGTACTATCCAATACTATCCAATATATTATGCTCAGTAGATATTTTTCTATAGAGTTATTTTGTGTTAGATCATTTGGATATGTGCAGTACACTACCCTATAGCATATTTAAAATTAAAGGATATAAATCAGTATTCTATTACGTATAACATTATAAGTAGCCGCCCAAATAATTAAAGTAAAGAATCAAAATATAATAGCAATACTATATCTATATGATACATACTGAGATGTACTTCTCAGGTGAAGACGGTAACAATATTACAATTGATGACCCAAGAAATAGATGTATTAGGATCAACCCTGTGATCTTCTCTAGGGTGCAGAATGACCTTCAACAAAATATAAGAGTCTTCTTGGATACTCCCTTACTAAGTATTCATAGTTATAGAGGTGAACAAGAGCCCTCTCCTGTAAAACTAGTATCAAAGAGTGATGCTTCTGTCTCGCTAGGCGTTATGCCTTCTATGGGTCCAGTTATTTATATCACTAATTTATTAGTAACAGCTGAATTTAAAGAAATGAGTAATGATGAGTTCAAAGAAAGATACCTTTCACCACTTGATATTGATCTCAAAGGAGCTAACATTAATTTCCCATATTTGGAACAGTATAATAAATATCCAATAGGAGATCCCATGCATATAGAAGGTGATATCCAAAGGTACTTTGATTCAAAGATAGCTGATCCACTTATAGAAGTTTATCGTGACATTTATGGAGTACTCTGCTATTTTGGATCGGCATCTGGTTTTAGACCCCCTCTCTGCAAAGGTAAAATAATAAAGCCTGATATAGTTCATTTATTGGATGATTCTAAAATTCAGAATTTCCCATCTCCAGAAATTTGTATCGCTATAGGTGATTACAAAAAAGGATCCTATTATTTAGATAATGGTTTTGAGGAGTTAAAAGTTGCTATAATGGACTACAAGCTGAACCCAACAAACCAAAGGCGACTGGGACTGCAAAAGATCCCATTCTTATTTCCAGATGGAGAGTGGTCTAATAGGGTAGTATTTGCTTTGGTTCTAAGGAAATATCTTATTGATGCTTTTCTTTGCGGAACAGACAGAGTTTTCATATCAGATCATCAAAACTTCTCTGGTTTCTTTCAATATGAATTAATAGATGACAATCAAATGGCTATCAATTACTATGTTATCAATGACCCAGAGACTGTTGCAAATGGCATTACATTAAGATCTGCAATGGCTGGATTCTTCTATAAGAATGTTACAGACGCGGCTGAGACTAAAGAGAAGTTAGCACAGTACATTGAGGTAGCTGCAAAAACTATTGGACCAGATCTACTTTCTAACGTAGATCCTAGGACCGCACGGAGACATTCAAGTAAGTATACTCCAACATTACCGAATATCGAAGACAAGTCTGATGTAAAAGAGGAGGAAGCTATTGATGGTAATACAATTTGTAGAGTGATATATGATGCTGCTGGGTGTTACCCAAGTTTAGGATTAAACCTCCCATCGAAAGTGTTTGTCAAATTGTACCACTATTCCAGCCGGTCATGGGAAATGCATGAATTGATGTGCTATGATATTCCTGATAAGGATGATTATTATGATATATTTTTCAATGAACTTATAATTAATGAAAAGATTTCAAATTCACAGTATGCCTCCAATTTCCCAAAACTCTTTGCCTCTGGTTACTGGAATGGCCTTACTGATCATCCAATGCATATATTTGAATATCTTGGGGAAGAATTACCAATGGAAAAATGGGATAATGATAACGTATACAAAGTTATCAAATCAAGAATCAAGGAGCTTCATAGTTTGGGAATCACGCATAATGATATCAGAGTTCCCAATATTCATGTGTCTTTATCTGGTAAAGTTAACTTAATAGACTTTGGGTTATCTGATTTGAAAAATAATGAAGCACGTAAAATGAGAGATCTTCAATCTCTTGATGAGATATTTGAGGTTGATAAGTATAGTACTAGTAAGGAAAATGATGAACAAATGGACCGAAATAAAGAGAATGATGATAATCTTCCTGATTTTTATGGAATAAAATAATGGTTGCTTGAAAGTATTGCTATTTGTATTAGATTATGATTCTGGGAAACTTTCATCATATACCTAACGAAAACATACCAATTCTGCATGTTTTATTCTTTATTTATCACGAATGATATGTGTTAATTTTGCATTTTACCCCATTTGCTTTATGGAACTATTTATACAATATTTGAAAGATCAGTATGTAAGTTAATTTTGCAATCAGTTATCAAGATGGACAAATTGATTAAAGTAATGGTAATACGCTACCCATTCCAAAATTGATGTAAAGGATCAGTCAAGTTGTGCATTATATGAGGAATTTCAAATCACTGAAACACTTATTTAGCCAATATTAGGCTATATTGGATAGTACTTAGTTAAATACTAATTCGGGTACATTGTTTATTGTAATTCGCTCAGAGTAAAATTACTCCTGAAATACATTCTAAAAACTACCCTATTTATAGAAAAACTTGGTGACAATATTATAGAAAATTTTTACCTTGATGCCGTGCAATTAGCGATAAGCTACCAATATCTTTCCATGCTATTGGATGCTATTCCAATATCATACTTTGTCATTTAATTCGCCTTATGTCAATGCCGAATAGTTGTAAAGTGGATCTATTCACTTAGAGTGAATTTGCATCAATCCAATTTTGTTGCACAAAATTGTGTAGTGCACTAACATTTTATTTTAAGCTAGAACACCAACAAATTAAGACCTGGATATCAATTTCCGAGATAAGAATAAATGCAGACGTTAGCGTAACCAGTAAGAATACAGCTTTCTAGATAACAATTAGATATATCTAAAAAAAGTCACTATACAACAGTTTCCTCATGATTAGTTTCCTGCTTCTTATCCTCGAATTCGCCAGCATCAGATGTAACCTTCGATATGAAATGCCTTTCTATTTGTCCTTCTTTATACTTCTGGAATTCAGCTTCCGAATTAGATGCCAATAAACTGTTACTTGCAAAGAGGAAATCTATTTCTTCAAGTGACCTGTTTGCAGTTTCTGGGTAGAATAAATATACCACAACTAATGAAAAGAAATTAAATGCACCGAAAATATATAAAGTTTTTTCGGCTATATTAGCAAACATTATAGGACAAAGAAGGGTTAACCATCCATTTCCAATAGACCAACCAACTACACCAAATGCATTTCCTTGAGCTCTAACCTTTAAAGGAAAAACTTCAGTTGGATATAGCCAAGGTACAGCAAGCCATGTAGCACCAAATATGGACGTGAATATGAATACAAAACTAGCAGCCGCAGCACCATAAGAGGTGTTATCTGGATTATCTTGTTGGAGTTTAGAAAATCCACCAGCCAAAAACATTGCTATACCTTGCCCTATTGCTCCCCAAAACAATGTGAATCTCCTTCCAAAACGATCAATAGTGAAATAATTCACTAAAGTAGCTATCATATAAAAAATATTATTCAATCCACTTAGCCAAGCTGATTTTCGGGTATTAAACCCTGCTTGTTTAAATATATCTTGTTGGTAAACAGTAATTCCTGCAATTCCTACCCATTCTTGCAATATCTGCAACCATACAACAAGCTGAATTCTTCTGGCAATGTGTAATGTCTTTACCTTTTGATCTTTTTCTGGGTCTGAAGACTTAAACCAACCAAAAAGCATCTTTAAATAGTTAGCCGATAATGAAGAGTCTTTTTCGAAGTCTATAGCTTCGACAATTAGCTCATACTCTTCAATTCCAGTTTCATATCCTCTCATGTTAATAAGAAGCTTCTTTGCATGCTCATATTCACCATTTTTTATGAGCCATCTTGGCGATTCTGGAAAAAACCATACGATAACAAATAGAACAATTAATGGAATAATTTGAAATCCAATCGGAAATCTCCATCTAAAAGCCGAAAATCCATTATCAATGTAACTTAATCCATATTCTAACCAATAAGCCACAACCACACCAAATATATTCAAAGTAAATTCTATAGCAATGAAAGCACCTCTAGAGGTATGTTCAGCAGTTTCAGAGGAATAGACAGGGACAACAGCATTTAGAATACCCGTACCGCAGCCGTTTACAAAACGAGCACCACACATCCAACTTACCAGCTTGGCAGAACTTTGAAGAGCAGCCCCAAAAATCGCAATTAGAGCACCTATTCCAATGGACTTCACTCTTCCAGACATATCCGAAATAGATCCACCAAAGAGACACCCAATAAGGGTTCCAAAATAATAAATAGCAACAATACCTCCTTGTTTAGTAGCGTTTGTGACTGTCACATTTCCCTCATCATCATAGTATCCAAATTTCATAATTCCAACGTAGTCGGGGGATGAGTTAACACCCAGCATCATACCCTGATCATAACCAAAGAAGAAAATCGAAAGGGCAGCGATGCCTACAACACTTCTTGTAAGGCTTTTCCCTGTAAGATGATTTTCAATCAAAAACCTATCCGAAATTTTAAACCCTTTCATGCTTATCTCATCGCAGTAGGTTTTTTAATCTTATAGAAACATTAGCATTATATACCTTTTTTATTTTTCGTACTTTATAATCGCTGGATGAAATATGCATTACTAGTTTGTCTTAATAATGAATAAGCAATGTAATTGTTCTATTTCTGAGGAAAATCAGATGGTTTATTCTTTGTCTATTTTTCATATACCGATAATGAATCCGAAAAATACGCCACTTATCTATTCGCGTATAAAGAACTCATTTTGTGGGGGTCGCAATTTCAAATGAAGGTGTCTAATAAATTTATGATTTTCGTGGTGATTTTCGGAGGTGATTTTACAAGAGATAATTTATAGACATTTGAAATGTTCTTAATATTTAAGATCAGTGAGTGCTGTGATTATTTTTGTGTTTGATTACAAGATAGCTTTATCAACAGAATGGAACTCAAGAAAAATATTGCTGTTTTTACCAATCCTAACCACGATCTCTACATTTCAGAAATTGAAATACCAAAGGTTGAAGATCTTAAAGACGATGAAGTTTTGGTTCATATAAAATGTACCGGAATTTGTGGTTCTGATATTCATTTTCAAAAGCATGGACGTATCGGACCTACCATGGTTGTAGAGGATGAACATATCTTAGGACATGAATCAGCCGGAGAAGTCATTGCCCGGGGTAGTAATGTAACACATTTGGAAGTCGGTGACAAAGTAGCTCTTGAGCCCGGTATTCCGTGCGGAAAATGTAAACCGTGCTTAACCGGTGTTTATAATGGTTGCTTAAATGTGGAGTTTTTATCCACCCCACCAGTTCATGGCTTCTTAAGGAGATATCTCAAGCATCCTGCCAGATTTTGTTTCAAAATTGATGCACTTACTTTTGAACAAGGCGCGTTATTGGAGCCTCTTTCTGTTGTTTATTGTGGTCTCAGACAAATCAAATTTGGCCTTGGGCAATCTGCCTTAATTTGTGGAGCAGGACCAATTGGTATTGTTACGGCAAAATGTTTAGCTCTGGCCGGTGCCTGTCCCATTGTTGTAACTGATATTCAACAATCCAGACTTGATTTCATCAAAAGTCAGGTTCCTGATATTCAAACAGTTTTAGTTACTGGGTCATTGGAGGAAAATCTTAAAAATGTTACCAAACTGGGAGATTTCGATGTAGCAATTGATTGTACCGGTGTTGAATCCTCCTTGGAACTTGCTGTACACGCTCTTGAATTTGGAGGCAAGCTACATGTTATTGGTGTGGGTAAGGAACACCAAAAAATTCCATTCATGATATTATCTGTTAAAGAAATCACTGTCACCTTCCAATACAGATACGCCAACACCTGGCCAACTGTTATCAAGTTATATGAATCTGGAATTATCAACTTAGATGAAATGGTTACTCACAGATTTTCTCTTGAAGAAGCTGACAAGGCATTCCGTACTGCCGCAGACCCTAGTACTGGTGCCATTAAAATCATGATTGTTGATGAATAGAAGTATCGATGATTGTTCTGAGTTTAAGCTTTGGAATGCATCGTGTTTATAATCTTTGTTTTGGAATAGTATAGGTTTTTGGCTTAGCAATTTATTTAGATACGATATACGACGATACATTCTATCTTTCTTGCTGATTTCCAAAAACTTGAGTATCAAAGAGAGCTGGTTTTCATGTATTTGTTGTTCGAAGTTTTCTCCACTCCTTAACTTCTTATTCTTCAAACTTAACAGAAAAAAACAATTATCAATAAGATGAAGTTAAAACTACTAAGAATTATTATTCATTTACATTATAAATTTCAGATTTAGAATTTAGATACCCACTATCTAAAAATCAATAATTATATCGATAGATAATATTTATTTTCTGGAAAATTATTATCGGTTTTGTGATACAAAAATTAGGGATCTGAAAATTACATCCTTTTATACCCCATATTAAATACCAAAAAGCATATTATTCGTCCTTTTGAAGTTTAGTTTTCAGTTGTTGGAGATGAAAATGTCTTGCTTTGGGCTTATAAATTTTTTTCGTTTTAGTTCCACGTAATCCAGAAGAATAATGATACAACAATCATCTTTGGATATTTGTGTTGACATAATCTAGAAATAAAGAATCCCAGTCAATATTGAATAAATCTGAAGTCATCAAAAATGGTGGGCCCCCAAAATAATCCAAGTTTTCTCTCTGAAATGAATCCAGATGAGAATGTGGTATATCAGTATTTTCATTAATTTTAAATCGCTTTGTCTTGAACGTTCATCTCTACATCCATTAGCTGGAACTGGGTCTTTATTATCAAAATTATATTATTAAGTTCCAATTTAGAATCTTGTGGTTTTAATTTATAATCCGTCTCAAGTTTTAATACAATTAGGCTTATGATTTCTCCTCTAATTTCCATGTTTTTGAGCAATTCTTCAATACGTCTGGAAAAAGGAAAACCTTCTCTTTTGTTTCTATCGATAAATCTGAAGTAGTATTTGACAATAGTAATACTGAAACTGACAAAATTGAACAATATACAATGAAAATAGAAGCTTTCCTCACATCATGTACGAGTCTAAAACGGGTTATTGATATCAATAAATCATCAAGAACATTTTTGCAAATGTTAACGGTTATCATTTTGTATTAACTTGGAATTGATGTTTGTAGGAATGGTCTATTTAAATATAAAATTAGAATATAGTAGTAGTATTTTAAATACATCGATGTAGGATCATCAGCAGTTTCTTTTAGTTTTGCTTTATTCCATTGGAGATCTTACCCCTATTACTTATATAATTCCCAAAATACGAATCATATAAATTTGGTTGGGATTCTTCTGTTATCCCATATCGCCAAGGAAGGAAATCAAACCATGCTAATTCCTATACGTATCTCAACAATTGGAAAAAGTTAGTGTCAATAAGCACGACACTTTGATTTGACATCTACAAATCACATACCTACAAACACACATATCTTGACCTCTTTTTTTTACTCGATAAAGATATATCGTAGTAACGTTTTACCACTCATGAGTTTATCTCTCGAAATTTAAAAAACCGAGATATCATCTTCTATGGAATTTTTAGACATGAGAAACAAGTGTCTGTGCTAAAAGAACACTAAAGCTGTTAAATCCTGAAAATCTTTATAAGTAAATATATAAATGAAGTGAACTTCTCTGTGTATTGTAATTTGGAGCTTACGACTATATAATAATCCCCTCTGACCTCAAACTTTTACATCGATTGACTACTCTTTTTATAACCTGAAAAGCAAGTTTTTGTTTCCATACCCATTGTATTTCAGTAATTAATTATTGTACCGAAGCTACATTTTTGAAAAAAGAAAGTTCAAAGGGTATAACGCTAGTGATGTGGTTAAGGTGGAATTTGCTGATTTACCAATTTTGAAAACTTTAATTTTATACATACTATAAAACAGATATTTAATGTTTTCATTTGGAATCGTGTGTAATTCTAGACAAATTTCCCAGTTAATAATGATCAAATGAGCTTATATTATGAATTAGAGAGTGATTTCTAGAATTTATCCTTCAAGAAGCCTTCTGATTTTAATAAAAAAATATCATATATTATTGGATAGTACTTAGTTAAATACTAATTCGGGTACAATGTTTATTGTAATTCGCTCATTCTAGATCATAAACAGAATCTATACAAACTAGCTCATATTTATAGACAATTCTGGTGATGATTCATAGTGAAAATTTTCACCAGTGCCGTGAAAACAGCGATGAGCTGATTAGAATTCATTCAGCTATTGGATATGATCTTCAAATACCTCTGGCATTCATTTATTACATTCATGCTGGTGCCGAGTGTCTGTGAAATGACTCTTCATCATCATCCAGATGCCTTGATGATTACTTTTGCATCAATTCAACTTTGTTATAGATTTTGTGTCGCGCACTATCTTTTATATAAGCTAGAACACCAACATATATTCATTTCTTGATAAAATATTGAAGAAAAAAAAACTAAATAATTCCATAATTCACTTGACAAAATGAAGCCATCTAGAGTGATATAGTTAAGCACTTATCAAATTAGTATTAGATTATTTATTTATAGCCATAAATTGACCAGTTATCATTCACTTTCTCCTTGATTGATTCACTGTATCCATCAAAATCACAAGTTACGAAGGAAAATTCACTGTTATTATATTGAGGTGGAAGTAAGCAATCAGTAACACAATTACCACCTTTGAAAGTGGCCCTCCTTGGTCCCAAATTAATGAATGGGGCCAATGGGAATGATCTACATTCATCAAAGAAATATTGGTCATCACCAGGTGTATGTCTTGTAACATATGCCCAGAATAATTTTCTCCAGTTAAAGATGTCAATGTCATCACCTACTAAAACTATTTCATGAAGAATAAATCCAACCTTCAGATTGTAATAATAATCCCCAACGAGTTTACATAACTCTTTACTGTTTGTATTGAGTTTAACCAATTCCTTTGTATCAATCTTAAGTGCTAACCAAAGTGCTTGACCTTCGTAAGGAGTAAAAGCATCAAGTACTAACTTGGATAAAATTGGATGTTCAAGAGCTTTCTGCTTTGCCTCTGCGCTAACCAATCCACCAATAAGTGTATGCGTTTCATCGGTACATAAACCAGGATTAGAAACTGGCAAAATAGCATCATTCCTATAAGTCATTGTATTGACAGTGTATAATGGACATGGGTGGGCAGTCCCTGGGAAGACATAGCCGTGCATTTCTCCAAATGGACCCTCATCAACTAAAGTATCAATATCAAGTGTACCTTCAAGTACCATTTCAGCATCAGCTGGGACAAGTAAACCGTTAGTGTCAGCTTTAATAACTTTAAGTGGTTCACCAACTAAAGCTCCTATATATTCATTTTCACTAACGCCTTCAGGAATTGGCATGGAACTGACCAAAATAGCAGCAGGTGGAACACCAAAACATAAGCAGAATGGAATCTTATTACCCTTTCCAATTTCCTTCCACTTATCAGCAACCTGTCTAATATGTTGAGGATTGATAACTAAACCAGTAAGATGGTTATCGTCATGAACCATAGCACGAGCAATTGACCAATTAGTCCAGGAATTGTCTGGGGTCTGCAAAATAAACATACCATATGTTTGGATATACTTGCCGCCATCTTCATGGTGTAAATAAGGAGCTGGCAATGAATTGAGCTTAACTTGGTCCCCACTCAATTTATTTTCCTTTACTGGAGCCAAATTGTTGTCAGTTATAACGGTCGGAGGAATTCCATCCTTCTTTTTAACTTCAATTAAATGGTCGATAATATTTTTCATTGGAGTTTGCGGATCTAAGCCTAAATGGAGTGCTACTCTAGCGTGATCGTTACCAAATCCTCTGAGTCCTGCAAGACATCCTACCATATTGAATAAGTTCTTTGGATCTGGGTTTCCTAGCTCTTTCTTCAAATTTTTGAAGAATGGAACCGGCAACTTATCTTCGTAGGCTTTTCTCATCACTGCACCGGCTTCCAAGTTTGGATCTACTTCAGTATTGATTTCAATCAAATCTTTTTCATTCTTAAGGACTTCTAAGAAATCTCTAAATCTTATATCTGGTCTTAAATCTGACATTGCTATAGTTTTGTTAATATGTATGTTAAGTGATTCGACACAATTACATAATTCCAGCCTCTTATATAGTGATGTTTCGGTATAGTTATCACCGACGAAAATATCGCAACTGGTAGATGCTTCAAAATAGATCAATGACACTCCCCAAATGCACCTCGAATTGTCTCTTTAGGATGGAGATTGCAAATATATATGCACTTCGAATTACTGTTTTGGTGTAGATGACACAAAGGCAAAAGTATAGTTATATGGACCATTGATCCCAGGAAACTTGATGAAAATTAATAACATTATCAAGCATGTTTAGAAATATATACAAAAGACCAGCATTTAATATTAATATAAGAAATGTATATAGTAGGTGCAATATGAGAAGAGGATTCCATAACCAGCCTGTGCAATCGCATAAAGTTGAATATGAAAATGTGGATAACGGTATTTACCAGAATACAGCTCAACCTATGGTTAATACATACAAATCAAGGCCAAAGAGAATAGTTGTGGCCATAACTGGTGCTACAGGGGTAGCCATTGGAGTCAGAATACTTGAATTATTAAAATCGTTAAATATAGAAACCCATCTCGTTATGTCCAAATGGGGTATCAGCACAATGAAGTATGAAACTGACTATACTTATGAAGATATAGTGAAACTCGCTACTCATTCCTATACAGCAAAAGACGTGACTGCGCCAATTTCTTCGGGTTCTTTCATACATGATGGGATGATTGTTGTGCCATGTTCGATGAAATCTTTAGCAGCGATCAGAATTGGATATACTGAAGATTTAATTGTTCGTGCAGCTGATGTTACACTCAAAGAGCGTAGAAAGCTTCTCTTAGTGACTAGAGAAACACCATTATCTGATATCCACTTAGATAACATGTTGTATTTATCCAAAATGGGAAGTATCATTTTCCCTCCTGTTCCAGCCTTCTACACTAGACCTAGTACAATTGAAGATGTGATAGAACAAACGAGCGGTAGGATACTCGATTGTTTTGGAATTGAGATAAATTCATTCCCTAGATGGAACGGTATGACAAAAACAAAATCTATAAAACCAAGAGCATAGAATATATAAATATATAGACTTACATTCATGAAAAAAATAAATATAATGGGAATTTTTTCAAAGTTTATCTAAATTGTGTAATTTAGTTGAACACAAAAAAAGAACGTAATTTTAATAAAACATAATAAATAACAAAGTATATACTTCGCTCTGCCTAATAGAAGTAAAGATGTTATCTAAACACAACTCTTCGTCAATAAAGTAGTAATTTATGGTTAGTATGGTTCAAAAAAATTCGCAATATTATTAAGCCGAAGACTCAATTAAATCATTAACCCTTCAAACCAAACATTCTCGAATAATATGATACAACTGGAATGAGAGACTACTGGTACGTTTTATGTAAATAAGAAACTACCATTATCAATTATAATACCATTCTAACAGTTTCTCTACGTTTAGAAATAATTGATAGATACACGTAAAATTTTATAAATGCCACTGTAAATATTGCTCTTGAAGGATGTTAGAGTGACTTCATTAATGGAAGAAGCCTTAAAATACCAATCAGTATTTAGTGCAAATAATGCAAAACATTCAACAAGAAGGATAAAGAAGCGAAGAAGTGTTTCTAGACTTGGATGTCGAAGATGTAAAATAAGAAAAGTCAAATGTGACGAGAATAAGCCAAGATGTCATAATTGTATAAGGAATAATCTTGAATGTAGTTGGCCATTTCCTCTAAATACAGAAAGTGATATGCTGCCTTCAAAAGAAAAACTTACAATATCAACTTTAACTGAAGGTAAATCTGTTGATAAAAATAATCATAGTACGATATATATCACACCAGATAGTGCTACAAATAATGATAGTCCAATGCTATTTCCATATAAGCAATATGATTCATGGATACCTGGGGTGAGATTATCAAGGAAGGATGCATTCTGCTACTATGCCTTTGTAAAGAAATTTTTACGTAACATTGCTCACTGCTATATCGGAGAAAACAATCCGATAGTAAGTGTTTTTCCCCAATTAGCAAATTCATCTTCGCTTATTAGAGAAATATATTATACTTGTGGTTCATATACGTTAGGGTCTGTTAATAGTGATTTTAAGGAAATTTCACAAGTCAAATATAACAATGTTTTACTGTTATTTAATGAACAGTTTGAAAACGAATTGCACTTTAGTTCTGAACAGTGGTTAATTGCACAGCTTTTGCATTTACTATGTTTAAAGCATAAATTTGGAGGCAGTAGTGGTAGTTATGAAACTATGACTCATTTTTGTACGTCGTTAAAAGTGCTTAGTGAGTTTAAAGATAGTTATAATTATCTCACCTTAGATGAACTATTCTTTTATATGAATGGTCTAAACGACCAACCATATGTAAACGGAATTGGTGAAGTAATGGTTGATAGTTTAATATTCAATTATCCAGTGATAAATCTTTTTTGTGAGTATCAATACCTAGGTACCTTAGTACCGAATCCCTTTGATAGATCTTTTCTTTATGAAATTGCTTTAAATAATTCTAAACAGCAAGGTGATCCACATGATAATCCAGATATATTTAAGTACAATATATCATCACTACAGATTGCAGCAAAAGCAACCTGGTTATTTCGAACCATCTTCCTTAATGATAAGGTTGACATCCTTGTTGTGAATGAGTTAATAAATTTATCTTATGAAAGGTTGGGATACTTGAAAAGACTCTTAACCAATGAGCTTAATTTAAAGAGCTGCCAGAATATATTAGTTGCTAATTTAATTTATACAAGTTCTATTATTCTATTCAAAGCTATTATATGTCGTGTTAATTTTCTAGAAATGGAGTTAGGAAGCGATATGAACTACATGATAGAAATTTTAGAAGATTGCTGTCTTAAAGATATAATTTTGCCGGTTTGGTGTCTAGCGGTAGGAGCTTTGGCTTCTTCTACTTCTGACAAAAAGGATTTTTTCAAAAACCAGCTTCTTAAGATGAAATACGAAATGAATATAGTATCCATAGAAAATTTGATTCGATATTTGGAATCAATTTGGGAGATTTCTGAAAGCGGAATGGCCCTTCTGAAGCTTCTTCAATTACCAACTTTCAATCCTTTATATATATAGGTCTTATCCTTTCATTTTGAAAGTTGATAATATGATACAGACAGTTTCTTACAATTTATCAATATCTACTCTTTAATAAATCAATTCAAATTATCACTTAACATAACCTCATGGATATTTATCACTATATAAGAATATTGCCTAATATTGAAATTTGAAGTCAATACGCTTATTGGCCAACTTTTCTGCAATTTTTGGATACTCTTCTTGTTCTTCCGGAGATAGCTTATTCCAAGCCTTCTTATTCTGTGCATTTCTGTACTGATAATAAAACCTTGAAAGAAGACAGGCACCTAACGTACCAAAAGCAATTCCAACTAATTGAGTATTACCTCTATAATATAAAGGTGCATCATCGGCTCTATATATATTTGATCCAATGATTCCTCCTGCTTGAGAGAACATATTTACAACCGCCGCTGATACAACCCTATTTCTAACAGAAGAAGAATTTCCAGAGCACCATGATATAGTAAGTGGTGCTGTTGGAGAATGTGAAAGTACTACGGTTAATAAAGCATAGGTTCCCCAAATATCAATTTGAGCATACTTCCACCAACGAAGAGGAATCAAACACAGCAATCCCCAGATTGGAATAGAAGACATGACTAATGCTCTGCTATCAAATAATTCTGAAAAGTAACTTGTACCCATCATTACAAAGATCGAGATTATATTGAATGGGATTGACAAAGCATTAGTCTTGAACGTTGAGAATCCAAGTTTTCTCAATGTTAAAGTCATATACCTTTGCACAGGAGCCGTCATAATATCACCTAGAATTCTAATAATATAAACGGGCCATAAATCATAATCCAAGATACAAACAAGTAATTCTTTAAGAGTGACTGGCTGTCTATTGTTCATATCACCTTTAGTTGGATCATCACGCAAGACTCTGTTGACAACAATTTTCTCTTCACGGTCTGTATAGTAACCATTCTTACGGAACCAAGTCTTCGTTTGTACTGCAGACGCTGGCATTTTAAAAAAAGATATCAATCCAACGACCAACGTAAAGGCACCCTCTACAAGAAAAAGCCATCTCCAACCATGTGGAATACTTTTTGTTTTGATTTTTAAGAGGGCAAAGGCTAACAAACTTGACCAAACAGATGTTAATGGATTTGCAATATAGAATATTGATATTCTTAAGGGAAATTCTTTTGTGGTGTAAAAATAGGACATCCATAAGCAAACATCGCAAATAAAACCTCCTTGTAAAGCTCCCAACAACCCCCTTGTAACAAAGAAGCCTGCTTTGTTAGTAAGTCCTGCTTGGGCCATTCCAACCACACTCCATAAAGTCATTTGCATAGGAATCCAAATATCAGGACCAAGCTTTTTAGAAATTAATTGTGATGGAAGTTCAGAAGCCAAAAAACAAATCAAATTAATAGTACCCCCGAGATTATAGTCATCAGTTGTTAAACCTAAGTCTCCCAACATATTGTCGGATATGGCCTGCAGTATATTACCTCTATCGAAATCCAATGCCGTAAACATAAAGAATGCCCAGAATGTAATATACCAATCATTTTTCCAGATTACCTTCCTTTCCTCTTCTTTCGTCCAGGTGAATTCTGGATCAAAGTGATTTCTGCACTCATATTGACATTTCTCATAGACATTTCTATAGTGCTCAGCTACTGCTGGGTCCTGGAATATATGTTCATATTCCTTGGACAAATTGGATTCCAAATCAAATCTTTCATCAACCTCAACAACATCTGCTTTAAAGTTGTTGGATTTATCAACTCTCTTATTGTCTGTCATATTGATTACAGGTCTACTGCTTTTTTAAATCTGATCAACATCATATATTATTCTAATATATATACTTTTGGCTGAAAAATTGGTATCATTTGATATGTCGTTAATGATTGCAAATTTCACAAACTTCTAGATTGCAACCACAGAAGCCTCAATTTTCTGCAAGATTCATAAGGGAAAAAAGAAATGGGACCCCTTACATTCTTCCTATTTTTTGGTATTAGGGTATTGTAAGTAACCAATGCAACACTCTATAACTTCCAAATCCCATCCAATAAGATAAACAGAATTTACACTAAAATAAAGCCACTATTATGGTTGTAGAAATGTGTTTATCATACCGGAATATTATGCGAGAATGTCTCAATATTTTACTATATGTAATTGTTCCCTAACGGTTAAAACGGGACTGTGTACGATTGCCTGAAAAAATTCTTTATTCCGCAATTTCCTTTTACTTTAGTGACCACATTCATTATTGCTTTGCTTATAATGTATACTTGAGGAATATAAATATGGGCGCAATTCCAGATTTTTTCAAGGGATAAATTGTTCTATTATAACTATTTAAATTCTACATATACTACTAATGTCCCCATCTACTGTTTTTGTTTCTGGTGCTACTGGATATATTGCTCAACACGTTGTCAAGCAATTGATTTCTAAAGGGTACAACGTTGTTGGTTCTGTCAGATCATCTGAAAAGGGTGAAAATTTAAAGAGGCTTTTGAATTCCGAAAAGTTTTCTTACGAAATCGTTAAGGCAATTGAAGAAGAAGGTGCATTTAATGAAGCTTTAAAAAAGCACCCAGAAATCACCGTCTTTTTACACACAGCATCTCCATTCCATTTCCAAGTTGAAGATATAGAGAAGGAATTGCTCATTCCTGCTATTTCTGGTACAAAGAATGCTTTAGCATCCATTAAGAAATATGCTCCTCAGGTAAAGAAGGTTGTTGTGACTTCGTCCTACGTTGCCATGTTCCCTAAGGACGATTCTGATCCAAACTATACTGTTAATGAAGATGACTGGAACGCTATTACTTGGGAAGTATCTCTCACAAGCCCACTCTTAGGATATATTGGTTCTAAGACATTTGCTGAAAAGGCAGTATGGGATTTTGTCAAATCTGAACAGCCATCATTCGATACTTCTGTTGTTAACCCAGTGTATGTATTTGGTCCTCAAGCATTTGATGAAAGCGCCAAGGGTACCTTGAATACATCTGCAGAAATTATTAATAATATTGTCCATTTGAAGGAAAGTGATAATATTCCTGAGCACAAGGGTGCATTCATTGATGTTAGAGACGTTGCATCTGCACATTTAGTAGCGTTTGAGAAGGAAGAAGCTAAAGATCAAAGATTAATTTTATCTGAATCCAGATTCACAGCTCAAGAAATTTTAGACATTTTACATGAGAAATTCCCTGAATACGCCGCTAAATTACCAAAAGGTACTCCGGGTGCTGGTAAGAGAGAAACATTTGCTGTCATAGACAATAAGAAAACAAGAGATATTCTTGGCTTCAAATTTTATACGTTAGAAGAAACTGTTGTTGATTCTATTAAGCAAATTTTGGCTAATAAGTAATTGCTAAGGTTAATGAGATAATTTAAGAATTTATTAATGTGTATTATGAACATACCTTATTGTAGAAGTTCAATTTATAATATTCTGATGGTTTGACGCATCTTGCTGTAATTTAATGCCAACCAATTGATAATCACCAAGGTGATTTTCTACTTGTAAAACTAGTTAGTTTCTGGAAGTAATTTTCTGAAAATTCTTAATGGAGTCTTATTATCACTACACATAACTCTTGAAGTCACATTTGTGGAGGATGATCTCTGCCTTATACTGGGATAGAGGTGTAATAAATATTAAATTACGACATAAACTAGTCTTAGTTTTTATTTTTCAATTATTTCACAACTATTAGTATCGAACTTCGATTCTCCATCAGTAGACGGAAATACTTAAAAAGAAGGATACTATACAATTCCGTTTAAACTTGATTCGCAAATAGAAGTTCTTTACGTTATGCAGTTCAGGTCTACATATTGATAAAGAAAACTGGATACTTAATCCAATATTCACTATGTTTTCATTTCTCTTCTTTCATTTCAAGCTGTACTGTTCCTTAAGTAAACAGAATCAGATAGACATACCAATTCTCCATTAAAATTGGCCATGCCTAATACTTCTGGCCAACTATTGCGAAAGTCACATCTTGGATCTGTAGCTACTTGGTAATCAATGTACATATAAATCTGTCTAAAATATCAAAATACTACTTTCATAGAAGTATATTTGATCATAATGTCTTCTATGGAATCTATGTATTTTCCGGTTAATATTTTCTATTTAAATAGAGCTTACATGATGATGCAATTTGGATATAAAATTGTTGAATCTCAAGGTAGCCACAGCACGCGGAATCTAATATCGATATAAATATCCCAGATATTTCAAATAGAAATACAATCTTATCTTTTATATAAGAAGAATATCCTCGTTATAGAAAATGACTAGCTTTTTGAATAACAATACTGACATAATTGAGTTGAACCTGGGTACAAAAATCCCTGTTGTGGGTTTGGGAACTGCAAGAACTAACGAAGGTGAAGCTCGTATAGCAACCAAGATCGCATTGCAGAATGGATATAGACATATTGATACGGCCTTTATTTACGCAAATGAAGTTGAAGTTGGCCAAGGAATCAAGGATTCTGGTGTCCCTAGAGAGGAGATTTTTGTTACCACCAAGTTGTGGAACTTTGACCATAAAAGGGCAGAAGCTGCCTTAGATGATTCATTAAAGAAGCTTGGGTTAGACTACGTTGATTTGTACTTGATTCATTGGCCATATTCAGAGGACCCAGAAACTAAATCTGCTTATAAAGACTGGGATTATGTCCAAACTTATAAGGAATTACAAAAGTTACAAAAGAAGGGAAAGACAAAAGCTATTGGTGTATCAAATTTCACTGTTAATAAGATTAAAAGATTGTTATCTGATCCTGAAATTACTATTAAACCTGCAGTGAACCAAATTGAGGCTCACCCCTTATTACCACAGGAGGATTTGTATAATTTTTTGAAGGAAGAAGGTATAGTCATTGAAGCATTTTCTCCTTTAGGTTCTCCAATGAATCCCTTATTTAATAATGAAACTATTGTTGAAATTGCCAAAAAAAGAGGTGTTGATCCAGCACAAGTATTGGTATCTTGGGCCGTTCAAAGAGGTACTGTTGCTTTGCCTAAATCTATTAAAGAAGCAAGAATCATTTCTAATTTAAAAACATTTAAATTGCTGGATGAGGAATTTGATACTTTAAACCACTTGACTGAAAAGTATGGTGTAGTTAGAACTGGGGTAGAACCCTACAACAATTTTGACGATTAAATCAAATTTGGTTCGGAAATAAGATATAAATAAAATAACTTTATAGAAATATACAATTTGAACTACCTCCTCCCCTTTTTTAACGCTATTATTAATTATGATAGATCTCAATAACTATTGATGACAACTAATAGAGTATTATTCCAATGTAATTTCCTAAAAGTAATAACAAAAAAGAATACCCATTTTAATAGCGCTACAGTAAAGCACTTTTCAAAATTTGATCTTAAAATACTATGATTAAGTAGCTTCCTTTAGAAGCTTAAGAAGAACTAAATTAAAATACAATAATTAAACGTATTCATTATTCCTTCGAATTTCATAATGAAATTCAATTACCCCTTTCATTCTCGTCACTAGAATGAGACTTAATAGAATATCCACCCTTTTCAATATGTGATATATCGATCTTTGTCATATCTTCACCTTCACCATCAGCCAAAAGAGCAATATGAGGTTTCCAATTAGGTGTCTTCCACGCTGGAATTCTTTCGTCCCAAATCTGTGCAATTTCTTCTAACCGTTTACCTCTAGTCTCAGGGAAACCAAAATAAACATGAATTGTCATACAAATACAGAATGTACCGAAAATACAGTATGTTCTCCAACTAATATTTTGAAATGCAGAAGGAGTATACATAGCAAGTGAAAAATTGAAGATCCAATTCGCTGCGGTTGATACAGCAGCACCTCTTTGACGTGCTGAGTTGTCACCCCAGATCTCAGCACAATAACCCCAAATTCCTACACCCCAAGTCGCAGCAAATGAAGCAACGAACAAGTAGCAACTAGCAATGACAGCCTTGGCAACGTCACTTCTGTCTTCGGGAATTCTGATAGTAACCGAAGGAGTTGGTGAATCGGGGAAGGGAACTGCGTACTGAGCTAAAAGACCAACAACACAGAATTGCCACATGGCCATAAGTACACCACCAACCATTAAAAGATTTCTTCTACCAACTCTATCCAACAAGAATAACCCAGGAGCAGTAGTAACAACGAAAATAACATACTGAATGGCGGATGCAATTAAATTCAGATTTCCTTCGTATCCAGCCATTTGAAAGATATATGTAATGTAGTACAACATGGTGTTTGTACCAGTTAATTGTTGCCAAATTTGGGCAAACATTGCTGTTATTGTTCTTAAAAGATATTTTTTCTTAAACAAGTCGGCATATGTAAAGCTTCTAAGGTTTTCTTCAAGTAGAATTTGATCTTTGATCTCAGCAATTTCAATCAAGACTTCAGGGTCTTGTGTATCTCCATCAGCTTGAATTTTTGCGACTATAACTTCTGCTTCAGTCCAACAACCTTGCTTTGCAAGCCATCTAGGTGATTCTGGAATAAATAAACAACCAACCAACAAGAGGATACCTGGAACAATCTGAAGTGACCATCCTAGTCTGAAAGATCCAACACCGTCGATGTAGCTGGAACCAAACGCAATAAAATACATGATTAACATACCAAGACCAACATTGAATTGAAATATACCTCCAATAAGTCCTCTAATCTTTCTTGGGGCCAATTCTGATCCATAAACGGGTGCAACTGCTGTACCAAACCCAATTGCCAAACCACTGATAATACGTCCCACAATCAACTGAGCTGTATTCATTGCAGAGGCTTGGATAGCAGATCCAATACACCAAAGAAGAGAGCATACAAGCAATGAAACTCTTCTACCAAATGGCTCAGAAACAAATGTAGCAATTATGGAACCAAAAAATGAACCTAATGACATCGAGGCAGTAATAAACCCTTGCATAGCTGAATTGGGATAGTTAAAAAAACGACGATATGGTTCAGTACTGATGTATGCGGACATAGAAGAAAGATCAAATCCAAACATCATACCTGCTACACATGAAATAGCAGAAATAAAATACACATTATGAGTCTTAGGAAGTACGTTTATAGTATCCTTTATCCTCAAAGCAGGACCAACAAGCTTATCTTCAAATCCCATGTTAAAAGTTATGTTTTATTCTTCTTTCAACACCTAAAATTAAGTAAGTGTATTACAGGATCCGCCCTTTAATTTTATACCCGTATCTCGGTGTGCATTAAGAAATATTATCTGAAGTAACTAGAATCCTTTTATTATAGTCCATATTCCATTTAGAGGGGTAAATTTCATGGTTGCATGAAACTGTACAGTAGCCATATTATAATTCTCGGGTATTCTCATATTGACGGGTGGGGCAGTCCCTTTCCAAGTAAGACATAAAAATACTGGGGTGTTAGTGCAACGTTACCTTGATTTTAAAAGCGTTAAATACATCATGGTGCAGCAAATGCATACAAAGAAAATTTGGTAAGGTGGCACAAAATAATGATTGGTTATAACTTAATGTAAGGTGGTGGCTTGTATTATCCATTTGACGCAGAATCTAAGGCAAGGCTGGGGTATCTCGTCTTATCCACCATTTAATAGATCCTTCAAGAGTTATAACATTCCAAAATGGGATAAGGTATAATTGGTGGGGGGGATATAATCTTTCCCCGTGAAGGAATCCAATTTGATGTTTTAGATCTATTTAAATAGTTTGAGAAGCTTGATCTCGCTTCGTATGAAATCAAATCGATCTGATGGTGTGGAAAAATAGAATAGATACAATTATGACTTGAAAACTCCACAAAATCTTTCATTCGTTAACGAATGTACAAGGCACTCGTCTGGTGGAGATGGCATACAATATGACGGGTTGACGGAGAAGATACTATTTTGAGTTAAATTAGTATCAGGGAAAATTGTTGAGTGGGAATCTTCCTGAAATACAAGATTTTAACTTCAAGGGGGAATATGGTGGGGGGCTAATGAGATATTATTCAAGTTTCCCCAAAAAATCTTATATTATTTGACTAAAAATTGACACAAGAATAATGCGAATTCCAGTGAAAAAATAATAACTACAATACATTCCTTTAATTACAATAAAAATTTATAGTCATCTGTAATTTCAACAACTATAAAGTTTTAACATTTTCTACGTGTTCATGTGTTTCTTTGCCGTCTAAATCAAATTCATCTCTAAGCTTACGATCAGCTGCCAAGGTCTGGGCAAATTTGCTCTTCTCCCTTATATATGGCCCTTTCCAATAGAATATATATATTGGAATTGCCACTATCGCAGCCAAGCAGCCTAGAAGGGTACTGGCCCATTGGAGGTGAAGCCTCCCCCCTATATTTGTATATAATGGAATTGCATACATCGTTGCTATACCAGCTAGGAAATCACGAGCAAACCCATTTCCTCCAGTAGCGGACGCAGAATAAGGTCCATAAGCTGCCACCATATAATCAATGGTAGACATATATATGCTGTAGTTGGCTATGGCAATCAAGCATCCAAAAAGTAGTGGGACAATCCATGGATTGTGATCTGGGCCCATAGAGGTCCAAGCGAAACCTAGCAAACCGATTGTTTCTAGAGGAGCAAGAAATAAAAGGACTAAAAGTCTTCTCTCTGCAAATCTAGATTCCTCTCCGTGAGTTTTTATTAAATATCTTTGGCGAGCAACATCTGGAAGATGTAGGGCATACGCAATGAGATATCCAACAATTATAGCTATAAATGTAAGGCCACAGGCAGTGGTAGAGAAGCCCCACTGGGCAAATACGAGTGTAAATGATTCCATACAAGTGAATATGAGAGCGTCAGAAAACCCAGAGAGAAGTGATAGACATAATACTATTGGTTCCTTCAAGAACATCTCAAATGGACGGCTCCAGATATTCAATACCTCTTTAAAGGAAAGTTTACTTTCATTAATTTCACTTGGCCCGTATATATTCTTATCTTCCCCAGATTTTCTAAGATTCTTTGCTTCCCTGTCAAGCAAAATTTTTGAATTGGTTTCACAAACTAAGAAGAAATGAGCTAATTGTACCACTCCGCCAAATATCAATTGAATCCAAAAGTTCCATCTCCATGAAAGATGATCTGCCATTAATCCACCAAATACTGGGCCGATACTGGAGCCACCTACTGACGACAATACAACAAAAGCAACTGCAAACCCTTGGTTGTTAGCTTCCCACATATCTGCAGTCATACCTAAGGTGACGGAACCACCTGCAGAAGAAATACCACCAAGGAAACGAGCAACCACTATTGATCCAAAATTAGGGGCCAATCCTCCTAAAATCTGCCAAATGTTAACGAAAAATAAACTTAATTGCATTATTGGCCATCTTCCGTATTCTTCACTCCAGGGAGCCCAGAGTTCGCACCCAAAAGCATATGCAACGAGAAAAATCATTTGTGATGTACGTGCTGCTTGCTCACTAATGTGGAAGTCTTCAGATATTGCTGGTATTGCGTAGGGATATACACTTGTGTTGAAATTCATGGACATTTGAACAGCAAAAATAACAGTTATTATTGTCCATTTCTTTAACCATGGAAATGAATATCCAAGACTATAATAAGCGTCTTTGTCCCGTAATTCTCTTCTACCGTCCTGATGCAAAATTCCTCTGAATTTTGACATTTTTTCTCTTTGTAGAATAGCGACATCGTCCAGAATGGTCTCAGAATTCTTAATATCCTTTTCTGCTTCTTCTTGCGAGAAAAGAGACTGAGTTCCACCTGGGGGTTGGGGAGCATTTGCACTCGCTTTTTCTTCGGTTTGATTTCTGTATTCTTCCATTTTTCAAGGAGATTAGTTTGTGCACAATGTATAAGAAGTTAATTAAATTTCTACAAGTATAAGGATTTTGTTCACTATTAATACTACATAGATAACTAGACCTTCCTGTTATGTCAGAATGAGTCCGGTATATGCTATATTATAATTGCTGCAATTTTCACAATGCCACAAATAATCAATACGTCTAAAATTTCTAAAAAGATTATTGTGATGCCCAATTTTTTTGTCATATTAAATTTTGCGAATCCACCCTAGTTATATAGAAGACTCTTTCTATCCTTAATCATTTCCAACAAAGCGATACTGCTTAAGCTATTTATCCGTCGAAGCAAATTTTTCCAGTTTGCGCAAAAGATTTTCGTAATTACAATGAGTGCCATGGTTGCAGCTAGATGTTACGCTAAAACGAGCAATTACAAAAGAATGATCTGCTTAGATCAGCATATTCGGTTAGGTGTACTTTAATAATGGAAAAGTATATATATGTATATGTATATGCTGAAATTTTCTACCATTTGTAATAAGAAAATCCACAAATAATGTATATTTTCCGGAGTATAGTAAGTGTTAATCGAGTACCTAAAAATTGACGAGATATGGATTTCAGATTTTGATGATGATCATGAACGATTGCTACTAATCTCGATCTCATCTATAATATATCGTGCAAGTTTAATAGTCGGCTTGATTTACTTAGATTAAGTGCATTTTGTGGCGTTGATCTCATACTATTCTGAAGATCCATAGGATTTTCATATAGTGTAATATCAGATATTTGATACTTTAAAATATTGAGCGATGATTTATCAACTTATACTTATCTTACTCTTATGCTATAAAATTCCAGTTAAAGTTTGGCTTTTACTATTATACAACGTATTTATGCATTTTCAATATGATCTGTAATTCCCTTCTCTATGTTATACATTTCTTCGCTCTCGTGCTGAATTTGTGTTTGGTACTTTTTCCATTTTCTAGCTGGAATTTTCTTAGCAAACATTTCTTCTATCTCTTCAAATGATCTGTGAGCAGATTCTGGCAAATAAAAATAAATGAGAAATACGGAAACCAAAGAGCATCCTTTGAAAAAAAATTAATCTTAGATCCCATGTTAGCCTGGTCAGGATTAAACATATAAGGTAAAACAAAGGACCACATAGTTTGGAATGCATAATTAGCTATAACGGCAATAGCAATCGTTTTTGCCCTTAAGAAAACGGATGATTATTCAGATGCCAGTATGTACGCTAAAGGACCTAGGGCAGAATTGTAGAAGAAATTGTACATAGCCATAAATGCAGAGGCGACTCTCAAAGCCGTACTGTTGCTAGTATCAACACCACAAGCTGCAACAATTAAGTTCAATACCGTTAAGGAAATTAATCCTATTAATAACAATGATCTACGGCCCAATCTATCAATAAGAAACCAAGATGTTACTCCAGCCATTGATAAGACTTGGGCACCAATACTGATTTGATAAGCTTTAGAGGTGGATGATCCAGTGAGTTCAAAATAATATGTAGAATAACTACCAATAAATGTAACACCAGACAACGGTTGCATTAAGAAAGCACTTGATGCTAATAATGTTCTCTTCAAATTTTTTGGTTTGAAACAATCAATATAAGAGCCTGCTTTAGTTGAAAGAGCTCTAGATTCTTTAACAGTAACTTTCGTTATTGCATATTGCTGTTGTATTTCTTCATCCCCCCCTATATAACCTTTTAAGAGATTCTATAGCCTTCTCATCATGATTTTTATTTATCAAGAAGTAAGGTGATTCAGGAAGGAATGGTAAAAATAACAATGCAACAACTGCAAAGCACCATTGTGGGATAAATACAGCTCTATAAGCCATACGATTTTCATACTCCTGAGTAGTGTAGTTAATTAAGTAACAAATAAAGGGGCCGATACAAAGTGATAATGACAAAATAGCAATAGAAAGACCTCTCAAGGCAAGTGGGCTACCTCAGAAACATAAGACGTACCAATAGCTGAAAAAATACCGATGGAAAACCCATTTAAGAACTTTCCCACAAAGACACTGAGTGTGGTGGCTATAAACTCAAAAGCAATAAATGGAATACAGATCAAAACTGCAACATTCAAAACCCACTTTCTGCCCCATCTGTCAGCAAGCCACGAACCTAAGAAGGATCCCACACAAATAGCACCATTGGGACCTCCACTGATAGCTGACTGCCACTGGGAATCAAGAACATAAGATCCCTCATATTCAAACCCAAAGTCTTTCCTGAACTGAGGAATCGAAATAACAATAGAACCTGCCTGGTTTTCGTAACCAGATAAAATCAACACCCACGCAATACCGATAATCCAGGCAAATACCTTTGGGTATCTCTTAATCGCTTGCCATCTAGTGAGATCATGTTCGATTTTCTGTTGAACCCTAGCTGCTTCTTGAATTTCAGGAGACACTTCTAGCACTACGGACTCATTAATAACAGACCCGAGCTTTTCTGGAGAAACGTTTTGTACCAGAGAGTCTTCAATGCCTGTCTCAAACATTTCTACCGATGCCTTGTCTTCCATACTGACCATACTTGAAGATGTCATTTTTGAAAAACAGACAGGATCAGACGTATATATATATTAGCCTCAGGATCTAAGGATTTGTTATACTTTCAAACATCATTAGAAGACTTGTTGGATAATTTTTAATATACGAGATTATGACTCCAAGAAAAGTGGGGCAAATTTTTGGTAGTAGCTTTGCCGAATCACGAGAATCGGATTATTATTATAAGATTTAACTTATTGAGAAATATGTCCCCTATGCATAATATGCCTATTAAGTGGAGTAAACATGTGGGATATTGGGAATATTTATATTCCATGCGAATTGACAACCGGACAATTGAGCTTTAAGCGAGATATACCATTACTGGATGCAAGTAAGACGACCTACTGCCATTTGACTATGCGGTTTTGTGTGGGGTTGGTGAAGTTTATCTGGCATAGTTGCATAGCTGGCATCATTTTACATCTCATACTACTACTGTATGGCAGTGTAAACTCGGAAGTGCCAGTCCTTTATACCGAAAAGAATATGTCAACGGATTAATGATAAGCGATTATTCAGTACTTTTCTTACTTGCTAATCTTTTATTTATGAATTTGTCTATAAAAAGTATATTGTTACGAATATTCCACTACAATAGATGATTCCTCTTCTGTTATCCCCACATATACATAACCACAGTGTTCCTTTAATGAGCTGATATCAATTTGCCTATCATTGATATTTATGGTTTCGATGGAATGATTACTCTTTTTAGGGATTCCGACAGTACCGGTAGTATCTTGAGGAGCCTTAACTTCTAACTGTAATAAGCTGTCAGAATGTTTCATCCAACCTGCACTGATGAAGCCAGACTTCCCAGAATACCCAGTCTGAGCAAATTCCATAGAAATATCAAAGATTTGTGGCTTAAAAGACCAGGTCTGATGCTTACTATCGGTGAATTTAACACCCACAACTTCCCAAGATAACCAAATAGTTGGACCTGTAGCCCATGGATGACAATGGGATATGTAAGAAGGGTCCTAGAGCTGGAATGGATACTTACAGGATCCATCATTGAAGTAACCTTCAATTAAAGAAGATTTTACGCTATAGTTACAATTCCAGATGTACCCCCACATAGTCTTAAACAAGTCAAATGATCTTTGTGACTTGCCTAAAGCAGCATGTGCCAATAACTCAAAAGAAGATTGGAAAGGGGATATCATCCCTTCAGATTCAGGAGCAACGGCACCAAATTCATTCCAATTTTTAGTTTAGTTTTTGGATATGCTTTCTTTTCTCTCTGGGTACGCAACATCATATAAAAGAGCCAACGAGTTTCCGTCTTGTGGGTGAACCTTGTAATTTTCGTTGTCAAAGAAAATACCTTTCTCATTATCCCATAAGTATTCATTGACAGATTTCTTTAAAGCAGCTGCACGATCTTCATAAAGCTTTGCTGTAGTTAAATCTTGGTGGATTTTTCCAATTTCGGCCCCGAGTTTTAAAGCTTGGTATAAAATACTGTTGACAGATAATACATGACCTTCGATTGGCGCCCTTCCCCAATCTAATCTACCAACAACCTTTAAGGTTCCTGTTTCGTCCACTTGTGGCCAATTGTAGTCTATAGCCTTTTTCCATTGGCCCCAAACTGACTTCAACCATTCATCAGAAACATCATTGTAGAAATATGTGTTATATGCTGAAATCAAACTCCATAAATGGTATGTGTCAGATCCATAGTGTAAAATAGGTTCACAAGCATAAGCAAATTGACCACTAGGTATCTGGGAGTCAAGCATCCAATCAGTACCTGATTTTGCCGCCTTACTATTGAAAGAAATGAACTCACTTGGTTGTGCTATGGCTCTATCTCCTGACCAAACACTCCTGTCTCTTCTAGCACCATCAACCAATACTTCTTCGCCATATCCACAAACTACGTCGTTAGACCATCCTGTTGCTGGCATAACTACATACATTCTTCTACCAGTCATGGTAGGAATAATGGAAAGTTGAATTGTATAAGCTCCTGCGTACCATATCTCATTTGCTAATTCGTCACTTTAGTAGAAATATCCATTGTAGTTCCTTAAATCTTCCTTCAAGGATGGCATACATGTCATCTCAGTTCTAACTTTTTTGATACTTACCTGTCCTGGTAGTCTTGTAGAAAAACCATGTATCTGAATGCACCTCTCTGTTTAGCTGATGGACAGACATAAAATCCCTCACTAACTGAAACCTCGAGTGTCTTATCATCGATAAAGAAATCCATACTTCTATCTGCATTATCCTTGTCAATAAATAACTTTGATTCACTGAAACTCAAATGAACTTTTTGACCTGGAGTCGAATCAGCACCAAATTCAATAGCAAAAATACCACCAGTATTGAATCCGAAATCTAATACTATTGCAGAGCCTTCTCCCTTGAGATAGGTAACTCTATCATTATTACCAACGGAATTTTCAGCATTTGAAACAACACCTTCCGTTGAAAAAACTCCCGTGGGGTAGACAATTCTTGACTCTGGGGAAATTTTAAAGTTCTCCCATGGACCCTCATTGGGTTTAGCATTCAATACTGACTCTCTAAAACTCTTCATAGACATTTTAGCAGCTTGATGTACTACTGAATTATTGAGTGATTTACTTTGTCTTCTAACTTATAATGAACCACGTCGGATTAATGATTTTCGAAATTATTATCATTGTCTCCACATTGATGCGGGTCCGGAAAAAGATTGGAGGATATTAGCGAGATTGATATATATACACTAAAATTATACAAGAATCTAATATTAACTACTTATCAAGAAAGATGTCTAGTGAAATTAAAGATATAGTTCAATAGTATGTATGAGTCGTTGATCTTACTCTGAAAATATACTAACATTGTAGCTGGGGATCGAGTAGGTTAGCCCTTTTCTTGAAGGTGAGAAATATTGATATTCCTAAAGGTTTGACTAGAAATGAGTTAGTTGAGTTGGTAATTTCAAAGAAAGACGTGCCTATTATTCAGCTAAAAGCTACTAGAGAAATATTACAACAATTAGTACACCAACAGCTTGTTCTGTACCTTGAGAGGAGAGGTTATGTGATTTTGAATAAGGGTAAAATATCCATGGTAGTACCAGATCTGTACAAACAATTTCAAGAGAGTGAACTTTTGAAGGGAGCATTGAAAGATTTCGATGAGAATTACCTGAAAGATCCACAAGCAATTGATTTGGCTTTGGAGCAAGCACTTGATGAGAATTATAATATTGAATGGGCTGAAAAGTTTATCTTGAAGAAGAATTGTTATCAGCTGGGAAACCTTGATTCGGTTTTAGACAAATTTGGAATTACTGAAATTAACATAAAAACTAAATCCATCGATTCAAAGTCCAAATATGTAGAGGATTCCTTAAATTTCTTTAATTTAGGTGCCACTCACTGAGATAGATATTTACATTAAAATAAAATCTTCATGTCAAAAAAATAGATTTGCTAGTATTGAAAATGAGTTAATATTGAGATAATTTGAATTGTTCTCCCTTTCCTACGGTATGTATTTACTCTATTTTTTTAAGTCTCTTGTTTGTGTTTCGGAATATTGGTTTTAGAAGAACCCCTCTGGAATAATTAGAATCAATTTCTTTGGCTGTATTATCAATAATTTTCGGCAAATTATATGACTTAAAACGAATAAAATCTTTGTATATTACCTTTCTTGAGATAAAAAATAGAAACTGTTGTTAAATTTTAAAGTTTAAAACTTCTTCTATATAGAACTATCTAAATTATATGCTTCTGTTGCTCCTTTGGAGAAAAAATAAGCTCTTTGTTCATCTGAGACATTCAATTTGTCAAGTATAAGTTCCATGAGTCTCAACCACTTGGTGAGCGCCTTTGGACCAGCTCTTATATTACATACTGGCCAGTCACTTCCCCAGATAATGTAATAGAAATTCCAAGTTTTGAAAATGAACTCAATCCATGGGTACACATATTCTAAGGCTCTCTCTTCGTTGTGACAAGATTCATCGTCAAGTTCAGAAAAAGCACCGCTAACTTTAATATACATCCTGTTTCCTGTTTCTTTGCATAGCTCCGCTGTCTTTACCAAATGCGTCTTCCAACTCTTAAAAAACTCGTCATCATGAATTCCTAGAGGCGATATGCTGAGTCTGGGTTTGGCCAAATGGTTATTTATGTAAGTGACGTTTTTTGTGTGTTTCAAAAGGTATTCAAACTCCTCAAATTGTATAAAACCTCTGTGATTGGTATCAATACCAAGATCAAAAACGTATCCTTCGCATGCGATCCAATTTAATGCTTCAATTAAATTTTTATTAAGCATAGTGCCATCAGGTTTATCTTGCACCAAATACCTGAACCCCTTTACAAGAGCAAATTTTTCTTCTCCTACTTCTTTCTTCACTTGATCACAGTATTTCTGAACAGCAGCCTTTCCCTGTAATAAGGGAATCCAAGGAATCACTGCCTTGATTAGTCCTTCGTTTGTTTTGTCGTAGTTTTGCAGAATAGAGAATTTAGCTTCTTCAATTGCCAATTTCCATCCTTCTTCGCTATCGGTATTCGACTTTACATCAGCTTCTATGAAAACCAACCCATCAAAACGGTATTTATGTGACAACTGTGTAACATTGGAGTTGTGGTATTCATTGACTGTATGATTTGATCCTAATATATGATCTTTGCTCATCCAAGATAACGATTCTAAATCATCTTCTGCAAAGAGGTGGACATGGGAGTCGATTATAGGGGTTACAGTGTCTTCACTCATTATTAGCAACGTCTGTTAGCTAAATAATTGAACAGAGATCAACTTACTCATAAGATGCTATTTTATATAGCTTTCCATATCTGTTGTGTCTATGGACATTTGATGAATCTTTGTCCGAGATCATTATCCCGAGATATCTGGCGCATTGCTCCACATTCTGCAATATAAAGTATAAAAATGTTTCGTGAGAAATAATTCTTCATAGCTCATTAATAGGGATTTATACAATGTTGTTAGAAGGAAAGACTGTTGCTATTACAGGAGCTGCTACAGGTATAGGTAGAGCTATTGCTGTTGGTATGGCAAAGGAGGGTGCTAACGTTGCTATTAATTATTTGGAGGGACAGGAAGCACAGGTCGAGGAAATCAGAAAAGAAATACCAGAACTTTTGGCAGTTCCAGGTGATATCACATTGCCAGAAACTTCGAAGGATTTGATATCCAAGACTGTTGAAAAGTTTGGAGAATTGACAACATTTGTATCAAATGCCGGCATTTGTCAGTTTGCTGAATTCACTGAAATAGACTACGAATTGTTCAATAGGACTGTTAGTATAAATTTGCACGGTGCATTTTTATCCACACAAGCAGCAGCTAAGCAATTTATTGCTCAGGGTAATGGTGGCTCTATTATTGGAATCTCTTCTATCAGTGCTTTGGTCGGTGGTGCCTACCAAGCTCATTACACTCCAACAAAGGCTGGTATTTTGTCATTAATGCAATCTGAAGCCTGTGCTTTAGGAAAATATGGTATTAGATGTAACGCCTTGCTTCCAGGTACTATTAGAACCCAATTGAATGACGAGGACATGGCTGATGACAACAAGAGAACTTACATGGAAGGAAGAATTCCTTTAGGAAGACTTGGAAATACTAAAGACTTGGCCGGCCCAGCCATCTTTTTAGCTAGTGATCTTTCTCAATATGTGAATGGTGCCCAACTTCTTGTTGATGGTGGATTATTTGTAAATTTACAATGAAGCTATATAGATATTATTGAAAAATATATTTAATAAGTAAAGTCTTTTCTTGGATGTAAATGAATTGTTTATTAATTTGTTGAGTTACTGAACATACATAACAATAATCTTTAAATATCATTACTTTTATATTTACATTTATTAGATACTATGATTATTTATATATATGAAATAGCTGGTGCATCTAATTAATTATGAAAAGAAATATTTAGACCAATACATGCAGTTATATTCATATTAATAATAAGCGCTAGCGTATTTAAATGAATGTTTTATTTGAATTACGTAAATGAATGGTTTATTTGAATTATTCTATCATGTTTATAATCGTATCCTAATTAGCACTGTCAAAGGCAAGGAGATCATCAAGAGTATCCTTGTAGGAATTCCAGGCGTCATGATCGAGGTCTTGGTTCAATGGTGCTCTACCCAAGTAGCTCTCTCCGAATCCTCTTACGCTGATAAGCTTCTTAATACCAATAACACCAAATCTAACAACCAATTCTTCACCCCTGCTAGCCAAATATTGCAATTCAGCAGCCTTTCCGTAGTCTTTATTCTTGAAGGCCTCAAAAAGTTGCACATAGAGCTTTGGGAATGAACCTGCTAAAGCATCAATAGTACCACTGCATCCGACAGATAACACTGGTAACAAGATTTGTCCCAATCCGGTGTAGGTGTTGAAGTTATTCTTCTTGACGTCTGGGTTTCCCGCAATCAAGGTATGGTGGGAAACATCACCGTAAGACAACTTGGTACCAACGATATTTGGGTGCGAAGATAACTTGATAACCGTAGTTGGCTCCACTACGATATTATTGGACACGCCTGGGTAGACGTAAATCAAAATTGGAATAGGAGAGCTATCAGCAACCTTTGTGTAGAAGTCTATGATACCCTTCTGTTTAATGCTAGCACCAAAGTAATTGGAGCATAAAACCACGGCGTATTTTGCTCCTGCTTCCTTAACTGACTCGATTTCCGATATGGCGTCCTCGACGGAATTCTGGGCTATACCCGCAATTATAGTGAAATCTGGTAACTCGCTATGGAGCTTAGAAATAATTTGCGATCTCTCTTTCTTGGTTAAGTGGGCGGCTTCGCCTGTGGAGCCCATAACAACAATACCATTTACACCAGCGTCCCTTAAGAACTTAGCATGCTTGACTTGAGCGTGGAAGTCGATCTCAGTAAGATCTTTCTTGAAGAATGTTGGAATTGGAACATAAATTCCTTCTTTTGGTGCTGTGGCCATTTTGAATATGGATTTTTTAACTGGTTTTTGGTTTGCTGATTGCCTGATTATCCAAGCTATTTATGTTTCCACTAGGAAAACTGTTCGCCTTTTCCAGTCCAACATCATTATCCCGAGATGAAAAATGTGGGGGCGTGAGCGCGGAGAATGATCTTTTTTCATTAATTAAAATAGTCTTTCATTTCAGATAGGTGTTTCCTAAAGATACCAAGTAAGGATGGAGGATAGTCAAAAGCCTAATAAGAGGGTACGACTTAATGAAGACACTTATGGGGGGGGATCAACCCCGGAAGCATCAGTTAGGATCTCTAAGTCCTGTGATGTGTGTCGGGTGAAGAAACTCAAGTGTAACTCGCTTGAAATATGTGCATATTGTAAGAAGAACAACCTCGAGTGTGTATATTCAGTGGTTAAAAAACCGGGGTTGAAACCTGGCTACGGGAGAGATGTGACCAAGAGGTTAGAATATCTCGAAGAACAGAACTCTAGGTTACGCGAGGAATTCAGACAACTTAATGAGAAGGTAGAAGGGCTCCAGAGCAAGAAGGCTAAGGGAAACGGAAACTCGATGATTTCGGTGCCGAACCTACTTAACCACTCAGAACCTCGTGTCACATTTGCTAACAATGTGTCTGTAGTGAGCCAGATGAGATCAAGGCCGCCGGAGTATGAAAACGAACATGGAGACGGCGTTCCATTTGGACAGAATTTACCTTCCATAGAACAGGTGAAAATAATAATTGACGTGTTCTTTGCTAGGGTATTTCCCATCTTTCCTGTAATTCATCCACATTTCATCGAAAAGAAGATTTCATCGTACATCAGAAGCTTGTACAACTCTGATAAAAAGGAGACCCTTAAACCACCTTTGTTAGTATATGGAATAATCTTGAACTCCATTCGATTTTTGTCGCCTGATAAAGCCCCGTTTTTGTCAAAAGAAAAATTGGAACGCTTGCATCAGTATTGCAAGGAACAAATCATATTGAACTGCTATTCTGTTTCGACATTCCAGCAGCTCCAAACAATTACACTTCTTGCATTTGATACTCTTGGAAACTCTAACGGTACAGAATCCTGGTCACTGATAGGTATTTCTGCCTCCGGTGCTATACATCTTAATCTCTCAAACATAAATCAAAGCATATCATCATTACCGGTGACGTATAAGCATGATAATTCTCCATCATCAGCGATTTCAGAGTCTTCTACATATTCTGGATCTGTAAACTCTGTTGAGAAAGCAAAATCATTCACTACCAAACCAGCTAACTTATTAAAAAAACCTCAAAACTGGTTGGAAGAGGAATCTAGAAGAAGGCTTCTTTGGGGTATATATATCCTTGACACTTTGAGTGCAATTATATCTGGGTTGCCCTCTAAGTTACCAATATTGGAAATTCGTTTTCCTCCTCCATATAAAACTGACATGTGGTTAAATGTCAATGATTTAGTGGTTGATCAAATGGGTGAAATAGAGGCAGCTAAGAAAAATGACTTACGTTACTTTGATGCATTCAGTTACTACTCAGAATTAAATACTATTTTCGCTGAGATTCATGCCTTCTTAAGAACTCCTCTTGATATCAGTAATAAGATAGATGTTGGAAATTGGTTTATAGAGTTCCATAGGCTAGAAAACAGGGTATACTTCTGGAAAGACGAGCTAGCAGGGAAATATCAATCATTGTTAAATTCAAACATCTTGATAGTTGAGAATAAGAAAGACGTGGCTTCTTATGCTTATGGCGTCTTACTCCATGCCTTGTATAATGTGACTCTAGTTAAGCACAATAGTGCATATGGCTATCCACATGCCGAATCAGCTTCATTTGAGCACTCGAGACACTCTAGGCGGATATGCCACCAGTGCGTTGATAGTGTGATTACCTTAGGGACTTCTCTTCTTGAATGGGAAGCAGAAACTGGAGAAAAAATCTTCGAATTTTTAGGGCCACATTATGCATTTTATATCTGGGTCTGTTCCAGATTGTTAATTGCAGGATATATCTTCAGTATAAAAGACAATATACCTGGCAATAGAGAGAAACTTAATCATCATCTTAAAATATTCTCCGAAATCCTCAAGAAAATAGGAAATTATTGGTCTGTGGCCGACAAGTACTATAATATACTTAAGAAGCTTATCACTCTAGATATAAAGGTAAATTCTAATGGGGAATCGCCAGTTGACGAGATAAAGGAAGACCAAGAATCTATTCTTCCTACAAGCGCACTCGCTGACATGAGAATTAATACCCATTTGCTATCTCTTATTTTGACACGAAAAATTGACGACATTAACCAAGATGGAGATGGTTTCTCGAGGGTTCCCTCTACTGCTAATTTCATGGAGTACGAAAAGCAATTCAAAAATTTTGATTCTAAACAAGAGGATCACCAATTATTGGAGGCATTTAGGCTTGATGCTACATCATATGGATTTGAAGATTTCTTTAAATATCTAGACTATAATAATTTTTCCTCTTTGTAATATTATAAGTAAATGCTAAGAACTACAAAAATAATTAATAACTTAATTTTCTATTTCAGAAAGATTTCTGTAGACTTGAAAACGGTCAAACAGTAGTATTGCTTATTGAGAATGAAAGATATATACTGTAAACAGATCTACATGTAGATATTTGATCTAGGAAACGACTTAGACCTGAGAGAAGATTATATTTGGGTGATATTTGTGTTATATCTGATGTAAGATCCGAAGCTATTAGCTTCAATGAACACATAATTAAATAAAGCTACATAAGAGAATTTCCATAATTAGAGCTCAATTACTATAGCTGTACCCAGGAATATGGCACCAGAATCAACCATTGATAGCCAGAAATCTTATCGATATTTATAACCCAATCCGGAATCTCGATACGACTCGAGAAATTCAGAATATTTCATTAAAAATCACCGACATTGAACTAAGTATTTTCAATATAACCCAACAGAAGACATGTCTAAGTCAGTTTTTATTACAGGAGCCTCGGGCTTCATTGCCCAAAATATTGTTAAGTTGTTAATCAGCAAAAATTACGACGTCGTTGGTACTGTTAGAAGCAGAGAGAAAGGTGAGAATCTCAAATCATATTTGAACTCTGAAAAGTTTAAGTACGAAATTGTCCCAGATATCAATGCAGAGGGTGCTTTTGATGAAGCATTGAAGAAGAATACACAGGTAACTTTCTTGTTGCACACAGCTTCTCCATTTTTCTATGACACTACGGATCCAGAAAACGATTTGGTAGTCCCAGCAATTGGTGGAACCAAGAATATCTTGGAAGCCATCAAGAAATATGCCCCACAAGTTGAAAGAGTGGTTATCACCTCTTCTGATGCTGCTATCTATTCATCGGATGATGAGCAGAATTCTGCTCTTTCCTTTGATGAATCAAGCTGGAATAACATCACGTACGAGGAAGCAATCAAGGATCCTATTGCTGCTTACTACGGTGCCAAATCATTTGCTGAAAAGCTTGCTTGGGAGTTTGTTGAAAGGGAAAAGCCAAACTTTAAGTTGACTGCAGTAAATCCAGTTTACGTATTTGGTCCCCAAGCTTTTGAACAAGAAGTCAAGGAAAAGTTGAACACTTCCAATGAACTTATTAACACCTTATTGAAACTTGGTCCTAACGGTGCATTTGATAACGACAAAGGTGGTTATATTGATGTGAGAGACGTTGCTAGAGCTCATTTGATCGCATTTGAAAACGACGATGTCATCAATAAGAGATTGTTCTTGACAAACGGTAAATTCAGCACCCAGATGATGCTTGACATCTTAAACAAGAACTTCCCAGAATTACAAGGCAAAATTCCGGTAGGTAACCCAGGATCTGGTCCTAGCGATATATCTACATTGGCCAAGGTCAACAATGACACGACTAGGGAGCTTTTGAAATTTGAGTTCACCTCCTTAGACGGCATTATCATTGACACCGTCACCCAAATATTCGATGTCAAGAAGAAGAGGGAAGCTTAAGTCCACCATCGGTTCCTTAGTTTACGAATTGCATCTATGAATGGTAGTAGCAATGCTACACACTTATCCTACCTGAACCTCCGATTCCCAATGCAGTGATCAAAAAGGGTAAGATTTCCGTCCGAGAAGTACAAGTAAAGTAGATTTAACAATGTAGCTCGCGCCGTTTTGGTATTAACTGTGTGTGTTCAATAGGAGAATAGGTACTGTGATAAGAGTAACGGTAAGCAGCGAGCTTGCAAATTATGCATGAGGATTGCGAAATTTTTTTTTTCAAATTTGATAAAGCCATATCCATACTCCAAATTCTATAGATCAAATAAATGTGGCTCATATACTATCTCCGTATTTAAGTGTACTATAGAGTAATAATTTTTCTATTTAAATTATGGGGTGGAATTGTAAATTAAGCGCAAATAACTTACTTCAGAGAACTGTTGAAAATGAGCAGTGTTTCGAAAATTGATAAGAAATACAATGTAAGGCCCTTCGTAGATCCTAAAGAATCCAAAATTGATGTCAATGCCTTGACTTTGGACGCCATTGATTTATCGCTATTCTTGGAGGGTCAGGAAAACCTCGAAAAGAGAAAGAAGTTGGCAAAGCAATTGGAAAAATCTATTTCCACATATGGTTTCTTTAACTTGATCAACTTTGGTATTCCACAGGAGAATATTGAACATTTGAGAGCTATCAGCCAAAGTCTTTTGACCCTTCCTGATGAGGAAAAATTGAATTATTTGGCAGGAGCAGCTAAAAAAGAAGACGAAAAGCCTGGAAGCACCGGCGGTGAACGAGGACAAGGTTTCAAGCCTAAGGGATATTGGGCAATAAAAGATGGCGTACGTGATTCTATCGATCATTATAATATCAGAGAAACTTATCACGATTCCTTCTTGTCCACTCCAGAAGCACATCCAGAATTGCTAGAAGCCCACTTGGAGGAAGTTGCCGATTATTACAATCATCTTCACCGTGTGGTGTTACCAAAGTTATTAAGACTTTGTGATTTAATTCTTAATGTGCCAGAAGGAACCTTGTGGGATAATTACTTTAAGAATGGGGGTACCAACTTTGACACTTCAAAAAGCCATGGTAGATTTATGCTTTACCAGCCGTACGATGATGACTCTTCTTCGAGAACAGATAGTACATTTTTAAGGGGCCATTCTGATATCAGTGCCTTTACCTTTATTACTTCCCAACCAATATTAGCCTTGCAAATATTAGATTATTATACGGGAGAATGGAGGTACGTAAACCACAGAGAAAATTCATTGATAGTAAACATTGGTGATGCATTTGAATTTATTAGTGGTAGTTATTTCAAGGCATGCTTACACAGAGTGGTTGAGCCACCAGTTGACCAAAGAAAATCAAACCGTCTAGTAATTATATACTTCTGTAATCCAGATGCAAATTCATATTTGGACCCAGAGTTAATTGAATCTCCTAAATTGAATAATTTAGGATATACCAAGGATGACAAGTTGAAAGGCTGGGAAAAAATACGTTTCCAAGACTGGAATCAAAGCAAAGGTAAGCTTTTAGGAAGAACCAACGCAGGTGTTCAAAATGTCCAACAAGTCTATGGAAGAAATATTGAAAGATGGCATCATTTTATCAAGCAGTTATCAATCTGATTATTGCAGATATTTAGTCTACTTTACATAATACCCCCTCCACGGGATTTATATACTTTAAAAATTACTGTTTCATACATGTACAGTATTTTTGTACTAACTGGTGTAACATTAATGTCTTCTTTTGGAGGATTTCTTAGTGGTTTTTATTTGAGTTTCAGCTCTCTTCAATTGAACAGGATACAACCCAATGTATTTACCATTCATTTCTTTAAATGCTCTTAAGTAGCTGTCTGAGCTTTCAAATGCCACAAATCCATACCCCTTGTTTTTTCCTGTCTTTTTATCAACTGGCACTTTAACCTTCGTTAATGTTTCAAATCTAGAAAATGCATCGGTTAACAACTGGTCGTTAGCATCTGGACCCAAATTCCCGACAAATAGTCTAAAATGTTTTGAATTCCATTCTACCAACGTGTCGTCGTCCCAAGATTTGTTTCCTACTTGCTTTTTCACTGTCTTTCCTGGCTTTACATTGACCGATGAGCTTGGAACTATTCTTGTGTTTGATGGAATAACCTTGTTACTATGGAGAAAACTAGAAGCAGACTTCAGGCCAGCCAATCTCCTATCAGAAGACTTTGAATTATTGCTGGGTTTCTTTATCATTCTACGAATAGCTCTTTCTAAAGGAATAACAAAATATTTATATCGCAATTTTTCATTTTATTTCAAAAGATGGACCAATAGCTTGTCAGATTATTTACTATCTATCTAGATTCTATAATGTTTACAGAAATGCCTATGGGGTTCTTGATGTCTCTGTTTGACTCCTCCTCCTCTATGTTTGAAGTTTCTGGTAAGATTCCTTTAGCACTGTTGTACACGTAGATTCCGTTTCGTATGGCGAACTTCTTCTCATCTCTCTTGTAGAAGAAATAAGCAATGATAATAGTTACGTTAAAGGCCATACTGAATACAGCACAAGACGTGAAACCCGTCAAAAAACGTGGCGCATCCACGGTGGGAAATACGTACCGATTGATAATAGCCAGAGATGTTAGACCAATAATATAAACGATCATCCATTCGATTGATCTCTGATTATTGTCGTGTCTTAGAACGTCACTTATTAAGGGATTGAAGACAGAACTCTGACTCCATGACCAATAGGCTAAGCAAAATCCTACCCACTTCGCTGATTCTGGAATGTCCCACACTGCCAATATGGTACTGGAGATAAAACTCATGATAAATGAGAATATAATGAACCCAAACCTCTTCCCCGTAATATCAGCACCAACGCACACGATAAACACCCATAAAATACCCAAAGCCGGTGGAATCGCCGTTAAATTGTTTAATTTTGCCGTGGAGTACTTGTCTAACGACTTTAACCACAAGGCAAAGGAGCCAGAAGAAGCACTATTGGTGTTGAACCCGAAGATCTGCGCAATGGAGAATAGCCAGAAGTGCCATGAATTGAAGATTTTCTTCCACGTCTTCTTATCAAAAAAGGACTTGATTGTAGGACTGACGTCAGAGTCGTTATCCTTCATTCTTCTGTGTGCAAGTCTAATTTCGTCGTCAGTTAACCATAAGGAGTAGCACTTCAAAGGAGTTCCTGGGTGCAAAAAGAGTGCGAGAAAGGCTACTACTAAAGAAATCAAACCGTCGATTATGAACATCCATTGCCAGCCACTTAATCCCCCCCTGTCTATCTTAGTGGCTGCTGATTGCAAAAGACCAGAGGTCAAGATACCAAGGAATTGGCCAGCATAGAAAAGACCACCTCTGCGGCCGACTTCATTCAGCTTATACCAAGAAGCCAAAGAATAGTGGACAATAGGAAAATAGCACGCTTCGGCAGCACCAATAATAAATCTGAATGCCTTCAAAGTACTGACATTTGTGACCTTGAATGTGAACAAGGTGAAGATAGACCAGATGATCTCACAGGTGAATAAAGAGTATGGAAGCGAAATACGAGGCAAGAGAAACATCCAGGGAAGCTCAAATATAATATTACCCACAAGAAATATGACCTGAGTTTCAATTAAATCATTCCCCTTCATACCAATAGCCTCTTTTAGTCCTGATACATAGGCATTGTTCAAGTTGGCACTGTCCAAATACTTCACCCAGTATCCCAAAAAGGAATAGAACGCAACCAAGAAGTCCAACTTCGTAAGAAGCTTAATCTCCTCTGCCGAAGCATCTTTATCGTACCATCTCCAAAACTGGTTCTTTTGTTCTTTCTTCGTTAGTCTGTACTCATACTCGTCGAAGAACTTCCACCACTTTCTGTCTGCCTCGTCTCTGTACTCAAGGATCTTAACGGGCGTTTCCTCTTCAGAATCTGACTGCACTGGTACGCCTTCAAGTTCCAATCCAGGAATTGTTCTTAGATGTGGTAGATACTTAAAGATAGTCATTTTTGGACTACTACAATTGCTATAAAACTCGGGATACTGGCACTTCTTTTATAAGAAAACGGTCATTCTTGATACAGGGTATCAGATGAGGTTGCTGAGCCATTTTCCAGAACGATTTTCAACCAACTATTGAGATACACTACAACAAGCTAATGAGACCTTGAGATTGCGAAATTCACAGATACTAAAATAAGTGTGGCTCCAATAATTTCATTAGCTTCTTCTATTTCAGGAAGCAATTAAGAGATAAGATTATAAATCAAACGTCTCGTCCCGTAGTCTCCAATTCAATTGGTTCTGTTCTGGGTAATCATTCCTGGAACAATGCTGTTCTGGACTTGAATCTGCCGAATCAGTTTAGACATTTACACAGTTTATTGATCCAATCATACGGCTCGATGAATTTAATCTCTGACATCCCTGAAGAAATACCAATGGCCAAGGGATTTTAGCTTGGTATATAGTTTGACCTTTTGTGTCTAGGCTAAGAGAGTAACTAGATAAGTACTGTTCCTGGCTTGAATTTGTTTCTGAATATATGTTCTTTAGAACTGAAGATGCGTTAGGGTTATAGAAGTCTGTGTAGCGTTATAGAATAGTTTTGATAAAGAAAAGTTGGACTGATCTTCAAGTTCGTTTATTCCATAGTTAGAGATATTAAATCAAAGCTTTTATTACTGTTAGATAAATGCAAAAGACCGGCCCCTCAAAAATCAAAAAATACCAGAAGAGGGTATGGGTCCAATTCAAAGTACGTTACAATATCATTTTTTTGCTAGATAAAGAAAAAAAAACCAACACTGAATATTTCAATAATACATGATAGGTTTAATCCAACATAAAAAGAGATCAAAAAGGATATTAAGTAAACTCTACTTTTTTAAACATAATTGCATTATCTTCAATTCATTATATTATGTATATTACTTTTAAACTTACCTATATTCATAATTTAAAGACCAAGCCAGAACTTTGTCTTTTCAATTTTGAACTCTTCAATCAATTCAACGTCATCACTGCTCTTAGCAACTTGAATTTCGTATGTACCCTGTTCAGCACACCACTTAGCTTCATATTCATCCCAGAAGGAAATGGAGTCTTTCAAGTCTAATTCGAAAGTGACAGTCTTTTCTTCACCACTAGCCAAAGTAACCTTGTCGAAGCCTTTTAATTCCTTTACTGGACGTGGAATGGATGGATTCTTTGGAGAAACGTAAAGTTGAACGGTTTCAGAACCAGCAATCTTACCGACATTCTTGACCTTTACAGATGCCTTTAACTTATTTTCAGATTCATTAACTGAGACTTTCAAGTCAGAGTAATCGTAATCAGTGTAAGATAAACCGTAACCAAATGGGAATGCGACCTTTCTTTGCAACTTCTCGTAGAATCTGTAACCAATGAAAACATCTTCACCATATAAGACTCTACCTCTGACGGTTCTAAAATTCAAGTATGCTGGGTTATCGATATTCTTTAATGGGAAGGATAAAGATAACTTACCAGAAGGATTAACATCACCAAATAATACATCAGCGATAGCATTTCCAGCTTCACTACCACCAAACCAGGCATGAATCAAACCCTTAGCCTTAGATAACCATGGCATTTCAACAGGAGTACCAGATTGGTTAACCACAATGGTGTTAGGATTTGCTTCAAGAACAGCAGTAACAAGATCATTAGTTAAACCTGGCAAGTCCATATTTGGTCTGTCAAAACCCTCAGATTCCCATTCTTGATTCAAACCAATTGATAAAACAACCTTATCAACAGATTTGGCGAGTGTCACAGCCTTTTCAATTTCTTCTTTTGCATCAACAACTCTAGAGAAACCAATGTTAAGCCCACCACCGGCGAAGGAAAGAGAAGTTGGACTTGGAACGGTAAAAGTTGGAGCAGAACCGAATTCGACGAGCACCTTATAAACCTTGCCCTTTTCCAATCTAATAGATTCCTTGACTTCAGTTGAACCACTTTCAAAGAATGTGTTACCCTTAATTTGTTTAGCCTTGTTATCAACAACTAGCTTCCCGTCTATGAACAATTGAGCGGTTCCTACGACACTAAGACCAAACTCATAGTCTGCAGTCTCATCTACAGACAAATTACCTTCCAAATCAATGTAATATAAGTTATTCTTTGGGGCCCTAGGATGTTTGTAATCAATAAAGATCATCATGGATTGGTTAACATTTCTTTCGTCAAATAATGTTCTTTCTGTTACTGATTGATCTTCCAAATAAAACTTAAGATTGAAACCAGTCTTACCATTAACTGGATTTTCAAGATGAGAAGCTAAACCTGGCAACATATTGTGGCCATAACAACCAAGACTGTATTCAGGTGGAGTTTGTAATTTCTTAGAAATACTGTCAAATGGAGTAGTATTGTAGTAAGAGAGCAAAGATGCAGAACCACCTCCACAATAAGAACTCATCTTTGCATTTGGACCAATAACGGCAATCTTTTCATCTTTCTTTAATGGTAAAAGAGAGTCTTCGTTCTTCAATAAAACGACAGATTCGGTTGCAATCTTGTTCAACTTCTCTCTTGTTTCAGGGGTATCGTTATCGGTATCTTCTGGGGCATTTTCTGGAACATTGGCACCAGCAACGTATTTGATTAATTTCAAGACGCCTCTTACACGATCATCCACATCGTTTATATGGAGTTCTTTGGTTGAGATTTGATGAGTAATGGTCTCAACATGTCTGAATCTAGTAGGGCCAGGCATTTCAAGATCTAAACCATTTCTAATGGATTCATCAGTGGTGTATGTACCCCACCAGTCAGACATAATAGTTCCATCCCAGGCCCATTCGCCACGAAGAATATCTTTAAGAATTTTCTTAGATTGGGATACATGTTCTCCGTTAACCTTATTGTAACCCGTCATGAAAGCCCTTGGGTTAGAATTCTTAACAGCCAAACGGAATGGTTCCAAGTATATTTCTCTCAATGCTCTATCGGTAATAATAGAGTCACTGGCGTTACGTTCTTCTTCCAAATCGTTACCAACAAAATGCTTAATAGTAGCGGCAACGTTCGTAGATTGAATACCGTTTACAATAGCAGCAGAAGCAATACCTGCTAAGTATGGGTCTTCACTGAAAGACTCAAAACCTCTTCCACCCAATGGACCTCTTTGCATGTTCGTGGTAGGTCCCAAGATGACGGAGGCACCCTTGTGTTTAGCTTCTTCACCCATCAACTCACCAGCGCCCTCTAACAAGTCCTTGTTGAAGGTAGATGCAAGCGCAGTACCGCATGGAAAACAGGCGGCTGGAACACCGTCAAAGAACTTCGTACCTCTGACACCGTTTGGTCCGTCACTAACTCTAACGCTAGGAATGTTCAATCTTGGAACAGCATATGTGTGCCAAAAGTCAATACCACTCAAGAGTCTGATCTTCTCTTCGAGGGTCAATTGACTCAAAACTTCTTCAATATCAAAATCCGACATAAGTTCAATTAATGTTGATCTGATAGTAAAATTAACTCACATCGTATCCCAATGATTCAATTCATCTGATTTTATACTGCAACCCATCTTCTACACAATTACAGGGGTGAAAAATTTCGATCCTCAATTACCGTGAAGACTTCCTAAATAGAAAGTTATACCACAACGGATGTATTGTCTCATTAGGCAGTACGATATGTTGTTCAAAACTCCCCCCACAATTGAAAGGAAAGGTGGCGTCGGTGTTCTTGTTCTGTTCGCTAATTGGTGCATTGCTAATTGGTGCATTACTAAGCGTATAACTACGAGATCTTTTCTTCAGAATAATAACATATTATTGAATGGGGAACTGGTACGTTTTTCGGCTCTGAACCGGATCCACCTCGTAGGTTGTAGGAGGACTGTAGAAACTTCCAGAGGGCGAAAACGTTGGTAGCTGATGTTATGAGAAACACAGTCATGACCAAGAAAAGTCTATAAAGCACAGTAACACTCAATAGTAACTCATATCTATGGGCGTCCATGTGGGTCTTTGTATGTACATAGCTACATTGATAAGGATCACAGGTGAAGCTTTAATCAATTATCCGATACAAGTATCTATCCGACGCGGAAGTATATTGCTTAATGAACTATTTACGTGGTTTCCAGTGTTAGAGCCAAGTAATGTTCATGAAGAGCATCATACAATCATATATGGAGATGATTCTCTTACGATAAACATATAGATATTGAATTGAGGGCCCAATTGAAAGAAAACATCTTATAGTTTTCTTGTGCTTCGACAGTCTTTGCGCATCAATTAGCTAAAATCAAGAGCACCTTTTCCGGACCAAGCGAGTTGCTGAAACCATTTTATTTTATTATCGCTTCCAGTTAGGTCGTCGGTCTTCAAATTAATACCATTCTGGGCATTCTGCTCAAGACCGTCTGCAAATTTTCCAAAATTTCTTCATCCGATTATAAATTCTCTTGCATCGATCCAGTCTTGGAGATCTCAACTGTGATTTCAGATACAATAATTGTCAGTTCTGCTTCCATGATTACCAGCAAATTTCTCCTAGTAGTACGTTTTAGGAGCATCGTTATCCAAAGTAGAAAGCCAAGAGTGCCAATAATTATCCACCAGTATGTCCCTGTATAGGCAGTAGTCGCATAAAATAATCCCAAAACTATGTCCGGATTTTCTAAAGCTCATATAGTTATAAAATCTACATTTCCAAACCAATCAGGAAGCAAAGCCATACTGTTAAATTTATGTGACAAACAAGAAGGTACGATGTTGGTATTCTTCTTCATTAAATAAAGGTCTGATCTTGTATCTGAAATGGATTCCAAGTTGGTTTTATGACACAAAGCCAGTTTTAGGTGCAAATTTATGGAACTTATATCAGATGAATTGTTCAGAAAAATAGCAAAGAAATATAACAAGATGAACATAAAGGATCATGTCCGTATGAAATTAGTACGAAATAGGAGAATTTCCCCTCGTTTGTGGTGTATAAATAGAGTAATGTTTTTAAAATCTGAGAATTTTACTCAAATATTGAATGTATCATAATTAACTCACTAATTATACCCGATATCAGATATTCTCCTGGCTGTCTTCGTTAGTAGAATAGTTAATCTGGTGATATGCAAGAATATTCCTTCTTTATAAAGTATCTATAAATGTGTTACATAGATGCAAGTTCTAGTATTATATTTCGATCATTCAAGTACACATTAGGTAGAGGAATACATTTTAATGATTAAATTGTTAGTGAAAATTATGGAGAAAAAAAGCTTGCATTCTTTGTCTTGAAAAATCCACTTCGTAACTTTTTTTGGCGGGTACTATGTTTACAAAGATTATAAAGGACCTCTTTGACCCTAGTTTGAGATTCTACTTTCATAGAATAATTTTTCAAAATGGCCCATATAGGGGTGTTTCAAATTATTGCGTACTGAAATCCATATTTGCTTCTTTAAAGATATTTTGTTTCTCGTAGTATCGATTTTATTTAATCTTAACCTTTTCATTTACTTATCGTGAGGCTCTAGTTAACGGTAATTGAAAAGATACAAAAGAAACACAGACAGAATGTTTAGATGCAATTGCTATCGGGACATATACCTATATTTTAAACTTTACTTCCATTTAATTTTGTAGCGGTAAGCTCATTTTTAACTAAATAATGCCACTGATAAGCGTAACCTCGAAGTGAATATGCAAATCCAGCTAAGACCAAACAACTTATTATGCAATATCAGCTAAACTCCTTCAATGGCTTCATCTTCATTCTAACATATGAATCGTATCTTTTCATTACGTGTGAAATATATTATGTAACGTTACGACTAAATAGCTTCAAATATATATTTTGACGTTTAAGGAACGAGTCAAATGCAAAATATGCATACTTCACAATTCTTACTTTAAATCATATATGGCACAGATAAAGTATATCACTGGATCCAACATACCAGAGACTTCTAAGATACTAAGAAATAAAACGTAGCTAATTGAACAGATTTTTGATCTACTTCTGGGCAGGGCCATAGAAAAATATAGGATAGAGGGTAAACTTGACCCAGGAGATATAATCATATTATCTGTCTTTACATCTTCTATTCTTTTTGTAATGCAACCAATTTGGTAAAACTGTTAATATCATACAAATGCAAGGGGCTTGTTATTTGACTTCAATCATTGGAAATCTCCTTGTTCCAGTTATACCCACGTACCGCTCAACTAGAGAAGATATCATTTCTACAATTTTTTGTTTGAAACTACAGGCTCATGATCACTACCTCTATTCGGACACTGGACACTTCAAGACACCTAATAACTCCCTGATACAATACAAAAAAGCAGAAAACTGAAAAATAGCTTTGGTGCAAACCATGAATTTATCTCGATTTTGAGCAGATAAATTTTCGATGAGATATATTTTCACTTTTGTTGATTTGGCCAACGAAGTTAACTGTTGATATATAATGTTTATTTTATCAGAGCTCTCTGATTTGGTCCGTATACCACCTCATACATTCCATATTCCTATTGAGCACTCGATAAGAAATGAATTAAACAAAAAATTTGCTAATAAAGTCATAAATAGCTTAGGATTGGTGGTAACCGTTTGGGATTTATTGGATATAAAGGATGGGTTATTAAAGCCAGGTGATGGTGCTACTTTCGTGGAAACGAGGTTTAGATGTGTTGTCTGGAAACCGTTTTTGGGAGAAATATTGACAGGATGGGTTTCGGATTGCTCAACGGAGGGTATAAAGGTAAAGTTGGATTTTTTCGAAGAAATATTCATCCCTAAGAACTATTTATTTGAAAACTGTATATTTAAGCCTGTAGAAAAGGCATGGGTATGGAAGCCTGATGATGAGACGGAGTTGTTTATTGATATAAATGAAAAAATAAGATTCAGAATAGAAGAAGAAATCTTTGTTAACATCAAACCAAAATCCAGTGAAGAGGCCATAGAATCAACTAACCAAACTCCACCATATGCATTACTTGCCTCAATGCAAACAGATGGTATGGGATGTGTCTCTTGGTGGGACTAGAATACAAATGATTACGATATATCTAAAAATGTACGTATTTTGTAATATATAATTGAATGCCTTAATATTTGATGAAGATTTCTAATTGTATTGCATATATTGACTTGTAGAACTGAACTTCAAGTTACCCTTAATGACCTTGTCAACTGCCTTCAAGAAATCCTTCTCGTTGGCGACCTTTCTTCTTGCTCTAATAGCGAACATACCAGCTTCGGTACAAACTGATCTCAATTCGGCACCAGTAGCATTAGGACACAATCTAGAAATTAACTCCCATCTTATATTCTTTTCACAACTCATTGTCTTGGAATGGATTCTGAAAATATTAGCACGACCCTCTAAATCAGGCAACGAAAACTCCACTTTACGATCAATTCTTCCCGGTCTCAATAAAGCAGGATCCAAAGTGTTTGGTCTATTAGTTGCAAACATAACCTTGATATTACCTCTAGGATCAAAACCGTCTAATTGAGTAATCAACTCCAACATAGTTCTTTGAACTTCGTTATCTCCTCCAGCACCATCGTCAAATCTAGCACCACCAATAGCATCGACTTCGTCAAAGAAAATAATACAAGCCTTCTTAGTACGAGCCATTTCAAATAATTCTCTGACCATTCTAGCTCCCTCACCGACGTATTTCTGTACTAATTCTGAACCAATGACTCTAATGAAGGTGGCATCAGTTCTATTGGCAACGGCTCTGGCACATAAAGTCTTACCAGTACCTGGAGGTCCATATAATAATATACCCTTTGGAGGATCGATACCCAATTTGACGAACCTTTCTGGAGATAATAACGGCAATTCAACCACTTCCCTTAATTTTTCAATTTGATCTTTACATCCTCCTACATCGCTATATGTCACATCTGGCTTTTCTTCGACCGTCATCATTGTAACAGATGGGTCAATTCTAGGTGGCAAGGGAAGTTGAATTTCGTACTTTTGTCTGTCAACACCCACTCTCATACCTTCTTCTATATCAGTTGGGGATACTCTCTCACCTAATCCAACCACAAATTTGGCAATTTGCTTTATATTAATGACATATTTTGATTTGTTATCGGCGTTTTGAAGGGCTCCCAAGGCTGGATTTGGGTCAGATGCTTCAATTATCTTGGTACATCTTGCTACTTGTAAAGGCTGTTCCTGTGACATTCTTTGCTTGTCTCCCATCACATCCCACAAATGTGGTGCTGACAAACCCGTGTCACTTTCCTTAATACCAACATTTTCCTTTATTCTGACTTCAATATCATTCAAGTCCTTCTCGATCTGTTTCAACGAGCTGGCATATGGTGCCGCTCCATATGTCTTCAACACTTGAATATCACCTTCACTCAACGGAACGATTTTTTCCTGTGTTTTTTCGTCGTCTTCGGTTGGCGCTATGTATTTGTCCCAATCTTCCTTTGGTGGCATTCTTATTAGTTAAATCTATATTATAGTTTATGTATAAGATCAATCAGATTTGTTTAGTTATCATTAGAAGGTGGCAACATTGGCTTTCCTCATTTAAATTTTTGTGCTACGCACGTCATTAAATTCTGAAGATGCAAATTCATTTTCTCTATGAACAGAATAGTGTAAGAATAGTTATTTATATGTCATATATATAGTAATTATGCAGTTTATCGTAGTTGTTTTTGCCTACGTGAATTAGGACGTAATTTTCAAAGGAAAAGTCTCAATAAGCACGGACTGTTGGAGGAACTGGCTTACATTCCGATTCATCCAAAGTGGTCTCTATGACTTTTCTGTAGTCCAATGTCACTTCATCTCCAGTCGACTTCTGGTAGGATAACGTATGCTTTAACCAGTTGATGTCATCTCTCTCTGGGTAGTCTTCTCTGGCATGTGCACCCCTGGATTCCTTTCTTGTGGCAGCGGAAGCAGCAGTTTGTGCGGCACAAGTCAAAAGATTCTGTAATTCTAACGTTTCAACCATGTCTGAGTTCCAAATCATGGATCTGTCGGTGGTTTTCACATCAACAAAGGTCTTGTCTACCTCATTAATGTGTTCGACACATTCGTCCAAAGTATCCTGGGTCCTGAAGACGGCACATCCTCTCTGCATGGTCTTTTGCATTTCCAACCTGATTTCAGCTGTGGACTTAGAGCCATCGGCATTTCTAATATTATGCAAGTTTTCTATGGACTCCTTACCCGAGTCAGCAGCCATTGGAGACAAAGGAGTACCTGGTGTCAAGGAATCCCTAATGGTATGAGATACAGCTCTTCCAAACACAACCAAATCTAACAATGAATTGGCCCCCAATCTGTTGGCACCATGAACAGATGCACAGGCAACTTCACCACAAGCCAATAAACCTGGAACAACTACGTCTTCGCCATTTGGTCCCTTTTTTAATACTTCACCATTCCATTTTGTTGGAATACCACCCATGTTGTAGTGAACTGTTGGCAAAATTGGAATTGGCTCCTTATTTACATCCACGCCGGCGAAAATGTGGGCAGTCTCAGAAATACCTGGAAGTCTTTCCTTCAACACTGATGGAGGTAAGTGATGCAATTGTAAATACATGTGATCCTTTTCTGGACCCACACCTCTTCCTTCATTGATTTCCATAGTAATAGCTCTTGAAACAACATCCCTACATGCTAAATCCTTTGCGGTTGGTGCATATCTTTCCATAAATCTTTCACCTTCGGAATTGACCAAGAATCCACCTTCTCCTCTAGCACCCTCAGTAATTAAACATCCAGAACCATAGATACCAGATGGGTGAAATTGAATGAATTCTAAATCTTCTAATGGCAATCCGGCTCTAGAAACCATGGCATAACCGTCACCAGTACAAGTATGTGCAGAAGTACAAGAAAAGTAAGCTCTTCCATATCCACCAGTAGCCATTATAGTTTTATGTGCTCTAAATCTATGTAATGTACCATCTTCTTGGTTGTATGCAATAACACCGACGCAAGCACCATCGTTCATCAAAAGATCTAAAGCGAAGAATTCAATGAAAAAATGAGTATCGTGTCTCACCGCTTGTCCATATAACGAGTGAAGTAACGCATGTCCAGTTCTATCTGCAACAGCACATGTTCTGTAGGCTTGTCCACCTTTACCAAATTCTTTCGATTGGCCCCCAAAGGCTCTTTGGTAGATTCTTCCTTCCTCGTTTCTTGAGAATGGAACACCATAATTTTCCAACTCATAGATCGAATCTGGGGCTTCTCTAGTCATGTAATGAATAGCATCTTGATCACCTAACCAATCTGATCCCTTGACGGTGTCGTACATGTGCCAATGCCAATCGTCCTTATGCATATTACCCAATGCTGCATTAATACCACCTTGAGCAGCAACAGTGTGCGATCTAGTTGGGAACAATTTTGAAATACAAGCGGTCTTAAATCCAGCTTCAGCTAATCCAAAGGCTGCTCTTAAACCAGCACCACCAGCACCTACAACTACACAATCATATTCGTGGTCAATAACGTGATATTTATGTTCCAAATATTTTGTGGAGTTCACATCTTTACCCTTAATATTGTTACCAATAGTTTGAAACCTCACACAAGTAGATGAAAATGAACAACTTTGCTTTATCATTCGACCTACTAAAGCTGAATGTTGTGTCCTAAGCATTTTGTCTGTCTATTGATAGAAATATTATATTTCTAGAAGGAATATCAATACATATACACAGCGCTTGTACTTTTCCGGAAGCCCGCAAATACATATTCGAACCAATCAACTCAAATTAATAGTAACATTCGAAAAGTCTTATATACCGCCTCTACGCTTGAATAATTTCATATGAACTACTAATACGAACCCATTAATGCTTTAATAATATTGTATTCGCTTTAGGTTGAATTATCACAACATAATGTCTTTTAAAGTCGTCTAATTACTTAACCATATTGTAGATTACTACTTATTATTTCCACTCTAATAATTGTCTTATCTCCAGAGTCTCTTGTATTAAAACTTTCTTTTGTTCTTCTGAACCTGCACAAATATCTAATCTGATCAACTTAAGGTTCAAAGTAGTAAGAACTTCTACTCCAGTCTTTATCTTCTCTTGAAGATCTAATGCCAAAGTAGGTACTTGATATACATATCTCAAAAGATTTATTATTAATTGCAAGTTCCCATTTAATTCAGAAACCTTTAACATCAAACTGTGCTTCTTAGGATCACCCGATTTAAGCATTTCAATCAAAGACAGCAAACTATTTCGAATTACTTTAAAGAAATTGGCATACCAGAAAATTGTATTCAAGGATATTTCCACGTTTGTCTTAGAATTTTCTATCATAAACAACGAATATGAATTTGACAAAAACTGTAATGTAAATTGTAAAGATTCACTTGAGGATATCTGATCCAATTCAATCGATAAGTAGTAGTACTCAAGATTCACCAACGAAATGAAATCTTGTAAATATGATGACTGTGCCATCGAATTGTGTATTGTTGAGCTGGCAAATATTCTCCATTTTTCTAAATCCTTTGAAAAATCGCTCAAGTTTGCTCCTTCCATATTCCCTACCTGTGCTTTTAGTTTCAAGTCAAGAAGGCTATTCTTCAATTTACTCAATTTAATTTGTTGATTTATCAAATTAGTATCTTCACCATCATATAATGTAGTAATAAGGGGACACTTATATCCCACGTAAGAGTCGTTTGGTAATTGGCTCGGTATATCTTGCAAGAGAGAAAACTCTTTATCCAAATTGTAAACTGACCAAAATATTCTCTCTTTAGCCACATCAAAAGACGAAGATGTAGGCTTATACAACCCGCACCATGATACTAGTTTGCCCAAAATTCCGATTAACTCCCAGTGCAAATTATTTTCTGACTTGTACAAACTGTACACTGTTAATAAAAGAAGGAGCTTGATATTCTCAAGATCATCTTCCGATTCTGGATCAATATTCAAACTCAAAATGTCAACAATTGAACTAATTGCCCTATGACTGAAATATTCATCAAAATTCTTGGTGTTGAAATTGGAATCATATATCAAACACCCAATACTCATTAATAAGTATACATCCAAATAAATAATAGTTTCATTCTTAAACTTAAGATTTTCAAAACTCTTCATAAAGGCTGATTTGTTAATAAATGGGTATTTGTATTCAAAGTTATGGAAATAGTTCTGAACAAATATAATGGGAAGATTTTCATCACTGATTGGTTTCATCGTGACAAACTCATCTTTCAACTTAGTCTTAGATCCGGTTTTGAATTTCTTAAACTGGAGTTTCTCCACTATAGACATTTCTACACCATGGGATTCTCGTCTCATTATTTTCTTCTTCGGTAAAATCCTCTTAGTCATATCTTTTTCTTGCTTCTCGTCTACTTTTTCACTAGACAATAAAGAACTAATCGTCACCAATCTATGAGCCGATACACCGTTATCAGCACCGTTTACCTGCAACAGTGCATCTTTGTCCTTGATTTCAAACACTTCAGTCTCCTTTTCTGGCTCTGTAATTGCCAACGTGCTCTCACCTGGCACACTCTCGGTGTTCTTTTTTCTTCTCTTGTTTGTTCTGGTGATATATTCACAGACTGCACCCATTTTCTCGCAGTTGGAACACTTTGGATATAAACGACTGCATTTTTTCTTTAATCTGTAGCACCTATTGCAGTTGTTGTTATGGTGAGTTTCGGGAAGCTCTAGTACCTCTGTTTCGCTGCCTTTCTTTGTTTCCTTAAAGCTGGGTGGGTTCTGACTCGTCTCCTCGGTCTCCTTCAGATCTCTCTCGTTAGATTCTCGCAGAGGGATGTTACCTCCTCCAACCAATCGAAACTTACTGGCAACAGCGCCGTTGCCCATCAGCTTTCTGTAATAAAAGTCCATACTGATGTATCGTTATCTTGCAGTATATCTCCACCACACTTATTATTCGTTCAAATTAGTAGTCCAAATAATATAATAGCCTGATACGGTCGTACTATATAGAACTCTCGTCCAATATTTATATTTATATTTATTGATATTTAAGTGGGAGATAATATTAGTCTCATTTCAAATTTTTTGTAGCCGCCATGATTAATAAGAGCGGCCCCGTCACACAAGCGGATACAAAATTTTTGCGATCGGAAATTTCTCATTTTCGGTAATGTCGTGCTCTTGATACTATATACAAATTATGACTATATAAAGGTTTTAATTTATTCTAGCATTCTGTAGAAAAAACGATAACTCCTCGATACAAGCTGGTATAACAAAGCCAATGGGACTTGATGGAGACAGTAACTACCTTAACTACCTTAACTACCTTGAGCATGGGGATCCGCCCCATTAATCGCTAGGGTACTGATAAATACTGTGGCATTGTGGCATATTGCATCGAAGAATATCCCGTAAAATTTGTTTCGAATGATTAAATAAAGTATACATTGACTCGTCGAGCCTAGTAGTTCCTTCTTGGTAGATAAGCTTGAAGTTTAGGCTTGTTCAGAAGAGGAATCGGCTTCGGCTTCACGTAACTTTTGGAACTCGTACACGGCCTTTTCTCTCAAGTCGTCTAATAATATGGATTGGTCTCTTGGGTTGAAGGCAGGAAGAGCTTCGTGGTTCACCAAATCGGCTCTCCAGTGAGGGTCTTCACCTTTTCTCCACAAACTTTCCCATATCAATGTGGTGTTTTCCAATTCAAATTCGTCTATTACGTGAGACAAGTCGGCGATGGCCTCTTGACTGTGTGTAGGTCTGTATTGGCCAGAGTACCAGGTATTTCCCTCGTCGTTTTTCTTTCTCATGGCCTTGGCTTCTTTGGTCTGGACTACGTCTCTGACTTGTCTCAATTGAACCAACCCATTGTAGGCAGCCACAGCGTATTCGTAGTTCAGGAAGTTGGCCACACACATAATTTTCCATAAATCATTTCTTCTGCTAGGCTTTCTGTTTTCCCAGTTTGGTCTTGTGAATTGTGCATCAATTTGGTCCTGGTGGAAGGCTGGTACTTGTGAGTACAAAACTTGGCCACTGAACAAGTTCTTGAATAAATATATCTGAGGGGCTAAGTCTAATTTGATCAAATCTTCCTCTGTCTTTTCTCCTTTGGCAATTCTGGCACCCAAGATCTTCCGAGCTTTAAGTTGCTCGAGAAGATGCTTTCTCATCTTCTTTTCAGCTCTCATTCGCATTATTGGCATCTTGTATCGTGTTTATTATGATATGAGGTTCTATAAAGAAATATTAACCGTTCTAATATGGTATTGTATTTTCCATCACCATAGAGACTATGTTGAAAAATTATGAAGAGAATTTTGGACTCGTCGTGTGTGTGACAATTTTCAATTTACACGTGCTATAAATCACGTGTAACATTTTACCTACTTTCTCTTTTAAATGAAATGTTTGAATATGTAAAGCATACTTCAATATTTGGGGAACGATGGTTGAACAGTCTGCTTTTTCCATATTGTTTGACTCCTTCCCATTCCTTATATCGTTTGGTGCGATTTTTTTGTGGACAAATAAAGGAATTTACAACCATAGCTTTATCCAAAAGTACTCGACACGAATAGTTGTGAATAAGACAGAAATAAACGGGTACATAAAGAAGAATATTAACGATAAATATCAAGCTGGGCTAGCAGACCTTTATATTGTGGAAAATGAAGACGATGATGATCGAAAAATACATAAACCTGTAAAGGTATTTGTGGAGGACTCCCGCAAAGATCAAATTATTGGAGCAATATTCAGCCTCACCATTACATTTAGCATTCAGTTAATATTTATTATGATGTTTGAGCTTACCAGCCTGCTGGATAAGGACTCAAGACTTATTTTTTTCAAAATTATCATCAATGCATTAACTTTTCTCATCACGGTTTTACAACCTTTTATTGTAATTAATCTATATGTTTGCAGAGACATATTACCGGCATCAGTAAACAGAGCCAAAATCTTCCTAGTAACGGTGATTTTTATTATTTGGTTTGTTATACTTCGTAAGTTTGGAAACATTTCATATTCCTTTGCACGTATTCTGGATATTAACTCCAAATCTATGTTTGAAAGAAAAGTGAGCGAAGTTGCGTTGGCGGGTATCAGTACATTAGCTGTGCTTTCTGGTGTTGGTTCAAGCTCTACGTTGTATCGCTTAATTTCCTGGAGGTCTTTAATGGCTAAATTGTCGAATAATGTACAAACAAGTAAGAAAAAAAATGTCAGTGAGTCTGACATTAATCAACTCATCAGATCGTTCAACCATTCTACATCGCTTTTAATCAGAAGGCAAAATGAATTGAATAACATACTTGTATCTAATGGAGGTACAATCTACAATGCTGGAACGCCATCCCCTAGAAATCTGCTCAACTATAACAGTGTAACAAGCAGTCCTCAAAAAAAATTAGGAGGTTTGATGCATAAAGTTCAGTCATTCGCTAGTCTCTCCTCTTTATCTCTAAGTAGAGAAAAGCTGGAGGAACAGGAAATGAATGAAGAAATTAGGTTATTACGGATATTGAGAAATAATATTTATGAGAATATACTAAAAGTCTTATCGACGTACAAATTACAACAAGAACAATTTTTTATGGAAACAAATTTTGTGAATTTTTTCTTAAAATGGTTTAATATCCTGTTTGGATGCTACTGTGTTTATAGAATATTCACGGTTTTCTTTTTAAAATTACCTCGCCAATTATGGGATCCTATCGATGACATACCGGATACCAACATAATTGACGATAAATTTGAAGATGTTGCATCAAGTTCAAGGGATGCTTTAGCTACAACGTTATCTAAATTAATTTTCTCTATTTTTAATTTGGGAATAAGTGAAGCTCAATTAATTCAACAGTTGAGTTTTGTTCTTTCGGGAAGTTTGTTTGTTTGTTCCTTTTCCAATGTCTTGAACACATTCAAATCATTTGGGAGATTCTTCCCAACTTTTCTTGAAATGCCAGAAAATATAAAGAACTGGCAAAAACACCTTATTATCTCCGAACTTTTAGGGGTATACGTCATTTCCACTGCATTACTTATCAGAACCAATTTACCCGAAAACCTTTCGCATCAAATATCTTCCATTTTATCATTAACTGGAAGCACTATATCTAGTACCAAAAGCATTATTAGAGAAATCGAATTCATAGATCGCTGGTTTGACAAACTTTTTGCAATATCTTGTATTTGTACTGTGCTCCTGTTGTGTTTTAAAAAGTTTCTCGATGACGAGATTGAAGGCACATATGATGAAGAGATGCTTATTGACGAGACAGATGAATATAAAAGCGCATTGCATCAATATTAACTTTTTAGTATAGTTAGATCTATTTGGTTAATCCTACAATTGCAATAATCAAATTTCAAACATACTTAAGATATTATCGTAAAAGTGATATTTTTACACCATAATAAGAACTTTCGTAGCCAATATATATTTCACTCACTGTAGTACGTTGCTATATAAGAGTATATGTAAAGAGAATCTAATCTGCGTGTTTCGGATTTTATGCACAGAACATAACTCGGCGTAATTTGTATGCCGAGTATTCATATGCAACTATTAAATGTGGGTCAAACTAAATCATATGCCAATGAGCTAATCTTATTATATGATCTTGGTTAAATATATAAGAAGCTGTTAGAAACACGAAAACTTTAATAATGAGATCTAATTTTCAATAAGCATGTCATTAGTTAATTTACCTAGAGTGAGTGAAAAGAACCCCGCAAAATATGGAGTCAAATATGAAGATATTAGATCAGCATTTACAAAGGGGCAGGCTAATTATGAACTTCCAGTAATCAAGAGTAAGTCAAAAATAGCTATAATCGGTGGTGGTTTTGGTGGTATCAGCACAGCTTTAACGTGTGTAAAGAAATTGAAGGAGAACGATTTTGTCGTTTTTGAAAAACATAAAGAGTTCGGGGGAACTTGGTGGGCCAATACCTACCCTGGGTGTGCGTCGGATATTCCAGCAATATGGTACTCCTTCTATGAGGAATTGAACTCCAATTGGAGTACTTTTAGGCCTCCGCAATACGAAATGGAGGAGTACATATTGAGTGTGGTAAAAAAGCACAACATAAGGGATAACGCCAGATTTCAAACTGATATCGATGAGGCTAGGTACAACGAAAGTGATGGCACTTGGACATTAAAAGGTAGAGATGTAAAGACTGGCCAAAGAATTGAGCATACTTCTCAAATCTTAGTATCTGCCAGAGGTGGTTTGGTCTATCCTAACCACTTGAATGCCCCAGGTTTAGACAAATTTGAAGGTGAATACATGCATTCTGCTATGTGGAAACACGATGTATCGTTTAAAGGTAAAAAAGTGGTGGTAGTAGGAAATGGATGTTCTGCAACCCAAGTTATTCCAGCTTTACTACAAGAATCTGACCCTGAATCTATAACACAAATTGTAAGATCCAAGCATTATATAATGCCACCTTTTCCTTCAATTGTTCAGTACCTTTATAGATTGATGTCATTCTCAAGAATCACACTTGTTATTTACAGGTTTCTTGTCGCTTCTATTGCTGAATCCAGGTATCCCTTATACAAAGGGAATGGAATCTTCGCAAGAATAATTAGGTGGGTTAACACTAAGCATTCACTTCACTATATGAAATCAACTTGCCCGAAGAAATATCAAGATATTGTCATTCCCGAATATAAAATTGGATGCAAGAGAATGATATATGATAAATATTATCTTTCTTCGTTGCATGATTCTAGAATAAATGTTACTGACGATCTTATTGATCATATAGAAGGTAAGAAGATCATTTTAAAGAGTGGTGACGTACTTGATGCTGATATTATCGTGGCCTGTACTGGATATGACATCAAAATGGGATTTTTAAACTGCAACATATATGGTAAAAACAATAGTGACTTACAAGAGCTTTGGCTTAATGAGGGTACTAGTGCCTATGAGACTATTTTAGTAAAGGGCTGCCCTAATTTCTTCTTTATAGGCGGCCCCAACTCTGCCACTGGACATTCCTCCGTGGTATTGGCTATTGAAAATGGTTGCAAATATTTTTCCATTCTTGCTTCTAAAATTCTTTCCAAGAAATACAAAACAATAGAAGTGAAACCAAAGAGTTATCATGAATGGTTCACTTCTGTGCAAAAAGAATTGAGTAGTGCTGTTTTTGGTACGAAGTTTGGAGGCTGCGTATCGTGGTACACAGAAGAAGGGATTAACTCAACGGCATATCCATATTCACAAATCACATATTGGTGGAGAATGAATCATCCTAAGTGGAATGAGTTGGAATGCAGCTGATTAATTGTATTCTGTGGATTTCAAGAACCAGTATCTTTGGGTTTAACATTTGTCAATAGCAGCTATGCATTTTTTTCATGTTATTTTTTTAAAACTCTTTTTAAGTATAGTAATTAAAAATTACATCTTCTATACTCCCAGTTACAAGTCTAACTCCAATAATCTTCTATAACGTGCAGATTGCAATGCCACTTCTTCGAAGAGTCTTCTTTAATTATGAGGGTCGTGTGCTAATCGTGTATTTCGAATGTTTTTCACTTAAATGAATCTCTACGCATATTAAAGTTCAAGATCTAGAAGTATCCCCCAATAGAATTCATTTTAGAATCCACTATTAGAAATTAAGTTGTCCAGGTTCGTTAACAAGACTCTTTCTCGTGTTTTTACTGCTAAAATGTCTACAAGTAAAGCCGCTGTTCCTTTTTCAAGGGAAGCTTTAGAGCAAGTTTTAAAGAGAAGATTTTTCTTTGCACCATCATTTGAAATTTACGGTGGTGTTTCTGGATTATATGACTACGGTCCACCAGGTTGTGCCTTCCAAGCCAACATCGTTGACACTTGGAGAAAGCACTTCATTCTTGAAGAAGACATGTTGGAAGTTGACTGTACCATGTTGACTCCTCACGAAGTCTTGAAAACTTCTGGTCATGTTGACAAATTTGCCGATTGGATGTGTAGAGATTTGAAGACTGGTGAAATTTTCAGAGCTGACCATTTGGTTGAAGAAGTTTTAGAAGCCAGATTAAAGGGTGACAAGGCCGCCAGAGGTGTTGCAGCAACCGAAGAAGCTGAAGATGAAGACAAGAAGAAGAGAAAGAAGAAGGTCAAGGAAATTAAGAACGTTAAGTTAGAAGACGACGATGTTAAGGAATACGAAAACATCTTGGCTCAAATTGATGGTTTCTCTGGTCCTCAATTAGGTGAATTAATTAAGAAATATAACATCACCAATCCAGCCACTAATGGTCCTTTAGAACCACCAGTGGAATTCAACTTAATGTTTGAAACTGCCATTGGCCCATCTGGTCAATTAAAGGGCTTCATGAGACCAGAAACTGCTCAAGGTCAATTCTTAAACTTCTCTAAGCTTTTAGATTTCAACAACGAAAAGATGCCATTTGCCTCTGCTTCTATTGGTAAGTCTTTCAGAAATGAAATTTCTCCAAGGGCTGGTTTATTGAGAGTTCGTGAATTCTTAATGGCTGAAATTGAACATTACGTTGATCCAGAAGATAAGTCCCACTCCAGATTCCCAGATGTTAAGGACATCACAATGAAGTTCTTACCAAAGGATGTTCAAGAATCTGGTTCTACTCAAGTAATTGAAAAGACTATCGGTGAAGCTGTTGCTTCTGGTATGGTTGACAATGAAACTTTAGGTTATTTCATGGCTAGAATTTATTTATTCTTAGTCAAGATTGGTGTTGATACCTCTAGATTAAGATTTAGACAACACATGTCTAATGAAATGGCCCATTATGCTTCCGACTGTTGGGATGCTGAATTACAAACTTCTTATGGATGGATCGAATGTGTTGGTTGTGCTGATAGATCTGCTTATGATTTAAGTGTCCACTCTGCTAGAACTAATGAAAAATTGGTTGTTAGACAAGCTTTATCAGAACCAATTACTGTCGAAAAGTTTGAAGTCACAATTGCTAAGAAGAAGTTTGGTCCTAGATTTAGAAAGGATGCCGGTGCCGTTGAAAAATGGTTAACTTCCAAGACTCAATGTGAATTAGAAGACTTATCTAAGGAATTAAAGGATAATGGTAAGATTACTTTTAAGATTGATGCTATTCCAGAAGAAATTGAATTAGACACTGAATTTGTTAACATTGAAAAGGTCACTAGAACTGAGCACGTTCGTGAATTTACTCCTAACGTTATCGAACCATCTTTCGGTATTGGACGTATTATTTACTCCATTTTTGAACACAAGTTCTGGAGTAGACCAGAAGATAAGGACAGAAGTGTTTTATCTTTCCCACCATTAGTTGCCCCAACTAAGGTTTTATTAGTTCCATTATCATCTAACCCAGAATTACAACCAATTGTTAAAAAGGTTTCTGCCTTCTTAAGAAAGGAACAAATTCCATTCAAGGTTGATGATTCTTCTGCTTCCATTGGTAAGAGATATGCCAGAAATGATGAATTAGGAACTCCATTTGGTATCACTATTGATTTCGATTCTGTTAAAGATGAGTCTGTTACTTTGAGAGAAAGAGATTCAACTAAACAAGTTAGAGGATCTTACGAAGAAATAATTAAGGCTATCAAGGGAATCACTTACAATGGAATTTCTTGGTCTGAAGGTACATCTTCCCTTACTCCATTCGAATCTCAAAGCACTGAATAAATCCGTTTTTGATAATATATTTCTCTGTTAATAATAAATATATACATAAGTATTATAAATCATTTTTTTTAGTTTCCCAAAAGCTCTTTTAAGAAAGCTTCAGCGTTTGGTTTTCTACCCAATAATTCCTCTAAATTATCCATACTATCTCTAGATCCACCACGTTTTAATATGATATCTCTGTATCTGAGACCGTTCTTAACATTCATTGGGTCTTCCTTGAAAAGGGTATAGTAAATATCATTGGCAAATACTTGGGAGTACAAGTAGCCATAATAACCAGCTTCGTAACCCCCGGCAATATGACCAAATGAAGCATATCCCTTTGTTGGGTTATTATCACTGGATACCAAAGCAATTTCCTCGCGTAATGTATTCCATAAATCTGTCATATTTAAAGCCTTTAAATCAGATTCGGTAGATAAGCAATGTAATTTCATATCGAATAAACCAAAGTGCAATTGACGTAAATTAAATAAACTGCTATTGACGTTCTTTGACTTAATAAGTTGATCAATAAGTTCGTCATTGATCTTTTCGCCAGTCTTGTAATGAGAAGTTAAGTTTCTAAGTTCATTCTTAGACCAAGTCCAAAATTCCAAAAGTTGAGAAGGAGCTTCGACAAAATCTCTTTCTACATGAGTTCCATGGAATCTTGCATACTTTGTTTGTGATAAAACGAAATGAACACCATGGCCCAATTCATGGAAAAATGTAGTAACTTCATCATGTTTTAAAAGTGATGGCTTTTCGGCAGTTGGTTTTGTAAAATTACATACCAAAACAGTAAGTGGATTATGTCTCTTATTATCTTCGTTGTTAAAGTAACCAGGACCTAATCCAAAGTTTGCGGCATGACCATATTTACCTTCCCTAGGGTGTAAATCAAGATAAATCCATCCAACAAATTGTGGTGATCCTGCAGCAATATCTTTGAAAACTGCGAATTGCTTGACATCTTCATGCCATTTACTAGCACTCTGTTCGAAATTTGTCTTTACGAATTTTATGTCAAACAAGGTTTCATAGAATCCAAGCATTTTTTCAATAGTTGAATCCATTGGAAAGTATTCAGAAATAGCAGTATGATCTACTTTATATTCCTTTTCTAACAATCTTTCATTATAGAAATTTGCATCCCAGGCATAAAAAGTATCTTGTTCAGGTAAATTTCTCTCTTTTAAGTCAGAATTCTTGAACTCTAATATTTTTTTCAATTCCTTTTTACCTAACGGGGTTAATTTTTCTTGCAAGTCCGTTAAGAAATCTAAAACATTCTCTTGGGTTTTAGCCATTTTTTCTTCTATAACATAAGATGCATATGTGTCATATCCTAATATTTTGGCCAACTGGTATCTAATTTCCACAATCTTCTCTAAAATACTAGCATTCTCTGGGCACTTGTTTTGATTATCAAGATAAGCTGTTTTTCTAGTCTCTTGGTTTTTAGCATTCTTCAAGACAGGGAATAAATCCGGATATTTGAAAGTCATTTTGTATTTTTCAACACCATCCTCATCAACTTTCTCAAACTGATTGATGACTTCTTGTGGAACACCATCTAACTCTTCTAAGGTATATAAGACATATTCTTTTTCTTCGTTCATATTTTTAGAAAATTGGACTGAAAGATTGCTTAATTCTTTACGAAGCTCTTTAACCTTTTCACGTTTTTCCTCTGGTAAATCTAAACCGCTTCTAGTATAGTACCTGAAAGTCTTTTCCAAATATCTCTTAGATTCGTCATCGATTTCTCCTAGCTCTTTTCTTTCTTGTGCCTCATATAACTTTTTGAAAACCTTAAACACATCAATTCTTAAGCTTTGCTCTATGGAGTTATCTTGGAGCAATTGCTCAGCTTCTGTGGATGCATCTCTCAATGCCTTGTCGGAAGAAACACTCTGGTAAAAGCAAATCTGGTTCTCCAAGAATGAATATTCATTGACGTATTTGGCGAAAGGCTTTAATACATTTTCGTATGTCGGGTTTTCGATAGACGCCAAGTAGTCATTAATATCTTTCTCCTTTTGCACCAATTCCTTTGCAATTTTCAACACTTCCTCTGGACCATGGTTCCAGAGTGGGGATTCTTGGTCTTCTGCGAGTTTTGCAAATTCAATTGACATTAATTCTATTCTAGTGTCTAAAAGAATTATTCGTAATATCCAATTTTCGATTTAATGACAGAACCATGTTATAGAGCGGAGTTGCAAATTTGGCACGTGATCCCACTCACGAGATTTCAAAAATAGTTACATAGTCCCAAAACGGCAGTTTTGCAATATGATCGTGCTCTTAAAAAATAATTAAGCCTTCAGGCTGGTTGGATCAATATCTGCAACTATCTGAATCATGGCTTCCATTGAAGTAATTGAATCACAGATATCTTCAGCGGCAATTGGTTGTATCGTCTTTATATCAAATATACTGTAGAGGAATGTAGAAAGACGAAAACTGTAATTACCTGTGTGTTGAGATCAGCTGTGCTAAATAGACAACAATAACTGCATAAATAGTCAATATCAATAAATTATCCACTCTTAAGCGGGTATTACTTCCAGAATGATTTTCATCTATGGTAACGATGGCTGTGACATTATGAATAGATTCTTTTAGATCATACCGTAAATTCGAACAGGATATTAGCATTTCATCAATTACATCTTATTTTAAGGTTGGTGAGTGATAAGACACTTACATAAGTATAAACGTGAGACGTACTTCTTACCTATCTAATCCTTAGCGCCTATCTATCTTGTCTGTAGATGCGCCGCTATTTATAGCTATTTATAGCGGTATACAAGAATACGTAACTCCTTTTGCAGCCTGCAGAACATGGGTATCTCTGCAGTTTACATCCATTATGAAAATGAATAAAATTAAGTATTACTTCCTTTCTAATTAGATTGGTTATCTTTCCAAACCATCACAGCTCTGTTAACCGCTTTCAAACACAGTATTCTTCGATCCTGATCAGAATCATAGTTTTTCTGTTTCCTCTTAGTCTTAGACAAATGACAAGACAGGGAAGTATATGGCCAAATAAAATCACCAGAAAAGTTGTAACATTAATGCTGCTTAAAAGCATTAGCGCTAGTGAAGAGATTGTATTCAAAACCACTATGCTTCTTGGGTCGGGAATTACATTTGCAGCCTTCGGATTCACCGAATTTGTGCTTCTAAGAACACAGCAGAGGGGGAATAATATACATAATGAAACAATTATAATTTGAAACATATTCAGTACTGTCAAGAATGTTTACTTTAATCGTTTGATGTCAATTTCAAGAACTAATGTTATTTCAAAGTTTTTCTCAACTTTCACAGCGGCTAATTTTATATTAACTTTATATGATTTTACAATATTAGTACGATCAGTATATATGGAACAAGTAGTTTGAACATCAGAAAGATGTTCATTTTTATAGATGTCACTTTAAATTACTAGAATTAAAATCTCTATATTAAATAATAGGAGAAAAATTTAATATTTCTTATGATTCATTAAAAATTTTTTCAAATGGAATTATTGACGTTTCTGGAGTATAATACCAAGCTATAAGTATTAATATTATGAATGTATGTATATTGACATTTATTTTGTAGTTCTTTGACAACTTCCTTAATCATCCCAATTTCATCACCAGCCATGTTCTTATATCCTTATTCTAAATATTAATCAAGAGCTCTATCGTGAGTTTCTATACATATGTGTTATTCCATATATGTCCTATAATCTACTTCTATATATGCTCTTATTCAAAACAAAACATCTAGGCCTAAAATGAAGTATTATTATATAGATTGAAACAGCATATGTGGGGTGATTCGATCTACTTTATCCTTTATTACTCTTTCAGAAAGTTATTTTATATGAATGAATCGGTAAAGTAACGTTTATATATATTATATATTTCAGTAATAACTGTAAGATTTAGAAGTATTTGACTATTATATTCTTAAGTAAAATGAAGTTTTATGCTTAGGAACTATGTAAGGAAACTGGGTTCTAATTAGGTAATTCTTATAAATCTCCGTTCTATATACCTTCTTTTATTGTATAGAACCTTTACTTGTTTTGTTGATTAACTTATTTACTTATTTATAACTAATTATTACTCTAACTAGTTCCTAATTTCCTTACTTCTTTTCTCTCAAGACTCAAGGATTAACTACTCTTATTTATAGTACACATATGTTTCTAATATGTTTCATCATTGTAACATCACATGTGTATCCTTGTATTCTCTTACAAATACTGTTAGGAAACTTATGGACCTTTAAGTTAGATTTAGTCCTTAATTCTTATTTAGATGAACTCTCAGAGATTATATAACCAGAAAACAGTAATATATTTATATATAATGGTATATAAATTAGATATAACAGGAAAAACTGATCTCTAAAAGTAAACTTGTAGAGTTTGCAACAAATGCGAATTATATATATATAGTGTATAGCTTGCACGTGAAGGTACTGCTAGGAACATATCCTAACAAACTACAATAAGAGGGCGTGTGGTCTAGTGGTATGATTCTCGCTTTGGGCGACGACCTAGGAAACTACGTCGATTACTACAAGCATGCGAGAGGCCCTGGGTTCAATTCCCAGCTCGCCCCATTTTTTTTTTTTCCACTGTAAGATCTGTTTCCTGTACGATATTCAATCAATAGTACTAACATTCATATTGATTATTCTACTAACATTCATAAAGATTATTCTATATTTCTAAATCAAAAGTTAAGAATAATATAGCTACTAATATGAAAGCAACACTAAATGCTGATCTAGATTGTTGATATGAAGTAAAACCACATTCAAAAGGACCATCTTTTTCAACATATAGAAATTAAATAATTAAGAACTATTAAAACTATTGCTACTATTGCTACTATAGGAGCTAAAAATAAATAAATAGTAAACATATTATAATGTAATTAAATATATCGTACATTTTAAATATTTACTCTATGTGACAAATACCTCAACCAATTTTCCAAAATCTAATCCATCGCCACTATTGGTGTCAAATATTTTTATACCGTTTAGGTTGAAAATTCCCTTTGAAACACCAAGTAATGTAATATTTGTTTCATAAACGGTGTTTGGATCAAGTGGACCCATTTTAATATTATTATCTAATATTATAACACCATCCATATCAACTTTTAAGTTATTATACAACGAAAGGAGTTGAGATTTACTGTAGATCAATACGTCTTTCAGATTTGAATTGTTTGTCTGTACCAAGTTAGACGCAGAAATAGTATTTGATTGTGCCATGCTTGCTAAATATGGTGGGCTATAACTCGAGGAGCTCTGAACAATTAAATTCAAATTTAATTTATTGGAAGAATTGTTAATGGCTTGTATTTTCCAGGTAACAATTTCACCTAATTTAATGTTGATTTTTCCTTGGAATGTGAGCCTCAAACCGGATAATGCAGAATTATTAGTTGTTGTCAAATTAACAGTAACAGAGGACGAAGACAACGCCCCCATTTGATTTGACATTTTTTTTTGACTTCCTGCCATTGGCATTGGATTTGGTAGTGATACTGTCGAATTAGCAGTTCCATTGAAAGGATTTGGACTTTTGGCTCTATATATGCTATTCATTAATGCAGATTTTCTTGGATTTATACTCTTATTAATATGAATATTGCTAGCTTGTTGTGATTGGGTTGAATGACTAACGGTTGCTTTAAGGGAATTATTAATTGGTGGTGCAATTATGCTGAAGTCCAAGTATGGCGACCAGTTCGTAGTAATCGTATTGCTGATATTTTCATATTTATTGAAGACTGAGTTGTACGTTTGAACTTCCAATGTAAGTTTAATTTCTAAAAGTTTTGATAAATGGTAGTTCATATTTTCTTGTTTCGTATAGTCTTTTTGCATAAATTCATTATAAGTAAGTTTGTAAGTTCTATTCAACGAGTCAGTCGACCTACACCGGATTGGAAATTCATTACAGCTAATCTTTTCAATAGTACCAGATTTGAAATCTAAATTCATGCTTAAAATATTAAAATAAATTTTACCTTCCTCAACTATATTGAGAGCATTTTCCGATGCTTCTACGTTTAAAGTAGCTAATAACAAATCATTTCTACCTGCCGGTTTAGTTGACTCCAATCTGATGACTACTGAAGGAGAGACTGGTACCATGATGCTTGTTTTTAATACTTCAACATGTACAGAATTTCTATTAAATGATTGGATATCTTCAACTTTAACAGGCTCTTTATCTTTCTCAAATAGTGAACTGGACAAATGATATTTTTTCTCATTATTATTATTATTATTATTATTGATATTAGTATTAGAGTTTAATTCAGCAAATAGATTTGTTGAAAACCCGGGGACATAATCAACGAGAGTCTCCTCAGAATCATTTTGATCAATAGTTTCCACCACAGCGTTTGACTTTTTCTCATTAGGATTTAAAAATGCAGAAATCACCAAGTTAGGATTATCAAACTTATGTCTTGGATAGGACACTAATGCTTCGAATTTCCAAATAGTATATTTAGTATTCTGAGAATCACAGTGTTCATATATTATATTTTCTTCACCAAGTTTTAGGGTGGTGATACTAAAATACTCTGCTGTGTATTCATCGTTGTATTCCTCCTCCTCATCAATTTTACTATCTCCTATGTCCTTCTCTATGGAAACATTACCTGAATGTATAGAAATGTCAAGATTAACACCTAGTTTTTTCGTTTCGCTGTTATCATTGTTCTGGTTCTTATAGAGGATCAAACCGAATATCAGTTCGCCAAAAAACACCACTTTTCTTGAAGGGTTATTGAATTGACTCACCACAGATTCATGGTCCCCAACATCAGGTATACAATCTAGGTTATGCGGGAAGTAAATTGATAGACACATGTTACTTAGAGACATAGATTTAGAGAACGGTTGATTCCAAAACTTAAAAATGGGAAAATTATCAATAAAGACTGTATATAAACCAAAACTATATTACGAATGAAAATTATGGTGATTTTCAATATATAAATTATACAATGCTGTTCTTTTTAGAATTAGTAGAAAGTAGAATAGTAGTTACAGTTTTAAGCACTTTATAGAGAACCCCAATTATGCATGAAGTTGTGATGAAGAACAAGGTGACACCGTAAATAGCCCCCACCACTCTGAAGGCTTCCAAATTATTGAATACTCTCCAAAGCTCAGTATTAGCCAAAGACATCGTGCCCAAGGGAAAAGTCATAGACCAGAACCCCCTATTGAATTTAATAAGACCCTTGAATACCTTACTAGCTATCCCGGCTCCATCAATTGGGGTATGTGTATAAGACTTATTTTGATGCGATGTAAAAGGATGAATCTTAGATAGACAGGAAACTACTGCTAGGAAGGTACAAAAGTAACCGAATGATGTTAAAAATAATGATGCAAATGCAGATGCAAATAGGACAGCATTTCCTATAACTAGAGCTAATGACTCCAGCGACATGACGCTTGTAACGTCTTGAGTGTATGATAAATGTTGCGAAAGTGTTTCTCGATGATCCCAGACCAAATTATAGATATTGGTACCAATCAATAATATAGCATACCCCCCCTGGCCCATAACACCAATAGGCAAGAAACTTGTAAAGACCATATGTGTTGCTGGGATCTTGTACACAAATAACTTCCAAAAATAGACCGTCACTATAATGAAGGCCAAGGTGATAGCGTTTACCCACAATATGTAGCAGACTACGATGGTAATTAATTTTAGTTTTGCCGATGGTAAGTCAGGAGTAATTATTCCTCCGCTAGAAGACGCGACTGTGAGTGTCACAATTGGTAAGAGTAATGTCGAATGAAGGTTTTTTGGATCCATTCTATTAGGAGATTTGTGATATTTTGCCAAAAGCGACATGTAAAAAGTGACACATGAAGTGTATAGCGACAACACCACTGCAATCCACCAAAGGACATATAGACCTCTTATCCACAGCGACCCCACCAACAAAGTAAGAAAATTGAGCAAAGAAATGTAACCCATCGGATAGCATCCCATGAATACCGCTACCAGCGGATCTCTATGGAACTTAGACCAATTCTTAGGATACTTATACAACGATGTCAAGAAGAAGAAAGTTGTAATAATGAAAAATGCTACTCCTATTGACCACATAATGATCCCACACACCTGCAACCAGCGTGCTGGATAGGGGAATTCATATAGAATGCTACTGGAGATCCCAGTTCCCATCACCAGCGTGAAGTACGCAGGAGAGAATCCCTTTATGAATTTGCTGTCAATAGCATCTTGCAATTGCTGCAATTTTGATGCTGCAAACGTATCGTCTGTTTCTATAGTAGATTTTTGGCTCTCTAACGAAGGAGAAAACTGTGGCGCAATATCTGAACTGTGGCGCTCTGCATCCATCTCCGCTCTGATATTCAAGGTTGTTACTAGCTTATCGCTCTATTAGGATAATGTACAAAAGAATGCTTTTATTGCCGTAAACAACACGAAATGAGACTGTCAGTAGATGATTAATAAATAATGTAATGCTTAATCCAACGAATAGCTTTTGAGTACGTTAGTTTTAATGATATACAATGTAGGAGATGTGCCTATATATCTGAGAAAGGATTTTTTTTAAGTTCATCTATATGCAGATAGCTAAATATTACTCATAGTGCCACACATCGAATGGAATGACACCTTTATCGTGAGTGTAACAGGAATTGCGTGATTTCACATGGTCATGAAACTATAATTACTATATAAAGAAAGTGCCGCCTGGCGGGCGGGAGATGTTCCCGTCATACTCCAAAAAGTGTCCATCAATCCGTGACCACCTGCGCACTCTTGTGGTTTTGTGTTTCCCAAAGGTCGTGTATCACGATTGTTTATTATGAGAACGTGCGAATTTTGCCAAATGTAGTAAGTACCACCACCAATAGCACCGCTCTCGTCCGTCCGACCTTCCTGTTTGGGAATAGGCCCCCCCATTGATGGCCATCTGGTAAAATTTTAGTTGTTCGATAACGGGGATACGCTAAAAGTATAAATAGGTTATGGAATAGCCAGACCCCCTTGCACCCATAAATTGTCTAGATACTAACATCTGGATAATCCGCAAAAACCAAGACCACTAAGCATACACAGCAAAACACAGCAGAATGTTGACCATAATTAACAACAGTACAATGGAAAATACTGGCCTGTATTCTTCCAGCTCTATCAACGGACTCGGGATGAGTTGTCGTGGCGTCAATATTAGCAGTGGAAGGACCAGAGATAGTAAGATTAAGTCAAATGTGGGTGAAGTCGATGACTTCACTCCTGATAATAAGTTTGGTGAATTGATAACCCAACTCAGAGAGGTATTAGGCCCAGATAAGGGATTGGCGTCGGACGATATCGACGTGAACAAGGTGATAGAAATCATGAGAAACTACAAATCTGACGAGTCAGAATGGGGCCCTTACGCCTTGAACGATTCTACAAGAAACTATACAAGAAACGGTGTTGTCAATATTAACAACAATGCAAATTTATTGATTTTGGTGTGGAATCCAGAAAAGGGAAGCGCAATTCATGACCACGCTAACGCTCATTGTTGCATGAAGATCTTGAAGGGTGAGTTGGTGGAATCTTTGTATGAGATGCCTCAAGAAGAAGGTGCCGAACTTACTCAAAAGAAGGAAACCCGTATGCATAGAGAACATGTCGGATACATTTCGGACAAAATTGGATTGCACAAAATGTCCAATCCTTCTAAAGATCAAGTAGGAATTTCTTTGCATTTGTACACTCCTCCATATGCTTCCCTCTATGGATGTAGTACGTACGAGTCCAGTAATGGTAAGAAGCATCGTGTTGACATGAGCAAATACTTCAGCTGGCAGGGTAAGGTGGTCAATGCTATTGACCACTCAACCAGCTAAGTAGAACCTCCTATTGCAAGTAAACTTATTTATTATCACATAATTATTCATTTCTCTAGATTTAGCATTCAATCATACAATCTCAGTTAAAGCTTAATAAGTACAGCCGTCCCATATTGCAGAAAACTCTTTTAGTAATTCTTGGGCATTTAAACCACTATTGTATAACAAGACTACTACGGTGTTCTTTTCATTGACTGCATCTCTCTAGCTTCACGATAATTGACTATTCCAGTCGCAAAAGCGGGCTTAACTTCCGACTTTACCTCTGAATTTAATAGTTATAATATTGCTTTTCTATATATGTATATTATAATACATTTAAATCTAACCTTACAATAAACTAGTCGTAGAGAAATGTAGTCATAATGCAACAATTGTTGGTTTTTGTGACGTAAAACTTATTTGTAGGATGGAAATTGTTAAAAGTACTCTATGGATACCTGGTGAATGAATCAGAAGATAATGAAACAGAGTGTAATGTTACGAGATATATGCGTTTACAGTTGAAAATATTTCTTCCCTATAGCATAAATAAAGTAATATTATCAAAGCAAAATCTGGGAATCTTATTCAAAAATTGAACAAAATATAATTAGCAAACGTACACCGATTATACTCGAAATCAAACACACTCCTTAACAACTGTCTATTTGTAGATGTTTAACCTTCTGTATAGTTCAGGATAGGTTTTTTAAACTACAACGACTAATCTTAAATACATTATTGGTGCAAAATATAAACTGCATATAACCTAAAATCGGGTGAATATCAATATGTTGTGGAGCAGTGCATATTTGTAATATTAGTATCTATCTTAACTATTTAGAAGGCGATACTCTACTAATGGATAATGTATAATGATAATAGATACATTACTTTGCGGTTTGTTGTTTATTGTAATTCGTTCAAACTTTTGAGAATAAGTCTCATGTTTAGCTAGAAGCAGTACTCCTTTTTTACGACTCAAAATAGATAAAATTCCCCTATTTCGTACGTAATTCATCCCTTATATCCTCTGCCTTCTGTTACAATTTTATTTGTTCATTTGTTCCTTTGGTATTCATTTAAATTCAATTTAAGAATTTGCATCTTACAGCCAATTTTGTGTCTCGAAACCAACATTAGAATTTTCGTACTTCCATATCGATAACGAGTAATCAGCAAAGTTCAGAATTTATCCCCAAGAAAGCTTTGCAAAAGCTTTAAAATAGAAGGATTGACTTTAGATATTGAATAAACATACATAAATAAAAGCATCCAGAAGATATTAGGTCATTTAACAAAATTATATTATTGCTATTACAAGCGGGAATCGAACAGTTTAACGTTGAAATTAAATGTCAAATCCGCCTTTAGTGTATTATGGTCCTAGACCATTGCAAGCAATAAACGATAAAATGAGACATGGATTTGAAGAGGATTATAATTCAGAGAGCTTTTTGAAGTTGTTAGCAAATTCCTTCTATATCTATTTTGATGATAAGAGACATAATACCAACGGTAATCCTATTAGCGATGAAATGAAACAAAGTCCTGAATACTATAAGAACTACCAACCTATAACAGACTGGAAGATTATGAAGGAACGACAAAAGACTATTTGTGCTGTTTTGGTGCTATGTTTAAATTTGGGTGTAGACCCTCCAGATATTATGAAGACTTATCCTTGTGCTAAGTTAGAATCCTGGTGTGATCCATCGTCATTTGCAGACACAAAAAAGGCGATTGAATCTATAGGGAAGAATTTACAATCCCAATACGAAACGTTGTCTTTGAGAACACGTTACAAGCAATCACTTGATCCTTGTGTGGAAGATGTGAAAAGATTCTGTAATACATTAAGAAGAAATGCTAAAGATGAAAGAATTTTGTTTCATTACAATGGTCATGGTGTCCCTCAACCAACAGCAAGTGGTGAAATATGGGTATTTAATAGAGGGTACACGCAGTATATCCCAATTTCCTTATATGATTTACAGACTTGGTTAGGTGCTCCCGTTATATTCGTTTATGACTGTAATAGTGCAGGTAATATTGTCCATAATTTTAAAAAATTTGTACAAAAGAGAATTGATGACGATAATGAAGGAAACCATGATGCAAGTGCACCATCTATGACATCGGCATTCTTAGATTGTATACAGCTTGCAGCCTGTAAAAGTAACGAGTTGTTACCAATGAGTCCAGATCTACCAGCTGATTTATTTACCTGTTGTTTGACATGTCCTATTGATATTAGTATAAAGTGGTTCATCATGCAATCCCCATTGAAAAAGAATTACTACTCCTTATTGCCAAAGAATTCATTGGGAAATGTAATAATTCCAGGAAAATTAACTGATAGAAGAACGCCATTAGGAGAACTTAATTGGATTTTTACTGCCATAACTGATACCATTGCCTGGACTTCATTATCAAGACCTATTTTCAAGAGATTGTTTAGACAAGATTTGATGGTTGCAGCGTTGTTTCGTAATTTCTTATTAGCAAAGAGAATAATGCCTCACCTTAATTGTAATCCAATAAGTGATCCACCATTGCCTGATTTAGTAAGATTCCATCCGATGTGGGATTCTTGGGATTTAGCCATTGATCAAGTATTTGCTCAATTAATTAAAAATAGTAATCTGGAAGTACCATCCATGCCTCTTAATTTATCATCTCCAAATAATGGATTACTGTCATTTCCAGGCGATGGGAAATCCAATTCTAGCAGCAGTTTAAACAATGTTCAGTCGAACAACAATATTACAAATTATCAACACTCAACTTTCTTTGAACAACAATTAACGGCATTTGAAATTTGGCTTAAGTATGCGGGTCCCTCTACAAAAGAACCGCCAGAACAATTGCCTATTGTATTGCAAGTTTTGTTATCCCAAGTTCATCGTTTGAGAGCTTTAATTCTTTTATCCAAATTTTTAGACCTCGGTCCTTGGGCAGTTTATTTATCTCTTTCTATTGGTATATTTCCATATGTATTGAAGTTATTACAGAGTCCAGCCCAGGAATTGAAACCAGTCTTAATATTCATATGGGCTCGGATTATGGCAATTGATTTCAAAAGTACCCAACAAGAATTATGCAAGGACAAGGGCTATAATTACTTTTATTTAATTTTGAACTCCAATCCTATGAATCAAATTGGAGCACCAGGAGCTCCTGGTGGCAGTGTCTCAGGAAGCAGTAATAATATTTTAATCAATGAGGATCATAAAGCCATGAGTGCGTTTATCTTAACACTCTTTATTAAAGATTATAAAAATGGTCAAAGATTATGCTTCTCTATTGAGATAATCAATAATTGTTTGAAATTCATACAAACTAGTGAAAATCCATTATTGAGACAATGGTGTTCTTTACTACTATCTCAAATATGGTATAACTATCCTGATGGAAAATGGATGATATACAAGGATGGATACTTAAGCAAACTCTTATCCTTAATAAATGACCCCATCCCAGAAGTAAGAACTTCAATTATTTTGGCTCTTACGAATTTTTTAAGTGACGATTCTATTCAGCAAACACCAACAACAGCACAACAAAAACCTACTCAAATGGCCCAGTCAATGTCTAATACAAATGCTGACTTAAGAAGAGATGAATTGAAGCAACAGGATTTGAAGTTGGCTAACACTATTTTGACCGTCCTAGGTGATGGTTCTTCCATGGTTAGAAAGGAAATCATTTATTTTATAAATAGATTTGTTCAGGTCTACCATAAATTTTTCCTAGTTGTTGCCTTCAACCAACTTGAAGAAGAGATTATTTTAATTGATAATTCCAATTATTTGAGCGAATTTCGTAAGAAATCTCCAGCATATGGTTCCATTTTCAGTTCGATTTGGAAGTCGCTCTTAATTTTATCTGAAGACCCTCATATTGAAGTAAAACAGTTGGCTGAGACCTTGATTGATTCCATTATGGTAAAATTAAATGAGAGTGAATTGGGCCCTTTGGTGGAAGAGATGCAAGATTACTTATTAAGTAAGTCAACTATCAACATTAGTGAAAGTTTCAAGTCAAATAAACCAATTGTCAATCCACATTTTAATGTAATAAATGGCAATTCTCCACGTCAAGCATCAAGTGGTTCTGTTTTACAAAAGAAGAACAATACTTTGACAGTTAATCGCCCAACGACATTAACAAAGGCAGCTTCCACTAATGATTTGCGTAGTACTGACGACGATAAATCAGACACAGAGTCGATCTCATCTAAGATAAAGAACATATCAATTTCAAAGTTATTTAAATCATTTCAAATCAACGAAGACAACGAATTAAAGAACTTCTCAAGGATATTAAACTACGGTCCAATATCTAGTAATTATGGTGCACAATGTGAACCTAAAACTTGTAGGTTCCATCCTAGAGATTTGTCTGAGAAACCACAGTTGGCTAACGAATCTGGATTCTTTGAATATAGTTGTGAATATTTCCAGGAGCCCCAAATGTCAAAGAATGAGATAGATGAACCCGGATCTGAAGAATATGTAAGAAGATTATGGAGAAGAAACAGGAATGAATCAATTATACAAGAGACCCAACCTCAAAAGAATTTAGCTATTAGAGGTGACTGGAATAAAAATTTGACCATTTTACACAATAAATCCCAACCAAAGCTTATAAAATTTACCCAATTTGAAAAGATTTTAGTGTCAAGTGATGATAAAGATAATGTTTCTGTTTGGGACTGGGAATTAAACAAGGTGGTTCGCAAATTTTCGAACGGTAATCCATTTGGAACGAAAATCACCGATTTAAAGTTCTTAAATGAAGACGACGTACCACTTCTTCTTAACGGTTCTTCGGACGGTGTCATTAAAATATACAAAAATTTTCACACTTCGGACAAAGAAGACCCCGACAAAAAAATAGAATTGATTGCATCATGGAGAGCTTTGACCGATCTTCTCTTGACTTCGAAGAGTTCTGGTTTAATATCCGAATGGCAGCAATCGAGAGGGTCGTTGTTGGTGAGTGGAGACGTCAAAATCATCAGAGTCTGGGATGCACCAAGAGAATTGTGTCTTTATGACATCCCAGCAAGGTCGTCTTCTTCAATCACCTCTTTGACATCTGACCAAGTGGCTGGTAACATCTTCATTGCTGGTTTTACCGATGGAACCTTGCGGGTGTATGACAGAAGACTAGATGCTCGTGAGTCTATGGTTAAGACATGGAATGCCTCCAAAGGCCACAATTCACAACATTCATCACAGAATATTGGATCGGGATCCATTGTCAACGTTCACATGCAGAGAGGTGGGTTGAGAGAATTGGTGAGTGGATCCTCCGACGGGCATGTCAATTTATGGGACATTAGGTTGAACGATCCGGTGTTGACGTTCAACAACCCGCAGGAAAGATCCATGAGACGCATCCATGTCCACGAGCACGCCCCTATCATCACCACCGGATCCAAATCGATGAATATATACACCACGTCGGGTGACATGATTGCAAATTTGAGAAACCCCCACGACAGCTACCTAGCTAACAGAACCTCCAGCTACTTGTCGAGCGCCGCTTTCCACCCACACCGTATGATGGTTGCCACAAACTACAACCAGGACTCACACATAAATATATACACCTGTAGCGACATCACCAGTGACTATTAGCGTACAATATATACTCCATTATTTATTGCAAAATTCTATCTCGCTTACAAGTTCCTTCATCTAACACCGCGCTCGGAAATATAGATTCTGTCACAAATATCTATATCGTATCTTTAATAATATTTTTCTTTTACTCATACTCATACAGCTAAAGCTCAACACAAGGAACATTCATGTCTATGTCATCTGAGCTTGCTGCTGGTATCGAGGAGACCGACTTGCACGTAGGCTCTTCTCAAACAAGATATCAGAAACAATTAAGAACTACCGGAGATGACATACTCTTGAGTCAGAAGATGATTAGTGCATGTCTGGGATCGCTCATCACATCGATGGTGGTGACGCCGTTCGATGTCATTCGTATCAGAATACAGCAGCAAGAGATCTTGCCAGACAGGCCGTGCTGTGAAGCACACTTTCCTGAGGCTGGTGGAAAAGTCGATAGTTTGCTCAAAGAGCATAAATTTCCAACCGGAGCTCTGGCGGTGAAAAATTCGGAACCTGAGCTATTCTGGATAGGAAAGAGCTACTGCAAATCTGCAGAAAACTGCAGCAGAATTACATCGACATTCCAGGGATTTGTATCTATTAGTAGGAATGAAGGATTAGCCACCTTGTGGCGAGGTCTTTCTATCACGCTATTAATGGCTGTTCCGTCAAACATAATATATTTTACAGGATATGAGTATATTAGAGACCATTCTATTGTAAAAGATCATCCTTTAAATCCCCTTTTTTGTGGTTCCATAGCTAGAACTTTAGCTGCAACATTTGTCTCTCCACTAGAATTAATAAAGACAAGATTGCAATCCATTCCCGCAACCCTGAAGACGAGCTCTACTATATTGTCGAGTCTATTAAGGGACCTGGCACAACTAGTTAGAAACAAGGGTATTAGTACTTTATTCACCGGATTACAGATTACCTTGTGGAGAGATGTGCCTTTCTCTGGTATATACTGGTCAAGTTATGAATTTTTCAAGAGTAAGATATCTACCTATTTACGAGCAGATTTCAACGTCCACGATTCCCAATCTAACGATTGGAAAGTATTCACTACAAGTTTTTTGTCAGGATCCATTTCAGGAACTATTGGAGCATTTTTTACTAATCCGTTCGACGTAGGTAAAACAAGATTACAAATCACTAGTCAAAAACAGTCAGAAACAGGAAAGAAAGGTGCAAAACCATCAATGTTCCATTTTCTAGTGCAAATATATAAAAAAGAAGGTATTGGTGCATTATATTCTGGATTTGGTCCCAGAGTTATTAAAATTGCACCTTCTTGCGCCATAATGATATCTTCCTACGAAATAGGTAAGAAGATTTTTAAAAAAGGTAATGTTAAGGAATAATACCATCTAAATACAACTAAACTATTGATTTTTCCTTTAAGATGCTTTCAAGGCATTCTAGTTCAATTGCATTGCTTATACATAGCCCACATTTATACATGTTCATAGTACTTAATTTTAAGTAAATTAATTAATTCCACTGATCTGTAGGCTGAAAGCTAGGAACTCTCATATGATATTTATTCTCATCTGTTTCTTCTGGATACATTCTTGATAATGGTACTTTGTTAGCAATAGACACATTTTCATCTACATGTGGACAAGGTGTAATAAGACGACCTATCTTTTTCAATTTATAGCACTCAGGGCATAAATTTGTATCATTAGCATAATCATTTTCGTTCTCTAAATTGAACATCTTGATTGGGCTCCTTTGGATATTTTGTTCGTTGTTATTAGGCTTGTATAGAACGGGCCCATTCACAAATTTCCTAAGCGAATAATTGGGTGAATTCAAATATGCATCCTTTGTTTTCAATCCAGGACCAAGTTGGTTTGAAAGCTTCTTTGGAGAAGTTCTAGTTAATTCTGCCGTAGCTTCTAAATTATAGAGGCAGCTATAATAACTTTTAGTTGAATCAGTAATGTTCGCTGCAACAGATTGTAATGTAGAAGAGTAATCAACTAGTGAATCTTTTAGGTCTTTTGAAATTGACCTAATGTACTGCTGCTCCAATACATCCAAATTCCAAACCGTTTCTTCCAACTTTTCACCAAGTAGCGTAGTAGAGGAAGCATTTGGACCATACTTGACTTCATTATCTCTTAATCCTTTAATAATTTTCACTCTTGTTGAATTCAAATCCTTTAATTTTCTTTCTCTTTGATTGACCAATTTAAAACTGAATTTGAGCTTTTCAAGCTTTTCATTCATGGTTACATTACATTCATGTTGCGTTAAAACCAACGTACTAAATTCCTTAACAAATGTTTCACAATCAATGTTAGGAATATCTGACGCCCATGTCATTATCTCATTGAAAAGTTCCAATTGTTGCACTGCTAGCTTATTGTTAAACCGGATAATCTTATCCATTCTGGTCTGGAGGTTATATGCGGCGACCGATCCCAGATTTCTATCTTTATTTCCCATAATGGAGTAGGCGTTTTTTGAAATAGGACTGCTAGTTGTTCTAAATCCAGACATATTGGAGAATCTATCAATAACCTTAAGTATGGCCGTTGCGGGACGACTCATAAACGACTCGCCGACGTTTTCATTATTCAATCCACATGTACTTCCAGCGCCAAACCTAGGTAAATTGGTATTACTACTGGTCATTTCGTGAGGATTCAATTTGGAAGCGTTGATACCCATAAGGTTATCAAGTTTTGGAGGGTCAATATCATTGACCTGAAATATATTTCTGTTGGATGGTTAGCGCTATTCTAATTTTAGTAGGAATATGAAATACTTACGACATCTTATACAACGCCACCTAACAGATATGTTTCTTACCGAAAAAAGAGACTAGATCCAACTTAATACTATTGAGAGTATATAATAAAACGAGTTACTCTTTGTAAACGTAAAAAAATGGGAACTTTGATAAGAGTTATTTGTGCAACCATTCAGCCGCATAGTACAAAATTGGAATGTAACTCAAACCACTGGTGGGAATGCCACTATCAAAATTCCTATAAAAACTCCTGTAATATGGGGGGAAAAATGCTACAGTAAACGGAGCTGGTTCGTCTAGGTCTACTTCAGTTCATACTATGTGTTCAATGTATTATTATAAAAAGAAAAATAGATCTATTTTTTAGATACTTCTTCATCCAAGGTCAAACCAGTTGCGTTTGCTATAGAATTTCTTATTGAGCTTACACCACTTTCAAAAGCCTTCTTGCTAGAATCCGAAGTTTCTTCAATTTTGTGTGCAAGGTTTCCTGCCAGGGAAACTATTTGTTCTTGCCTTTCTGCCAATTCCGGTAAGTTCTTCTTTTCCAAGTTCCAGATGTAGCTCATGGTGTTAGAGAATGTCTGTGGTAAGAAGTACTTGAAGGAAGCAAATCCAAACACCAATGGGAAGGTAGCCTTCGAGAAAGGTCCTCTTTGACGAGCAAAGATGTTACCGGATAAACCAGCAATCACTACATAGATTGAGTTAGGCAACAAATCTTCAGATTTTTCGTGTAATCCGCTGAAAGTACCGGTTATTTCTCTTTCGGTGTCGTAATATGTGCTGTATCCGTTGTTTAGGAGCTTGCGTATGCTCACGTAGGCATTGTATGTTCCTTCTCTCGCAGCTTTGAAAACACCTTCAAGGGATTCGGAAGAGCGAATGGTGGATCCTTCTACAATAACCTTATTTCCCAACACAGCAACGTCCTGGCCGGACGCTGGTATGACGGTACCAGGAATAGGAACTGTTTGTTCATCATCGTCATAAAAGTTTCTTTTTGTCTCATTTCTAATAGGTTCGCTGGAAGCAATGGCACCACAACCAATCAAGGCAGGCAAACCAAAACGAACAACACGTAAACCAATCATCCCCACTAACTATTGTCAAGTAACGAAGTTTTGAAATTCAAAACTAAAAGTATAGCTTCCACGACAATTGGAAAAGTTCAATGAGAATTATTTGTTGCGACATATTTGGAAATGTCGCATTATTTTTCACCTCTTCTCTGATATCAAAGATGCATCATCTCTATAATCTAAGTTAGATAAAATTCCATTATCATTATGTTAGGCATCACTCGAAGAGCTAGCATAACATCTATTAGGAATGTCCCGATTAGGACTCTGCGTTTGAGCCTAATTAGGTTTAATTCTGATAGTTCAAAGTACGGTAAATCTGCGAAAAAGCAGCAGCTAGAAGCTTACAATTATGAATTTATAACTAAGGAAGGGCTTGAAAGTATACCCTCACCCAACTCGTCTTTACCATTTGAGCAGAGAAGAAATAGTGAGCTTTTTGGACAGGTCGTTAGGAGCGATTTTCTCAAACAAGATGATGAGTTAATTGATAATTTTGCAAAGAGTATCAAGCAACATAATGTGGATGGTCCTATTAGCATGTCTCCGTTTCGTAATGAAGACGGAACATTTATTAAGGGTAAGAACTCAGAAGAGGCCAGACTCCACGATGTCACTTTGCAGGGAAGAGTGGATCACAGTGTAACCAAATTGCCATCTGAGATTGCAAAGACGATTAATAATAATATTTTAAGACTTGCATCACCTTCTCGGTTGAGGGAAAAGGCAGCAAATATATACCAAAGTTTGAGTAAGGAACAGATAGAAAAAGCGCCTGAATCATCGTTAGAATGTGACGCCCATATTGCTGCATTATTTTTACAGGATTATTCTCATATTCGTCAAGTTCTTTTGGAATTGCAACATAGACTTGGAGGGGAGAATTTCAACCCCAAGCGAGTTCTTGATATTGGTTACGGTCCTGGTACTGGTATGGTGGCGTTGAATGAAATTATGGGGGATGATTTCATACCAGAGGAGAAAGATATCTATGTTGTGGGAAGGAGTAACTATGAAATGAAGAAGAGAGCAAAGATTATTTTATCTCGTCAACTTAGTGAAAACCTAGATGCAATAGAGAATGAGGTCATTGAAGAGGATGAAATTGATACATCAATGCCAGTAAAAGAAGTCGAGGAGGTAGATGATATGGAAGAAAGTATCGAAGAGACAGAAGAGTTTAGTATTGAGGATGACTATGTTGGACCTGTTCGTACAAGTGATATTAATATTAGATCAAAGCTCAGGGACTCTTTGCCAGTTACTAAGAAGTATGATTTGATAATTGTAAATAAGGCGTTACTTACTAGAGAACATAACTTCCCACGGGACGTCGATATCAATATCCATATGATTTTAAGATTATTGAGTCCCGGAGGAAATTTGATATTGATTCAAAGAGGAAATGCCTTGGGATTCGAAACAATTGCAAGAGCACGTCAAATAATGATAAGACCTGAATCTCAAGAAGCAGAAATTGGAAAAATCCCAAGGCCATATATTAAGGGTTCAAGTCTAAAGCCTCAAAGATTAAAGAAAGAAGATCAACTTATTACTGAAGATGATGTAGAATTTGAAGAAAAATTATTAGCTAAATACGAGAAGGAAGAAGCAGAACAGTCGGCTCTTGAAGAAGGGTTATCATTTGAAGAGGAATTAAATTTGAAATATGGTGAAACAAAAGAAGAAGAGATGCAATTTGAATTTGAGAATTCTGAAGATTTTGAAGTAGTATCCGAAACTAAAAATGAACCACAACCTGAAGAACTAACTCCAGAAAGTGTTAATTATCACATCAGTATTATTGCACCATGTGCTCATCATTCTAAATGTCCATTACAACTAGGAGATCCAAAGTATTATAAGATATCATCCCATAAGCACAGATTGAATTTCTGTTCTTTTAGTAAAGTTGTCGAAAGGCCTCAGTTTACTATGGAATTAAAGAAAGGTAAAAGGTTGGCTACTCAATGGGATAAATCTTTTGAAGATGGATTTGGATTTGACAATTTAACTAAGAATAAATTAAATCGTTTACAAGGAAAAGGAAGACCCGGAGGAAGGAATACTGAAAGTGGATCTTATTCGTATTTAATTGCGCAGAGATCATCGAACGATGTAACTACCATCAAGAAGATTGAGGAGGCCCGTGAATATAATTCATCGGAAATTATTAACGAAAAAGAAATATCTACCTGGCCTAGAATTATTGATAATCCTACTAAGATTAAAAATAACGTGAAGCTTAATGTATGTGCCCCTTCAGGATATATAGAAACCTGGCAAATCCCTAAGAGTTTAGGTAAACAAGAATACCACGACGCTAGAAAAGTAGAAAGAGGGGATTTATGGGGTTTAGGAAAGAAGAGTGTAATTAGGAAGAATATGCTTTCTGATAAAATAAAAGAAAAGCTTGAAGTTTTATCGAAGACTCAAAAGAAGAGTTTCTTAAAGGAACAAAGAAAGAAACAATGGAAGAAGAAAGTGAGTTCATCTGAGGATGACTTTACTGACGATATTGTCACATTAGCTGATTCATTAGCAACCTCTTTGGAAAGCTCCAAGAAATACAAAAAGCAAGGAAAGAAGGCGAAGTATGATGTTGATCCATCATCCTACGATGGAAAATAGAATTGTAAATACAAACAAAATAACATACATTCAGTGTACATAGAAAATTTTAAATTATTTCATATATTTGAAAACAAATTGAATACGTGTAGAAGTATAAATTCTTGCAAAACTCCGTAATAATCAAATTTAAGAACCTATATAAAAGTATATCCTAAGTCCTTAGCTTATGCTTTGCAGCGTTAAAAGCACATACCTGCTTTAAAGCTGGCAAGAAATATACCGGCCTATCAGCCAATAATCTATAATACATCGAATACTAAAATATCACCAAATTTTGTAATAAATCATGCTCATTATGATAACTTAAACCGTTACGAATTAATCCCAGATCATTTACTTTCTTCTGAAAGAAGAACCTTCGGTTAACTTAGCCTTACCACCAGTTGGGGTACATAAGACAGTAGAACAGTCTTCACAGGTAACAGCGGTTTGAGCGTGGGAGAAGACGGTGGTGATCTTTAAACAACCTTGACACTTAACATCCATGAAGTAAGATCTTGGGGATTGAACTAAGTTCTTTAACTTGTGTTGTTGAGCTTCAGTAGCTGGGCTTGGGTGTAATAAATCTTGAACTAAAACCATCTTTTATCTGTTTTCCTTATTTAATTATTACTATTAAGAAGGTCTGTTTAAATCTAGGGGAAAAAATTTTTCGTCCTAGGACAAAAGAGGGATGAAAAAATAGTTTTGTGTAACAATTCATCAACTTCGCACACGACCGAATAATGTCAAACAAGTAAAGCGAAATAATCGAACTGTATACCATATTAGGCAGTCTAGTTTGGGACCATTTTTTCTTTGTTGCAACCATTTAAATGTGTGCTATCTTATTCATATGCTTGATTAGTTTGACATTTAGAAACAAGTTGTTTGACATTTGAGGATCATTAGCTATAAACAGTATGTTTCGGAGGAAATCTACTGAGAGTAATGTAAAGTTTGGCGTTCCTGTTGACGAAAAATCTGGTGGTTGTTCGCCAAATGATATTTACAGCACGAGAGACTTGGCCAGCGGTAACAAGACTAGTGATAATGTGAATACTAAAAGAAGAAGCAGCAGCACAGCTAAGCAAAGACAAAACAGAGGAAAGAAGCTGCCAGCTATCCAGTATGATTTCGAAGAAGACGATTTGAATTCAGATGTGGCATCGATCTTAAACCCTCTAAAGCAGCGGGATGCACCAGACTCTAGAAACATGGAAAATATGGTCACATATTTCACATTTTTCCTAATATTCCTACCTTCAGTATTAGCTGTTATTGTTCCAATAGTATTCCCCAATTGTAAATCGAAATTTGACGTCGCTGACTTAATCACAGACATATTAATGATCGTACTTGTAAGCTGGTTCATAAAGTTTTCAATCGAATGGCCATGGAAATGGTTAAAGGAGATCAAAAAAACCAAGAAAAAGTTAATTAATTATACAAATTCAACATGTACAATGAATATTGGAGTTCTGGAAAATTCATCTGAAAGACAGCTAAACGACCAAGTATTAACGAGCAATATATTATTGATACGTAAATTAGTCAAAGTTGAGAAGATTGCATTATTTTCATGCTTTTCAGGGGCAGTAGTAGGTTCGTTGCTCATGGCTGTTGCAAGAAGATATATTATTATAGAAGACACAAGGAAGAAAATTGTATTCAGTAATTTGAATATTGGATTGTTTATATTCTGGGAAATGTTAAGGTTGTTACTAACTATAACTGACGGATTGCAGAGATCAACGGTTACAGATATTCAAGATAGGATTAAAAATCATGGAAACGATTATTGTTTGATTACTGAAGACACGTTAGACATGTATTTACCTCCATATTTGGTGAAGAAAGAGAATAATTTCATCAGTATTTGTAAGAATATTATTCTAAAACTAAAAAGTTTATCTCCTGAATTTTGTGAGGGGTCTAATGAAGATGCTGCCAAATACGAAGAGCTAAAAACAGATTATGAAGATAAGCTTTCAAATCTTGAAAAAAAAAACAAAGACCAGAATTTTCTAATTGAAGAAATATTGAAGAGTCAAAATAACGAGTTTACAAGGATAAATTTATCCATAGGTAAAATAGAAAAATCTCTTATCTATATTAGTAAATCAACTACAAATTCAGCAACAGAATTAAATACTAAGGTTTATCTTAAACCATTTCCCTTAAATCTTAATTTGGAAAGGAATATAGATAATGCCTCGACTGCCCTTCCATTGGATACAATTAAGGAAGAGAACGAATTCACAGAAGCACAGCGAATCAATATACAACTGAGCTTATATTCTGATTCATCTTACGTAGATACTATGTTTGATAATGAACAGGCCAGTAATCAAAGGTCCTCAAAACTATCTCCTATAACTATGCTAGAGACTGGGGAAATTTTAAATAAGGTGGATGGTCAGAATGATTTACATTTCTCTCTCCACGGGCTACCGTTTACATCTACAATTAAAAATATAGTATCTAGAGATTTACAGATGATAGAGGACCCGTTGATAAAAGCTAATATTAATGAACTTGTTTGTTATGAATCTGACATTAACAGCAGCAATTTTGACTTTAATGGAAAGGATCCATACACTAGCAATATGGAGAATGAAGATATACATTTATCTGAGTTCATATCAATATTAAAAAGTATCTACCATAAATTATCATTAAGAAAATATTTAAAGAATAGATCAGATATGAAGAGTTTGAAAAGTGCTTTTCAGGATGATATTTTCTTACCGTATTACAACCTTATTAATAGTTACTTTAATGAAAGTTTTGTGGATAAGAAATACGTGAAGTATTTATTCTGGGAATTTTCTATGAAACATATAATCCAGAACATTGAATATTTTAATATATACACCTTGGAACTTTATAATTATTACATTCTGCCTGTCAAAAGAGCAGAAACTGCACTATTGTTAATCTTCACAGAAATCCCCTTCAATTGCTTGCGGATATACTTTAACATAATTATTTTTGTTCCAAGAGTAATAGTACGATTCCTTATAATAAATTCCGTGTCGGGAAAGGAGCAAAATACCAATCAAATCACAACTGAAAGTAGCGATCCAGATTATGATGATGGAATGAAAGAATTTCACCTCGTTCCAAATCATTCACACACGGAGAATATGAATTTAAAATATACCAAAACACGAGATGTTTTCGCTAATAAGATTTCTAAGCATTACGATTCAAATATATCTATAAATAAGCCAAATGATCGAATTATAATTAACCCGGTAACTTTATATGATAAGGGATCTTGATTAAGTTGCAACTAAATTCTCAAATGGCGGTGCTCGCAACCACAGCGATATAAAATTTCTTTAGTTGTATATGTATTGGTAATCATTTCAGAGCCTTTGGGAAAAAGGATATAGATACCCTTTGTTTAATAATATTACGACTTTTCTAAGTTAATCTTTCAAAATAGCGAATAAACGACGCCCAAAGAAGACTCGTCCTCCGTACAAGAGGTACGTTTATAAGTCTAATTTCGCTACTACCAATAGTAGTGATGAGGAAGAATCGAATGAAGCATCTTTAGCTGGGAAGGATCAATTTGGAAATTATGCTGATTTCAACTCAAACAAAAATTCTAATATTAAGTCTGTATATGTTTTAACACAAGATGAAAGTACCATGCTGAATATTTGGCCAGTATCCCAATTTGAAAAAGTTGACGTTTTATCCCAATGTCTTGATAAAAAGATGGACAGTAATATTGAACAAATAGAGAAGATGAGACTAGAAAAATCTTCCAAGAAGGATAATATGGTATTACCAGTGGAGATAATCGTGAAGATAATGGCTGTATTGCGTGCAAGAGGAAAACTAAAACCTAAATTTATGAGAGTTTCGAAGCTTTTTTATTTAATTGTTAGACCAATGATATATTATAGACCAAAGCTTAAAGCTACGAACTTTTTCTCATTTGTGGAAACGATTTCATCAAGCAAGACTATAGGCGAGAATATTGGAGAGTTGGATCTTTCATACATCATCCAAACTGGAAAAAACGCATTTGTAGCCAAATTGTTAAAAAGGTCTCGAAAGAACTTGAAGCTTTTCGTAGCACCCCAAACAAGTTTTGGTTTAGGACCATTGATAGCTTTGAAGAATTGCGAACATCTACAGGTACTTGATTTGGGGTTAGTTTCGGAAACACTTAACTTACAGGAGCTTTTCAACTCTATCAGGAATCTAAACAATTTGACTCATTTATCATTTCCACGATCTTCTGTGGAATTAAGCAACTCACTCAGTATCAATTGGCCTCCAAAACTTTCATTCTTGAAACTATCTGGCGGGATAACAGATCAGTTTTTGCTCGACTCAGATTTCCCACAAACAATTACCCAATTAGAATTTTCACATTGTCCTGCTGTACATGACTTTGGGTTCAACGGGGTGCTTCTTAAAATCGGACGAAACCTCAGGTCTTTGCGAGTACAGTATCCCATGCCGGGGTTCAAAGACAATGCCATGAATTGGGTTTTCACCTATTGTCCAAATTTAACTATGTTAGAAGTTGCTGTTGACTATGTAACAGGCTCGTTTTTCGACGAAGACATCTTAATATCTGTTCCTTACAAGAGGCCCTTGAAAACTCTATATATAAATAGCAGTGGAATGCTAGGAACGTCTACAAAGCTTGATCCGGTTGATCTTGCCGTGGCAATTAACGACGAGCGCTTGCCACACCTCAAAAACATCCAATGTACTGCAAAACTAGGATGGGATCCTAACTCTGAATATGTCTCTTACATTGCCGACTATCTTGATGAAAGAGGCGGTGGTCTCTACATTGGATACTAACTTTTCAACTTAGGACTGTATATAATAATTTCGAAATTCATTTAGTTGTGATTGTCATTTATAGAAGTAGTACAACAATTTTATGTAAGGATATGACTTCCAATAAGGAAAAGGAGAAATTACAGCCTTGGTACAAACCAGGCTACTACAGGCCTTTTTTTTCGACGGAAATTAACCCTTCTCACAAGAAACTAACGGACTTGAATAAGTTTGATCATTTTTTGATCTTCACGCTACTTTCATTAGGCGTTTTAGTAAGACTCTATAGAATCCCTTTCCCGAACCAAGTGGTGTTTGATGAAGTTCATTTTGGTGGATATACCCAGGATTACTTTATGGGCCAGTTTTTCGTAGACGTTCATCCTCCTTTGGCGAAGTTGATTTACTATTGGATTGCAGTTATTTTTCAATGGAATGGAAAGTTTGGTTTTGAACAAATTGGGGATTTTTACGACGCAAGCGTTCCCTATGTCCCTATGAGACTATTTTCGGGTATTTGTGGTGTGCTTACTGTGATAGTCACTTATCTTATTTTAAGAGCATCAAGTTGCAGATCGACCATTGCATTTTTTGGATCTTTCTTAGTCTTGATAGAAAACTCCATGGTTACGCAATCAAGATTCATATTGTTGGATAGTCCATTGTTGTTAGGCTTTTCATTGACAATTTTTGCCTTTAAAAAGTTTCAATTAGCGGAACCATTTTCACGCTCATGGTTCAAATTTTTAATTTTATCTGGATTTGGCTTGGGTATTACAATGTCTATAAAGTTGACTGGTTTGTATCTTGCTTTATGGTTAGGTATTTTAACGGTTTTCGAATTATGGTTGTACTTAGGTGACTTATCTGTCTCCATCACAACATTGCTCAAGCACTTATTCGCTAGAGTATTTGGTTTTATAATTTTGCCATTAACTTTATATCTTGGAATATTTGCCGTACATTTTATCCATTTACCTTTGAATGGATCTGGGTCTGGTGCTATATCGCCAAATTTCAGAGCTACGCTTGAGGACTCCGACGATCTTCTGAATATGCCAGTTGATGTTTCTTATGGAAGTACTATTACTATTAAACATCAAAATCTTGAAAGCTACTTACATTCTCACAATTTCTCTTACCCAACTGGTTCAGAAGAACAACAAGTGTCTCTTTACGGGTTTATCCCTGATTTGAACAATGAGTGGATCATTGAGATTAAAAATAAGAATATTGAGGGTATGTTACAGAAGAACTTCAAAAAAATTTCAGATGGGGATACCGTTAGACTTTATCACAAACGAACCGGTAAGTATTTGCATGTAAATGATGTAAGACCTCCAGTTTCAGAACATGATTATGCTAATGAAGTGTCTTGTGCTGGTGATCGCGAATTGATGATTGATATAAATTATGAATTTAAAGTTAGAATTGTTGGAAAGAGAAATAAACATAGTCTGAATATGTCTTTGTTAAGATTAAGGGCTACCGAATCTGTTTTTCAATTAGTTCATAGGGGAACCAGGTGCATTCTTATTGGTCATAAAGATAAATTGCCAGAATGGGGATTTAAGCAAAACGAAGTATTATGTGTAGAAGAGCCAACCATACCTAACTCACTTTGGTATATTGAATACAATTCCCATCCTGTGTTAGATAATGATGATATTAATTATCCTAGAGTTGACTATGGTTCTTTCTCCTTCTGGGATAAAGTTTTGGAATACCATAAGGCAATGATTAGAAATAATAGAAGTTTCACTGACTCCCATGATTATTCTTCCTATCCTGGAACATGGCCATTTGTCATAAGAGGTATTAACTACTTTGGAAATGATGCTGGAAACAGATTAAAATTGACCGATGAAGATGGAAGCCATGTATATCTCTTGGGAAATTTACCAACTTATTATATGGGATTCTTCCTTGTCACTTTAATTACAGCAAAACATATAATACATTTGCTAAAGCATTTGAACCCTTTTAATCTCCTTGTTGAAGCATTGGATGTCAACATATTTTACCAAAATTCTTTTGAATATCTTTTAGGATGGGCATTAAACTATTTCCCCTTTTTCATGATGTCTAGACAATTATTTTTACATCATTATTTGGCATCATTGTACTTTTCGATCTTGCTTACTGCCCAATTCTTTGAATTTCAAGCTTCGAGAAGAAAAAATCTTGCCTACGCCTTTATGATACTTTTTGTCTCGTTCTCTGTCTATTTCTTCATTCACTTCATCCCAATTGTCTATGGGTTGGATTGGTCCAGACGAGCATGTAATGAGGCTAAGTGGTTACCAACTTGGGATTTTAATTGTTTAAGTTACGGAAATTAAACTCGATACATACATTTATAGAATACATAAAACGTCAGAATTATAATACAGCTATTTTTTTTTTATCACCTTCTAGTCTTGGAGATCCCACCGGCCATCTCAATTATAAGTGACTCACACCATTTCAAGAGCTTATCCTTCTCTTCGATCTTATTTATCCTCTCCTTCTCCACTTCGCGTAGATCATTACTCAACTCCTCTATCATCTGGAGCTGGCTCTCGGGAGACACTCCTATCCCTGGCAACGAGTCTATGAGCATGGTTATCTGTCTTGATTTAAGTATGATATCAGTGGAGAGTTCGTTTATGGTGTTTTCGAAATTTGCTTCGGATTCCATCCTATTTGACGCCTGATTCGACGCACTGTTCATGCCTTCGGTCTGCTTATTGCTGCTGTCTTCGCCATTTGGAAGTGTCTGGGTGTTCTGGCCAGGTATTGGTGCATTAGCGGCCATGTTGGTAAAGGACGTAGGATTTTCGTCAAGCAATGCTAGTTCATTATGGGTGTTGACGTAGTTCACAGTGGCATTGAACTGTTCCACTAACTGGTCCAAGCATATTTGCAACTGCGTAAGCCTATCTGCCATTGTATGTAGCTATTTCAATACAGAAACTCTCACCCACAGACACCATAGTAAAGAGAAGAGATTTTGAAATTTAATCTTAGAGGATCTAGTACTGCATACAACCTGGCCCATAAATTGAATCTTTTATCTTATGGGGAAATATTTATGAACAATATATATAATTGATATAAATTATACTGATATAAATTATATAAACATGAGTTCTGCAGAGGGGGTATACATCTGGCAGGCAGATCTGGAGGTGGAATCGTGCTTTTTGTGTGAATCCAGGTATTCGCTCTTTAATAGAAGACATCATTGTCGTAAATGTGGTAGAGTTGTCTGTGGTGATTGTTCTGAACAGACGATAAAGTACTTTCCCAACACCATGGTGCTAGAGTCAAATAACACACGGCACAGATTCAAGTCGAATCATTTTTACAAGACATGCGACGAGTGTGTGGAGGAGATTCGGATGATCAGAAGGGCGCTCTTTGAAGACGGAACCCTGACATCTAGAGGTGGGCTAGCGGCGCCAGAGGCCGGCAGTTCTGCTGCTTTGGTGAACCACATCAGCAACACTAGCGATCAGGTGTTTAGCGACAACGACAGCATGATGAAATACTCATCGAGGGTGAGGACGAGACTCATGAGATCGTCCACACACTCTTCGGCAAACGATGGCGGAAGACAAACGATTGATGACGATAGTGATAACAACTTGTGTCCTGTGTGTGCCAATGACCTTGTAGATTTGTACGCTGAGTCAAAGAAGAATGCTGATGTCGTATATGAAAACTTGGAGTCGTTCAAGGAGATACACATTAATGATTGTTTAACGGCGTACGACTTTGAACATGATCATATGAGGTTCAGTCCTGCCAAGGATGGCAGAGTGTTTACCAGGAATAAGATGCTTGTGTACAATATTCCGCCGATTCCCAAGCCCAAATACGAAACCATTCCTAATTTTGAAGGTACTTCATATGGTACAATCACTCAAAGACTTTCTTCTGTAGACAAAGATACAGGAAATGATGGAGAAATATATGGATCGGTTAACTCGCAGTCGACTATACAACAGGTGAACGAGAAGGATAATAATAATGATGTTGATAATGAATGTGTAATTTGCTTGGAAGATTTGAAGCCAGGTGATAAGGTGGGAAGATTAGAATGCTTATGTGTATTTCACTATAAATGCATCAAGGATTGGTTTAATAAGAAGGGCTATGGCGAATGCCCAATTCATTTCTTGCATAAATAGAGGACTTTTTTCTATGATGCTTAATTTCAAGGTTTAGCCTTTAATGATTTTTTTAGTTCTATTATTGTTTTACAGTTTAAGATTCTACTTGGTAGATAGGGGTAATTTATTGAAATGAATGATGTGATATAATATTATGATACAGTTATTTATAAATTTTCATTGTTCTTCACGATCTCTGTCGTCTCTACGTTTTTTCATTCCTCTCTTTTCATGGAAATCCTTAGTTTGTCTGATAGCTTCAGCACTAGCTCTGTCAACATGAACATGTAAGGCATTTAAGACATCCTTAGTTGGAGAAGGATCCTTGGGTAACTTCTTACCCAAAACACTCTCTATTCTTAAATACATTTCTAAGTCGTATTGCGTCACTAATGAGATGGATTTACCAGATCTTCCAGCACGAGCAGTTCTACCAACTCTGTGAATGTAGGCTTTAGAATCAGTAGGGATATCATAGTTAATCACGATATCAACAGAAGGGATATCTAAACCTCTAGCGGCAACATCAGTTGCTATTAAAATGTTAGCCTTTCCAGCCTTGAATTTATTCAAAGAACCCAATCTTTGAGCCTGAGTCAACTGACCATGTAAAGGAACGGCAGAAAATCCTAATATTCTGGCAAGCAAAGAAGTTCTTTGAGAATGAGCACAAGTTCTAGTGAAAATAATAATGGACTTTCCCATAAACTCATTTAATAAATGGATCAAAAATGTATTCTTATATCCATCACTCACCAACATCATAGATTGAACTAAATTATCAGCAGTTTGGTATTTATCAGAAACAGCAACTCTCACAGGGTTTTGTAATGAAGCTCTTTGTAATTTTTCAATTTTATTAGTCATGGTGGCAGAAAATAAGTATGTTGTTCTCTTTACTGGAATAATCTTTAAAATCTTGTCTAAGGCAGGACCAAAATCCATATCCAATAACCTATCTGCTTCATCCATGACTAAGTTTTTCAAACTCTTTAATGAGAACCCCTTGGTGTGCTCCAAGTGGTCCATGATTCTACCAGGAGTGGCAACTATAATGTGAGGTTTACGCATCAAATCTCTTGCTTGGTCCATCATATCCATACCACCTACAATACACACAGTTCTTAAACCCATGGAAGTACCTAAGGCATCGAAAGTCTCCTTAATTTGGTACGCCAATTCTCTAGTTGGGGCCAAAACTAAACCAAAATAGGGAGTTTGGGCTTCCCATAAGGCCTGTAAAATAGGAATTGCAAAAGCGGCTGTTTTACCAGAACCAGTTTGGGCCAAACCGATGATATCTTTGCCTTCAAGTGCATGTGGAATAGCTTCTGCTTGAATTGGTGTAGGCTTTGTAAACTTCATCTGCTGAATAGACTCAAGCAATTCTGGAATCAATTTTAACTCCAGGAACGTAGAAAACTTCTTCTCTGTGGCTTCATCCACGGTTATGACCTGTTCTTTCGTCTCATCGTTTTCTTCATCCTCAACAACTGGCTGTTGGGATTTCTGCTTTTCCAACGCCTTTTTTTTTATTTTTTCGGCCAAAGCCCTTGTGTCAACCTTTTGGCTGGATTTGCTCTTCTTCTTGACAATACCTCCTTCCTTTACTGACATGATAATGATGCTATAAGTGATAAGCAGAGATAGGTTTTTTTTTAAATTTTTTGTGATAATTCTGCACATAAACGAAGAGATGAGATTGATTTTTTTAGTTAAACCTTTCACATAGATTATTTTATTTATTACTGGAAAGTATACGTTGATTCGACACTATGGCCAAGAGAAGACAAAAGACAAGAACCCATAAGAAGGTGTCCGAAGAGGAATTAGCTAAAATCCCAAGATCTATTGTGCTTAGATTGGGATCGTCGTTAAGAAACCACTCATTAACTCAATTGGTAAAGGATTTCAGAAATGTGATGCAGCCTTTCACAGCAATTAATTTAAGAGAACGTAAGTCAAACAAATTGAAGGACTTTATAGTTATGGCAGGACCTTTGGGTGTGTCTGATTTGTTCATCTTCAATCAATCTGAAGAAGGTAATATCTCGTTGAGAATGGGTAAGATGCCTAGAGGACCTAATTTACAGTTCAGAGTCAACCTGTACTCGTTAGCCAAGGACGTCAGAAGAATATTAAAGCATCCAAAGTCGGTGGGTAAAGATTCCAAGGAGTTCTTGACTCCTCCATTATTGGTGTTGAATGGGTTCCTGAACAAGGTAGCAGAGCTGGAAAACCATGAAAAATTACTTATCACTATGTTCCAAAACATGTTTCCTCCAATCCAGCCGCAACTGACAAAGGTATCTGGCATAAAAAGAGTTCTTATGATAAACAAAGATAGCGAAGGAAATATAGATTTGAGACACTATGCTATTAATACCAAATTAGTCGAAGAAAACCGTAATGTCAAAAAGCTTGTTGATTCTCATCACGATAAGAAGAAGAGTTTACCTAATCTATCCAAAAGTACAGACGTCTCAGAGCTTTTGTTAGACCCATATTCCGTAGGAGGTTTAACTTCGGACTCAGAAGTTGAAGACGATGCCATAGTTGAAATCGAAAATGAAGATTCTACTTTGGTTAAGAAGAAAGAGGCTAGCAAGTCTTCCGGTGTAGTAAACCCACCAACTAAAAAGAGAGCAATCAAGCTTACAGAATTAGGTCCACGTATAAATATGACATTAATGAAGATAGAAGAGGGCTTAACTGGTTCCTCTAAGACAATTTATCACGCAAATATAAAGAAATCCGACTTGGAAAAGAAGGCATTAGAGAAAAAGCATGCATTAAGACAACAATTGAAGGTAGAAAGAAGAAAGAAACAACAAGAAAATGTCGATGCAAAGAAAGCTAAGAAAGATGAAAAGAAGGAAAGAAGAAAAATGAGAAAGAATGGAGAACTTCCAGAGTCTGGAGAGGAAGATTCAAACGGCTCTGATAACGAAAGTGATAGTGACGCTCCTGAAATCAATGTTGATGCTTATGAAAATGACAGTGACTTGTACAGTGACATTGAGAACGAAGTTATCTAGTCTGTTATATTATATATTTCTTCTATACTATATTCCATTACGTTCATTTTTAATGTCATCTATCTCTGAAATCAATGTATTAATCCTTTTTTGTAGGTTAAGAATCTCAATAGAATTATTCAACCCCTTTGCAAAGTATGACTGTGAATGTCTTAGCTGATATGGAACTAATGCCCCGAATTGTTTCAAAGGATCTCTAAGCACCTTGTTTGGATCTGATGATTCGGTCATAACTTCTTGAGTCTTTGTTTTACGATTTCTCAAATTCCCTATTTTCTCGTGTGATTCTGTAGCTGATGTAATTACCTTTTTACTCCCAACATCTTCATTATCGTCTTTTTTGTCTTTCTCCGAAGCCTTCTTCTCCTTAATTGCCTTTTCCTTCTCAATGTGAATCTTTAATACATCTCTAGCTTCAAACCCTTGGTTCAGATAGCGAATTTCTTTGCAAGCAGAGTATTCTCTCAAATCATAAGAATCAATGCCAAACTTTTTACCAACAGTACCGCTAGAATAATTTGCTCTACTCAAATTAAGAAAGCCATTTATAAAATTTAGCCTAAATTCGTTATTTGCTAGTTCTTCATAGCGACTTAAAAGTTCTAGTAATTCGATAGTTTTGCTATCTATAGTTGGTAACTTGGTATTTTTTGCACATGTTATTATACATTCATCTTCTTGAGAAGTGGCTGGTTTAATTGATATATCTTCTAGTAAAGTAGTAACTTTATTTAACCCGTCATCCGCAGCTGACATTTCAGTTGGTAGCTTGATCATAGATATTTGATATTTCGCTTCGTGCGCTATCAAATAATTTTGATCTTACACCATTATCAGAATTGAATAATTATATATTCTCTACAAACTAATGCTATAATGCTAGAGTTTATAAATTTTTTTCAATCTATTGAACTCCGATCTTGGTAGAATATCGCTGAACCCAAATTCACCAGGAGCTGAATTTGAATGGATCAACTTAACTTCTTCTTCGGAGCGTTCCTTATACTGCATCTGATTACCGTGGACCCAGATACTATGAATCAACTCCTCTTCGCCTAGCTCCCTTTCTGAACCATTCAAGAATGCAATTTCAGATAAATCGTGTAATATGTTTGCAGTTAAACCCCATACATCATAGATCTTCTCATTTGTGAAGGAGTCCCTTCTAGATCCCAATCTTCCCCAAGTAGATAAATACTTCTTTGTAGGCGTGTGTGAAATAAATTCCCCATCCAGGTCTTCCTCCGATGCAGATAAATCTGCAATGTCCTTGAGCCAGTCTACTTCCGTTTCATTGGCTTGGTGAAAAATGTAAGATCTCAAGTTCCAGGGAATCCCACCCCAATTGATCTTGTTAGAAGATTGGTCAATGCGTTCACTCGGTTGATCTTTCACTACTGGATATAAGAAATCCTTGAGTGGACACGAGAAAATACTTGAGCTTTCTCCAGGATTCAAATTGATAGTTAGCTTCTTAGCCAATTCAATATCAGAAATGTGTCTCTCAAACCTCATAAACCCAACACATGGTCTTACTCCAGAAAACGTACGTGAAAGGTATGCTGGTAAGACTTTGAGATGTTCGATGGTAAATCCATATTCTTTCAAGAGGACCTCGTTATTCGAATCAATGCCTATTTCCTCAAACATTTCCCTTCTGGAAACCTGCCATTCAGATTCCAATCCGTTGTCTGCCTTACCTCCTGGTAGCGATATGTGTCCGGGAAAATTACGCAAACGAGAGGATCTCTTAGTTAAAACAACTCTCAACTCGCCTAGCTTACCCAAGAAGAGCAAGATGAACACCGATGATCTTCTGGACACAGGCAACTTATGCCAAATAGAATGCGGCAGATTCCCGTAGTTTCTTGATTTGAAATCAATGATATTCCTCAAAAACTTCTCTTCGTTACTCATGGTATCGTCGTTCTATCCAATATCACGGAGGAAGCAGAATCATAAGATGACTTAAGAAGAGACAATGTGGAGTCGGTCCATTTCATCAGTGTCATACTGTGAAACTCAAGGTGATTATTTCACATGAAATATCCGATATAGTGTAACGGCTAGCACGGTTCGCTTTCACCGAGCAGACCCGGGTTCGACTCCCGGTATCGGAATTCCCTTTTTTTTTTTGACTGATGAAGGTAAACATTGATCAACAATGTGCTATTGTTATCCATTGTTTTATTTTTACTTTATTGACTAACCATCAACACAGGAATTGCTTTTTCTGGCAAGACATGAACGCGTTTGTAGAGCATGAAAAGCCATATCCCATCGTAATTGCTGATGTGGGACGGGTCACTTTAAGAGACATCTGTGAGTCTGAACTACACACCCATTACCCAGCTACTATAAATGTAAATACATGGAACCAATGGAAATAACCGCATCTGATTACGCGACAGAATATTTAACGCTGTGAATAGTGAATCGTGAATCGCCTAAGTAACTCCATCATTATTTTACAGTTATTTTAGTTATTTTATTGGAACTCAGTTCCGAATAGATGCTGTTGTCACTTATTTAAACGCTCCATGGAGGGAGAAAAGAGGTACATTTATATATTTTATTCAGGATAGAGCTGGTCTTGGTATAGATATACTGGATGTACCGACTTGTAACTTTGTCATTAATATTTGCATAATATAAACGGTTCATCGGTATTAAAAAAATGAAATTTTGCGGCTAGGCTTACAAAGCAACTATATTTATAAATAGCTAGCCGAATTAGCACCGTTTAGTAAAAAATAGTAAAAAAACCTTCAGCTATAATTTGATTGTAAGTTGTATTAGTTAAAGGCGAACTACAATGAGGATTTCTTCTATAATAGCAGCATTAAGTTTAGCTGTTCAAGCAAGTTGTAACTCTCCTACAGGCTCTTATGCCCCAGGAAATGTCACTTGTCCTACAGATAAAGACTTGGTCAGGTCTGCATCCAGCATCTCTAGTGATGAATCTGAATGGCTTGATAAGCGTCATGTAATAACCGATAAGAACTTGATTAATTTTTTGAATAACGCTGGCATGGAAGATTTTGATGCGGAGAACTTCATTAATAAACAGGCTAATAGGTCCATTAGCATAGGTATTGCTTTCTCTGGAGGTGGATACAGAGCCATGTTGAGTGGTGCTGGTCAATTGGCAGCCTTGGATAACAGAACATCGAATGCCTCTGAGGCAGGTTTAGGTGGATTGCTACAATCTACTACATATCTTGTTGGTTTGTCTGGAGGAAACTGGCTTGTGGGTACTATTGTAATGAATAATTTCACTTCCGTACAGAATATTATAAACGATGGTGTTATATGGAATTTGGAACACTCGATTCTTAATATTGGTGGAGCTAATATCTTCAAGACAATAGATTTCTATGATAGTGTTTCTGACGATTTGGATGATAAGAAGGAAGCTGGTTACGAAATTTCTTTAACTGATACATGGGGAAGAGCATTATCATATCAATTTTTCACCGAACTAAATGACTTCGGCGCCAGTTTGACTTGGTCGTCCTTGCAAGACATGAACGCGTTTGTAGAACATGAAATGCCATTTCCTATTGTGGTTGCTGACGGTAGAACTCCTGGTACTACCATTATTAGTGAAAATTCTACGGTTTTTGAAGTAAATGCTTTTGAAATAGGTTCTTGGGATCCATCTGTATTTCAATTTGCTCAACTAAGATACTTGGGAACAGAAATGGAAGATGGTTCACCAGTAGGTGATAATTGTGTTTCCGGGTTTGATAATGCTGGTTTTATAATGGGAACGTCATCTTCTTTGTTCAATCAATTTATTTTACAACTTAATACAACCTCCCTTTCTACTACTTTAAAGGACTTGATCGCTTTCTTTTTGGACGAAGTTTCAGAAGATGAAAACGATATCGCCATTTATGAACCAAATCCATTTTTCAAGACTGATATAGGACATTCTTCTAGTATTTTAAACAATGACACCTTGTACTTAGTTGATGGTGGTGAAGATTTACAAAACATTCCATTTTATCCGTTGATACAACCTGAACGTCAAGTTGATGTTATTTTCGCTTACGACAACTCGGCAGATACTGATCAGAATTGGCCAAATGGTAGTTCATTGGTTGCAACCTACGAAAGACAATTTGTAGCACAAGGTAACGGAACACTTTTCCCTCATGTTCCTGATGTTGAGTCCATGATAAACTTGAATCTTACTGCTAGACCTACATTTTTCGGTTGTGACGCTAGTAACTTGACATCCTTGATCGAGAAAACATCAAGTTCCCAAAGCGTTTTTGACGTTCCCTTAGTTGTTTACACCGCTAACAGACCTTTCAGTTTTTATTCAAACACAAGTACCTTCAAATTAGAATATGAGGAATACCAAAAACTAGGATTAATCGAAAATGGTTTTGAAACTGCGTCTAGATTAAACCACACTTTAGACGAAGATTGGCCAGCTTGTGTTGGTTGTGCCATCATCAGAAGAGAACAAGAAAGACAAGGTATAAATCAAACTGATCAATGTCGAGAATGTTTCTCCAAATATTGTTGGGACGGGTCTCTTCATGAAGGTGGTGTTGGTGTTAATTTCACACTTACAGGTACTACAAACGGTGAAGAAAGCACTGGAAATACCAGTTCTGCTTCTTCCTTGTTGAATGGTGGCAAGCGTACTGAGTTCTATCAATTAATTTCCATCGCATTACTCACCACCCTAATTTTCACCGTCTCATTTTAGTTGCTTTTATCATATATAAGACAGTTAAACACATCCTACAACGACGATCATTATATTTATATTGCACGTATAAGTTTATATAGCGTTATAATTCAATAGGACTAAGTTTACTGATTATACAATTCCATCTTTTAGATAAGATCTTAAGGAACTTTTGGCGAAATTTCTCACCTGCCTATTTAGGAAAATATTTCCCTTCATTGAAATATTTAAATCATTCTTATCCAAGCTCTGTTTTTTATAATCAATTAACTTTTATCAATTAACTTTTATTCAGTACAAGATGAAGTTTTCAAAGAACCAAGAGATCCACCAATTCCACGGAAAATTGTTGAAGTTATCACATGAATCTAAATTCACAAACACTAATATGGATGTCAATGTGTTTCTTCCTCCTTCCGCATTGAAAGAAACAACCACCAAAACCCCAGTATTAGTCTATTTGTCGGGCTTAACATGTACTCCTAATAATGCCACAGAGAAGTCATTCTTTCAATATTTTGGTAGCAAGTATGGATTTGCTATTGTTTTCCCAGATACTTCACCTCGTGGGGCAAACATAGCTGGAGAAGACGATTCATGGGATTTCGGAACTGGTGCTGGTTTTTATGTGGATGCCACTCAAGTACCATGGAATAAGAACTATAATATGTACTCTTATGTACACAAGGAATTGCTCTCAGGTTTGGCTGAAGACTTTCCTCAATTGGACTTTGAAGATAAAATTTCTATCACTGGACATTCTATGGGTGGCTACGGTGCCTTGACTGGATTTTTAAAGAACCCTGGTAAGTACAGATCAGTTTCTGCATTTGCTCCTATTTCCAATCCTTCCGATTGCCCTTGGGGTGAAAAGAGTTTTGGTAACTACCTTGGTCCAAATAAAGAAGATTGGTACAACTACGATCCTTGCCACTTGATTAAATCTTATACACATGAGAGCCAACCTGATATATTGATTCATCAAGGCTCAATAGATGGTTTTTACTATAAGGATAAACAATTACAACCAGAAAATCTTGTCAAAGCTGCAAAAGAGGCTAATTACAAGGGTAAAATTGATTTGCATATTGAAGATGGATACGATCACCTGTACTTTTTCATCAGCACTTTTGTCGAAGAACATGCCAAGCACCATGCTAAGTATTTAGGTTTGACTGAATAACTATCTACTGTCTCTCGCCGTTTAGTTTGCAAATATTAACATTTATATATACATATATATATGCAATTAAACATCTATAAACCTTCTTTGAACTTTGCATCCCATGCAACACACCACTTAACCTTATTTTCGTTCAACTTGTTTGCTGATTTAACGATGCTTATTAACTTGTAACAATTTTTCGATATATTACTAGTATAGGTTGTGATTTCGTCATCTACAACGCCATCTAACATGAGATCAACAATTAAACTATCGATCAAATTTACTACTGTACGTTGAGTTGAGTATATGCCATTGATTTCTTCACCGCTGGTAACTGATGGTAAAGATTTGGTTAAGGAAGTTAATAATAATTTAATTAACTTAAACTTAGACAACCATAATTTTGAAAATTCTATAACTTCGTCACTAATTTCGTTGTCATTTGTAAAGTCTGAATCTGAATCTGATTTATCATTTTCACTTGGTGGCTTTTCGTCACTATCACTTTCTTCATCATCACTGAATCCAAATGGATCCTCGTTATCAAGATTATAAGGGTTTTCAGTCCATTCTTCAAATTCTTCCAAACCGTCATCAATTAAATCAATGCTTTGTTTAATTTTCTTAGATAATAACCCTAATTTTCCACTTCCAACTAAAGCAATTAATGCATCACATTGTGACCAAACTCTACCCACTGATAAGAGTCTCTTGTCACCTTCAGTCTGGTTATCAGCAACAGGCTTGCCGCTGAAACTTTCTAAAACGATTAACTCATCCACTAAAGAACTATAAGAATCCAAAAGTAATTTCACGTTGTCTAGTATTTCGTCGTAGAAAATTTTAGATGTGTCTTTAGAGTCTAACTGCAAGATTATGGAAATTAAATATACAATAGATTCTGAAAGCTTTTGAGCACAACTTAATGCTGGTCCTTGTTCCTTTGCTAATGTTTCAGGTTTAAATACAATCCCCACCTTAGTAGTATGTGCTTTTATTAATTTAGTTAATTTCACGAGCTCTTCCAAAGGGTTACCAGTTTCAGCGGCCTTGATTTCAGAAGAAGCAGATTCTCCTTCTGAAAAAATCTTCCTCCAAAATTCTAGAGCCTCCTTACAAGAAGAAAGAAAGAATTTCAAATCAGTTTGACTTTCACTCATGTTGCTATATGTACATTTATAAATCTTCATACAAGTTCATCTACCAACGATGAGTTAAATCCATATTGGGCTGTGCACGACCTCAAGGTTAGAAGATTAATGCTTTTTGAATAACATTATACTGTAAGAAATCTAGAATTCGTAAGGGAAAGGGTTATGAAAGGAGACATAACATATTGCAGATCTTTGGGGAGTTGGGTGATAGAAAACATGCCATCAGAATTAGAATTTAAGGATTTAGACATAGGATAAAAGATTTAGGAATTAAGCTACAATAGAAATTACATAAGAGACAATATTGAGAAGAAATAAATATCTATGAAAAGGTTAACTAATTCGTTTCTTTGAATATAATATGAACAAGAAATATGTACTTATTTAACTGAAAGGACCATTGATTTCAAGAATGTACAGGAAACAGGGCGATTGGTGTAGTGGTTAACATATCTGCCTTCCAAGCAGGTGACATGGGTTCGATTCCCGTATCGCTCATTTTTTTTTATTTTTATGCTACAAAGATCTTTAAATTAAAAGTATTACTATCAGCTAAGATATAATTAGACTATATCTTAAAGAGTATATGCTTCTATTAGAGTTTAATTTGATAGCCATATATATATTAGATAAGAAAAGGAATTACCAATCATCGTCATCATCTTCATCGTCACTTCTCGAAACCTTGCCCTTTCTCTGGTTAAGGGCCATAGCTAAAGCATCAGCTAAATTAGCAGGTTGGCCAGGAGGGGCAGACGCACTTCCTCCTGAATTAACCACCTCTGCATTTTCACCTTTAGCTTCTTGTAAAAGCACACTTGGTTTTTCTAGCTGGGATTTATCTGTTTTCTTTAGCACACCGATTCCTGCGCCTCTGATTGATGCTAAAAGAGCATCTCTTGAACCATCTCCCGTTGTTTCATTAAGAGAAGAACCACCCATCTGAGGTGGTGGTGGTGGTGGTGGTACTGGAGTGGAGTTTTGTTGCATCGGGGGTAATGGTGGCGGTGGTGGTGGCATAGTGGATGTTCTTTGTTGAGTTGGAGGTAATGGTGGCGGTGGTGGTGGTATAGTAGATGTATTTTGTTGAGTTGGAGGTAATGGTGGCGGTGGTGGTGGTATAGTGGAAGTTCTTTGTTGAGTTGGAGGTAATGGTGGTGGTGGTGGTGGTGGTATATAAGATGTACTATGTTGAGTTGGAGGTAATGGTGGTGGTGGTGGTATAGACGGCGTGCTCTGTTGAGTTGGAGGTAATGGCGGCGGTTGTGGAATAAACGGCGTGCTCTGTTGAGTTGGAGGTAATGGTGGCGGTTGTGGAATATTTTGTTGGACTTGGTGGTAAATATTTTGAGGTGGTTGTGTATTCACACCTGGTACAGATGTCCTGGATCTCAGCGGTGGTGGTGGTGGTGCAGGACCTCTATTTGCTCTTGGAGGTGGTGGTGGTGGTGGTGCAGTTTGAGTTTGTCCAATTCTCGGTGGTAGTGCTACAGGGGAATATCCAACAGGCACATTAGCCCGAAGTGGTGCTGGAGGTACTTGGCCTCTTTGTGGAGGCGGAGGTGGCACTTGTCCTCTGGCTGGTGGTGCAGGTGGCATTGGGCCCCTAGCTGGTGGTGCAGGTACTGGTCCTCTTGCTGGCGGTCCTGGAAGTGTTTGACCAAATTGTGCTGGTACTGCTGGTACTTGTCTGCCAGCTTGAGGTAATGTTGGGGGTGCTCTATGCACTGAATTTTGAATGGCAGGAGACTGAGCACCTGTAGAGACTTGAGCATATGGTTGTGGTGTAGGTGAGTTTGATTGATATGGCGATGAAGTCTGTTGAGGAGCTGGTGGTGGTAAAAAAGAATTCATTACCGGTGGTGCAATAGCAGTAGCCGGAGGAACTCTAAATTTTGGCTTTGCAGGTTCAGCTTCATGTGCTTGTTCTGGCTCCGGTGAGCCCACTATAGAAGATGATTCTGGAGTAGAGATATTTTCACTTTCCAGCTCTATCGAAGGAGCGACTGATACTGGTCTAGTGACGGGTTCACTAGAAGGAGACTTTGAAGCTGGTGGGGGGGGTGGCGGTGGTGCTTTCTTATTTTTTGTAGCTGATGATACTCTTTGAACGGGAGGTTCGATAACCTTTTCTTTTGATTTCCCAATTCTACGAGGAATTGGGGGCTCTAATCCAACCAAAGGTCCACCCTGTTTTGAAATGTAATCTTTTATAAACTCCCTATTGTCTGCTATCATATCTTCTGTTATTCCTGCAGCTGCAAGTTCTGCGTAAAGTGATCTCCACTCAGGTGGTGGTAAGTCATCATAATATATAACTCCTTTAGCTCTTCTAGATCTTTGAGCAGTGTTACTGTCGACAAACTCTCCTCTTGGTCCCGGTGCTTGCGGTCCCGTAGGAGCTGCTTTCTCCTTCAATGCAATTGCATTCTTATTGCTAACTGTCTTTTTAGATCCATGTTTGTGACGATTTGAGATTCTTTTATAGAAATGTGCAGCTTCGCTTCCGTCTTCAAAAAGTAACCCTACTAAGCAGTCTTCTATCTCAAACGTGTGAAAGAACTTTCTATCTTGATGGTATTCGAAATTAACGTACAATTCTTGGTCCCAAATAACTCCTCTGTGTCCTATTATATCTACTAACTTCAAGAAATATGTATGACCAACTAAATCGTCAACCAATGTAATTCCCCCTAATAGTCCAGTATAAGTCCAGCTGGTAGGATCGGGGTAAGCAATGTACAATCTTGCCACTGTAGCATCAATTACTTTGTTATTCGCCTTAGGAATTGCTCTCTTTATTCTTTCCTTATCTTGGGTTGTAAGAGTTCCCATGGTCACTGTAATTTATTTATAGAATAATACTTGAATCACAACTGTACTTAAGAGACTTCAATCTTAGCTCGATTGTTATTGTAAACTGTAAACTTTTTTTCCCAAAAAGTTTTACAGGTTGGGCCGAAGCTCATTTTGTTCATCGCTCATAGTTATAATTTATTAGAATTAGTATATTCCATTCAATTATAGTAGAGATGTCTGGTCGTCAAGGTGGTAAAGCCAAGCCTTTAAAGGCTCCAAAGAAGAAGCAACAAGATTTCGATGATGAAGATCTTGCATTCAAAGCTAAGCAAAAAGCTGATGCCCAAGCAAGAAAGTCTCTCGCTGACAAGGCCAAGAAAGGTGGTCCATTAGTTGGTGGTGGTATCAAGAAGTCTGGTAAGAAGTGATTTTGCTGTATAATTTATATAATATAATAAATGACGTTATATGAAGACGTAGCAAACAGCATTTTTAGATTGTAGTGTATGGACTCTGGTGATAACCGAAGATCAGAAAAGTTTACGAAGACAAAGAAACAAATTCCACAAATTAAGAGGTTGTAAAATTTTGGTAGACTATAGGGTTGAAGTAGCTTGTTCAATAAAATATTCCGATTAATCTCTGGATAGTCCTTCCATATCAGTTTCTAATGAGAAAATATATAGATGAATTTACCTGCCTACATTCAAAAATGGCTATAAAGAATTGTGTGACCGATTGTAATTCGAGTTTTGGGGATATTTCTAATTGAAACTACGTCCCTTCTTCCACTTGGTGAATATCTCTAAGTGGAATGTGGGTAGTGAATTTTAATGTTAAATTATAGAAATTCTGAAAAACATACAATATGTACCATTTGCTCAATTTTTCTGATATACTCGCAAATATTAGCCCAGTAGCCAAAAAATACGATAAAACTATATCACTAATACATTTCATTTATATGTGTGTCTACAACGTATGAATGTCGTTCTCTTAGTTTTTACTGGCTAGATAGGTTTTATACATAGTAGGTTGCATCATGTAAGTTTCAAACGTTATAAAAGCGGCATTATCCTGCTTATTAATGCTTTACTTAATAATGCGTCATGATCTGACATTTTAAACTGCCAACCCCACCCACTACACTACTGCTCCTTTAGGTCCTGTACGGTTCCATATTTGTCTACTCCGAACAATTTTTCACTATTCACTATGCCTCAAGGTCTGAAACCCCACTAATGCTGTCATATGACTGAAGACCAATCATAGGAAAAGTTAATGTAATCCCACTAGTTGTAGCACTCGAATTGGATATCAATCATCCACGAACTGTCGCTATAATTAGAATATAAAACCTAATAATTATACTTATAATTACTGTTCATTATGGCTACCAAGGTCTTCAGAACGGGTAAATGCTTTGTCTTGAATATTACTGAGGAAGTTTGATGTCGCAACCAGAGGTATTAAATCTCGGCTCCGAAAAAATTCCGCTCTTGAAAGAGGTACCCATGAAACTCCCGAATATACATATATATATATATTAGGTATGTATTCTGATATTTCAATGATAGATAACTTCGGTGTATAATAAGTGAGCTGTCGACAATGGCAGAAGCAATAACTGAAGGTGCATATGAAAGAAGACAAGAAAGCAGCCTCACGGCTGCTGAAAAAAAAAATCACTACAATAATTTAGACAGTGAACATGAGAAGGAGTTGGCTGATAAATTGGGTGACTCTCACATGAATATATTACCTACTAAGAAGCTAATTATATGTTTAACAGCTATGTCATTGAGTCTTTTTATGTCCTACACAGATCAGCAGAGTGTTACAATCGCACTCCCGACCATCGCAAAGGATTTAGATAGTGAGAACACTATCAACTGGGCCGGTACGGCTGCATTACTAGCAAACACCGTTTGCCAGGTACTTTTTGGAAGACTTGCAGATATCTTTGGTAGAAAAACGGTGTTATTGTGGTCATTAGGTATATTAGCTGTTGCAGATCTTTGCTGCGGATTTGTCCAAACTGGGGTTCAATTCTACATATTTAGGGCATTTGCTGGTATTGGCCAGGGAGGAACACAATCAATGACAATGACTATAGTCAGTGATATTGTCACATTAAAACAAAGAGGGAAATATCAAGGAATACTAGGTGCAAATATTGGGTTGGGAAACTCAATCGGGCCCTTTATTATGGCAGGATTTATCGAACACTCTAGTTGGAGAAATTTCTACCATATGATGCCACCTTTAATTGTTGCAGTTATGGTCCCTATTTACTTTCTTATTGATAATAGTAAACTGAAAAAGAATGATATTTTATCGAATAAAGAAAAATTTATGAACATCGACTATTTAGGTTTCTTTTTCAGCACTGCAAGTTTAACACTAATTTTGATTCCTCTCAGTGGAGGTGGATCAACATACGCTTGGGATAGTTCATTAGTGATTGCTATGTTTGTTGTTGGAGGTCTTTGCTTCCTAGGATTTCTTTTAATTGAATGGAAGATACCTGTGCTACCTATGATTCCTATAGGATTATTTTCAAGAATATCATTATCGATCACCATGTTATCTAATTTCTTATTTGGTATTTGTTATTATGGTTTATTATATTATTTGCCATATTATTTCCAAATAGTTAGAAATTTGGATACAATCCATTCATGTATTCTCTTACTTCCTTTAGTTATGACACAATCATTTGCATCAATTATCAGTGGGAACATCATTAGTTGGAGTGGCCATTATATATATGTCATCATAGTTGGTTACGGTTTGTGGCTACTTGCTTCATGCTTGATGCTATTGTTTGGAGTCAAAACTAGTTACGGGGTCATTGTGGTCATTTTACTAACTCTAGGTATTGGTGTAGGCTGGACATTTCAACCAACTATGGTTGCTGTACAAGCACACGCTAGAAAATCTGAAAGAGCTGTGGTTATCGGTTGCAGAAACGTCGTTAGATCATTTGGTGGTGCAGTAGGAATTGCAGTTTCATCAACTATTTTTGGGAATACTCTATTGGACGAAGTTAGTAAAGAAATCAGCTCTGGTAGTTCTATATTGAGTACTAGCTATTTAAGTTACTTGAAACTGCACATCTTTAACAAGATTTCTGTGGATGATTTGACAGCAGCCCAACTGAAGGTAGTGCATGAGATGTACATGAAATCAATTAAAAATACTTACTATTTATACATTCCTTTGATGGCAATATGTTTTATTTCTTCTCTTTTTGTCAGAGATAGAGGATTACAATGTATAGACGAGCTTACTGCAGACGTGCAGAAAGTGATGATGAAAGATAAATTATTGGATAAACTTCGAAAGAGAAAATAATTTGAGACATTATTATATATTTATTTCATATTTTTAGCGATTAAGTTTCCACAAATTAAGAAATTCATTACCTATTTCGTTGATATTTTGTTCGTTGATGTAGTCTCCAACTGAGCCTAACTTTTGGTGTACAAAATCATGTACATCTTCGTAGCTTAAATCTTCATAGGGGTTAAATGCATCTGCTATATGATTGTTTCCCAAATTTACACCCAAGTCTTCTAGTATAGAATGGGAAAATGTCTTTAACTCGGGACTATCATCGATATTAAGTAATCTAAATACTGCATTTATGATTCCTTTGCTCTTATTGGTACCATTAGTTGTGTTGTCGCTAGCAACCAGCAAAATAAGTGATTTAATGTATGGAAGGTCTTTGGTAACAAATCTCCAACCACGCAAGTAAACACACAATCCAAACACAATACATACAAGCAACAAAAATGTCTTGGCCATGCTCACTGCTAGATTTATGAACATCTTGATCATGCGGTACACCAATCTGTAAACGAAGTACATCAATATCAACCCCAACACAAATAGAGTGGCCAGTGGGAACGTACTGTATGACATCTCAACAACAAGAATAGCATTTCTTATTAATAATATCACACCACTCAAACAAACAGAAGCAAATTGTATGAATATTTCTGATACTTCCATTCTCTTTTGCAATCTAACTTCATTCCAGTACATACAGCTTCGTTTATCATTTGGTAGTTTCAATATCCGGAACAATACCCTCGGTGAATAAACGGTTATCAGATACCTATAATTTATTTCCGGTGATTATCAATTTGTGTTACCCTCCTTTAAAGTTTCATATAAATAAGACATTGCTGGGTGAAATTTTATAGTTTCTCTTTTTCTCTCTATTGAAAGTTGTTACTCCGGATGGACGTTTCAAATAGCATATGTATATGTATAGTAGAGTAGGTGTTTGCCCAGCAATGGAAGCCTTGGTCTCGTCATCTTGCCTATTAAGTTAGGAAGGTGGAACGTATGGGGCCAGGGTGAGAGCATTTACGACGCGGTGCTTATTTGTGGCTATTTGTTGATCTGTGTTCGGTTAGATCGATGTGATTAAAAATGTATATGCTGGAGGTTAGAAACTCTAGTATGTCCCGTTATGTCACTACATTCTTGTAAATTGTAGCTGGTTTGCTCCTGAATCATAAACGTAATACAGATCTGGGCTATTGTTGTTAGTTTCTAGATCTGGAACAGCTAAGAACTACCATCGAAGTTCGTTTGGAATGGCCATTTTACTTCTATATCTCTATTCTGAATTGTTGCATGGTTTTGGGTTATGTCGCCATAGTCTTTACTGTGACGCTAGCCCTATACTAACTACAATTGCGACATAAGACTATCTTCCGTGTATGGCGATTTGTTGCAAGTTTTTCTTGTGGCCACATACCCATGTCCCTGAGACTGTAGCTTCTAGCTTCGTTTACCGATCGGTAATGTATTCATTGCTGAAAATAGACGTTCAAAAACGTCTATTGCAGGCATTCTGATAGTTTCCATTGCTGTGAAACAGTGTTACACTCATGGGAACTTAAGCGCTCACTAAGTTTATTTAGTTCGGTCACTATTTTCGAACTTCGACAAGGCATTATCTTTATCTTCCTTTAAAAGTAGTACACTTTTAGCCACTCATTGTAGGTAAGTTATAATGTTCCTGAGAAAGAAACCTCCTAAGCTTACGCTATTTGACGAACTACAACAAACATACTATGATTGCTATAGTTTGACACAAAAGTATTTAAGATGGGAAGAAGAAAATAAGGTGGAAGACTCGTTGAAAGGGTGGAAAAGTCTACACACTTCAATGTTGTTTAAATTGGAAACATTTGAGAAGAATACGAAACTCAAAGACGATGAGGAGCTCATGTTGAGCAATTTGAAGGAATTGAAACTTGAAAATGCCAAACATTTGTTGCGGGTCCAGTTGAAGGTTGATGAAAGCAACAGGATCAAGAACTTGATTAAACAACAATTACCAGTTCCACCACCCAACAATGCCAGTTCTACGGGGGTACGATCGCTTCGTGACGATTCCATGAATAGAATTCCTTCGGGAGGTAAACCACCGCCTAGATCCTTGTTGAAATCTCTTCGACTGAATAATGCATCTTCTTCATTTTCTTCCTCACACAAGCACCCAAAGCCTATACTTAACGGAACAAATCTGCAAGCATCACAGGCTGCTACAACGATTTGGGCAAGGCCACCTAAGGTGGAAAGATCTAGGCCCTCTTCTAGGGAAGAAACTCTGGATGATTTGTTTCAAGATTTCAACCAAGAGTCATTAGTATTTGAAAGAAATTGGGAAAAAATAAACAATAGTCCATCACCACCTTTGATACAGTTAGATGATGATGATGATCTATATTTTAATGAGAACGGTGATACATTGTACCTGTCAATGGAAGATTTGACGATCAAGCCTGTCCCGCCTGTTCCTCCTAAAAAGAGAGTGCATACCCCAACTACTTCGAAACCTTCAAGTTCCAACAGTAATAATATATCCAAAAGTTCTTCTGATTCAAGTGTTGAGAAACGTAAGCCGTATACTTATACGCAACCTAAAAGAATTGACGTTTCACATTTGATGAAGAAGAGCCATCAACCACCAACAGGCAATGTCAAAAAGCTGGCACCAAAGGTTCTGCCATCTACAGCAAATACAACGGCTAGAAAGACTGCTGTAAGTTCTCAAGCTGCCAAGCATACTACATCTAGGAATACGCCTACAAAACCACCAACAACTCGCAAAACTTCCACAACAACTACCACAACCACTACCAAGCCTAGAGCTACACCAGCAAATACTCAAAAGAAATCGAACATATCGTATAATTATGTTAGGGCACCTAGCAGTGATAAGAAAAAGCCTGTGAGAGGCGCAAATCCTAAAGTAAAAACCCCAAATGAAGAAACAACACCACTCTCTCCAACAATGGATGATATACTTGGAGGATATGGTGAAAATGATGAGGAAGGAAATTATATTGATTACGAAAAGCTTACAAGTGGCGAGAGTCTTCAGCATTTGAATGAGAAAGAGTTAGATGCATTTATTACTACAATTAAAGGTGCTGATTTTGCTTCTGCCAAGCAGATATTAAATGACATTGTAGTACATGGAGATGAAGTTTACTGGGATGATATTGTGGGTCTCGAAGGTGCTAAAAATTCTTTAAAGGAAGCTGTTGTATATCCATTTTTGAGACCAGATTTATTCAAAGGACTTCGTGAACCTACTAGGGGTATGTTATTATTTGGTCCACCCGGTACTGGTAAAACAATGTTAGCAAGAGCAGTAGCTACTGAAAGTAAATCAACATTCTTCTCTATCAGTAGTAGTTCCCTTACTTCAAAGTATTTAGGGGAATCAGAGAAATTAGTAAAGACTTTATTCTTGCTTGCCCGTAAATTGTCTCCATCTATTGTTTTCATTGATGAAATTGATTCTCTTTTAGGCTCCAGATCAGAAAATGAAATAGAAAGCACTAGAAGAATAAAGAATGAATTTCTTATACAATGGTCAGAACTATCAAGTGCTGCAGCTGGAAGGGATAAAGCAGAGCTGGATCAAGATGATCGGGTACTTATTTTAGGTGCTACAAATCTCCCTTGGGCAATTGATGAAGCTGCAAGGAGAAGATTTGTAAAGAGGCAGTACATTCCTCTACCTGAAGACGAGACACGTATACACCAAATAATGAAACTATTGAAATATCAGAAGAATACATTATCTGATTCTGATTATAAGGAACTAATTGAACTTACCAAAGGTTTTAGCGGTTCTGATATTACTGCATTAGCTAAAGATAGTGCAATGGGACCTTTACGTTCTTTAGGAGAAAAATTATTACTGACACCTACTGAGAGCATTCGTTCTATCAATCTTGAAGATTTTATAAGTAGTCTAAACTATATAAGACCGAGTGTTTCGAGTGAAGGTCTTTATGAATATGAGCAATGGGCAATTAAATTCGGTTCTTCTGGGGTATAAACGCTGTCGCTTTTCTGTAAAATTATTTATCTGTATACATATATAAATGCTGCATGAACAATATTCTAAACTAAAAAACTACTGTTATTTAGTATTAATACTTGTAGGCAAACAGAAAAATAGACTATTTCGTGCAGAAAACACAACACTCATAATTAGTCACTCTATTAACGCAACTGATAGGTCATAAAAAATATATTTATAATAATTAAAGACAGGGCATATCTTATCACATATGTCAACATGATATTTCAATCTTCCAGAAGAATTGTACGTTTATTTATCTTAAATTTTTCTGTAACATTACATGGCATGCAATACATTGGATCAATAGGTTGAAGTTCAAAACGGCTCATTAAACTAAGCCCAGCAATACTAAAGCATGTATGGTACACATCTGTTTGGTTGTCAGGTCTATCACCAAATCCACCTTCTTCAAGATCTTGACAAGTAAGAATGAATGAAGTTAGCTTATCGGCGTTTATCCAATGATCCTTTCCAATAATGGCTAAAGAAGATAACACCCACCATGAATAACATACATCAGGTAATTTTTCAGGTCTACCATTCAAACCGCCACTTGGGAAGACTTGTCTCTCACTTAACCATGTTCCTATCTTGTCTTTATTCACCATATGCAATTTATTCGTAATAGCCAAAGCTCCTAAACATGTGAATACTTGGGCAGCATGACTTTCTGCACCAGGTACCATTCCAAACCCCCCATCGAAATTTTCACACTTCAAAATAAAATCCACAGCTGGATCAGATATCTCAGTAGAAAGTTCTCCAAGAATAGATAATGCATTAATAGCTATGTATACAAATCTTGTATCTACTTCTCCAAACTCATCACCTTGAAAACTTCCATCAGGCAATTGTAATGCTTTAATGAAATTGATAATGCTTTCCCTTCTGATCGCCAAAACATCTAATTTGTCATAAACAGCTAATATTTGGATGGCAGATAAGGTAGATGTGATATGTGCATCATGTTTGGGGAAAGATCCAAACCCTCCTGTTATTGGGTTCCAGCAACTTAAGATAAACTCAATTACGTCTTCTTGGGGTAAAACATCCAACGAATTCATGGTTACCAATGCTGTGATTGCCCAATAAAGACCATTCATCCTCAAATGTTCACTTAGCCAGTATTCATATGACTTTTGTGATAGCTTTGAATCTAAATTCTTGATATATTCCACATGTTTATCCTTAATGAATGGGCAATCTTCACTCATATTTCATACTAAATATATATAAATATATTTAGTTGTTGTTACGGCTAGATAAATCAATATGGTATATTGATGTCCTGTATATAGTGTGGTTAGAAGTAGAGTTCTTTGAAATGAAACTTCTTACTACTAGGGAAATATTCTACATAATTCAACTTTCTATTAGTACTGATTAGTTTGGTTATATTAATCACCTTGCAACCATTGTATGTTACTTCGAAATTTTCAAAATTTGAGTCATTTAGAATTAAAATGTTAGGTAATGGTTCAATTCTCAACGCATAATCATATCTTGGGTTTATCACTTTCAAATCTTTCATAAACGGTTGCAAACTTCCTTGATCTAACAATGTCTTAACAAGCTTTCTTGCTTGTTTGATCTTGGAACTTAAATGCACTTCGTCTGTATTGATATTTTCTACTTTTAGACCTTCTTTTTCTCTTGCTAACCTTGCATTTTCAATCTCAATATCGTTTGCAAATATGATATCATTCCTCTTAAACTTACCAGTAAGATCGTCCTTTATTATAGCTATTTCTTGGGATAAGTAATTGATCCGGATTGGATTCCAACCCAAAATCAAATTTCCCTTTGGAAGTAAACGCTCAAGCCTATTAGTGAAAAGTTTGGGTATATTTCTCTGGGGAAAAACGTCTAAGTTGAGACTCCCCATTGAAAAAGTAGACTGCCAAGGATCATTTTTACCAGGCATTAATACGAATTTCGTATTTCTTATTAAATATGGAAAGCTGGATAAAATTGTCGCCAAATTATCAAAATTGCTCTTATAATTCTCTGAATTAGTAATGCTAGTAGTAGATGAATTAGATGGGGTTAATGGGGCAGATATAAAAGAACCAATCAATACAAGAGCTAATGGTTTGAGTTCTTCGTTATCAATAATTTGATTCTCTAACTTAACAAATAATTTTTTGAGACCATCTAAGACTTTGAAATCATCTAAAAAGCAATCGGAACCAAGCACTATTATTCTATGATTTGAAAGACTTTTCTCCATTGTAGTTAATTTCTTTTTCAATGATTTATCGATTTTAAGAATTTGATTAGATGCCTTAACCTTACTTACTGTTTCTTGGTGAATTCCCAAAAAATCCAAGTTCCCATAATTTTCCATGGAGATGTCTCTTCTTTCAGCTGGAGGATGGGTAACATTACTAACATGAAAGCAACCGCCCATATAATTTGTAGACAGATTCGTTCCTCCTGAAGCTGAATATATACCTTCAACAATCACGAACATTCCAGGACAGTAATAGGATCCCTCGGTCTTGTACGTTTGAGATAAGTTCAATTCAATATAATCTGTTGCATCTTCTAAAATATAGTCATCATTTGAATTCTTTGAAAGCAAACCAAAGAGGATAAACTTACCTCCATCTCTACCAAGGACATTTTTTATGAGGGTGATTTCGTTGGTCATATTAGTTTTATTTAAGGTATTATTAATTGATGAAATGCTGGAAAAGGATGATTTTTGGAAGTTTTCATTTCTAGACAAACGATCCATAATTAGATGGTATCTGTTGCTGAAGTACTCAGTGGAGTTTTTTAGATTTGCTGACAACTTGTGTGAATCGTGAACTAGACTATACTGTTTCCTTGTTCTATCAAAGCGGAAATTCATTTGTTCATTAGGATTTATAACTTTAAAATAATCCTCCCATTGGATAGCTTCATTTTCTTGGTCAACTTCAACGATAACCGTCAGTCTTCTTCCTGTCTCTTCTGGTTCGTCATCTTGCGTCTTAAGCTCTTTAGACACTTGCTTAAGCCCTTCTGCGTCTATAAATATTCCTCTATCTTGGTTTTTCCATGCTTTGGCTATTTCTTCCAAGTATTGCTGGCACTTAGGCCCCTTCCAATCAAATCCAAACTTATAACTGACAATCTCAGTTAACAACTTTAGAGCATCCGTCTTAATGTTCAACCCATGCTTTTTCGAAAGTACCCTATAAGCCACTGGCCTCAAGTTAGAAGATTGTAGCTTTATAGGTAATGTTGTGCTATCCATATTATTAGAAGATATGGCTTCATAAAAGTAGTGATCGAATTTATCTATTTAATATTAACGCGTTATTTTTAAATGATGCGAATTCTGAGTGAGAGAATACTATGCGAAGATATATACTGGATGCTTTAATACTAATTAGAAGACATATACTGTTAGAAATGAGATATAGCACTGGGTCTAGTGAAATTATCTATATTCAATTCTTCAAGTGCAATCAACTCATTTAACTGAGAAAAGAGCGAATTCAAATCTATTAGGAGATTGTATATCAAGTCCAAATCCTGAAGTATATTGTTTTTCCTGCTGAATACACGGGATACGTCATAAACACTACATAGACTTCTTTCATATTTGATCACAACTTTTAAGATTTCTTCCTCTAATAGCTCTGATTTCAGCTTTTTCTTGAAACAAGACGAGACTAAATTCTGCTTGAGTTTATTGAAGAGTATCTCAATTTCACGAAGATTCATCGTTTTATAGAATTCAGGGAGCTCTAAAAGCTTTGAATATTCCTGAAATTTTTCTATGATTAACTGATACTTTGGATTGGGCCTCCTGGAAAAATCCAACGGGAGCCTAATGTTTAACTTATTACAGATACGGGAATAGTCCGTGAGGTTTTGATCAATTTTCAATCTAATTGCTAGTCTGTTTTGTAGTAATTCTGAATATTCATTTTCATAGAATTGTTTGTTCAATGCGGAGTTTTTTTTAATCAATTTGCTGATCGAGAATGCATTCAATTTCTCCAATTTACTCTCAATCTCAGCTTCTTTCTTCTTTAAAATAAGTCTTTCTCTTTCTAGTTCCTTTCCTCGTCTGTCTAATTCACTTTGCTTCTCTTGGTGTTTGGCTATTATATTCTTATAGTTTACATCAAACTGTTCCTCGAGCCTGATTTCTTTCGCTTTATTTTCTTCTATTGCCCTCTTGTATTCCTCTCGAAGGCTATAAATGATCTCATTTAGTGAGCCTATTTTGGCATTATGTTTCTCTTGTAAATCATCCAATTGTTCTCTTAATTTAAGAGCGACGTCAATATCTCGAGACTTATCTTCCTTTATTATATCATCTACTAAATCTAGATTAGAATTAAAGTTATTCATCTCTACCTTGGGCTTGGTATTTTTCCTATAACCATGGTTGTTGTCATCTATATTAACGTCTTCAAAAGACACTTTTTTCTCAATCTTCTTCGAGTCTACTGGAATATCCAAAACTTTCCTCGCAGAAATCTTTAAATCCTTCAAATTGGAATCTGATGATTCGAGATTACTTAGGTTGAATCTGTTTAAATAACTTCGTAACTTACTGAAAATACCATTCTCTCTAGAATTTTGATTTTTGCTCTTGTATATTTTATTTTTCTTCTTTGAATTTCTTGAAATACTACCAACATTTGGAGTTGTATCTAATACCTTATAAAGATTACGAGGTTTAATCTTTGTAGGAGTGGTCATAGGAATTGGAAGCAGTTTAATAGGAGAATCATAGACATATCTATATCTATTAATGTTTTCAGTTGCAGTGCCTCTATATTGTTTAATTGGACTTCTAATGTCTTTCTGATACCCTTTATCTCTCGAAAATGTTTCATTCTTATGCTTCCTTAGTTCATAATCCACGGAATACTTTGCCCTTAACGGTTTCTCATACCCTTTTGATGTGAAGTTACTCAAATGTGCGTTCTCAAATGACTGGTTATTCTTCAGATTCTTCAAGTTTGTGGTCCTATTCTCGGAAAAAGAAGGATATAATGAATCTCTAGTTCTAGAAAGATACCCTAGCTTCCTAGACTTATTATATTTCTCTTCTAATGACGATAGCTTCATACAATGTTTTCAATCTTTTAATTACAATTAATAAACATAAATAAAGTACGCGCTAATACTTTTGTGCGCAAATACATCTGAGATAGTTTCGTTAGAATATTCATTATAATACATTACTATACAAATATGTTTATGCAAAGCTTGAAAGCAAATTCTACTTAAACTTCCAATTAACTAGGTACTCATTCGAGCAGTTACCTGGACAGTAGTTAAAATATTAGGAGCTGTGTTATTGACAACAGTAGGATCTAAATCCAATTTCGTAAGAGTAGTCGATCTTCTAATTGCAGTCGAATTGACTGGAAAGGTTGTATTTGGTGAATCTAATGGTAGAATGGCAGAGTTTCTAGATTTAAGAACAGCTAGGTCCAATGTATTTGTGTTAGTCAAGTTATTATTAGTGCACAAAGGGGGGATTGCTAATTTTTGGATTGTTGCAAGGCTAGAATGAATAGAGCTGGTAGACATGTTGCGAGGAGATGTCTGCACTGCCAATTTTGCCTTAGCATCATCAGTGTTGTCAATGTTTTCGGCGTTTATATTTGTATTTTGGAGTGATTGTATTATGTACTCTGCATCGTCTGTCATTACTTCTATATCTTTCTTTTTCTTTTCACTAAGGATTTTCTCCAAACACTTATATGCACCTTCTGAATCAAGTAATAATGCAGATTCAAAATAGCCTGGTCTGGAATCGTCTATTTTAACATGGTTCCTATATTTTACACCATTGAACAAATTAAAAAGGTCAGTTCTATAGTTCTTTGGTAACTTATTTCCTGAAATGTATACGTTGTCGAACTTCTCTGGATTCTTCATAAATTGCATGATGATTGGTTTTAATGACCTCAATTCTATTAATTGATTTCTTCTTAAGTCGATTTTCTCTAACACGTATAAATTTTCCAAACCCTCTAAGCTCGTTAATTTGTTGTTATTAAAATTTAAGGTTGATAAATGCTTTAACTCCATTGGTAATTTCTTAAGGTTTGTGATATAATTGTCAGAAAAATTCAAATACTTTATATTCAGAAGTTGATCTAAACCATCCGGTAAATCTTCCAATAAGTTATTCGATAAGTTCAATTTCACCAAATTATTTAATGGTTTGAATACGAAGGATGGTATTGAAGTAATAGAACCATTGGAAATTGTTAATTGTTTTAAGAAAGACCACTTAGCCTCGGATAGGATTTGATTTCTTGAATTTCCGGAAGCTAAGAATTCATCATTGATAACTATATCCTTGGAAAATGAACCGGTTCCGGTTGTTAATGCACGTTCTCTCTTTGAATATTTGAAGGCATTGTTCTTACTTTGTAGATTATCATGAGTGTCATACTTAAAATGATCATCTGTATACTCCCCTGATCTTCTAGTATGCTTATGGGAGTTAAAACTACTTCTGCCTGACTCATCTTCAATAACCAAATCAAAAATTACTTCTTCTATGCTACTAATTTTTGAGTTCTTAATGATTAAGATCCGTAATTGCTCACTTAAGACATTCCAGCCAAATATTTCATTAGGATCATAATCAACTATTTCAAGAACTTGTAAGTTTTTGAACATCTTAATTGGTACAGATGTATCACAGGGATATTCTTCATACCCACTTATGCTATTGATTTTGCTTTTAGGAGATAAAATTAAACATGGGATTTTTGTGAACGAAGAATAGAGATATTTAAGATCCTTGTGAACAATTTTAGGATCTTTGCTAAAAGCAAAAGATCTCCAGTACACAGAGGCACTGGACACGATTGATTTCATCGAGTTAATTGAAGAAATAGACTTCGTATCACTATCAAAATGCTTTGAAGACCTGGCGTTGTTAGCCATAAACGAAATAAATGTAGGTTCGTGGTTCGGGTTATCCAACTTTATATTCAAGGGGCCAATATCAACCCCTAAGGATGACGACTCTATTCTCTCAGTGATATAATACAAATGGTGTACACTCATACTCAACCTCATGGGTTTGGTTATTGTATTGCTTCTGTTTTTGGAGAAGCACAAAAGGCCATTAGCGAGAGCTTCTTCGTTTCTTCTTACATATGCCGATAACCTCTGGATGTAAACATCACCTTCAATAGAGCTGTCATAATAACTGAAGGCTCCCATTTTTAATGAGAGTCAAGTCGACCAACTTTATGTAAATTCAACTGTTTATGAAAGGTGAAAAATTAACGAAACTTGAAAAAAACCCTTATGTAAACACAAATTACCCTTGTATTGTTATATTTATCTCAGTTTCAAATAAGGATTTCATTTGTTTTGATTATTATATGCAGGTGCATTTACTATAGTAACTTCATCATTTTATAAATTCACACCAAAATGCCCTGTAATATACCTATCGGTAAGGCATAATTATGCTTACTGTTATTTGACATAGCCAAAGGCGATACATAACCTGCGGTTACATGGAATGTGAATTTTGTAACTCAAAACCCGAATAATCATTTATTTCTACAATATCCTAAAGATTCTTTGTTGTACTAAACTTTACATAGATAAATAGGGAAGAAATATCCCTTTATATGGTACATTAAATTTCAATCAAATCTAGCTCTACTAGATGGCATTTTCGTTGTGAGTGTTGGCACCATGTTCCACATTCGAATCTATTCCACTAGATTGAGATGGCTCCACGCTGCCAGTTCCTGTCCTTACACTGAGTGCATAATTGCTTGTAGCTGGCTGCACATTTAATCTTTCAAAGATACTAGCTGGTGGTATTCCTGCAGTGCTGCAATTTGTGTCTATACTTCTTCTTCTTACTCTTCTCGAAGAACTGGCTAGTGTAACGATAGACTCACTATCGCGTTCTCTATCTTGTAATGTAGCACTTAGGCTTGAGATTTGGACATAATTAACACTTGGAGCAAGAGAAGTTTCAGCTGTGGAAGCAACAAACGAAGTTTGGTCATGCTGTTGTTCACTTATAATTGAAGGGGACTTAGTCGATTGGAGAGAATTGATTGATTTCAATGGAACAGTACTGACATTTTCAGCATTTGACACGTCACTGTTGCTGTATATATCATTGTTGTTGGAAATATAGCCACTATCCAACGAAGACTCATTACTCAATATTGAAGAAGTCCCTTTGCCCTTATTTCCGTCTGACATAGTAATAGCAGGAATTACACGTCCATTCTCACCTATATGTGTTGTAGAACCACCATAAGGTACATTTCTGTATGCTCCATTGCCCTGTTTCTGTTGACCTTGCATTAACCTCCTCACCCAGCCAAATCGACCCCTTGTGTTCTTTCTATCTGGGTTGAAATTATCTAGTTAAGTTAAGTTAGTATATCTGCTACATTATCCAGAACCAACTGATACTTACCTTGCTCTATATTATTAGTCATGTTAGCTTGAATTAATGAAATTTGATATTAGGCGTAGCTTTTGAGTTTCTTATTTTAGATAAAATTTCACGTGCTGGATAATGTTTTAAATATATATAGTCGTAGGTCTAAGATCTAATGTTAATTGGACACCAATATTGTTGTATAAAGCTACTATATACGTCAAAGAAGTTTTACTAATCGTATGAAATCCAACGATCGTGCAATTGCAAAGGCCCTCCACAAGAGAAATTATACAAAAGCGCCTATCTGCACAATTAGAAGCTTCTTAGCATACTAATTTACAATTGACAGCAATGATGATAAAAAATTTAAAAGAATATGCGCAAACCCGGAATCGAACCGGGGGCCCAACGATGGCAACGTTGGATTTTACCACTAAACCATTTGCGCTGTTTTAAGCTCCGCGACGGGGAATTGAACCCCGGTCTACCATGCGACAAACGGTAATTCTAGCCACTAAACTATCACGGATGTTGCTTTTATTTGTAAGAGAATACAAGGATACACATGTGATGTTACAATGATGAAACATATTAGAAACATATTAGAAACATATGTGTACTATAAATAAGAGTAGTTAATCCTTGATTCTTGAGAGAAAAGAAGTAAGGAAATTAGGAACTAGTTAGTGTAATAATTAGTTATTAATAAGTAAATAAGTTAATCAACAAAACAAGTAAAGGTTCTATACAATACAAGAAGGTATATAGAACGGAGATTTATAAGACTTACCTAATTAGAACCCAGTTTCCTTACAGTTGGTAGCGCCGCAAGCAAGATCGGAACATCAAGAAAGAAATGAGTAATCGGAATCAAGACAGTATCATGGAGTTGATCCAGGTCTTGAGAGAAGAAAATAAAAGGTCAAGGGAAGAAGCTGAAAGAAGAGAAACCAGAATATTTCTTACCAATGCAATAGTTAAACCTTATGATGGTAACAAAAATATTACGAAAATTCAGTACTTTCTAGATGAAGTAATTAGAATTTCTAACGGATTTAATCTTACTCATGAACAATTGATAGTTGTAGCCGGAAGAAACATGACTGGACTTGCTGAAAGATGGTATTTATCCTATCAAGAGCAAGCACTACATAGAATGGATACATTTGAAGAATTTGGCGAAAAATTAAAAAATCAGTTTGGTGAAGCACATGATTTACAAAGACTGAAAGCCAAATTAAGGTCTTGTGTACAACGAAGAAGCATAAAAGAGTACAACAAACGTTTTCTCGAAATTTTAGAGGAATTCCCAAAACAATGCTTGGTAGAAGAATCAAAAGTGGCAGATTACTTGTGTAATCTTAAAAACGAAATAAGATGTGAAGTTAAACTCAGAGACCCATCTAATTTGAAGGAAGCTATGAGATATGCCAGCATAATAGAAAGTAAATACAGTTCAAATACAAATTGGGAACGAAAAACAACGATGCCTAAAACTATATCAAACTATGATGCAGACGACATGGAAATCGACGCAGTAAGTACTAGAAGAAAGCATAGGAAAACGTGTTATAACTGCCAACAAGAAGGTCATTTTGCAGCCGATTGTCGTAATAGGTCAAAAAAATGAAGCAGTCAAATAAACAGGTCGGATTTGACGTGCAGACAGACCTGAAGAAGAAAGTGACTAACAAGTCAAGAAGGATTAACGTAGTAAATGTTAATGAAGTTAAGTTAAAAGAAGAACTTAAGAATGAGAAAGAATTATTTAGAAATTCTGCAAAGGAACATAATTCAGATCTACAGAATAAAAGAAGGTGTATTATGGAAATACAAGGGAACCTTAAGAGATCAAAGAATATGTTAGAAAATTCATGCGATGTGAATTTTATAGGAAATATGAACTTAGAAGATAAACCCGAGAAGAAACCTATAGTAAAAGGAAAGGGTGAAAGTAAACTTCAAGAATCATTATTTATTGTGCCAATTAGAATAAGGAATAAGAGAAACGAAGCGTTAATAGATTCCGGAGCACAATGTAATTTCATAACACCAATGTTGGTGAGAGAGATGGAATTAATTACAGAAGAAGCACCTGAAGTGATATTAACGACAGCCACAGGTGAGGAAAGAAAAGCTAACAAGAAAGTTACGCTTGATTTAGGAATAGGAAAAGAGCTTGTAGAGGTTCAGTTTTACATAGCGGAATTCAAGCATCCTATTATATTAGGTAGACCATTTATTAAACAGTATGATAAGGATATAGATCATACTAGAGAAACTGTATTTGGTATAAAGAATTGTGCAACAAAAATACAAGAGGTATTGTTTGTTGATTCAAATCAATTCTTAAGAGATATCAGGCCGAAAGAGGTTGATATAGGTATGTTTTACATTACAGAAGAAAATGTCGAACGAGGAAAAGGAACCCCTGAATTCATAAAGAGAGAATTTGGTGATGTAGTTACAAATAAGAGTCCAGAGAAATTACCAGATTTCAAATCTGTAACACATAGAATTCACCTCATAGAAGGAGCGAAGCCTACGGCTCGATCACCGTATCGAATGTCACAGTATGAAACAGAAGAATTAAAAGAACAAATAAAGGAATTGCTACGACAAGGATTTATCCAAAAATCTAATTCACCTTTCGCAGCACCAGTATTATTTGTCAAGAAAAAGGACAAAGCACTAAGATTATGTGTAGACTTTAGGTTATTGAATTTGAATACTATAAAAAATGCTTTCCCAATACCGGTAATAGAAGATTTATTTACAAAAATTGGAAATGCAAAGGTATTTTCTAAATTGGATCTAATGTCAGGATATTTTCAGATCAGAATGGATCCGAAAGATGAAGAAAAGACAGGATTTATTACACCTTTCGGACATTACCATTGGAAGGTAATGCCGTTCGGAGTAGTAAATGGACCTGCAACGTTTCAGTCATTTATGAATCAGATACTAGGTGATACCCCAAATTCCTTAGTATATCTAGATGACATATTAATTTATAGTCAAAATGAAAAAGATCATGAAAGAGATCTCAAACGAGTATTAAGAATATTGAGAGAAAATAAACTAATTGCAAAAGAGAAGAAGTGTGAATTCTTTCAGAAAGAGTTAGATTTTTTGGGACATACAATCACAGCTGAAGGAATATTACCTAATAGTGCAAAGATTAAGAGCATCATAGAATGGCCAAAACCAAAAAATGCTAAAGAGGCCATGAGATTTATGGGATTATGCAATTATTATCGGAAATTTGTACAAGGATTTTCAAAAATTAGTACACCAATTAATGAGTTTATGTCAGGACGTGGTAAGTGGAGTGAAAATCAAGATGAAGCGTTCAATATGATAAAACAGAAGCTAACAACTCATCCTGTATTAGTATTACCTGACTTCACACAAGGATTTAGACTCACAACTGATGCATCAGATACAGCAATAGGATCTACTTTAGAACAAGTAGATGAAAAAGGAAAATTAATAGGAGTAATAGGCTATTTTTCAAAGAAATTAATAGCAGCACAGCTAAATTATTTCGTAATGGAGAAAGAGTTTTTAGCAATAACAGAAAGTCTTAAGTATTTTAGACCAATCTTATACGGAAGAAGATTTATACTTAGGTCAGATCATTTAAGTTTAACATACATTATGTCACAAAGTAAGGTACCTCAAAATCGAATAGCAAGATGGTTAGATTTCTTGTCGGAATATGACTTCGAAATACAACATATATCAGGAAGCCGAAATAATGCAGCAGACGCATTATCAAGAATAGGAATTAATAATGTGGAAGCAAGTTTTACTGCTATCCCATTTGATTATGATTTTACAGAAGATTATGAAACGGATAACGAATTCAGTGTGATCTACGAGTGTTTAAAAAAGAACAAACAACCACCAAAGGGAATAAATAACCATATTCGTCACTTTATGTTACAAGGAAATCAACTATACTATTCAGTGAACGTAGGAATAGATCAGATGGAAGACCGATTATGTGTACCCAAAGGTGAAATCAGAACGACATTAATACTAAAATGTCATAATCCACCCTCAGAAGGGCATTTTGGAGCATACAAAACATATTATGAACTAGCAGGCAGTTTTTATTGGCCAAAAATGTTTAAAGATGTTGTCAAATACGTCAAATCATGCATGATATGTCAACAGACAAAAAGTTTGACATCAACAACACAAGGGCTCCTACAACCCTTACCAATACCAGAAGATAGATGGTCGTCAGTCAGCATGGATTTTATTACGGGATTACCACCTACATCGAGTGGATGTAATACAATCATGGTAGTAGTAGATAGGTTTACGAAAGTGGCCCACTTCATACCAACGACAAAATCAATTACAGGTGAAATAGCTGCGAAATTATTTATTGATAATATAATACGTCTTCACGGATTACCGAAAGATATTATATCAGATAAAGATGTCACATTCTTAACACCTTTTTGGAAAACTATACAAGCATGTTTTGGAACGGAATTAAAGTTTTCCACCACCAACCATCCAGAAACCGATGGTCAAACGGAAAGAGTTAACGCAATAGTTAATAGGCTCTTAAGAAGTTATGCGTTTAATGAGCATTCCTTATGGCAAGACTACATCTCAGCGGTAGAATTCGCATATAACAGTAGTCATCAAACGTCAATCCAAACAACACCATTTATGGCAGATTTGGGACGACTACCACAGATCCCCAACGTACATGCTCATACAATGATCGAGAATCATTCTGATAGAGCACAACAACTAGCTATTAAATTGAAAGCAATCCAGATTAGAACACAAGACTTCATCATGGAAGCTCAAGCGGAGCAAGAGAAGTTTGCAAATCGTTCAAGGAAACATATTACGTATAATATAGGAGACTGGATATTACTCCATCGTGACGCATATATAAAGCGCACACTGTACCACAAATTGCAACCAGTCTATTTTGGCCCATATCGTTTAGTAAGTAAGACAGGTGAATATGCTTTCGAAGTAGATATCCCGGTAACAGCGAAGAAACACCGAATAATTAATACAAAATGGTTTAAGAAATTTCAGGAAAATTCCGAAGCATATCCAGAAAAGCCACCAGTTACGGACCTCGAAACTATAGAACGAGCTCAAAACAAAGAAATAATTGCCATAGCAGGGTACAACCAACAAGAAGATGCATTCGACGTGTACTGGCTGAATTGCCAACCAGGTCACTCTAGTACAATACATAGAGAGTTATTTTTCAAGTACGTACCTGACATACAGAGAGATTCGCTACTTGCTAATCTAAGAGCCCTATACCCAAATTTGATTTGAATCGGGACGATTCAAAAAAGGACGGGGGAGAGTGTAAGAGAATACAAGGATACACATGTGATGTTACAATGATGAAACATATTAGAAACATATTAGAAACATATGTGTACTATAAATAAGAGTAGTTAATCCTTGATTCTTGAGAGAAAAGAAGTAAGGAAATTAGGAACTAGTTAGTGTAATAATTAGTTATTAATAAGTAAATAAGTTAATCAACAAAACAAGTAAAGGTTCTATACAATACAAGAAGGTATATAGAACGGAGATTTATAAGACTTACCTAATTAGAACCCAGTTTCCTTACATTATTTGTTAGGAAATGTTCCTAACAGTACCTTCACGTGCAAGCTATACACTATATAATTCGCATTTGTTGCAAACTCTACAAGTTTACTTTTAGAGATCAGTTTTTCCTGTTATATCTAATTTATATACCATTATATATAAATATATTACTGTTTTCTGGTTAAATAACCTCTGAGAGTTCATCTAAATAAGAATTAAGGACTAAATCTAACTTAAAGGTCCATAAGTTTCCTAACATTATTTGTAAGAGAATACAAGGAAACACATGTGATGTTACAATGATATATTAGAAACATCTGTGTACTATAAATAAGAGTAGTTAATCCTTGAGTCTTGAGAGAAAAGAAGTAAGGAAATTAGGAACTAGTTAGAGTAATAATTAGTTATAAATAAGTAAATAAGTTAATCAACAAAACAAGTAAAGGTTCTATACAATAAAAGAAGGTATATAGAACGGAGATTTATAAGAATTACCTAATTAGAACCCAGTTTCCTTACATAATTTTGTTAGAGATCAAGAGTTTATAAGGGAATAGGTCAGAGTGAGTGAAAAGAAGAATGGAGATAGACGACGGACCTAGACGATGGAGTTAGATGGTAGAATTAAGTAAGTAGTCTACAATGGATGTCAGACGATAGAATGAGACAATGGAGAATAAACCTCATTATAAAGTATATAAGAAACCGTATCCAAGACTCTGACTTGATACTAATAGAACTAGCTAAGTATGTAGATAGTATTGATAATAACTATAAATCACTTAGACTCACTTAAGCTCCAACACAACTCTTACATAATTGTAAGAGAACAGATATAGTATTCTCTAATATACACACCAATCAAATTTGATATAAGTCAATTATTGTTCAATATTACCCAAGTATTACTCAATATTACGAATGTCTATACTATAGAAAGACCCCTGCTATATCTCAATCCTGAACTCAACTCACTAGGGGAGTTAGGACCAAATAAGGTAACCAATAACCCTACAATTAACTATTTTCAAATATACATATTATAAATTACCTTATTGAAGCCTAACTTCCTTACATTAACTGTTAGGATATGTTCCTAACAGTACCTTCAAGTGCAACCTATACACTATATAATTCACATTTGTTGCAAACTCTACAAGTTTACTTTTTAGAGATCAGTTTTTCCTATCATATCTAAATTACATACCATTATATAAAAATATATTACTGTTTTCTGGATAATTAACCTCCAAGAGTTCATCTAAATAGAAATTAAGGACTAAATCCAACTTAAAGGTCCGTAAGTTTCCTAACGTTGACGATATGAGTTAAACTCAACATAAATTGAGACTAAGTTCCTGTCTTAGCTCATCTTTTTTATATCAAGTTTGTCTCCTAGATATGGTTTCTTAACTTCCTTCCGAGATAACAATGTTTGTCATTACTCATCAATATCTTCCTAACCATAGTAATTAGTTTGACTATGTTGCTTACATATACAGTTATTATTTTATTATCCAAACGCCTTGATGAACCTTAATATATCTTCTTATAGATAGATATAAAATATTGAATATTACTTTAATATCATTACGATGCAGTTGCATAGTTTTCTATTAATGAGTACATCATCGATATATACAATGACACATTTTTTCATTAACGGCTGCGAAACTGTATTCATGTATCTTTGAAAAGTTGCAGGTGCATTACATAATCCGAATGTCATTGAATTCCACATATGCCCCGTTTTAGTATATGCTGTTTTATGCTTATCCTCTTCTTCTACCGGAATCTGGTGATATCCTTTAGCTGAGTCCAACTTAGTAAAATATTTCAGATTTCCCAACTCGTCTAGAAGAACTCCAATATGCGGTAGAGAATGCTTATCCCTTATTGTTTTTTTTTTTAAATCTCGGTAGTCCAAAACATCTTAGTTTGTTACCCTTCTTTGGTGAGAAACAGACTAGAGTACCATATCGACTACTTGGTCTTATAAAGTGTCTACTTATATGTTTTGCCATTTGTTTATCCAATTCTACACTTTCTCTTGGCCCTAACCTATAGGGTGGTCTTGCAGGTGATGTACTTCCTTCCTTGCTTGGGATCCTAACTCTAGGTTTACCTTCATTTTGACTTTTCCCCATTTCATCTACGTTGAAGACTGGCTCGTATTCCTTTACAATCTTTCCTTATTTCTCAACCAAATTTATTTCTGGTTCCTCTGCGCTCATTTCTTGTGGTGACTGTACCACCATTCACTGCAATCTGAGTGACGGTCTTTAGACATTTTTTCTACAGCAAAGAGTTCCTACCTGAATTCTCTTGGTGTCTCCACCGCTCTCGGTGTCTCACTGGTACCTTTTCTTGCAGTTTTGTTTGCACCTTAGATTCCTTGTCAAATGTTTGTTTCTTATTGGCCCAAGCAAACATTCTAGGATTTTCTCTAATCCTACTTGGCCTGTTCCAGGCAATCCTACCTGTTCTTCACGGTTATGAACACAAATGATTCGATTCAGCTTCGGAATGATTCAGTTAGACTTCCTTTGTTCATGAGGGGAGATCTTGTTCCGTCAATACCTGTTATTTTTTTTATCAGCCTTTCTTCAGTTTTGCTGGTATGGCACTCAGATGGCGTATACTTCATAGTAGGATGTTCAGGAGCTCAGTATATAAGACGCACTAAGGCCCTCAATCTAAAAGTAGGAGCTTGTCGTAAATTATGATACAGGTGATATGCCTACGTTGTTTCACGGGGTTTGACAGATGTGGGGAAAGAGAATTCCGTGGTGTATAAAGTTAACAAATCGAAAGATGAAAAGCAGGAGAGCTCGTAGAATTAATGGTGAGGGAAGTCTTTAGGCATCATGGATGTCCACAGCTGTGCACCCACAAAAACAGATAGGTAGATTGAAAGAATTAATGCTATTTTAAATCAAATATTGAGAACACTGGGTTATGACAAGATACAGAATTGAGTACAATAGACAAAATCCTTTCAAGTATAGCCCAGTAATCTAATATTGAGAATTTTTTTGATTTTGTTTTTTATGTTTATTCACTATTGTTTATCAATTATTGTTTATGGTATTGGTTTATAATATATTGGATAGTACTTATTAAATACTAATTCGGGTACAATATTTATTGTAATTCGCTCAATATAAATTTAATACAAAAGTACATACAATTTAACCCATATTTATAGACAATTCTGGTGATGATTCATAGTGAAAAATTTCACCAGTGCCGTGAAAACAGCGATGAGCTGATTAGAATTCATTCAGCTATTGGATATGATCTTCAAATACCTTCGGCATTCATTTAATACATTCATGCTGGTGCCGAGTGTCTGTGAAATGACTCTTCATCATCATTCAGATGCCTTGATGATTATTTTTGCATCAATTCAACTTTTATTATAGATTTTGTGTCGCGCACGATCTTTTATTTTAAGCTAGAACACCAACACTCCCCTAGATTTTAGCAAGTAGTTCTTCGGTTTGTCTAAGATCTATATCTAGGTCATAGTTTAAACATCTATATGTTTGAATTATTAATATTCATTTCTTTCTAATAGCATGGAACGTAGGTTCTGGAATTGTTTAATAGAAAGTGCTTTAGTAAACATATCAGCAATGTTATTTTCTGATTTGACATACTCTAGTTTGATAAGATCGTTTACGATGTATTGTCTAACATATTTTAGTTCTATGTCTATCATTCTTCTGGTACATGAAGTACCTTCATTTTTACAGTTCTTAATTACCGCTTCATTATCTTCATGAATAATTATGCCTTCTATATTTATCTGCAAGTCAATAAGGGCTTGTCGCAACAGCAACACTCCTCTTAATGTAGAGTATAATGCTACTACTTCACATGATGCAGAGCTTGGTGTTACTAACAGTTGTTTATTGGTAGACCATTTTATAAGGTTATTGTTAAGATACACCGTATATCCTGACAACAGTTTTCTGTCCGTAGTAGGTGCAAATGATGCATCAGAAAAAGCATTTATCACATACTTTGTCGATAGTTGCACTTTACTACGTTTGTATTCCAAACAGAAAGTAATTGTGTCACTAATATACCTAAGGCAATAAATCATTTTTTCATAATCGATTTTGGATGGTGATTGGTTTTTGGAACAGAGCTTGTTAACCGCAAAACAAATATCAGGTCTTGTGTTTTTAGCGGCCCATAGTAGCGATCCAACACCTGATTGATATCGTTTCTTCTCTGTTTCGTTTAATAGTATAGTTTCATCTTGAGATTGTGTATAAAATTCCTCTTTATTTTTATTCTCAATTTTATCGTAGTCTTTAGACATTGGGATAGGCTTCCCGTATGTTCCTTCAAGTGAAAACTCTTTTAGTAATTTACGTAAATACTTTTCTTGACTAAGCTTGTAGCCATCTTTGGTCTTAATGAACTCAATTCCCAGGTATTCTGTGATATCGTCGAAATTCTTCAAATCAAAGAATTTTGCAAGTTCTTTTTTAAATTCAATTAATGCTTTGATATTTGATGATGTGAGGAATAAATCATCAACGTATAAGGCTACAATCAATCTCCCCCCTGAAGGAAAGAATTTAGTGAACATTCCTGAAACAGCAGTATCTGTCTGAAATCCAAGAGATAATAAAACATCTTTAATGCATTCATACCACATGTATCCAGCCTGTTTCATACCATATACAGCTTTCTTTAATTTCCAGCATTTGTTTGGTGATACTTCGGATCCTAATGGTGGTTTGACATAAACAGGTTTGTCCGATTGGAGATCAGCATTTAGGAAAGCTGATGATATATCTAAGTGGTGTATTGGCCAGTTGTTCTCTACTGCAATGGCAGTTAAAAGTCGCACGATAGTAAGTTCTATGACAGGTGAAGAGACTTTTGATAACTCATAGTTCTCCCCTGCAATCTGACGAAAACCTTGGACAACACATCTAGATTTATATTTAACTTGTTTCAAGTCGTCTACTTTGTGAGTGTGAACCCATGTAGTAGGAATAGGTTTTATACCTTTAGGAATATCTACTTCAGTGTAAACTTCGTGTTTTCTGAAGCTTTCTAATTCTCGATCAATGGATGCCTTCCAGTTTGGATCCTTAAGGTTGACATGGCGAAACACAGCATTGATGGCATCTATTCTAAGTTTCTTTAGCTGTCGTTGAACTCGAGGATCTCTCGATTCAGCTCTTCTCATATAATTTCTAGTGCTGGGTTTTCTCATTGATCGTGTAAGTCTTTTATTTCGTTTTTGAAATGTTAGTTCTTTGGCTTTCCGTTTTCTCTTTCTAGAGACGTCTCTCGTAGTATGAGAGCTTTCAGTATGCAACGTATCTGTATTGCTCTCATGAGTTGTCGGATAAGACTCAAAGACTAAGTTGTGCTCTTTTGGCACTGTATGTGATAAGATAATTTCATCTTCTTCCAATCGGTGTTCAGGTATGGAATCTGTAACATCGTTGGGTAATTCTGTCCTATTTTCAGGAGTTATTATTTCATCAGTATTCTCCTCTTCTGCAGTGCCATTCTGCAGCAGCTGTAAGAAAGAATCTGGAATTTCATTAGTTAATATTTCAGATTGGTGATCCAATGATGTTCCATCTTGTGAGTCGAGCACAGCACCTTCGGCTTCAAATACTTCGTAGTCACCATCATTGTTCGTATCGAACACCATTGTGTATTCAGGATGTACTGGATTAGGTACTCCTTCGTCGGATATCTCATGTGTTTCGGCAAAAATCTCTTGAGATTCTGTATCTATATATTCATTTGAATCAAGAATTGGAGTGTCGACTATTTGATCCTCTTCTTGGGAATGAACATGTTCATTTTGACTATCATATTGTGATAATACATGTTGATGTCTTTGATTTACATTTTTAATTAAGTCATCGATAGCTGCATGGTTCTTCTTTGCATCTGAGTTTTCCAGGTCATTCAATGTACTAAGATATATATTGATATGATCCATTGTGTTTAGGAAGCGTACGTTTGGTGTATGATGTTCCTTAAACTTACTGTTATTACAAAGTATAATACGGTATACTGTAACGTCAGTGCAATATCCAATAAAGAAACCATGCGCCACTTGTGGATCTAATTTTTTAGATTCACCTTGATAACGTTTAGTTTTAATTTCAGAACGTAAGTTAACCATAACATCTAAACCAAATTGGATGGGATTGAAATTAAACCCATCTCCATAGAACAAAGCATGGGGACATTTGCCACCTTTTGAGCGAATTGGCGTCATGTTTCTCATATGCGTAATGTAGTCTACTAATTTTGGTAAAAGATAATAGGCATTTTTATGTTGTATAGGTAAAAAGGCTTTTCTAATATGTTTGAGGAGATCCCGGTTGGTTCTTTCACTTATTCCATTTAACTCCGGACTATAAGCAGCTATTTTATCTTTTTCAATACCTAATGGTGTTAGTTGTTCTTGTGTTGGCATTTAGGTAGCATTGTCCGTTCTAAAGAAAGCAACACTAATGCCAGGGAATTTATTATTCCAAACATTAATTTTCTGTAGTAATAATTGGGTAATGATCTTGTTATCAGACCATATGGTTGATGTATATCCAGAATATTCATCAATAAGTGTAGTAATGTAGTATCTTTTGTTACGATGAGTAAATATACCTAATGTATCTGAGTGTAGACGATATAGTTTTCTAGATGCTCTATAATGGAATCTGTTGTGAGGAGTCTCTATCATATTAATAGCGATACACTCTCTGCAAGCTCTTACTTCTTCTTCATCTTTTGAAGTAATTGGTTTTGTTAGATGAATAATTTTATTCTTTATTGCCATTTTTAGACTCTCAAGGGACATATGATTTCCCATTAAGTGATAGTACATAAGATCCTTTTTAAGTTGAAAAGGGTCAGCAATTTTATGTGCCATATTTGATATTGTCAATGGTGGAGAAATTTCGGAAGGTTCTACAGATATATTGTTTATTGACCTTTTCATACGACCTTTGTGAAGTTTCTTAAGATCATCAATGACACTCTGTTCAATATTTATTCCTATTATATCAGCCGGGTGATTGCTTAGATAATGAGTGCTATCAGGGTCCTTTTTTCCAACATTGAAACTCATTTTAGTATGCTTATCAATAAAGACTAATTCATTATTGTTAAATATCCATGCGAATCGACTAGTTGGAAAACTATCGAAACTAATCAAATTCTGAGTAATCCCAGGAATAAAGTACACATTGCTAATTGTAAATTTGTAATTACTCAATTTAAAATTAATGTCTCCTCGGGCTTGAGCCTTTACAGGTTCAGAGGAAGCAAGATAGAAAGTTTTTTCGTCTTCATTTAGTAGTTTAGTGATGTTCAGTAAAAGTTGGATATCATTTACTACTGTAACCGCTGATCCACTATCAAAGATAAAACCATATTCAAATAGAATAGAATTTTCCCTAGTTTCCTTTAAAAAATTGTTTTCAGATTCTAGAGATCTAATTGTTTTATTAATTCTTTTCAAGTGGGGCGTTTCTAGTTATTGATGGTTTTTATTGAAATTTTTAAATTTATCAAAATTTTGGATATTTCTATTATTTTTATTATTTTGATTCCTTTGATGATTGAAGGATCTATTTTGATTATCAGCATGACATTGACGTTCACTCAACGTTACAGGTAGCTCGCATTGGATCCAAGTCCCTTTAATTATTTTAAGAATATCAAGTTTAGCATCTTTATTTTTAACAAATGCAGTAGCTAATTCTTTTGTAAAGAAGTTTACGGTTTTCTCGGAATGTCTAATTCTTGAATAGAACATTGAGATGTATTCTCTATTATTGTTAAGACTTAAGAAGAGTAGCAAGTCTATGTCACTGTTTTGTTGGTGAGAACGATGTTCTATTAGATCACGATAGGTAACATTTTCTTTGCGATTAATAAGATATTCCGTTTCTAAGATTTTCTTACATAACTCAGAAGTGTAAAAATCCCTATTTTGTTTAACATAATCGTAAACAAAGTTTAAAATGATACGGTTATCATATCCAGAAGTCAATGAATCATCAAACTTTTCTTGGATAGAGTAAGATAACAGTTCTCGAAAATATTCATACCAAAGGTCGATTCTTGATCTATAGAATTTTACCGATTTGAAGTCTTCCGGGGATGGGGACTCCTTTCGTAATAATGTCTCGATTCCGGGTACTTAGCCACAAAGGAATTCATGGCTATGCTTAGTAGAATAAACGAGTCGCTATCTCCTTCTGAAACCGTAGGAAGCTTCTTAAAAAAATTCTTATAGCAGCTGTTAGCTTCTTCAATGGCAGAATTTCGAATTTCAGTTCTCAATTCAGATTCTGAGTGAGCATTTGACGTTAGGTCGTTAGTGTTGATTACGCTGTTCTGGAATAGATCTAAAATCTTGTCTTTGTAAAGATCAGAAAGATCAGTATTACTGATAATGTCAACCAATTCTTTGAGGTCAAGAGGATTACTTTTATTATCCTTAACAGGCGTCTTTTCACCGTTGTTTGCGTTAACCAAGGTAATATTATTCATATTTAAAACACAGTTTTGATTTCTAATCTATTGGATAGTACTTATTAAATACTAATTCGGGTACAATATTTATTGTAATTCGCTCAATATAAATTTAATACAAAAGTACATACAATTTAACCCATATTTATAGACAATTCTGGTGATGATTCATAGTGAAAAATTTCACCAGTGCCGTGAAAACAGCGATGAGCTGATTAGAATTCATTCAGCTATTGGATATGATCTTCAAATACCTTCGGCATTCATTTAATACATTCATGCTGGTGCCGAGTGTCTGTGAAATGACTCTTCATCATCATTCAGATGCCTTGATGATTATTTTTGCATCAATTCAACTTTTATTATAGATTTTGTGTCGCGCACGATCTTTTATTTTAAGCTAGAACACCAACATAATATGTTGGTGTTCTAGCTTAAAATAAAAGATAGTGCGAGACACAAATGTTAATATCGAATAATGAATTGATGCAAAATAATCATCTGGACGATGATGAAGATTCATTTTTCGGACACTTAGCACCAGTTTGAGGCTATTAGATGAATAATGGAACATATGAAAATATCATCCAATAGCATGTAAAGATCTTGGTAGCTCATCGCTAATTGCACGGCATCAAGGTAAAATTTTTCTATAATATTGTCACCTAGTTTTTCTATAAATAGGGTAGTTTTTAGTATGTATTTTAGGAGTAATTTTACTCTGAGCGAATTACAATAAACATTGTACCCGAATTAGTATTTAACTAAGTACTATCCAATATGCTATTTATTCTCAATTAGCATTAACTAAAAGAGTATTTGCATTAACTTCAACTGTTTGAGTCAGAAACGCATAATTTCCACTAAAGAAAACGAATTTTAAGGATATTTCATGCAAAAAGTATTAGGAATGTTGTTCTAATTTCGCCTGGACCTAACAGTAGAAACCAAATTTTCAACGAAGATTTTGCGGACCAATAGCAGGAGCCTTCATATCTGCTTTCATAGAACATTAATATTTTCCTAATAAGCCACTAAGGTCAACTCCAATCAAAACACTGACGTCTGAAATATGAGAATCAGTATTATTTTCTTGCTCTATCTCTCTAAAATTTCTAGAGATTGAGTTGACATGAGGATTTAATTCATTTAACTGTAATCCAAAGTCATGTAATTGATTTATTTCAACTAGGTTTTGATATTTTGGAGAATTTAATAGTGAAGGGATTTGAAAAGTTGAATCAAAATTTTTAAGATTACATATATTTTCAACTTCATCGTCGTCCTGATGCTCCATTTCGGCACTTTTAATTGACAATCGAAATGATTTCTTAACAATAATATTTTGAATTTTGACATAAATGGTTTGAGGCATTGAAATATTACTTCTAAATTTTGATACCAAATCAAAGATTGATATCAAAATACCAAGATCATTTAAATTATTTGACCAGATAATTGACTCAGCAATACCATTAGCAATTTCTAATAATTTGACACAAGTACCGGGGCCGTTTGATTCAAAGGCAAAAGCTGACAAGTTTTTAGTATTTTCTAAAAAGTCTATTGCAATTTGGATTGGGTGCATCAAGGATAGACACAGATCTCGAGGGGTACGAATATCAGGATTTAATAGAGCATTTTGTAGACCTATATTCCATACAAGAGAACGCATCCAATGTTTGGAAATAATGACATTCATAGATTGCGTTTCACCGGATGCATAGTGAATCCTTATATTGTTTAGTTGATTCTGAATATTAGTAATCAAATTTTTATTTAGTTTATTACGATCACGGTTTCTGTTGAGCTTAATATCGGTTTTGTTTGAATAGTAATTGACTAAATTGTCAAAGAAATTTCTATTGGGTATGGAAAAAGCTTTAAGTAACTCGATAAATCCAAGTAAAAATTGTGGATATTCTTCACCCTTCAAAGTAGGCAATGGAATTGAAGATTCTAAAGTCACTGGCAAATTTTCTTCAATACACATATATCGTTCCGATATTAACAACATGTAGTAAATCTTCGTTAGAGTGTGAATCTCATCAGGGGCCTTAGATATATATATGTTTGGATCATGTAATTTTAATAATTGTGTAAACGTAATAGCTTCTTTCATATATACGAGTCCGCTTGTCACCCCCCCCTTCGATACAAACATAACATACAAACAAGAAATAAGATGTCAAGAGATTGTCAAGATTTGGAAACGATCGATAGTTCAATAAGTTTCTGGTTCTAATCGATTCGTTTATAAATTCAATTGGGTTTCTCTCCAAATTCATATCAATGGGGTTCTCGGATTTTAAAAATGTCAAGTGGTTCGAAATGGCTCCTCCAATTGCACAGCATAAAGAATAGCAAAAAATATTTTCGTTCGTGGCTGGTGTTTTGCTACTGGGATTCAAATTACTGAGCCTAGCGATTAAGTCATTAACGGGTAAAATAGGCCAGTTTCCATAGTACCAAACTTTGTATATTTGCAAAAATGGGAGCAATTTATCGGCTGGAATTATTTGCTTCGCAGTCCCCAAAGTTTCAAAATCTTCCAGAGATTCTGTTTCTTCATCCAATTTAGACCCCGACGCTTTAACAAATCGACGCAACGTACATTCGGTCTTTTGTTTTTTACATCTCGTACAGGGGATGCTATTATCACATTTTTTCTTGCTGAAAGCACACGTATCACAAGGCGTGGTATATTTTCTTCTAGATATTTTCTTTGTCCTGCTGGCATAATTTCTCGCAGTAGTATTGTTCCATCTCTTTCCTACCATTTCTTAGAGTTTAAATGTTCTCTTTCAACAACATTACTCTTAACATTCACCTCCATGAATTTCCCCAGATCTATGTTTAATGTTGCGACAAATGTCGTTTCATCAATACATCCCAAACACCGGAAAATCCTGCACACCATTTTTATCAAATTAAGCAGTTCTTACGACGACATAAATTGATATTTTATATGGACTTCCCTATAGTACCGATTGAACTGTGTACTAAACCCCTAAATTGAATTGATGTAAGTTTTTGTTGAATTGTATAGGAAAGAATGCCGGAAAAGATTCCAACCCAAGAGCCTATATAATGATTCTAGAAAAATTTCCCTAGAATATACCCAATTGAATTTGAAGCGCCGTATGCAAACGTAGCCAAGTCACTCTCTAAGAGACTGGACTTGAAGTGTGATACTATATCCCAGCGCAAGCTGGCTACACAATATACTAAGAGGACGATTTAACCTCATTACTTCAAAGAGTTTCCGCTTTTTCCTAATTAAGGGTCTCACCCACCAAAGATTTGTCAAATTTCCTAAAACGGATTCCGAAAATCTGGTGGGTTGACAAATCTATGATCCGGGGTAATATCAAACTTGTTACAGAGGCTATTTAATATTTTTGCCAGTGTAGGTCGTAATTTGCTCCACCATCTAACTTAAATGGAATAATAGAAAGGTCATAGAAAATGTTATTCAAATTGATCATTAAATTGCTTTTGAACAGAACCAGTGAAATCATATATAAACACATTGAGATCCAATGTCATCTCAAACCATCGAGAGTTATTTTAATTATTAAAGCACCAACAGTATGTCCTCCATGGAAGATAAAGAGAAATATAACATACAGCAGATAGAAGTCGATAGTCATGATAATAAAACGTCACCATTAGACGATAAGAGTGAAATAGTTGCGCAGGCAAGAGTGGCTACGGCTGAAGAACATGCATTGACTGCAAGAGAAGCCATACGAGATAATTTACCTGCCGTGTTTTGGTCTATGGTAATGAGTGCAACCATCATCATGGAAGGATATGACAATATCTTGATTAGTTCATTATTTGCGTACCCATCATTTAAGGAAAAATTTGGGGAACAGTTACCAAACGGCGATTATCAAATTACTGGATCATGGCAAAGTGCTTTAGGTTGTTCCAGTACGGTCGGAATTATAATTGCATTGTTGTTTAACGGTATTTTAGTTGAGAGATTTGGTCACCGTAAGTTATCTTAGTGAATTTGGTATTCATGGCAGCATTCATTTTCATTACCGTTTTTGCTAAAAACATAGAAATGCTTTTAGTTGGTCAAATTTTGAATGGGTTTCCTTGGGGTTTCTTCTCTGTGATAGGATTGATTTATGCTTCTGAAATAGCACCTTTACCTCTTCGTGGTTTTCTATCTGCATTCGTCATGATGTGTTGGGCAACTGGTCAACTTGTTGCTGCTGGAGTCTTGAGATCTATGCTTAACAATACTACAGAGTGCTCTTACAGACTACCATTTGCTATTCAATGGGTTTGGATTCCTCCTTTGTTTATTGTTACTATTTTCGCTCCTGATTCTCCTTATTGGTTGGTGCGTAATGGTAAGTTTGAACAGGCAGAAAAAGTGATTAAAAGATTGTCAGGTAAAATAATTCAGCACAAGGCAAAACAAAGAGTCATTCTCATGATATACACTAATGAACTAGAAAAAGAGCAATCTAGAACTTTAGATGATCGTTACAAAGGTTGGAGATCTTATAATCGAGTGTTTTAAAGAGTAGCAGACGGAGAACAGAAATAGCTTGTATATCAATCGCTGGTCAGGTATTTGGGGGAAATAATTTTGCTTATTCTCCATCATATTTCTTCTCCCAAGCTGGCTTACATAGCTTACAAACTTATGACTTAAATCTTGGTATAACTGCCCTCGCATGGGTAGGTACTTTCTCTTCTTGGTTCTTGGCCGCAAGATTTGGCCGTAGAACCATATAGGTGACTGGAATATTTTTTATGACACTTTTCTTGCTTTTGATAGGAATCTTACAGACTCCTGCTGATACTAATCCTAGTATTGGTTGGGCTCAAGTTGCATTTACGTTTTGCTGGGTAGTATCTTTTATTCTATCTCTTGCACCTTTGGCATATACAATCACCAGTGAGGTTTCTAGTACCAGATTGAGAGCACAAACAATTGCAATTGGAAGAAATGCTTCCAATTAGTGGCACAAGTTGTAGAGCCTTACTTTATTAATCCTGGAAATTTGAACCTTAAAGGAAGAACCTCGTTCATCTGGTGCGCAACCGCATTTCTTACATTTCTATGGGCCTATTTTAGGTTACCAGAAACCAAGGACAGAACGTATGAAGAATTAGATATTCTTTTTGAGAAGGGTCTTCCCGCAAGAAAATTTGCATCCTACGACCTTGAAAGGGACAGAGAAGAACAAATACAAAAAATTTGATTTTTTATTATTGTTAGTTTAATTACCGTGTTAATTACAGAGTTAATTGCAGTGTCTATATATTTTGGTATATTTAAATGTTTATTTAATATCATATAAATCTATTCAAATGTCTAATTAACATCGTATCACATAAAAGGCTCTTAGTTGTAACGTCGTTATTATCAAAACATTGACCTATGCACACAATCTGTATCTACATTCATATCAAAGATATTACGTACCCTTGAATCACACAATTGGGAGAAATGGCTTTCATTTCAGTAAGGGTTTCATTTAACTCCAATGAAGGAGAAGTTGTCGGAATCCCAATTATTGTCGGAATCTGAAAGGAGAAACCGAAAGAGTTTTCCTCCACTATTGAATCTCTGAATTTTAATTTAGATTGTTATACATGATCCAAGCACGTACCAGTTATAGTATAAATAGAAACATGGAAGGAAGTTAAAACTCAATTATATATTTGATTAGAGAAGTCTACACCATTTACATATACCTGAACGATGACTAGAATCAACGACAAATTTTGGAGCCAAAGAATAAAGACAGTTACTGAGAACACCTTGCCATCTATGTACGATCAATTGCATACGACTGGTAGATGGGATTTTGTTGATTTCAACTGGAAAGAAGATATCGTGCCTCATATATTTTGGGATTCAGATATAGCCAAGTTTCTAGAGGCCGTGTGCTATGCTGCAAAATATACCGAAGATGGCGAAGAAAAGCACAAGTTGTATCACAACTGGATGGAACAGGCGGCAAACATGATTATAAAGCACAAGAGCCTGATGGGTAACTTAACAGCTACTTTACTCAAGTCAAGCCTAATTCTAAATTCAAGAATGTGGCTGAAGATCATGAGCTTTATTGTGCTGGCCATTTAACTGAAGCTGCTATTGCCCATTACGAAGCAACTGGATCTAGAAAATTACTTGAATGCCTCTGTCGTTATATTGATCACATTATAACCTTGTTTGGTAAGGAGGAGGGCAAAATGCATGGATATCCGGGCCATCAGGAAATTGAATTGTCTTTGGTAAAATTAGTTAAGGTAGTTCCTGAAAAGAAGTACATGGATTTATTAGATTATTTTATAGAGCAGAGGGGGTACAATAATGGTGAATTCTACGATAAGAAAGCTCGTGAAAGAGGAACAGGCCCTGATAAATATAGACCTGAGGCAGACTATGATCATATTGAAGGTGTTGATTTTGATTCTGCGTGGCCTGAACCAAGAAGTTATTGGTATTTTCAAGCTGACAAACAGATTAGGGACACCACTGAAATTAAAGGACACTCTGTTAGAGCTGTTTATTATTTAACTGCAGTTCAAGCTTTAGCTACTATCAAGAACGATAATTCACTTAGAGAAGCTGTTAAAAGGCTCTTTAGAAATATGATAGATAAGAAGTTTTATATTCATGGTGGAATAGGTGCTATTTGTCGTTGGGAAGGGTTTGGTGAGGATTATGATTTAAGATGGGACGGATACTCCGAAACTTGTGCATCAATTGGCCTAATCTTCTTATGTGAGAAAATGTTACAGGACAAATTAGATAAAGAGGTGGCAAAAGTCATGGAAAGAGCTTTGTACAATAATGTATTAGGAGGTGTTAGTATCAAGGGAGAATCATATTTTTATAACCAACCGATCATTGGAAGCAACGGTTTGAAAAGACAAAGCTGGTTTAGTGTTAGCTGCTGCCCTCCCAATGTGGCAAGATTATTCAGTAGTTTAGAGAGATATTCGTTACTCGTGTCTGATAACAAAATTGTTGCAAATTTATATATTGGAGTTGATGCAGAAGTAAAGGGAAAATATAAATTCAGTTTGAGAACTAACTATCCATTTGAGGGATTGATCGAAGTGAAGATTAGTTCGACTGAGCCTATTGGCTTTTCTATTAGAGCTCCAGATGGCGAGTTTACTTGTTCCAATAAGAATTATAAGTTAAATGAAGGCTATATTACATTTGAACCAAAAAAATGGAATGAAACTGTTATTTTAACTTTTGATATTCCATTTAAATTTATAAGACCCGATATTAATGTTGACGCAAATAGAGGACATTTAGCCATAGAGAAGGGCCCATTTGTATATGCATTACAAGATTCTGGAATCGAAGGTAAGGTGTCATTAGATGAAATAAAACTCACAGAAAACACCAATTTCACAGAAAGAAGAACTAAATATTGTGATGCCGAATAATATCAGTTTACATGCTACATTAGAAGGATGTGAATGTAGCTTTGTGCCTTATTTTGTAACTGGTAATGAGAATCCTGGTGAAGATTTCAGAATTTGGATTAAAGAAAATACTCTGAAAAGCAGCCACAGTTGTAGAATTTTATAATTCCCAAACCAACTATGAGTGTATTCTCAGGGAAAGGAGCTAATATTCTGGTTTTCACAGGGTGTCTAACTATTTAAGAATATTCGTATATTTAGGGTAACTTAATATTTATATAATCAAAATGGAAGGTTGTAGGATACTTCAAAATCAGCAGAAACTGGTCTATGATCGGAAAAATGGTATCCAAGGAAATAGTTTTCTAATACGCCAAAACTTTTAATTTCTATATTATATTTTTCATGGTTATCGGAGTCATAAAGATTAACATCTGGTACTTTTTCAATAGATGCTAATTTGTTACCATTGCTAGCAAAGTAAGGAGCCCAGATGTAATCAATGATACTTGTTGCTGGTATCGTGTTATCAAAACCGGTAAATGTAGCTTCATGTCCGTATTTATGTAACCAATCAATCAACACTCTACTATCTTTGAAGCCTGCTTCAGTCAAGATCTTATATGGAGCAGCGGTTGGTTCAGTATTGAAATCACCACATAAAAAGGACGGATATGGGTTATAGTTTCTCATTTTGTTAATAATCAACTCGGCGGAGCGTTTTCTAGCCTCCTTTCCTCTGTGATCAAAATGAGTGTTAAAGAAGTTCAACTTTATCAATGGATTCTCTTTCGACTGGAGCGTCACCATGGTGACTATTCTTTCCAATGCGGCATCCCATCCTATACTGGGCTTTGCAGGCGTCTCACTTAACCAGAAGGTCCTATTATCCACTAGGAGCCATTCATCGTGTTTGTAGAGAATTGGCGCATACTCACCCGCCTGTTTCCCGTCGGTTCTTCCCACACCAAAATAAGTCCAGTCGTTGGTGGTGTTCTCGTTGTTCAAGTTAAATAAAATATCTTCTAGCTGGTTGTGCAACACCTCCTGCAAGCAAACGACATTGGCGTAGCCTGGCTCAGTGTTGAAGTTGATCGAGGCAGTGACCTGACTCTTTCTCTCGTGCCATCTCATTTCGTGTTCATCTGGGTTTTTGTTGTCGTATCTGATGTTGTTGGTGTACACTCTTAGCTTCAATTTCTTACCCAAAGTGGGCATATTGGCATGTATCGAAGTCAAATATCCTGACTGGCTCAATGAGATAATAAACGCACCGATCCCTAGTAAAATGATTGCAGCTCCTAAAAATCTAATGGGTTTTCTCTTGTTTGTAGATTTACCATGGAGTAATGGTGTTGATTCTTGTAAATTTGTCATCTTACTGTTGGGAGACGCTGTAGAAAGGAAAAGAAGGGAATAACAAGTTCAATTTATAGATAGCCGCCGAAACGTGGAGAAGAGATCCTTAATGACATGACACAAAATAGATGAGATTGCAGCAATTAATTAAAGATCTGGTGGAAGATAAGGGGTATTTACTGGAATCATCGATACAAAGGAGTTTTAGTACAAGTACAGGAGTATTCTACACCAGGAAATGATCTGAATCACTTTTATTCACGATTCAATAAGGAATGCAGGACTTTTCTATAAATAAGTACCTGAAATTTAGGCTCATTGCGAATATACAGTATGTATCAAACTTTACGTCTTGAAGCATTCAGCGATCTTATTGCCGTAGACAACAGAGGCTTGGCGGTATTTCTGTTGTTGATAAGATCAATGATCTTTTCTTCTGTTATGTCTTCTTCTGGTTGGGCCGCAGGAGCTGGTTCAGTAGGCTCAGCAGGCTCAGCAGCTTTTGGTTGTGGAGTGGTGCCAATGATCATCATGATAAGCATATTCAATACACCAAAGATGACTGTGAAGAAAGAGATAAAGCCCAAGCAATGCAAGACAAACTTTTTAATGTCGGCTTTCATTACAACATTTGGATCGGCAGAAAAATCGATGTAATACTGGGTTACAGATAAAAAGTGGTCCTGAACGGAGGATTGGACCAAATCGGTGTAATGTCCAACGTTTCTATGCACTATCTCCTTTAGGAATTTCATAAAAACCCTTAAAGATGAGAGAGAATCCAATTCGTGGTCCATCAAGTCGTCAAAGGTGGGAGGTGGAACAGCAGGACCGTTCATCGGTTTTGGTTTATTGACTTCAAAATCAGCGTACTCAATTTCAATCTTAGGGAGAAAGGTGGCATTACCAATAGTTTCAGCTTCTTCAATCGAATGGCCAAGGTATATGTTGTCAAAAAGGATATTTTTATCGATACTCCACAACTCAAAGCCCAATCCACCTACTGAGTCTATATTGGTAGGAGTTTCATCAACGTAGTAATTAGGGTTTAATATTACTCTAGGTTTCCATTCACCCTTGTACTTTGGGTTTGAGATTCTTGGTGGGATCCATGGACCCTTGTAGTCTGGATTTGGAATTGTAGGACGCTTCCATTTACCACAGCCGCTAATGGCACATTTAGGGTTAACAATTAGAGGAACTGTCCATTCTATCTCATCATCCCAGTCTTCGGGCTTCACAGCTTCTGGATCAGCAATAAATTGTTCAGATTCGTCCCAATCATCAGGCTTTACGGCTTCAGGATCAGGAATTCTAAGTGCCAAATATTTCATATCGTAGTCCCTTGGCTTTTCTACACTGGTATCTATAATGTAGCGTTGATCGTCCCAGTCGAAAGGTTTCATATCGTATTCATCTACAATCTCTTCAGGTGGGTTAAACGAAGGTTCGAATAGCTTAGGTTTGAGAATATTTCCAGCCTTAACTACCTCACCATCTATTCTAATTTCAAATTGCTGATTCTCCTTCAATATCAATGTGTATAATGTCGAGATCTTGTTAGTTGGTGACATGGGAGTGCTTGTTAAATGCTTTTCTTCATATTCACCCGTAATAGGATTCTTCCTATTTATGATCAAGTGGATCTTATTCTTGGATCCGCATACATCGGGACCAAACATAATTTGATATGGCGTATCATTACTAAACTCTCCAAGCTCTTCGAATCCTTCGTTCAAAAGCTTAATATAAGCTCCACCACATTTCAACCCTTCTTGTAGCTTTACTTCATACTGTAAGACTAAATCTTGATTTGTATTGTAAAGGGGTTCTTTCAATTTATGAGAAATGGCATGGTGTGCTGCTTCCTTTTTCAACACCAACCCCTTGTCATTCTTGAAGCCTGGGTAGCTTTGTGCCTCTTCCAAACTCCATTGGCCCAAGTAGGTGAACTCTTCGTTCTTTTTTGCTCGTGATACTTTCCAGCCTAACTCTTCAAGGCTATCGCCGATAAACTGTTCAAAGAACGAAGAATCAGCCAATTTCGAAGAATCAAACAGCTGAAAATCTGGATGTATAACGGCTTCACATTCAGCAAATGACGCTGTCGATACAATAGCAGCTAAAATCACAGCAATTAACTTCATGAACATATATTAATGTTGTCAATAGAGGCTGTATTAATGACAGATCAGAAAAATTTAGAGATGCGTGGATTACACCAAATAGAGAGTACCGATTAATAAACCTAATAAACCTTTATTACACTATTAAAAGTCTCTATAAATCAATCTAATAAAGTAAATACCCCCTAATGTAATGTCTTCATTGCCTTTTGTTCTTTTTTTTAAAAAAAAATTATTATGTATAAATATTCATAAATGCAATGTACAGAAATATAATGTTCAAATCAAGATTCTTCTTCCTCTAAGAAAGCAAATCTGTTCGTGGATGCCAGAATTTTGGGTTCTTGCTTTGGTTTGGGCTTTTCGTCAAAAAATTGGTTGACATATTCGTCTTCTTCTTCCTTGTCTATCTGTTCTTCGGTCTTCTGCTCTGGAACATTCGTTTCCACCATATTGTTGGTGATGGTGATGCTGCTATTGATCTGATCCCACCCGGCTTTTCTATGACCCTGGACAAACTTGGCTCTGGCGATACTTTGCTCTATTTTGGTAGACAATACCCCATCCAATTTGGTCGATCTCTCCAACTTAGTCTTTAAGTTGTTGGTTTTCTTCTTATTTGCCTTCTTGATCTTTTGATTTTCCATCTTTTTGACCAACAAGTTTTCGTTCTTGATGGTGGTTCTGATAATTGACTTCTTAATGTCGTCTACTTCTGGCTTTGGAACGTTATTCAATTCTTTAGCCTCACCCTCATCGTCGATGAGACCTCTTCTGGCGGCTCTACTACGCTTTGAAACTGTATTTAGTTAGTATTGGTACCCAGAGAAGACTGTGTACCAGTCGTGTACTCATATATCATTGCACATACTCTTCTTAGCCATTTAGTCTTGTCAGTTGAAATGATAGAAGTGAAAAAAGTTTGAATTTTTCAATGAGATGCTAAAACCGAATGTCGATTTCAGATTAATTCCTTTATCAAATACATCGTATTGTTACCTACAATATAGACATATAGTGGCTGCATACATACATTAGAAAACTATCAACAACATGAATCTCTCCATGGAAAATATTAATGCCCAAGTTTTCATTCTTTCAAATCCTAATGAAGAGAATTTGAAGGAACTTAGTTACAAGGCTTTAGGAACCAAATGGTGTCTTTGACAATGCAATACAGAAAAGGGACTTATCTAAGATCCATTTCCTCGTCAGTGAACATCTTAACAAGGATTACGACAAGTCCCTTGTAATCCTAGTGCATGGAGTGCAGGTAGCACATGGCATTATCAATGATGGTAAAGTATACCTTATTTTTGATAGTGAGCTAGTTAGTTTATTTAGACAGTCCAAGAGTAATTTGATTTACTTAGTAGTCGAGTTGGCCAACTTGATCACGGATGAACTTTGCATAGATGAGCTCTTCATCATCATCAGTCGCAAGGATGATGACCATTTTCAAATAGATTTGATAGGTGCCATCAAGAATGCTCTTAGTGGGATGCTGATATCCAGCTTGACATACGACGATCCCATCATAAAGGGCCTAGACGCATTTAAATGGTTTACGATAAGATGCTTGCTTTAACTATTTTCTCTATATTTACTTAAATAATTATGATGAAGATTAAATTTCTTGTTCCAATTCTCTTTTACCATTTTCGTTTAGTTCCGGCTTGACTTCGTTTTGAGCCAATTTAACTGCCTTAACATAGTCCTCACAGGCCATATTTACACCTAGCTCCATAGGAGTGAAGCACGAATGCAATTCCTTTATTAATTTGTCCTTCAATTTTGTATTCCCGGCAATTATAGGGGAATCGTTAAATATTTGTATAATTTTATCATTCAACGTAGATAAGCCATTCTTACAGTTCCTTAAACTAGTAAAGATCTTTCGTAATTGTCCTGGATTATTACCGTTTAAATATAATTTCCAAAAGTGGGATAACAATTCGACAATGGTAATATTAAACGTAATTATTTCTTGGATTATTGGTTTTGGTATTAAGTTTTCGTTGCTATTTTGATTGTTTCTCAGATTTGTTATTCTGAATTGTCTGAAGTTATGCCTTACTAACGTTAATATATCATTTGATGTCTTTTCAATTTCGAGTTTTTTTGATTCGTAGGTCTCATTAAGACGAACATTCTTTGGCCCAAAGATGCTGCTCTTAAGAAAATTAGAGAGTTCAGATGAATCAGTCGGACCAGACTTTACGACTTCATTTCTTCCATGTTCAACGACAGTGTTAATATCCAATTTTATGAATTTCAAATCTTGAACATCATTTAAATCATGTAAATCTAATTCATCCTCGTATTCTTTTAACTCATCAAGATTAGTAATGGTCTGATTAAATCCAATATTATCATTCTTGCTCATGTGGACCATCTTTGAAGATAACTTATTCATGTTTTTCATTAATATGATCATTTCATTCTCTTGCCCGGTATTGGTATTTTTGGAACCTCTCGTTAGAATATTTGTTGTTGAGTTCTGTTTGTTCATATCATCCGTATTATATCTCATGGTGAGATCAGGCATATTTCCTAATTTTTGAGAATTATCCTGTTCATTTCCTTCTATGTCAATAAATTTATTCACTTTTACTGTTTCGTCCTTAAATTGATCGGAAGGATTAGTTTCAGTTTCTCCTTTCTCCAAAAAGTCCTGGTCTACATATAAATACTTGTCAAGTATAACATCACCACGATCACTGGAATTATTAATCTTGTCACCTCTTAGTCTTCTGAAAAGCTTAGAATTGAAAAATCTCGACCAGAATTCACCTTCTTGAAATTTCACGGGAACTAAGTCATTAAATGCCTTTTTTATAATAGGATATGTATCGAATATTTCGTTAATTGTATCTCTGGTAACGTTGACGTTAACTTGGTTATCTGAGGATGCCACTGGTTTAATTGTCGATAAGACATTATAAGGACCTTTATGCTGGGAAATTGTCAATGCAAATGTTCTTAATTGACTCAATCTCGTAGACCAAAATACACTAGGTGAGAGCTTGTAATTGATAACTGATTGGGTAAATATATTTCTTAGATTCTTGTCTTCCATCAATAACTTCTGTTGTAAAGACAAATTTTTCAATAAATTGGCATCAGTTAACGACCCCGGATCATCAAAGGAGAGTTCATTTCCAGATGGTCCTGGAGCTGGAGTTGCACTTGCACTAGGAGTGCCAGGCGTTGAAGGCGCAGGAGTGTCTTTGATCACCGTCTTCAGTCTCGCTACTATGGTCAGCAACGACTCCTTAATGTTGTTCATCGTGGGCCTATTATTGAATGCCAAGTTTAAGTGTTTCTCCTCGCCATAATTGTTATATATCACCTTTAACATCATTTTAGGAGCACCTTCCTTGGTGGCTTTTAAGTTGACCAAAGTATTTAATTGTATGCTGATGGTTTTCAGCTGATCGATTGCCTTCCATTCCAATGTCAGAGGGGTCAAATCTTCTCTAATATATATCATTCCTGATACCTTAGATACCAGACATGCCCCCGAAACTGAAGACATCCTCTATGAAAAAAATTTAATGGGTTTTCAGTCAGAAGTAACTGGTACGATTATCTAAATTCTTCACTATGATTCTCCGGAATTTTGTGTAACCAATTTTTCATCAATTAATTTCAACCTTCCAATCGTCATCACACCATTAGCAACAGCGATATAACGACAACACCATGTTATCTAGAGGTTATTTGGGACGCTTACCGTCTGTGTCTGCCCGTATGTTCAGAACAAGAAATTTCCAGACCAGTTCTATCTACAGAAATACAGAAAAAGTCACCATTAAGAAACGTCCAATAACGGTAGACAGAGAACTTCCAGACCCATTTGCCGCTAAGAGACAGGAAAGACGCTATTTCTGGGTTTATGCAGTGGGTGTCACCGCTTCTTGTGCTATTATATTCAACTACGAAAAGACCAGGTCGCCCATCATCAACTCGTCTCTCTACTTCTTGAGAAGATCTGCCATCTCCAAATCGGTGTTGGGTGACGAAATCAACTTCAAGAGCTCGTGGCCATGGATTTGGGGGCCATTGAACACCGCCAGAGGTAATATAGATATCAGTTTCGACGTGTGTGGTTCCAAGGGAACCGCTACCTTGAAACTAAAGGCCCATAGAGAGAACAAGTTGCTGCCTTTCAACGTCGAGCATTTTCTTTTAGAGAGAGACGGCAAGTCCCATGACTTGAGAAATGACCCTTCCATCCAATTTGACATCTAGCGATGTCAATTCACTATAATTACTGTTTATAATCTTGTATATATTGCAAATATAGGTATGAAGCAAATATTGACCTCCGACCTCCGACCTCTGATAATTTGACTGTTGATATTCGGCCGATGGTAAGTGATATTCGAACACGTTCCCTCGTTATTCGGCCGTCCGCCTGGCGCCAGTTCACCGCAACCGACCACTTGCGCTCTTATATCCGGGTATTTGATTTTAATATCCGAGAATAGGACCCTCGCTGAGTGTCAACCACTCTGACACATACGAGGGCTCTATCCGGTTGGGTTGATCCGGAAGTGGCATGATTCGCAATATCAAATTCAGTCAAATAAAATTTGTTCTTACTTTAGAAACTACAGATCAATCCTGTGAAGTACAAACATCAATCCCTTGCTTTCAGAGTTCTGTGGAAGTGGAGAAAAACATACAGCAATTTACAGTGACCATATACGTTCGCTAATTTGTAGATCTATAATAACAGGTTTTCACATTGACATTCGCTCGTTCATCCTAGAATAATACTAAAGAACAAATGCTGCAGTCGCAGGGAACTACAGTGGGACTAGCTATCGGCATTCCTTGTGCTGTGATATTGATATTTGTGTTGGCATTTTGGATAAGAAACCACAGAAAGCAGAAGAAAGAAGACAGAGAAACCGAGCTCGACGTGGAGCTCAGGGATGATCAGCTGTTCAACAAGTTTCAAGAAGAGCTTCATCGGCCGTACAATGGTCCGCAAGATGTTGCCAAAACACATCCTGACGAGTTTGTCGAAAAGCCCTCGATGGCATCAACAGAGTCAACGTCATCAACGCGAGTCCTCGATAAGACGCAAAAGAGAACAGCATCCTCCTATGACTTCTACGATACATTCATTCCTATGCTCCCAGAAAACAAACAGTACTCATCTAGTGCTCTTACAGAAATACTTCCGCCAGCAGCCCCTTCACATCAAGACAGTTCTGCCTCGCTGGGCGCACAAAGCATCTCCAACGACAAGTCGCTAGAGCATTTAGCCAAAAAGCTCAACGGTCCAGCATTCTTTGAAAAATTGCCCTCGAGGTCTGCCAGCTTTGGCTTGAAGCAGAAGTCCATCTCAGCATCAACCAATTCTAGCTCCGATATAATTAACACGTTAGTGCAAGAAAATGCCATGAATGATCACTATACCTTTGATAAAAAACCAGAGAAACATCCTTACAGTCACTACGCCTCTTCTGCTTCCAATGGCGATTCTAAATTGTTGACCAGCTCAGCAACAACTAATCTCAATGAGTTGATCGAACCTAAGCGTAGCACGGATATGCGTAAGGTTGAAACGTCTTCCTTAGATTCCCCTTTTGAAGATGAATGAAAGGAAGACGATTCACGCCTAGAGGGAGATCATGAATATTATTACAATTGCTAGTATTCACTTCAATTACAGGCTATGCAATATGCCATTGTGTAATCTTAGCCTCATTAACGCTAGAGTTATCTTTCAAATATTTAATTCTATTCACATCTTAAGTCACATCTTATTTAAACAATACTTTATATCAATTTTCGGTTAACTTGTACCTGTATATTTTTGTATTTACTCCTTTCATATCGTAGCAGATGTCTTTAGATATCAAATATTTTCACGGGCAAAATTTAAATTTTAAATCGAACCCACTTAGCTACAATATCTAGAAATGTTTAAAAGATTCCAGTCTGAGTTGCTTAATAGTATCAAGAGAAGTAAGACACAATTTAGCCATGCTGATACATTCAAAAAACTGCAGAATATAAGACTTTATGCTACGTATAAAAGATTCAATAATGCACAATCTGGATACAACTATACCAAGATTCTCTACAACCGTCGTACAGCGTACATTGGAGCTGGTTTATTGGGATTTTATCTTTACAACTTGAACGAAGCTCCTTTTTCGAAGAGATTGAGGTTTATTTGGATACCATATTGGCTAGAAAAGAAGATTGGTGACTATTCATATAGACAAATATTGTACCAATATCAAAACCAAATAGTCCCCACTAGCGATCCGTTATATGGCAAAATTGGTACTATGATGAACAAGTTACTAAGTGTGGCTATTTCATCATCGTTTGACCCAACTGATGTTGAGCAAAGGAACCACTTGGAATCTTTGGACTGGCAAATTCATATTATTCAAGTAGATCCTAGACAGGTTCCACCAAATGCATTTATATTACCCAATGGTAAGATATTCATATTCTCATCCATATTGCCTATCTGTAAAAATGATGATGGTTTAGCTACTGTGCTTTCACATGAATTGTCACATCAATTAGCACATCATTCGTCGGAACAGTTATCAAAGCAGCCATTCTACATAGTTTTATCTACAGTTTTATACACCTTGACGGGAATCAGTTGGTTTAATGACTTGTTAATTGAAGGCTTGATACGGATGCCTGCTTCAAGAGAAATGGAATCAGAAGCTGATCGTATTGGTTGTGAATTGATGGCTAGACTGTGTTTCAATGTGAAAGAAGCGGTGAATTTTTGGAATAGAATGAACAGATACGAAGAAGAGTTAAAGGCTTCCAATTATGCAAGACAAGGATTATTGCTGGAATTCTTTTCGACACATCCAGCAACATCTAAAAGAGTTCATGACATCCAAACCTCCATACCGGGTTTAGAATCCATTAAAGAGTCTGTTGGATGTTATGACTACCAATTCGGTAACTTTGCTGAATCCTACAAGAAATACTTAAGACTTTAGATATAATTTGTGATATATACAAGGTGCTAAAAATAATAAAACATTTTAGTTATTTATGTCGATGGTGATTTCATCTTCATCATCCTGGGGGTGCTTATCCTTCCCACTCTTAGTCTTATTTGACTCCTGCAAAATCTTACTTTTGTATATTCCATGTCCTTCTGAATTTCTTATAGCCATTGTATCAGAACTTGCCAATAGGCTATATGGAGTGATTTCAATGAACATTTTATAGTCAAGATATTGGTTTTTTTCAGCTTCGGCATCCAAAGGTAACTCTAATAAATAAATTTCAATAATTCCTAATCTCTTCCTGGTTTTCAAATCTTTATTTGAATAAAAGGGCATAGAAAATTTAATGAAATCTAATTCTATTTTCTCGTCATTAACATGATTTATTTCTTCTTCATTTATGAAAGAAGAGGGAATAATCACCTTAGACCTGATGAAAGTTTCGATTTCATTCTCATCAATGTTAACGGATACTTGTTGGTTCTCATCAACAAATAGTGAAATATCAGAACCTTCGTTCTGGGTATGCAATATGACATGGTCTATTATTTTTCTTTCAGTTACATCCACAACCTGTCTCCTGAAATGGTCATATTGGTTTTCCATTCCATTTAGTACATTATAAATCTCTGTTTCATCGTAAGATTTTATTCTAATTCTATCATCAACTTCTTGGAATTCTGCTTTGTTTGCAGGTATGACCTTCAGGATATGAAAATTACGTTGTTTTCTCAGCCATTTCTTGTATAAAAAGTAGCTACCAAGTGCAATGGGTGGTCCAAGGGTAATTATCGTGTTAGGATGAAGGTGTATTACCGAATATGCTGAAAGAACCACTCCTCCAAAATACTTAGGCCCAGAAGGTACCTGGCTCAAATATAGCTCTAAGGCTGTTCTATTAGCATTATAAGATTTTCTTGGTGGTAATGTATAATATCTATTCCCTAAAATATTACCTACACACTTAATACCATATAGCTGTCTTTGGTATTGGTGAAAATTCAATTTCAACATTTTTTCACTTAAAGTAGATGTAAATCAATAAATTTGATATCGCAAAAAAATTAAACTCTCCATCGGTTCACTCTTTATTCAATAATACTATGGCGAGAGCAGAAATCGGGACTGCAAAGTACCAGTCGAAGAAGCTCAAGGCTGCTGGATTGCAGAAATTGAAATTTTATTGTCAGTTGTGTGAAAAACAATGTAGAGACGCTAACGGGTTCAAGAACCATCTTAGTTCGCCTAGTCACCAAGGGAAAATAAAGGAAATAAGTGAAAAAGGACAGGGAAAGACAGTCATCGAATCATATTCTGAAAATTTTACCAAGGATTTCCTAAGATTGTTGAAGATGAATCACGGAACTAAGAGAATAAATGCCAATAAGTTCTATCAAGAATATATTCTTAACGATCTGAACCACATACACATGAACTCCACGAAGTGGACTTCATTAACTTCATTTGTGAAATTCTTGGGTAACAAGGGTCTTGTTAGGGTTTATCAGGAAGATGATGGTACGGATTCTGAATTTAATCTTGAGATTTGTTATGTGGATCCTGAAGCCTTTCAAAAACATCAGGAATTAGAAAAGAAACAAAAGAGTTTAAAGAGTGAAGAGGAACTTGCCATGCAAATATTAAATGATAAAATAGAGAAAGGAAAACAGCAATTAAATGATTTTGAAAAGAACAAACCTGTAAAGGAAGTACTGGCTAATAGTGGAGGACCCATTAAAATGTCTCTCAAGGGTAAAAACAATAAAGTGAAAGTAGCAAGCGCCTTTGAAAGTGAAAGTGATGAGGATTCTGATGATATGAAGAATGAATTCAAGTTACAAAAGGTTAAAAAGATAAATGCAATAACAAAACGTATATTACGATGATTCTAATCTAAATTCTTTCATAGCATAAAACATAAACATCCTTGGAATGAAGCTCTTTATGGCGAGGGTCAACAGTATCACCATGGGATAAATCAACTTTAATATTATCGTCATCAAATAAACACCAGTATGGATTGTTTAAACTGTCAATAGGGTCTTCATAAGGCTTATTATTAGCTTTGTTCACCATCGAAGTATAATGACCACTCTTTAAATTTCCATAATGATTAATGATTCCTGATAACTTATAAACGATTTGATGGTCATTATTATTGAAGTTTAATTGCAATGGATATTGAATGTTGGTATTTAACTTGTGCTCCAAATTATACATTGAAAATCTAGAAAGATGAATCAACATAATTTGTGGTAGCTTGATGTATGTAAGTTTTTTGACTGATATTGAATCGTTTTTAGTAGTAGCGTGCTTCGGTTTTTCTTTTGAAGGAGATTTGCTTCTTTTGCTAAATCTTAAAAGTCCTGATTTCTTATTATTGAATACAGGGTGGTTTTCAAGTACATTACCGTCACCTTTTTTATCCTTTGAGCATTTTGGACAATTCCAAGCATTGTCGCCACTAAGAACTTCATCTTGTGTATAGTATTTTAAGCAATCTGCCAAATTTACTGTTGCACTGTTAGTGTTAGGAATCGGTAATGATAAAATCGTAAATGGAGAATAGCTTATTGATTCATGGTTACATTTATAACATGTAAGCTTATTCTGTACATGTCCTTGGAAGAGATCATGTATTGGCGATGTTCCTTCATGTTTAATTAGAGCTTCGTACCATTTCAAGTATTCATCTTTATCTTTTATGCTTACATTAATATTCCATTTATGGACATAGTCATCAAGGCTACTCAGAATGCTTTCCGAACTGTTCTTGCTTGAAAGCTCGTCGTGTAATCTATCTAAAAGGAAAAGCAAAAACTCCTGGGAATCTTGTTGTTCATATGGTATGTTAAAATCTTTCTTTAGTAAAGATGTAACTCTTAAAAATTTAGTTGGTGCAATAGATGCACTTCCATGATCTTGAAAAACTCTCAATAATCCACTTATTGCATCTGACAATAATACAGTTTCTCTCGATGCCCTCAGCTGTTTATATAATGCAATAAATTTTGGGTTTCTTATGAAATGACGAAATTCGTTATTTTTAAAAACTGATTTGAAATAACTCAAGCCAAATAACAATTGTATAGTCAGGTTTATATAACACGTAGAACCAAAATTACGCAAACCACAAATTCCATATTGCTTCATGTATACATCTTTATTCATTTTTCTTCTTAAAAAGTCAATTTTACGATCTTCCATGGTTGGAATACCATAAGTATTCAATGACTGTAAAACATGCAGTGTAGAAGGTGAAGGAACGATAAGTTGTGAAATGTGTTGGGGTTGTAGAGGTTGCGGTGGTGGTGGTGGTGATCTAGGTACCATCGTTGATGAAGAATGCATAATTTGTGGATTGTATGAAATCTGTTGTGATGGATAATTTTGCGACTGCTGAAAAACGTTAACGGGCACCGAAGTAGTTCCATTCGATATCATAGCATTTTCACGACTGAACTTACCATTAGGTGGGGGTGTAATTACGCTAGCATATCGATTAGAAGTATTGGACACAACTGGAACCATCTCAGGAGGACGCTCATATCCAATTTTATTACTTGAAGTACCAGTTAGATATAAATGCAAATCACTCCTGATCGGGAGAGATTTCTCCAGTGAGATTCCATTAATAGGATATGGAGCGTCTTTAGGCTTCAAATGTTTGGCTTCTTCTAAAGGATATGGCGTAACAGTAGACAAATGCTCAGGCGTCGGTGGGGGTGGAGGTGAGCTACTTGGAGGAGGAATATATAACGACTGTCTCTTTGGTTCAACTCCGTTGGATTCTTTAGTACTTTGTAAATCATATCTTGAGTACAGAAGTGATGCCCTACTAGAAGCGTGTGAGGGGTGTATGTAGTCCTCAGATGATTCTTCCAGAGTAACGCTATCCCTTTCTTGTCTCAGAGAAATTGAAGGAAATCTGTCTCTAAAATATTTAAACAGCTCAATATCAGGAGAAAGTAAAAATGAATCTTCATCGCTGTCTTCAACTGTCTTCACATCATTCAAGATATCCGAAGATAAATTAAATTTTCTTTTCGATTTCGGTATCAGTTCATTTTTTTTGGCTTTTATTTCAACATGACTTTCAATAAATTCTATGTCATCCCCATTATATGGCTCAATTTCAGTCAGATCTTTATTTTCAAGTAGGTCTTTTTCTTTTAGATACGCAATATACTGATATAACCATTCATACAACTCTTTCACGTCAAAACTTAACAAATCTCTCCCCACCAAGTAGTCTAGCATCCATTTTCTTAATGTGAATGTTGAAACAGAATACGAATCACTCTTGATAATTTCATCGGTGTTGTAAAATGCAAATACGTTAAGATATATTATAAAGTCGTGTTCGCTGGATTCTATAAATTTGTCAAATCCTCCAAAGTGCAACATGATAAAGCTGTTTATGGAATAGTTGAACACAAGATACCCTCGAATGTAGCACTGGAGGCCCTCCTGGCTGTTGACTAGTTCCGACAGTTTCTCATACATTGATTCACAATAATCTATAAGATCAAATATCGATTTGGTCCTTAGCGACTGGTCCAACTGCAACGATCTGAATTGTTCATTGATTAACTTGACATAATGCTTATTTGTATCTTCCTGGGACGCATTTCTAGACAGCTTTCCCTCAGATCTGGCGCTATCTTGCACGCCATAAAATTTACTTACAGGTCTATTAGTTTCATAGTCGGACATATCAATGTTATGTCTATTCAAAATGCTTTCCTTGGGTCCGGTCTACTGAAACAAACTGTTCATCTATCAACACACTTCTCTAGTATCTATTTGTAAAGGAAATGGATCTTTCTTAGTATAGAAGGATTTATTTTCTGATTTGTGTCAGTGAATCGCACTCAATTTATGACCAAGAAATGTTCAATGTTCAAATTTCATTATAAATATACATTCTATATGATTATGAAGGATTGAAAGGAATTGAGCCAAACCAATCTAATGGGTTGTCGTAGACGTTCTGATGCTGGGTGATGTTCTCTGGATTATTCGAGCCTTCTCTAGTATATACATTGTAGAAAATACCGTACGAGTTCATCATTTCTTCGTCGAGTTCTTCTTCACTGATGGGCTCTTGCATGGCTATTTTGGTGGACGAATATGCCTGAGGAGTTGCGCTTCCCGAGCTATAATGCAATGGATGGTGCTGTGATACCGGCTTAGGCGGATTTCTTCTTGAATGCGATTGTATTTGTGCTTGAGGCTTATCTTGAGATTGTGCCAGATTGGCCCGTTCATCTTGGTATTGAGAAAGCGGATACTTCTTTTGTTGTTGTGGGGTCTGTGATTTGTTGGCAAAATCGGTCAAATTCCTCATAGTTTCGAAGAAATCCATGCCTTCGTCGTCTTCTTCGTTGTTTTCTTGTCTTTTTTTCTTATTTATAGCATTTGTTTCATCTGGAATATATCTCTTTTTCGAAATGTTTGCCTCTACAGCAGCCGCAATTTCCACCGCCTGTGTAAGTGGTGTTAACGAGTTGGAGGGAGGCGTCGTATCTCTTGAAATGGGAGTTTTTGTCTTGTCGAAGCTCTGGCCGCTGTTGTTATTGCTGATATTGTTATTATTACTGTTATTATTATGGCTTCGGTTCAATAATTTGACCAAATCAGACTCCTTATTTACCTGGACATTGTTTGGATTTTCCGGTTTATTCTGTTTCTCATTTTCGGCGTGATGGTGGTGATGATGATGGTGATGGTGATGGTGCGTGGAGCCGCTATTAGACGGAGACGAGTTTGACGAATTTAGCTTCGGCACATCTGTAAGTGGAGGCAAATAATTAAAGTGTTGATATCTATTGAGTTGAGTTTCAGGCTCAAGATAGTATGCAGAGTTGTTTGTTACAATTTCTGACAGGGGAGAAGCACCCTGGCTAAATTCATTACTCAAAATATTGAACGGTGAAGCCAAACTCAGATATGACTGATAATTATAATCTTGTTGTGGCTGCACTGCACTTGGTGGAGAATAATGATGATGAATATGCTGATGTACAGTGATTTCTAACCCGAAGTTTTTAGCATAGGATATTAAATATTGGGCCAATTCCTTACTCTTTATAGCACCGCCATTTTGGTCATTGAATAAAGCCTGATGTGGGTAACTCTCACCTCTTCCGTTATCTGATAAGGTGTATTTCCATTCAACCTCACTATTCAGAGGTTTGCTCACCAGTGGCGATTTTTTGGCGGCCTGGGGAGCCATCTTAGATATATTAGAAAATGGTGTAGCTGATACAGATTGCACAGGATGAACTTGTTTGTTTAAAATAGAATGTTGTTCGCCTGTCGGAGCAGATAAATAGTCGTTCGATGCTATAGATGACAGTGTTTCTGGGGTGTTTAGTTCTTTATTAGATACTTTGCCAGCTTTCTTTCCATAGTTTTCAATCAATTTAAAATTTCCATTCGTTATAAGATCAACTTCCTTCTTGATAATAAGGTCAGCTTTTCCTCTGACAACATCCGTAACTAGCTTTCTCCATCTGTTACGACACGTCAACGACGGCCTTCCCTTGATCTGGCCCGCTATAGTACGCCACTTTGTTCCGTGTATCTTGACCTGTCTGATCAATAATAAGTCCTCTTCGTGGTCCCAGGGCTTAAGTCTGTCCTTGGTTTCGGGATCAAGCACCTCTATGTATCTCTTAGCACATTGATCGTCTGTTCTTCCCACTATGTCGCTGGAAACCCGTTGCCACGATGCCCCATACTTCTCGTATGCCTTTATCAACTGTTCGTCTTCTTCCTTTGTCCACTTCCCCTTCTTCAAGTTGGGATCGAGCGAATTGCACCAACGCTTACGACAGTCCTTCGGCTTCCGTACGCCATTGGGCGAGATCTTCTGTGCTATAACGTCCCACTTCACGATGTCCGGCTGGAGACTCTTGATCTGGTCCGGGTACAACTCAGAGATCACTTTTGTCAACTCCGCATCTTCTTCCTTGGTCCATGGCTTACGGCCATCCCTCCGAAAAGTCTGGAACCCAAGCGATTCAGTGATAGCCAACGGGTCGATCTGCACTAATCTTCTATTTTTCCCGTCATCGTTGTTTGAACTCGCCATGTTATTACAGTATAGTATTGGAATAGATTTACGTACAGAGATAATATATAACTCTAATTCTCACAATTTCCAAGTTATCGTATTCTTTACTCGCTTGTCTCAAATATATCACTTAAAAAAACCTAATATAGTCTATGCCTGATGTTCTTCCTAATGTTTATGATAAACTGTTTGCATAGTATACTAGAGTCAGTATAAAAAATTTGACTCGATACCTCTTCTCTTTGGTCACGTGACTTCAGCATCAAGATTAAGAAGATGAAGATGAAGGAAGAAAGTTGTTTAGGAGTGGTCTTTGGAGGTTCTAATACGCTTATTGTCGATCAACCTGAGCAAGTTACGCAACAACATGGCGATGGTGACCTTTCCGATCGAAGGGACATACAAACCGGCTCTCTGTTTGACGGAATCATCGAAGTTCTTAGCACTGGAGAAGTTTATCACCACGGCTCCGTTAGAGATGTGTTCTGTAGGGAACTTGTAGTTTTCAGAAGGGACCCCGGTGATGATGACATCACACTGGGGAGTAAGCGACTCGAGAGTGTGTTCAGAGGAGTCCAAGTCGATGACCTTGTGCCTCTGTTCCAGCAAGTCGTTACCTCTGGTGAACTGCTGGATGTTGTTGATGTCGACGGAATACACCGTGGCCCCGTCGTTTGCCAAAAGAGCTGCTAAGGGCCTGCCCACAATCTCTGACCTGTTGACAATAAGAACCTTTTTCCCGTACAATCTGTTCCCGTAATGCAAAATGGTGTTGTACACCCCCAAGTACTCGAGTATCTTGACCATGGCCAACGGTGTGCACGGCAAGATGGACTTCTGCTCGTTGTTTGGCGGGTCCAAGAACCTGACGTTGTGGTACAAGTGGTGGTAGTACATGAAGTTCAACCCCTCGACGTCCTTCTCCGTGGCAATCAATTGCTGTAAGTACTGGTCCTGTTTGTCGCCGAAAACCGGGAAATACACCATGATCCCATTGACAGCGTCGTCTCTGTTGGCCCTGATCAACTGGGACTCGAGATCGTTCTTGTCTACCTGCACAAGCTTGTATTCGAAGCCTAGCGACTCACAGGTCTTTCCCGTCCATTCTGCATACATTCTGCCAGCTGGGTCGTCATTGGCAAGAAACCCGACAAGCTGGGGCTTGAATCCCAACTCCTTGACGCTGTCGGTGATCTCGTTGATGTATCCTTTAGCAATTGTTGAAGCTAAGATGGTTCTTCCTGCGGGCTTGGTAGTTTGTGTGTTAGAACTTGTAGAAGCCATTATTGTTGAAATTTACGCCTAATGTTCTGTTGCTTGAGTACTTATCACTAAGAAATGGTTTATATTTATATGTATCCCACGTTTTACGAGTGAAAATTTACTGTAATCATTTATATTACTATATAATTAATGCTCGAGTCAAGTGAAACTTATGAAATCTAATTACTGAGATTGCGAAATTTTAATATTGATGATGACTCGGGGTTTCAAACGAGATTGTACTATGTAATATTCATCTTAAATGAGCACCAGCATTCTTGTATAAACTCTGCCATATGAAGGCCTCACTGAGAATGAGCTGGACGTCCTTTTCCTTCCACGAACCCGTGGGAGGGTTCTGCAAAAATAGTAGTATCTCTTGAAAATCCTTCTCCTTGAGCTCGGGACTGAACTTGATGAGAAATGCTGCACACACGTAGATGTGGAAGTTGTATGCTCCGAGAGGAGTTTCGCTGAAATAGGTGTCCCACATGCGGATGATAAACGGCATGGCCAACTCTCTCATGAGTAAACAGTTCATCCACCGGAAAGCAAACTGGATAAACTCTATTCCCTCGTTATCGAAGTGGCGGATTAGGTCGATGTCTATCTTGGAGATGAGGTTGCGCAATTCGTTGACCTGTCTGATGATACCAGGCTGCTGGTGGATGTAGTTGTCGGTGATGGTGTCGAGAAGCTTCGACAAACACCAGTAGGTGTCGGCTTCGATGATGCACAACACTCGAGACGACAATTTGCTAGGGTCAAAGTTATCGCAATTGTAGGTCATAAGCTTTGGGTCCGCAAGCAACTCCTGTTCCTTGGGGTCATTTTCGTCGAGTAGGCCAGGAATAAACAAGTCGTCGTTCTCGGCTTTGCTCTGTAGTTGCCAGAGGTAGTTCCCAAGAAAGATCTGGAAGAAGGGCGTACTCAAGTCATTGATACCCTGGACATATCCGCTGGCTGGGTGTCTGACGGCCCACAAATATAGCACTTTCCGTAACGATTGCTGCACTTCTGGATAAGAATACAACTTGATAGTAGGGTTGGTTCTTTTAACATCGATTTTAATCTGATGATATAACTGCTTTTCTCGGTTGTTGCTGGTGTTATTTACCGAAGCTGAAGAATCATTCGATGGGTTGTCTTCGCTGAAATCGATAGATGTAGCCTCGATCCCCTCTAAATACCCTTGTCTTTTCACTTTCAACGTTGATATTTGTCTAGATTTATTTGCAGGTAAGTATCCCAATAGCAATTGCCATGTTAACGACCTCAATTCCGAAGGTATTCCATTCCACGATATTTTCCTAAGATCATGAATGTTGATACTGCTGTCCCCGGTTAAAACGTTTCTAAATTTCATAAACTTTGAGTTCAATTGGTTCAATTTTGTGAGTTCATATGATGCCTGAATGTCAGCCTCGTCTAAAGACTCCTTTTGGAACGAAGTTTTTGGCGAGTCTGTTTGACCCTGGTCAACAGTCGCTGGTAACGTAAGATCTGGGTATAATAAGTCCATCATCAAACTAGGCTGTAGGTTTATTGTCGAACTGCTCTCAGGTGCTGCATTTTGAGCCGAATGTTTATCAGTTGATGTAGACACTTCGTTTATGTCGGCATCCCAATCATCATCTAGATCGGCATATCTTGTAATTGAATGCGATCTGCGTCCAGTCTTCAGGGTGCCACTAGTTAGAATCTTAGACTGGCTCGAATGCATATATGGCGAGGGCCTAGTCTGGCTGGAAATGCGTTCTGGTGATGGAGTAGACCCTAAGTGTGAGAACGATGCTCCCACTGATACAGTCCTCCGGACTGGAGATTTGTCACCACTAACGATAGTCCCGCTACTATTAGGTTTAGATGATCCGTATGAAAGATTCCCGTATATGTTACTATTGACCTCTTTGTAGTTATCTGATTTGTGTCCAGATTTTGGGCTACTTGTCAATGACAAGTTCTTAAGAAACGACGATAGATGTTTACCTTTTCCACCTTTTTCACCGAAAACAAACTCATTGTTTGTATTTTGGTATACCTGTGACATCTCTTGTTTCTTCTTCCCCATTCTTGAAACAAGATTAACGTGCAACTTATATATAACTGACAGTAAATTTGGATCTAAATGTTGCGCTTAATCAAAATGCTTTTGTGTCAAATATGGAAAACGAAATCTTTCTATGATATTTTTATATTAAATATATATATAATGGTTAATGAGTTAGTAGAGAGATCTAGGCAGATATAACTTCACCCTTTACAACAAAAGAACCTGGCTTCAATTCTCTGATAGAAGTGTGTAAAATACCATCATGGGTAATATTAAGAGTAACTTCTAACTTGGAGTTTGGCTTCAAGTCCTTAATAGATAATTCAGCTAATAATTCGCCGGCTTCGTAAACAACTTCTCTCTTGATTTCTGGTTCGTCGTCGGAGTATTCGTCTTCGGAGTCGTCTGAGTTTTGTTCTGGTTCAATGACGGTTTCCTTCACAGCTCTCTTACCTTCGTATAATTCAACAATAACAGCAGAGGCATCGTTATTGGTGACTTCGATAGATTTCTTGATTGGATAAGCAGTTTCGGCAACAATGATAGGTTGGAAGTTTCCTTCGGCATCCTTGACACCAATTGACTTAGATAAGTGTTGGGTGTTGACAACAACTGGTTGCAAAGATTCTTTAACTTCGTCTTCTTCAAAAGATTCAATCAATGAAGCTTGTAAAGCAGCACCACGGCAAACTAATTCAGATGGGTTTAAGGCCTTAGAATCGAGGGCTGGAGAAATAACGGTGGTTGATTCTGGGAAAATCATGGAAACGTTAGCAGCCAACTTAGGAGTGTGAGAAGAACCACCAACTAATAAAACTTCATCGATATCTAAGGTTTCTAAACCTGCCTTAGCAACAACACCTTCAACAAAACCAGTCATAGAAGATAAGACTTGTCTAGCAGCTAATTCATATCTTAATCTGTTAATAGTGGTGTGGAAATCGTAACCATCAGCTAATGATTCAATAGAACAAGTGGAGGTTTGAACATTAGATAAAGTCTTCTTGACTACAATAGATTCACTCTTTAACTTAGCTAAAGATCTAGCATTGGATCTTGGGTTAGCCTTGTATTTCTTTTCGAATTCCTTAGCGAAGAATTCAGATAAAGCATTATCTAACATGTCACCACCTAAGTTGTGTTCGTGAGCGGTAGCTAAGATGGTCAAAATACCACCTCTGACAGCAATGACAGCAGCATCAGATCTGATACCACCGAAATCGGCAACGACGTAGATCTTATCTTGTAAGAAACGGTCTTCTTCGGCAGATAAGTGGGCTAATAATGCAGCAGATGGTTCATTGATTAATTGTAAAACCTTTAAACCAGCTTCGTTAGAAATACGGGTTAATTCAGTTCTTTGGGCTTCGGTGAAATCAGTTGGAACAGTAAGAACGACACCTTCGATGGACTTACCGATGAAATCTTCGGCAGCAGCCTTGATTTGGACTAAGTGTCTCTTAGAGGCTTCTTCAACAGTGACGGTTTCAACCTTGTTATTTTCTCTGGTGATTTCGTAGGCAACCTTTCCATCAGCAGCCTTGACAGCTGGGGCACCTAACTTGGAGACAGAAATGTCAACTTGGTCGAAGTTCTTACCGATAAAGTCTCTGAAGTTAATGATAGTATTCTTAGCATTTCTGACTAATTGAGATTGGGCTTGGACACCGTGGTATTCGTCAGAACCAACGTATGATAAAACAGATGGGATTGAACGATCACCGTCTGGGTTAGCAATGACGTCGATTTTACCGTCGTTTGCTGCAACTGCAATAGATGAGGAAGTGTTACCAAAGGTAATACCAATAACAGCGGACATTATAAATGAGATAGATCCTAAAAATCGCTAATTATATATGATAAGTTCTTTGCTTCTTCTCATCCAGGTGTATTGAAAATTTTTGATGAGTATATTGCGATTATGTAATCAAGGCCTTTATCTTTAAGAGTGGTTGATACCAATTATATAGGGAAATAGAGCAGGAGATACAAGTGAAAATAGAGCATATTATTAACTTGGAGGTTGTACTATTGTAGATGGTGTTAATTATTACATTATAGGAAATAGAAGGGAAAAATATTGGTTTGTAGGTATTCAATATCAAAGCAATTGGGAGAGAAAAATTTATAAAAATATAGGTCGTACCCGGATTCGAACCGGGGTTGTCCGGATCAAAACCGAACGTGATAACCACTACACTATACAACCTATTCATATATTGTTAGAGATCAAGATGTTATAAGAGAATGGTAAACGTGCCGTGACACGTGAGAGCACTCTAAGAGTATAACACATCATACCACTACCATAAGGAACAATATAAGGAACTAGACTAAGTAGACGTAGTTAGGTATGAATAGGACTAGCTAAGTATTTAGATAGTATTGATAATAAATATAAATCACTTAGACTCACTTAAACCCCAACACAACTCTTACAATCTTATTAATTTTGATAAGAGAATATGATATATTTGATGATGTTTTTTTGCATCTCTTCTTGTATGATACATCCTTAACATGAACATCTTAGACATGATATTGAATATGTATATTATTTGGTTCATGTACAGTAGTATAATCTTGATTTAGTTTTTTATTATATTATACTACTATAGGACTCTTAATGCAGTTGGTAACTGCCAGTGGGATAGCGGCCACCTTTAAAAAGTTAAGGATATTCTGATTAGTCTCCATAAAGTCAATTTTAATGTAGAAAATATGATATGATTTCAAATTATATTTCTTTGAACAGGAAATTTCAAGTTGCTGGGAATAGCTAACAATTCAAATATTGATGTTTTTTGTAAAATCTATGGAAAAATGAAAAAATCATTGCAAAAATGAAAATTCAAGAAAACACTCCAATACAAGTAAGATTTATTAAATTTTGGATTGTTCATAAGAACTAGAATAAGCTATTTAGAGACAAGAATTTAAAATCTGCATTTTCATGGCCCAGCTTAAATATAATTGCCCCAAATTCTAGAAGTCCAAATATTCTACTTGCATCTGGAAAATACTTAAAGCTACGAAGGTCTCAACGTTCCCAATATATCTGTCTCTAAATATTATACTAGAACGATGCTACAATTATACTTCAAGGTATAGAAATTGACCTTAAACCACTCGGGATTCAAATACAACCTCCTCCAATTAGAAACATATACCAATGGCAAAAAAGCAGCTACAGCCATCGTTTTTCAACCTCCCCAGACTGTGTACTAGTATCAGGAAGCCAACCGTCAGATATCCCTACTATTGTAGTATAAAAGAAAACCAAACATTTACTCTTCTTCTCTCGGAGATCGCAGCCGCACTCCTAAGAATGTGTTGATGATTAACCGTTATCAATCAGGGTCAAATTCGAGAATCTTTATAGAGCAACTCTAACATAGGAGCAGCGCATATAGTGATATTAAGATAGTAGTTGAAACGTGTTTCCGTATAGAATAGACTAGGTGAAAAAAAATTAGGATATTTGCTATTTAAGTTCTAGATTAATTATTCATCTGTCGCAAAGGATATACTGGTGAAGCTAATAGAAAAAGGATTAAATTGGAAGATTAAACTATAAATTGGGTTTTTGGGTAAGATGGCAATGCAAAATAGAAACAAGAAGAGATACATTTATTTTATAAGTCTAGTGATAACATCATGTATAATATTCAATTTAACATCGATGAGTGTTTCGGGACAAGGATTCCTGCTACAGTTGATTTCAAAAAGTGCAGGAATAGACAAAAATGTAATAGATGAAAAGTTATTACAAATGATGAAGGAAATAAAATTGCCGGGTGATATGAGAAATTCGAAGCAGAACGCCCTTTCAGGAAGTAGTAAAGAAAAAGTTAAAAATGACAAGACAGCTAATGACAAGACAACTAATAGTAATAACAAGCTCCTGAAGGAGCTGCAAAGCTATAGCGACGAAGAGGAATATAATATCAGAGGAGATCCAGCCACCATGGAAAATAGAAAATTTCCTCATGTTCCGTATGATATCCAAAATACTAAAGATTTAGATTTCAGAATTTATTCTCATAATGTGAAAAACGGCGGTCATGAATACTTAGTAGAAGGTGAATTGAAATGGGCTGATAGATACAAGCTAATTGCTTCGTCCATATCGTTCCATGCTATGCCAAACACAATTGTAACATTGCAAGAAGTATATGATTTCCAATTAAAGGATATCTTACAAGAATTGAATCGCTATTCTGATTCTGAAAACCCAGAATGGCACGCGTACGGAGTTGGAAGAATAGATGCAAAAAAAGTTGGAGAGTTTGTTCCAATATTATACAGATCTTCAGAATGGAACTTAATCTTTAATGATACTATCTGGCTAAATGAAAATAATCAAAGGATAGCCTATGAAGGGTGGGATGCATTGTATTTGAGAATTGCATCTTACGTTACGCTTCAGAGTAAAGTCAGTGGGAGCCATGTCAATATTTTCAATACTCATTTAGATCATATTGGAGATATTTCAAGGTTGGAATCTGTAAGACTTTTGTCTAGAAGAATGGAAGATATTAATAGTTGGCCCTCTTTTTTGTGCGGCGATCTTAACTTTGAACCAAAAGAAGACTCCTATAAAGCCCTATCCGAGTATTATGTTGATCTGTCAAAGCTTGCTACTGATGATAATTCATATGGCCATACAAAATCTACGGTGACCGGTTTTGAGGGCGAGGTTCTTTTAAAAGGAGGACAAAACATTGACTACATATTTTGTCCTGAATATACTTTGAAAATGGATTCAGGATCTTGTGAGGCTAATGGAAGATTAATTAATCCATTTTTGAAATTAAAAAGAAGAGGTATGTTACATTCTAAATTTGATGGAATTTACATGAGTGATCATAGACCTCTCGTTGCTGATTTCATACTAAGTACTAAATGCTGAATTTTTAGTGTCAACATTTGCATTGTTATATTATTTCTATGCATATAGATTTATTAGGAGGATTTCCTCATTAGATTTAGAATTATGACAAGAAAATCTTATGCGTTTAATTAAATCCTCTTCTTTCGTCGTTCCTGGTGCTATGTAGTTCTTGTTGTTCACTGTTTTGCAATTATTCCTTAGTGTTAATACCCAAGTGTAATTGTGACTTTCCTTCGTTTTTCTCCATCTTCTTTTCTTGCTCATTTTGTTCAATAGAAGTGTTAGGAAAAGCGGTACTTTGCTGCTTGACATTATCTAATTGCTTCTTTACCCTTTTTTTCTTCTTTTTCTTTTTTTCTCCATTTTGTTCAACAGAAGTGTTAGATATAGTAGTTCTTTGAATATGTTTACTAAGATCATCAACCTTGCTTATATGCAAATTCTTTAATTCTTTTCTCCAGTCTAAAAATTTAGGAATTACGGCTAGATCTTGTTCTTCTTGAGATAAACTATAAGGATATAACTTAAGAACATCCTCACCAGGAAATATGACCATTCTATACAATCCTCTTTTATATCGTTTTGAATATCTTTTGATTGTCAATTTAATAAACTGAGATATGAATGCAAACCATTTATTCAATATTTTCATGGAAAGTATTTCGTTTTTGATATCCAGTAAATCGAATTTTATTAACTTTTTTAAATTCAAGTCCTTATCCTTTAGACCAATTGCTAAATTCTTTGTTCCTGCTAGATAACACTGTAGGTACGTTTTTTTCTGTACAGAAGAACTCGATCTAGTTTTTAATTCCATATAGTTTTCCAAAATCTTCCTTTTAAAGGTATATGGATCACCACATTCAACCTTTAACTTTTCAGGATCTTCTACGATTGCATCTATTTCGCAGGAAACTAATACTTTTGTATTTATAGATGGAAAATTATGCATAATCATCGAATTATACTTTATTGCATTATTGATAGGGGGAACAAATTTAAAATCGGCTTCTGCATTACTTGTTTTGTGAGTGACAACCTCTTCAAAATTATAGCCCGTCATTGTTGCCCGATTAATCGAAGTGCTGACTGATCTATTAGACTCAAAGAATATCTGGCCATCTGAATAAACTACACAATGGTTGAAGCGGGATTTGTTAAAAAATATATACAAGCAATCGATTAAAGTATGACGAGAAACTATCATGTCAGCATCAACCTTCTTGTTTTTGTTCTTCTCGTAATGCATTAGTCCAACATACTTGGTTCCCTTGACATTTTCATTCGTATACGTACTTCGACTGAAAAACGTATAATTTTCATATCCCTCTCCTAAATCTATGTCTTGCTTACAGATAGAAGTTGACTCACTCTCTTTATCAAATATTCTTTCGTCTTCATAGTAGTACCGTGCCCCTTCACGGGTGTAGTTGACATTTAGATCTTCGTCTCGTGAATAGAATAATTCTTCGTAGGGTGATTCCTTTATGATATCAGCATCTTCAATTATCTGTAAAAATTCCGGCGTCCTTACAAAGGACATGGGTATCTTTCCTTTCTTCACACATGATTCCAAAAAGGAATTATAAGTTATATCCATAATAGTAGCATAATATATGGCAATAGATATTTCATTCAATCTATCGCGCTAATATTGAAATCAAAACAATAATACTTAATATACTTATATTAGTCGTCAAGTAACACTACTCTTTGTATACATACACTATGGAAAACCCACACGAACAAGTACAGAATGCATTATTATCACGTATAATAAATAATATGGTACGTTTCAGCGAGAAAGATGGCCATCATCAACGATGCTCACACACCTATCATTAAATAAAAGCACAGCAGTACTAACGTATTACAGGAAAACTTAAACGAATCATTCGTAACAATGAACAAGTTCTTGCAAGATGTAAACAAGAGGAATCTTGACAGTGAAATTTTATCTCAGATGTGGGAAAGCTACCTTAGAAATTCTGAATTCAATCTTGAGGCTACGGGGCAGAAAAAGGAGCCTATCTAAACGTGTTTTTGTTATACATATTTGAATAAAGTAGTATTGGACTGATACTGGGTGAAAAAAAAGGAATTGCAGGTATTGCTACTGGGTATTGACTATTATCGACAAAGCTTGTTGACATTTCAATGGAGAGGAAGAATTTAACTTCTGAGGGATTTTCAAAGTTCAGAAATGTCAAATACTGATCATTTGACTGAAACGTTGTGTTACAGTTCTACTACTTATCTTTTATTCTAAAAAAAACATGATAATTTATTGTATAGTACAAAATATATGAATGTGAATACGAACCATCGAGCAAAATTAGTATATCATGATGCCTTAACTTCTCTAAGTCATGTCAATAATAGCACAAATCTAGAGAAGTGATAGAGCATATGCTGTACTAATTATGAGTTCTCTATGTTAACAAAAACGTAGCCTGATTTCAATCGTGCTTCCTGTAGCAGACGACCGCAATAGTGCCGCTATCCGTAAAAAAAACCGCTCAAAACTAGTGTCTTATGATTGCATAACTTATTGGGTTGGTAATAAACCATATCTCTTCTTTAAAGTGACTCTTTGTTTGGAGTACTTGTCATCTGGTGAGAATCTGGCTGGGTGAGCAGACTTGGTGATTTCACCTTCTTCGGTGACCTTGTTTAAGGTGTAGATTCTCTTACCGTCTTCTCCTAAAGTGTACATCAAATGCATGTTGCCTGGATCTTATTATATATATAAGGTGACTTCTTTAAACTTTACTAGTTTATCAAGTCTATCTCAAGATGAGCTTGAAAAAAATTCAGGCTCATGATTAGTTGACTCGCACACGACATCTGTTTTTATCAGAATAATGCTACGTTCATAGTAAAAATGTGATAGTGAACAGTAAGTAGATTGCATTCTACATATTGGCATTTACAGCATTATATACAATATATCAACAATAGTACCCATAAATGGCTCCGCCTAAAAACGATGTGTTTGCGGATCTATTCCAAAGAGCTAACCCTGGCTCCAATACTAACAGCCACAAGTTGTCGTTACACGAGAGGCAGACAGAAGCCAGGGGGTCTGAAAAGGCCAACAGGATTAATAATATGAACAATAATAACAGCAGTTGGTCGAATTTGGATTTTTTATCCGGGTCAGATATATCTAATGGCAATTCTGGAACTACTTCGACTCGCAGTATGACTCCCCAGATTCAACAACCAGCAGTGGGAAACAAGACGCTAACGATTGACCCCTTTGACATATTCAACGTGACTGGGACTAAAAAGGTCAACAATGTCGCTGAACCCATTAATAACAATAACGGTGTGGGTCAGAGTACTGGATCACTTTTGGATGATGATTTTACTGATGCATATCATGGAGCAACTGAAAAGAGTTCTGGATTCATCAGCGAAGAACCCGCGACAAGACCATCTCCCGTACCTTCTGGAAGGGCGAGTGTAAATAATTCCACAACCTCTGTGAATTCAGTAAGCAGAAAAGATCATGTATTAGCAGAGTTGGTAGATATTGGATTTTCCGTGGATGATGCTAATGAAGCTATCCTGAAAGTTGGTCCTGATTTGCAAGGGTGTGTAAACTATGTTATGAATAAAGGCAATCAGAAGAATTCTCGAAAGACTTCTCAGAAGAGCCAACACCCATTTCATGCGCATAATGATGGAGATATTGCAGGCAAATTAAACGATTTATCTAGTGATTTTTTTAACAAAGCATCGCTCTTTTTGAACAAGTCAAAGGATACAGTAATAAAGAACATAAAGCAATACCAAGATGGATTGGCGGAAACGCCTGAGTCGAACATGCCAGCTTGGATGAGATCACAACATAAATATAAAGCAGATGCTATTGAGAAGAAATACAAAGATGAAGGTGCTGAAGATTATGGTTCGGATGAAGAAAATATAAATAGAAACGCTATCAACGAATTCATGAGGGCACAAAAGGAGAAGGACAAGGGAAAAGCGAAATTGAGATATAATAACTGGAAACAAATGACCAAGGAAACTGTATCTTCTAGCAGAATTTCTCCATCTCCTAGAATGGAATCCCCTAAACCTGCTTCACCGAAATTGCAGCCTAATGTGCCTTCTCGTTCATTTTCAAGCTCGCCTGCTTCTTTCACTCAACCCCAGCCAAAAACACAAGCTTCTTCCAGTCCCCAAGCTACCGCTACCCCTCTTCATTTTAAACCTACTCCAGAAGCCGACTTACTCGGCTTAAATGATCTGTCTTCATCCAGATCAGAAACCTTCAAAAAATCGGGAAACAATCCCGACACAATGTACGTGCCTTCCTCCAGAAGAAGAACCAGATCTTCTGAAAAGACAGTCGCAACGCCACTTAATGAATTTCAGCAATCGGATTATAGTACATCTAAGGAACGGGCTAGTGAATTATTTACAAATGGTGATTATGATAATTCCTTAAAGTTTTATTTAAGAGCATTAGAGGCTTTAGCACCTAAACACGAATTGAGAGTAATCATGAATTCTAATGTATCCATAAACTATATCAAATTGGGGGACTATAAGAGAGCTAAAGAACATTGTGACACTGGTCTTGAACTCATTGACAAATCTGATTTAAGCAATGCTGGTATACAGATTGATGGTAAGCCCGTTAAAGTATGGTATATCAAATTATTGTCTAGAAGGGCAGAAAGTTTAGAGATGTTGGAATCCTTTAAAGAAAGTTTGAATGACTATCTTGAGCTAATTCAATTGGGAGCAAACGATAAAAAGATCATGGATGGTAAGAGAAGGGTTAATAATATTTGTAACCCACCTCCTAAACAAGCTCCAAAACCACAAACGAGTAGACCAGTTTCAGCTGCTAGTAGTAAGACATCCACTCCTAGCAATGAAAACCTCTCAAAATTAAGGGAAAGGGATATCAAAGCAAAAGTGGAAGAAAAGAGAAAGTTTGAATTACACGATGTAGTTCAAGATAAATTGCATCAATGGTCTAATGGTAAGGAGGATAATATTAGAAGCTTATTATTATCATTACCTACAATTCTTCCTGAAAGACTTGGGTTCCCTTTCCTCACTACTAAAAAGTTAACCATGACTGATTTGATGTTGCCTAAGAAGGTAAAGATCAACTACATGAAAGTGATCAGCAATATCCATCCAGATAAGTTGAGTAATTTTGAAACTGAGGACAAGATGCTCTGTCAAGGAGTATTCATCACACTTAACAAATCATGGGATATTTTCAAGGAACAAAACGAAATGAATTAATGCATAATAAATATAAGCCAAATTGTGTATGTTAAATAGTTTAATTTTCAGTTTCTGTTGAACGTTTTGCAGCTAACGGATCTTGTACGACTTATTTCATGCACTCTTATGAAAGGAAAATGCCATATTGCGCATCCTTTGTACTAAACATGTAGTAATATTCCATAAGTACGCTATATACATGCATGTTTCATTCTTTAACCTATTTCATGCTGGGTTCCTGGCAAGTCAGTGAAACATTCTGGCGTAAAACCATTTACCATAAAAAGCAAAATTGAACATTTTCCTCTGCATATCTCTGCACTATGCTCTGGCCACATGGAGAGGCTGAATTTTCATGACCGATTTTTGCAACCCTCCATGGCTATGAAAAAAGCATTGCCCAGACCAGTGTGCAGGATTTACGAAATCGAGTACAGCCTGCATACGCAACGTCAATTTACCACATGTCAGTATTAATCGATTGACAGTTAAAAAAAACAAAGCAAAAAAATATTCCGATACCGGGAGTCGAACCCGGGTTTGCTCGGTGAAAGCGAACCGTGCTAGCCGTTACACTATATCGGATAATTGATATGTGTTATTTGTGGTGCATTATCACTAGCAGTCTCCTTAGTCTCAACTTCCGCTATACTGACCCACTTTTCGTCGTACCGCCCCTCGGGAATTTCTGGGGGGGTGGACAATACGTCGTTTATGGATTACGCATACAATATGTATATTTGATACTTGCGTGAATCAGCGTCATAAGGGTTCATTGGTGCTGTGGTGATGTGATTTCAATCAGAGTCACAATCACATTCCGACATCAGTCTAAACCACTGAAGAATACTTTTTCCTTGGACTGGAAAATGAGCCATGCTAAACCTTTGACACTATAAACGAACCTCGCAACGCCTCACTAGGAGCACTGAATCAGTGTGAGAGTTTGCGAAAAGGCTCAATTCTTTACCCCCTGTAGCATAGCCTGTAATTATAGGTAAAATGGATAGTTCAGGATATGACCGGGCTCCAAACGGCAATAATTTTAAATATATGCTTATTGCTGTATTTAATTTTCACAAATAATAAACATTGTAAGAAGTAGCAAGTATTATAATTTGTATTCCAGTATATATAGAGTTGTGTAAGCTAATTCAGGGAAAATCTTTTTAGGAACCACCTGGGAAAATAGAACAGACTAGAGAGTATTAGAATAGGCCAAAGCGGAGCTATTTATTTCACGGATAGAAAATCGACAAGCAGGAGATAATCACTTCACTACATTAGTTTATAACACACATAGAAACTCGATGGCCATTTTCAGATCAAAGTCAGGTAAGGATAAGCTTGGGGGTGAGATCAACGCCCAGGATCAAGCAAACTTCAAAATCCACACTGCCAACGTCCACGATCCTATTTTGACGGCTGTGAACGAAGCACAACCTTTCCAACAGGCTGCTGACCACTCCACTGACCACAGAAGACCCAGTTATTTGAGTGAGGGCTCAAGTGACATCAAGGATGTCTTTGGCACCCAAATCGTGCAAGCGGACGTTTCCAACCCAACCAGAGCCAGAAACGAAAGACCACTTGACACCATCAGGGGCTTTGAATATGCCATCACCGGTGACTTGAATTACAGAGACCAACTTGAGACCCCACGTTTGGGATGGGGTTTCCACGAAGACTTCTCATACTACAATTTAGCAGGCGATAGAACCAACCAAGCCAGCGACAATGCCTACGATAGACCTGTCATAAACTTCAATTCTGGCGAAGACCAGGGCGTTTACAAGGCGGGAAATTACAGTGCTGCGTCCTTGAGGCCTGAGACCAAGAAGAAGAAGAAGTTGTTTGGCAGAAAAAAGTAATTTAGCTATAATTTAGATTCATAAAAAGGAAAAAAAAACTTGAAGTGTATAGTTAAGTAATCAACCAAATATCCTGGTTGCTCTTATATATGGGTAGTAACGTTTTTATATGGAAATAATGACTGAAATTAGTATGATCTTTATGTTTCAAGTAATGTGTTTGATCGCGCTGTGTGGAATTTTCATCTGAAACAAACCAGATCTTATGGGATGAACAAGTTCTGACATTTATAAATAAGAAGTATTTTCAAGAGACCTGTATCAGCATTAAACAAGGCAAATATGAACGTTGAGTCGAATCAACCTAGACAGGTATCATTTAATGTATCTAACCACTACCAGATCCTCGAAATCGTGGGAGAGGGGGCATATGGTATCGTGTGTTCAGCGTTACACAAGCCAACACAACAGAAGGTTGCAATCAAGAAGATAGAGCCGTTCGAAAGAAGCATGCTTTGTCTCAGGACATTGAGGGAGCTCAAGCTATTAAAGCATTTTAACCATGAGAACATCATTAGCATTTTGGCAATCCAAAGACCTTTAAATTACGAATCGTTCAATGAAATATACTTAATCCAGGAACTTATGGAAACAGACTTGCATCGGGTCATCAGAACACAGAAGTTGAGTGATGACCACATACAATATTTTATATACCAAACGTTGCGGGCGCTCAAAGCGATGCACTCTGCCAACGTTCTCCACAGAGACTTGAAGCCGTCTAATTTACTTTTAAACTCCAACTGTGATTTGAAGATTTGTGATTTTGGGTTGGCTAGATCGATAGCGTCGAGTGAGGATAACTTCGGGTTCATGACAGAATACGTGGCTACAAGATGGTACAGAGCACCCGAAATCATGTTGACTTTTCAGGAGTATACCACCGCCATAGACGTGTGGTCCGTTGGGTGTATTTTGGCTGAGATGTTAACAGGAAGACCCTTGTTCCCGGGAAGAGACTACCACAATCAATTATGGTTGATCATGGAAGTGTTGGGTACGCCTAATATGGAGGATTACTACAATATCAAGTCCAAGAGAGCAAGAGAGTACATCAGATCGCTCCCTTTCTGCAAGAAGATCCCCTTCCAGAACTTATTCCAGAATAACCCTGATGTCAATCCGTTAGCAATAGATTTGTTGGAAAAACTACTCATTTTCAACCCGGCCAAACGTATCACTGTCGACGATGCCTTGTGCCACCCATATCTCAAATTATACCATGACCCAAACGATGAGCCTGTCAGCGAAAAGATACCCGAGGACTTCTTTGATTTCGACAGGAAAAAGGATGAGCTTAGCATAGGGGAATTGAAAAAGATGTTGTATGACGAAATAATGAAACCTTTATAAACCTTGACAAAATACTCTCCGTGAAAAATATTCTTATTTAACAATTATATTTAAATATTTATATTCAATGCATATATATTTATATTACAGCCCCTAGTAAATGTCCAGCTGATGTCTAATGTTTGCATCTTTGTCTCCTGGGACCCTAATAGCTGCTAAATATTACTATTCTCAGTAGTGCACATTCCCCAAAAAGTCATATGGACGCGTGTTAAAAAAAGCCCACAAGATCCACAACTTAATCATTTAATAGCACAAGTTCGTCTTAATCACTGATCAAAATATTAAAGTAACGAGGTTTCTGGGATGAAGATTTTTATTTTCACCATCCTTTTATCAATATTTGCGGCGGTAAATGCCCACAATGTTTTGTTACCTCCTGGCGGAAAGCGCTGTTTCTTCGAGAACTTGAATACTGACGACGAGTTAGCCATTAGTTTCCAGGCCGGGTCCAGAGACCCAGGAAGTGCAGAACAGCACTCTGTTGACTTTCATGTACGTATACCCTTGCTTAGATACCGAATGACTGAGGCACCCTAAGATACTAACAATTGTCAGATCATTGCACCAAGCGGAAACATTGTTTTGAACAAACAAGACATGGATCACGGAGACGAAACCCTCAGGGCAACTTCATCAGGAAAATTCCAATATTGTTTCTCCAACGAGAGATCCAACAGAGTTGATATCGACGTTTCGTTCAACGTCCACGGTGTTGTGTACATCGACGTCAACGACCCTAAGTCCGATACCTTAGACTATGCCATCCAGAGAATGAGCCAGTTGACCAACGAAGTCAGGGCCGAACAGGGCTACTTAGTTATCAGAGAAAGAACACACAGAAATACTGCAGAATCTACCAATTCAAGAGTCAAGTGGTGGTCGGTCTTCCAAATCATTGTTGTCGCCGCCAACTCGCTCTTTCAAATTTACTACTTGAGGAGATTCTTCGAAGTTAGAGCCGTTGTATAGTTCATATTTCTATACTTACCCCTATATCCATCATATATACATCCACAAAATACTATACGGCATAATTTTTGTATTCTGCTTAACTCCAGTTGACAAAAAAATAGATCACATGACTCATAAGAATTCCCCTCTTCGGTGAAAAGTATATAATGAAGAAGGTCCCTATATTTATTTATAACAGCAGTAATATTAAGTTTTATTAGTATATACTATGGCGCAATTCTTTAATAACCTTACGGAATTACCACCGGATCCTTTGTTCGGCTTGAAAGCCAGATACAACGAAGACACACGTACAGAAAAGGTCGATTTGGGTATCGGAGCTTACAGAGACAATGAAGGAAACCCATGGATCTTGCCATCGGTGAGAAAGGCAGAAGCTGAATTGATCCAGTCTCCTGGATACAACCACGAATACTTGTCTATCACTGGATTCGAGCCATTTTTGAAGGAAAGCGCTAAAATTATATTGGGTAGCAACTCTCCTGCGTTAGCCGAGGGAAGAGTTGTTAGTCAACAATCTTTGAGTGGTACCGGGGCATTACACTTAGCAGGTGCCTTTTTGAAACAATTTTACGTCGGTGCACACGATCTCTATGTCTCTAAGCCCACTTGGGCCAACCACAACCAAATCTTTGAGAGTATTGGTTTGACTGTGAAGACCTACCCATATTGGGATGCGGCTACCAAATCTATTGATATTGATGGGTACTTGAACACCATTGATTCTGCTAAGAATGGTTCTATTTTCTTGTTACATGCTTGCGCCCACAACCCTACTGGATTAGACCCAAGCAAGGAAGAATGGGAGAAGATTTTGAAAGCCATCTCTGATAAGGGCCATCTCGTATTATTTGACTCGGCCTATCAAGGGTTTGCTAGTGGTAACTTAGAAGAAGATGCTTATGCCATCAGATTAGCTATTGACTCAAAGGTTATTAAGGTGCCAATTGTTATTTGCCAATCGTTTGCAAAGAACGTTGGAATGTATGGTGAAAGAGTCGGTGCAATTCATATCATTAATAGCGAAAAGGATGACGCATTGAACAGGGCAATTAAGTCCCAATTGAACAAGTTGATCAGATCGGAGATTTCTAATCCACCAGCTTACGGAGCTAAGATTGTCCACAAGGTCTTAACTACCCCAGAATTGAAGAAACAATGGGAACTTGACTTAATTACCATGAGTTCTAGAATTAAGGATATGAGACAAAGATTGAAATTGTCATTAATTCAATTGGGTACTCCTGGTAATTGGGATCACATTACTAACCAATGTGGTATGTTTTCTTTCACTGGGTTGAACCCAGAAATGGTTTCAAGATTGGAGAAAGTCCATGGTGTTTATTTGGTCAGCTCTGGTAGAGCCTCTGTTGCTGGATTAAATGAAAGCAACGTTGATAAAGTTGCTAAGGCTATTGATGAGGTTGTTCGTTTTCATACTGGGAAGCCAAACTTGTGAGTATATAGATCTATAAACGTATGCTTAAGTGAATATATATCGGTTACATTTAATATATCCTTCTACAATTGTTATTATAATTATCCATAATATGCATTATAGTTTTTATTAACCTAAATTATTTATCCGATTTCAACGCCAATTCTTGCATTCTAATTATTAGTATGTATAAAAATGCCCACTTGTGAACAAAGGCAACAATTAATATTCGATTTGACCATACAACCTGCACTATCAGTTATATATAAAATTAATATGAGGCCAAACAAATAATAATTAAAACACCAAAAATTATCTCATTTACTTTCTTCTGAAAGAACAACCTTCGGTCAACTTGGCCTTACCACCGGTTGGAGTACATAAGACAGTAGAGCATTCTTCACAAGTGACAGCGGTTTGAGCGTGGGAGAAGACGGTGGTGATCTTTAAACAACCTTGACACTTAACATCCATGAAGTAAGATCTTGGAGCTTGAACTAAGTTCTTTAACTTGTGTTGTTGAGCTTCAGTAGCTGGGCTTGGGTGTAATAAATCTTGAACTAAAACCTGTTAATTAGTTAGTATACAATTCCCTCTGTTTATACATCATGGTACTTTGAATGTAATGTTGTCATAAAATCATTTTACTAATGAGAGCCTGGATCAGTTCTTTTTCTTACATATTCTGGTGCCTGAGTGAAGTAAGGACCTCGATAACTTTGACTCAAGACAAAAATTTTACATCCAGGTGGATGGACCCATATCCAAACATTGTTTCCAGCCTTTTGGTGACCTATCAGTTTCTCCAGTTTTATTCAATAAGTATTACTTCCACACAACTTTTGCGTTCTTAGTGTACCATGCAATGCCACAACTAATAAATTTCATCTACCTCTTCTAGTCAACATCACAATTTACTACTTTTCAATCCGGTAATTTTACATTCACATTCATTATACAAGACCATATTCTAGCTTAATTTAAACATACCATTGTGACTAAACTCTGTTGTATATTAAAGTACCTGTTTACTAGTTTCTTTATGGATTAAGTTTTTTTCAACCCTAGAGTGAGGAACCCCAACTAGAATTTTTCATTTTTTTCTTCAAATCTGATTACGTAATTAGTGTGCATTCGAGGAATCGAGTCCGAGGGGAGTTGCCCTGAAAAATAGAAAACACACGTGAATAAAATGAGATTTTGTGTAATAATAAAGGTAGTTAAGAATACAGAGGTCCTAGTGGGTTCCCCATCTTCTTAATTTGAGTGCTATTCAACATGCTAAATAGGAATAGAGGCCATTAAAACGGAAATATTCTAGTCATGTCTATAAATCAGAATTGTTTTTTTCTCTTGTAATTGCTATGTAGAAGATACTGTTCGGAATGGATTTATCTACATCCGAATCATAGTTGGTAACGTCGGAGTTTGGTGAATAATTGTTGCAAGTGTGTCTTATTTGCCCTGGGATTGTACCTCATGGATGATTTGTAAAGGAATTAGAGTATTGGTTCTAGTGTGTTCATTAGTAGATGACTGTGTAGGCAACTGAAAAAGCTGCGAAACTCACGACGAGACTTTTGAACTCTCACATTCTGCCCAAAAGAGTAAAAACTAAAACTCGTTTCACAATATGGTGTGATTATGAATTTAGAGGTTTGTTAATTAGACTACTGAACAAACTGTTAAAAAACAAAACATCTTATTTAATAGCATATTCGCATATAAATATACGATAAAACATCGTTTACTATAAATAATATATAGAATTTAAATAACAGAAGACTATTTCTTCTAATATACTTCAATTTAGATTATAATGCAACACTAGCCATTGCAGCAACTTATTCCAACAATCAACCTGCAGAATTCAATGACTAACTGAAGTCAGCATATATTCTTGAAGTAACTAATAACAATTATAATTATAATGATAGACGTAAATAACTAAAGAAATCTCTGATCGTAATTCAGATTTTCATTTCCTAAAGCTTTCTTGTAAAAATCACTCTTCAGAAAAGGAATATTTTATAACAAAAGGGGAGAATTAAGAAATAAAAGACTATATACGATTATATTATTTCCTAAGTCTATACCTAAAATAATTTAGAAGAAAAAGCAACGCTGAGCCTTGTACATGTATATTGTTGATATTCATTCTTATTATTTTGTTATCAATTAGGATGTCATAAATGGATTGTTAATTTTTATATTTCCTTGGGACCATGTAAAATTTGTATCGCCTCTCAAATAAAATATCATATCAATTCATATTTCTAATTAGACATATGAGCCCCCTATTAATTTAAAAAATCATAGCAGCTAATTGTTGTTGTTTATGGATAACAAAAAAAAAAATTGAACTCGCTTAAACGGAGACTTGACAAAAAACACGAGGAAAAAGGAGATAACTTAAAGCAACAATATGAATACTTCATAAAGGTTAATAAACAAGAAACAAGCAGAAGTCCACTAGTAATAAAAAAACAGAAGTGGATCGTGCAAAATTATATCCATTTTTGATGGCATATTGAGCTACATATCAATTGAAAGTGAAGGCTTTTTACTTGGAACCTCTCTTTTGTTTTCTTGGTGGAGTAACAGGTCTATTGTTACCAGCATTAGAAGGTGGGTACCTAGGTTTTTTGTCAGCTGGCTTTAAAATCTGGAAGGAACATAATAAACTTTCGTCAACGCTCATCATAGCACCAGCGTTATCAAATTCACCACAGTAGTTTGGTGCTGAGAATAAAGTAACTAATTGTCTTTTTGAGAAAAATTCATAACCATCTTCTACAACTTGATGCGCTCTGCAAATTAAATCCATATCATGTTTTTGTAAAAATCTCGATACAACGTCAGGACCGAAGGTAAAAGATACACCTCTATCATTTTCTGACCACCCAGTAATATCCTTATCAGGATCGGACCACAATAAGTCACATAATAATCCGACATCTGGGATATCAGTAGGTCTCATAACTCTTCTAATTTGTTCCATAGAATTTAAGTCTGGAGACAAACCTCCATGCATTGTGAAAATCTTCTCATCAATAATAGCTGCAATGGGCAAACAGTTGAAACAATCTGTGAAAGTCTTCCACAACTTGATATTATATCTTCTCTTACATTCGTCATAAAAACCGTAAATTCTGTTAATAGAAGCACATTCGTGGTTACCTCTTAAAATAAAGAAATTTTCAGGATATTTAATCTTGTAAGCCAATAACAAACAAATAGTTTCTAATGACTGCTTTCCTCTATCGACATAATCACCTAAGAACAAGTAATTAGCTTCAGGTGGGAAACCACCGTATTCAAAAAGTCGTAACAAATCGTAATATTGACCGTGAATATCACCACAAATTTTAATTGGAGCTTCTAATTCTAATAAAATTGGCTGTTGAATGAAGATCTCTCTGGCTTTGGTACATAAGTAACGAATTTCATGTTCCAATAAGGTGACCTGTTTTCCCGGTCTGGAACCTCTTACTTCTAATAATCTATCAACAATCGAGTCGATGTCAGCTTCTTGGTGGTCAACTGACATGATTGTATATGGTTTTTCTATGCAATATTTATCGACGGATCCTAGGGGCAAAAAATGTTCGTGTCGAATTAATTACGCAACGGTCTTACCAATGTCGGGCTGATGAGTATTAATCTCCTTAATTCAGGTTCTGGTTCTCACCTACTTGTGGTCAATTACTTATCAAATTCTCGTTCAACTCCAACGTAACGCTATGTTTCGGATGGGGGTTAAACTGATTAATCGGTATGTCAAGGAAATATCCACGTATCTAAAGTAACACGTAAATATTTATATCCAAAAAAATTGCTTTCTTTGCTACCTATGGTACACCTGTGTCTTGTAATTCCTTTGTTTGTCAGCCGAAACTTTCAAAATTTCCAGTGCAATTACGTTTACTATTATTAAGGGATGGAGAATATCAGTCGTGTTATCTAGTCTTCAACACCACTTTTTTTTCTATCAAAGATATCTTCCCTATTATATGAAAGTGTATACCGGATGGACCTCCTTGAAATATAATTTTATTAAAAAAAAATTTAATAATAGACACTAATAGAAATGTTGCTATATTATGATTTGTTTTTTTTTAATGATGAAAAGGGCTTCTTGCCTTAGAAAACTTCGACTTTGGGAGAAAAAGAAAATTTTGAAATTTCCCGCAATTGGGTCATGTTACCCGGCCGTGTGAATAGAGGCAAAGACATGGGGATGTGTGAGATAAGATGTGTTTATTTTGCATTGTGTGGGACGATTAGCCGCTATATAACAGAGTTGTAGTGTCTATTTGGGAGAGAGTGTATCTTGATTACGGTCAGACATTGTAAATTGGAGGGAAAAACGACCGGAGACCCATTGGGGAGAGCTACGCTGCGCTAGAATTGAACATCATCAATAACAGCCGCTGAGATGAATAGGGCACCATCGTTTCCTAATGTGTATGTTGTGAAGAAAGTAGCTGAGGCAGACAGTAAAAGCTGCTCCGTGTGCTACAAGCCGAGTGCCATGGTGATGCTTTCGGAAAATAAGGGTGACTTCTTCTACTTGTGTCCATCGCATTTGGATGACCCGAACTTCAGTGTGGCAATAGAGCTGGAAGAATATGTCGAGTTGAAGCACCAGAAGAGCGAGATCGAGAAGAAGGTCCAGGTTGTACAGAGGGACATGGAGGCTAATAAACCGTACAATTGGAGTCGCTTGGCACAGAGAGTTGGCTTAGGAAGAAAGGATGACCTGGGCGATCTGTCGCATAAGGAGGAGGCAGACAAGAAGGCAGAAGATATGAAGGCGGAAGACAAGAAGAAGAACACCCCGGAAGATAAGTACAAAGAGCTAGAAAAGGAATTGACGATCCTCAACGTCAGTCTCAAGGATACATTAGACAAGTTAGGTGCATTCAAGTTTCTGAAGTACGCCTTGGATAAAAACATTTACAAGATGCGACTCCAGAATCAGTTCAAAGCAAAATTGGCCCAGAAACGGGAACAAGAGTTGCATAGTCCTGGGTTCTTTCCCAGTGTTCCTACAAACAGCATTGGTAAGCTGGATTCATAAACTGGGGCTTTTCGTTGGCATACGAGATGCTGCTAAGATATTACCAAATATTACCTTGCATTCTAGAAACGATTCATATGTATAAATTTTTATTTAATTACTTGGGCTACTGTATATACTTTTTCTATTGATTTACAACTTTTTCATCAAACCAGTTCTCCCATGATTCAATCTTATTCTTCAAAACGGTACCTCCTACGAAATCCATGTTACCTTCTAACAAATCAAATTTGAAGTTACCCTTACCAACAACAGATAGCCAGAATTCTCTCATGTTCTCATAGTCCGACGCATCTATGTCGTTGTCATCATCTTGATCAATTCCTGAGTTTTTGTTCTCCTTACCTTCTAATTCTTCTTTGATCAACTTGTTAATTTCCGATTCTAACATTTCTCTGACCTTAAACACTGGAATTGAGTCAAAAAGGTCTTGTTTGTTAACTGCAAACATGAAATCAATACCGTTAATGAGTCTCTCTGTCTTAGTGAATAATTGGAATAAAAATCTAGCAATAGATTTAATCAGTTCACCTTGCTTGATAGAAACTGAAGATGAATCAATGACGTATACAATTCCTTTGATTTCTTTCAAGGTAACATCTTCAAATATTAATTTATTCAACAAATTGGAGTATTTCAAATGGCCAGGGTAATCAATTAATTGAAACTTCTTAGTAATTGCCTTGTTAGCAAAGGGTAAATCAATTTCCGTAATGTTTGGTTCCATAGAGGAAACTGTGCTTACTGATAAATCAGATTCCTCATCTGAGGCATCTCCAACAAGTTTGTAGTATAATGCTGTCTTTCCACTATTATTTAAACCTAAGACCAAAAATGTTGGTTTCTGTAATGCTGAGGTATTGAAGTTATTTCCAAAGTTAGCAGTTTGAAGGTAAAATACCCCCAAAGTAATTATAAACCCAACAAGGAGGGTTATTAATACAATTTGAATTGAATCCATACCGTTTAATATTTGGTTTAACGTCAAAGAAATCAAATTGAAGAATGATGAAATGATAAATTATCAGTCCTGCACAAATCTTGTCCAAAGAATTTTACTTTATTTGCATTCACTATATAATCGTATTTTAATTACCGTTGACAACGCTAGCACCGTATTCTCTAGCCTTTTGAATTAATAATTGATCAGCTAAAACCAAAGCAGTCATGGCTTCAACAATTGGAATTGCTCTTGGAGTGACACTTGGGTCATGTCTACCTCTAGCAGCTAAGACACCACCCTTACCATCGTAGGTAGCAGTTTCTTGTTCTTGAGAAATAGTAGCAGCAGACTTGAAAGCAACAGAGAAGTAGATGTTTTCACCGTTGGAGATACCACCTTGGACACCACCAGAGTTGTTAGTCTTAGTTCTCAATCTTTCACTTTCATCGTGGTAGTAGAATGGATCATTGTGCTTGGAACCAGGAATAGCAGTACCCATGAAACCGGAACCAAATTCGAAACCCTTGGTAGCCGGTAAGGATAACATGGCATGAGCTAACTTTGCTTCTAATTTATCGAAACATGGTTCACCTAATCCAACAGGACAGTTTCTGACAACACAGGTAACAATACCACCTATAGAGTCATTGGAGTCTCTGTACTTTTCAATTTCTTTAACCATAAGATCTCTGACACCAGCATCTGGACATCTGACAGGACCTGCAGCATCAACTTCATCTCTTGTTATGGTATTCAAAGTCTTTTGGAAAGTTTCATCTAATGGATTTCTGTTCATGGCAACTTCACCAATGCTACTAACAAATGCAACAATTTCAACGTTATTAGCCTTTTCTAAGAATTTTTCAGCAATTGCACCAGCTGCAACTCTACCGATAGTTTCTCTGGCAGAGGATCTTCCACCTCCAGAGGAGGCCTTGAGGCCGTATTTCTGTATGTATGTCCAGTCAGCGTGGGATGGTCTTGGGTATAAATCAGTTTCGGAGTAATCGTGTGGTCTGTGGTCTTCATTCTTGACTAACATGGCAATTGGAGTACCCAAGGACTTACCATTTTCAGTACCTGATTGAATTTGGACTTGGTCTTTTTCGTTTCTTGGGGTAGATAACTTACTTTGGCCGGGTCTTCTTCTAGTCAATTGTGGTTGGATGTCAGCTTCGGTCAAATCCAAACCTGGAGGACAACCATCGACTATACAACCGACAGATTTACAGTGAGACTCACCGTAAGTAGTGACACGGAAAATGTTACCAAATGATGACATTATGTTTATGATTCGAAGTGCCTAGATCTATAATATAGGTTATCAATCCTGTAATAATCAAAAGTCTAATCTTTTTTTTTTTTTTCATTTATTTCATGCTTAGAAAAACTTTCTTTTCCAAAAATGAGTAATCGCTACGTCAGGTGACTTTTCGTTTGACACCTCTTGGACTATCTGGCATGATATTGCTATTCTCGAAGACGAGATCGATAAGAGAAGATACAAGGATGGATGGTGGCAGTCATATGTGTTAAGTAATCAAAATTCTGTAGAGGATTTATGTAAGAAAGTTCATCTTGGATGGTGCTACTTTTTTTTCCTGAGAGGCTCTCCAGAGTATCGAGGAATGTAGTGAACTCATGATTCCACTGCAACAGTACCGCAAACGACACATAAAAATCTAGATATATAGGGCTGTAAACGAGCCTATTATTATATAACTAAGTTGCAACATACTGGCACATATTGTCACCAAATGACACATTTTCTCGGTGTCGCTGAGAGCCAAGACCAGGTGTTTCGTTACGAGTCTGCAGGTATCATCTAGCCGATATTATGTAGTATCCCTTTATAACCATTTATATACACCATACAATACAAAAACATCTCCCTGTATGGTAGTACTATTTGTTACTCAATGCACTGGAGAGTATCTCAGTGTCGCTTCGTCGATGCTGCATTTTGCGGCATGTTGAATTCAGTAACTACATAACTAGCTCTTAAGGAGGAGCCAACCAAAAAAACTACCTTCATAAATTACCAGCTTCCCTCTCTTTGGGATGATGGTTACCCCATGTTCCGGCAATGATCATGGTGCTTGGTCCTGGCAAAGCCTGATGTCGTTGTATATGATGCGAGCCTTCACTTGCCTATTTGGGAACTTTAGTAAACAATAAGTATGTTCTCCTTAAGGTTAATGCTATCGAAAGGATAAGGAAGTTTAATTTATAAAATATAGCACTAGGACATTGGAACAGTAAACTACAACACAGGAAAGATGAGGATTTTCGCTAGCTTGCTAGTATTTGCCGTTTATCTAATATCGTTCGGTGGCTGCGCGAAGAACAAGAACTGGAATACTCTATATTCTTTTACAGATGGAAAGGTTTATGTGCATTTAAACAATAATGACTTGGTGTCGTTGAATTTCTCTATCACAGGATACGATAGCCTGGATGATATGTCATACTTGGGGTTAACAGATGGTCAAACAGTAACTTCACTTTCACCCCCACCTGAAAACGCTACACTCGTATTAATGGATGGCGATCTTTATGGTTTCGTGAACAATTCGACAAGCTCAAGCAAAGACACATGTGGTTGTGGAATAATATCGTTGGTTAAATATAATAATAATAGTGATAGCTGGTCTAGTGTTCCAGACTTGAATTTTGATAATTTAGACGATGCTTCTTTTCTTCAACAGTCGAGCTATTTAACTTCTCCAATAAACAAAGAGACTCTATACATATATGGGGGACTTTGCGAAGAAAACAACGAAGCTTCAGATAGGCTACTTTCATTTGACTTGTCAACATTGAAGTTTTCCAATATATCGACATCAACGAAGCCACTGTCGTTCTATGGTGCTTCTAATGTTTTAGGTCCAGATTCTCTGACTCAGATACTCATTGGTGGACAGAGTGATAATGCATGGCTAAATATGTACCAATTAGCAACTTGGGACTTCAGTTCTGGATGGTCTTTTCAACAGGTGAAAAAAGATGATGATATCACAATCAATTCAAGAAGAAGTGCTTTAGCATTGCCTGTTTTCAATCTGCTCGCTAATAACACTAAGGAAACAATATCAAGTGATCTTGAAGTACTGGAAGTGATTTTGATAGGTGGTGATTTATTAGAAGACCTTGCTTCCCCCACCTTTGCGAGACTTAGCATTAAAAACAGTAATTGGGAATGGGAGAATATTACCACCTCAATGAAATATGATGAAATATTAGGAGCAGTGACATTATTTGAAACTTTGGTTGTTATAAACTCTACAGATGTTTCAAAGAGAGACTCCAACACCGAGTATAAAGTAAACTTGTATTTTATTGATAACTTTGAAAGTGTGGACAGTATTGAATCAAATACACCTGCAGATGCTAGTGGCACCAGTGACAATAGCAGTGCTACAACTATTAAGAATAAGGCCATTATAGGTAGTGTGTTCTCGGTTGTGGGGGTTGCATTTGGAATAGTTGGAGGGTTATATTACTTGAAAAGAAGAAAAAGAAAGAGAGAAATAAACGATTTAAATAATATGGATTATCAAATCGGAAACTTCTATGACCAGGAATCTACAATCTCTGCAAGGTCCAAGAATTTAATGAACGATACCAATTCGACTTTAGAAGTGGCATCGTTTGAATCGTGGTTCAAGAAGAGACAAAGATTTGATGAAGAAAGAATGAAAACAGTAAGAAATAGCTATTTACCTTCAAATGAGACGTTGAGCAGTGATACTTCAATTTCGGAGCCTGCTCCATTAACACCGGCCACCATACATAAAAGCACATTCAAAACCCAAATATCTCCAATACAAAATGCATTGGTAAACAGATCCGTGTCTAGAATAAAGGAATCATTTTCCTTTAATAATAGTGTTCCATCTTCGCCAATCAATGGCACAAACGAATCTAATTCGATAAAACCAAAAAGAAGCATCATATCTCTTTCCAATAAAAGACTCCCCACCCAAACTGATCTGTTGTTTGCTCGTGAACGCAAGTCGCTTGACATGAACCGTCTCCAAGAGTTGGAGTCCTCTGATGGCGACGTGGCGTCTCTGTCTGAAGAGTCGTCTGTGGACGATGAGGTTGATGTGCAAGTTCTCGTCAGTTCCAAGAGAAGATCTGTGTTACGTATCGCCAATCCCGACCTCGACCAATCGCTATCCTCCACCAAAGAGGACCTTACAATCCTCCTCAAGGACAATTTACCAGAAGAACTAGAGTACATAAATACAAGCGACCTGATGGAAGACGTTTCTCACGACCCAGAAAAGCCATTGATATCAAGAAATGACTCAAAAGCTAGTCTCAGACAAAGAATACCGTCAGGTGAGAGAACCATAGACTTTTAGCTCTCTTAGAGTGTATATTTGTAGTATATTTGTAATATAACAATCTTCTAATAATGAGAGATCGATTAACTTTTCCGGTCCTCTATCTGATATCCCAATCGCCTCCAAAAATAAATTGAACACTGAGCATTATCCGTCGTATATACACACGACATAGAATAAATCCATTGATAAGATTATTTATTCGGTGGATACTGGTGTGATCCAAGATGAATATTGACAATGATTCTAATGGTAATCCCGTCTATTCAGATTATCGATTTGAAGAGTTTGATCGAGTGAATCAATCGTCTGGGGATAGAGGTAGTAAACCTGCGATAGGAGGCATGGAGGACAACGAATACAATGGGCTCTTTGGAGTGGATCAGTATGTAATGCAGAACGATCGAAGTGGTGACTCTGTTTACACTGGGGGGACGCAAACTGAAGCTCGATTTGGTGACAAGGGAGATGCATACATTCAGAATATCAGCATGAACATGCCAGGAGGGTTCGTTGTGTATGACAAGATGGAAGTAGAAAACAGTCCATCGTTCACGCTAGAGCTGTATGATGACCCTATGATGGAAATGGTCTCTAAAGACCAAGATATGAACTTGGATTCGCCGTCTAAATATAGCAATCAGACTAACCTACGAATAGGAGGTGCTATGGACCCAAGAGAGTTGGATTCAGATGGAAGGATGCGCTCCTTATCCATTAGCTCACATACACCAGAGAGCTTACAGGTATTTCATGATGATCCCATGGAACAAAACAATATGACGATGCAAAATAATCAAAGAGGACCCGGTGTCAATTCAAATGTCTTTGGAAATGAAAGTCTACAGGTAAACAATGCGAATAGCAATTTCTATAATGAGTTGTCACCACTAACCACAACGACTTCTTTGACTCCATCAGTGGGGTCTGTTTATTCCACCCAGCCTTCTTTTTTTTCAGCACAACAGTACATTACTAGAAACTCTTTGGATCAACCACCATCACAATCAATACACAGGCAATCAATTGACCTTTTTCAGAATAGTAGACCTTCTATAGATAGCCAAAGGTCATCACAAAGGCATAGAGGTCAACCTAATGGTAGATATGCCAGCTTTACAAATTCTATAACAAATTATATTCCATTTATGAATGGTAACCAGAGATCTACTGAAAACTCACCAAATTCTGCTTCCATATCTGTTTCTTCACCAGTTTATTCTAATTTTGTATCACCAGTACAACCTCAACCTAGATATAACATAAGAAGCATCTTTAAAAGCTCACAAGGCCCAAATACGGAGCAAAATAATAATAATAATTTTAATGACAATAATGATGATATTAATGGGGTCCGAGGTTTTAATTCTACTGGAATAAAAATCGAAGAAGATGTTAGTGCGTCTGAATTTTTGTTAATGAGCCCGACAAAGGAATATGGAGAATCTGATCAAGGATATGGAGTCTCAAATAATAAGAAAGATAAGAAGCCAAAGAGAAGCTTGTTTACTAGGTTTAAGACCCCTGTAAAAACTGAACATTACGATGGTAATGATCCGTTTAAGCACGAAGATTCAATTAAACCTAATAATGATTTTAGCAGTTTCGAGCATGGTAATACATCTGGTCAGGATTCTTCGTTAAATCAAAGTTTGTCTTCTTCTATAGCTCCAAATTCCAACTGGGGACTTGTGGACTTTGGAACACAGAATAACACATTACCTAATAATGAGACAGTAAATTCTAATCAACAAGAACCAGATTATGCTGCTCTATTCGAAAAGGTGGGGAAAAGAAAAAACATTGTTAATAAAAAGAGTAAGGCGAAAATAAAAAATGATACCCCTAACACGAACAGTAATAATGTGGAAAGTTCTGTGTTGAGCAATAATAGTTTGAGTAATCAAGATGTGAATAGTACCGATTGCATAAAGCAGGAAAATATTAGTTCATGTTCTTCAAATATTTCTTCTTCTAATAACCCTAATCAAAGTGATACAAAGAAGTCTAATTTCATGATGCCTAATTCTTCTACGACATCCACTTTTGCAAATGCATCAAAAAGAATTTTAGGATCAAAATTAATTCTGAAAAAGAAAGATGAGGGACAAAACTACATAATTGAAACAGATATACAGAGAGATGTTGATGTAGAGATCGACTTGAAGACCTTGGATTTGCCCTCTACCACTCAGATATTTCCGTCTAATATAGTGAGCTCCAAAACTAGGATCAGAGGTCGTAAGGAGAATAAAGAAGCAGATCTTGTAGATCTGTCTAAAATATACCAATGTAATTACTGTTCGAGGCGTTTTAAGAGACAGGAACATTTGAAAAGACATTTTCGGTCTTTGCATACTTTTGAAAAACCATATGAATGCCCTATTTGTCAGAAGAAATTTAGTAGAGCAGATAACTTGGGTCAGCATTTGAAAATACATAAACAAGAGGATGAGATGATAGAAAATGAGTCGAACATAATATGACACTAAATAAGAATACACATATATATGTATATAATACTACGGATCATTTTACATTTTTAATTATATGATATTTAATATAATATAGCTTTTTTATATTCATTAAATAATCTAAATGTCTAAAAATCAGTCAAAACAAATAACGCTGGATGCAACTAGAATTGAAAAATATGAGAAATATGCATGGTATTCTTAACCTGAAGAGATTATTGGGTCATGATTTGATGAGCTCAACTCTTCGTTTATTTTATCAGAAGTTATTTCATCAATAATCTGATTCTTTGATTTCTTCGGAGGTTTTGTAATACAGTTGTTTGTACTACTTGACACACCCCCAATGCAAATATTCCTTTCTCTGTGTTTCTTCATTGCATCAAGCCTTGCAAATTCCTTTCCACACGGGCACTTGCAGTATCTTGCTTCTAAGTGTCCCTTAATATGTCTATTCAAATCGTGCTGTCGGACAAATTTCTTTGGGCAGTAAGAACATGCAAATGGACGATCACTCAAATGTGTTTGTATGTGGGATCTAACGTTGTATCTTCTAGTGAATTTCTTCCCACATCCTTTATAGGTACAGGTGAATACCTTATCTTGATCTGGCCCTTCCCAATATTGGTCAAGTTCACCTGGTGGGAGTAAAGAAGTTTTCTTGACCTTTCTCCTAGGCGATGATTGTTGAATATGCTTTTTAACGTCTCTAGATGCCTTTGCGTTCGGAGAAATGATTGGACTCCACTCTAATTTTATACTATTTCTAGCAGGTGTTATAGGTAATTGATTCTTCAATGGGGTTATTTGAGTAATAGTCGCATTAGCATCTACCGTATCGTCATAAGTCATGTTTGCATTTCTAGTTGGGCTCGTGTTATATTTTACAGGCGACGAGTTCAAAGATTGATGATCGATAAAAGGTGATGATTGTCCATTGAATTCAAAATTGGATTGTTGGGAGGAAATGTTGTCGTTAGAAGCATAATCACTTTCTGAAAAGAATTGAGGTGCATAGAAATTAGCATTATTTCTTAATTGTGGATGCATTGGTGATGAAAAGTGATTATGGTTTAATTTTGTCAATGTTGATCTTCCTGGTGATGGTGATGGTGGTTCTGGAGATGACTGCCATTCTGGAGACCCATTTGAAAGTGTAGGTGGTGAAGGAGGAGGCAAAATTGTGTTTTCATACTTATCCTTCATACTCAATGGGTTCTGGGAGAATTGCAGGTTATTTGTCTTTTTATATTCTACTGGTTTCTGCACGGGTATTGGTACGAATTTTGGAATATTGCCCCGATTGAACGTATTTACTTGTTGTCCATGTCTCAACGGTTCCCCCATGTTTGGCACTTCAATTTTGTTAGATCCATTGTCGACATCTAACAATGGAGCTATATCTTCAACATACTGTACTTGATTATTTGCCTGAAATTTCAAGTCCTGTAAATACTTAATTGAGTAGTTATTGATAAGCTGATCCTTTTCGTTCCCTGGGTTAGGATTGCGAAAATAGTACTTTTCCGGTGATGGCGATGGAGGAAATTTGTAGGATTTGGGATTTTCGTTAGTGACAATATAATCTTTCTCCTTTTTCTGTGTTTCAGCTTTGACGAGTTCGCCGTCAAATTCGTCTTGTTCATTAAGAAATATTTGTGGGGGGAGCTCCTCGTTAGAAAAGTTAAAGTCCAATTGAGCATTTGAGGGTTGTTGCGATAGATTTTTCAAAAGCTCGCCAGGTGAAATTGATTTCCCAAAGTCAACTGACGGCTTCACCGATTTGTAGAGATCCGTCATTCCTGATAACGATAGCTGCTTTGTGTGATCTGCAAACCCAAAGATTGCTGTTCCGCTGATTTTTCTACTGTGTTTTGCCTGGTGTCCATTCTTCTGCTCATCTTTATATTCTCTGGCACCACTGTTAACAAACCCAGAAGGAACGTCTAGATCTTGAATTCCTGTCAAAGTCTCGTTAAACAAATTGTCTATTTCGTTGTATCTGTCTCCAAAGTAGTCCTCGAAGTCTTCGTGTGGAAGAGGAATTCTACTACTTGAAGTTTGAGTATTCCAATGTGTGAATTGATTCATCATGAAATAAGCTTCTGGCGTAGACTCTTATGTATGAAAGATGGGCTGTGTGCTCCTCTAGTTGTTCTCAAGCAATATAATTGTATTGAAATAGTATAGCAACCTTTTTTTTATTGGATATAGTGTAAAGTGAAGAAAAGAAGGAGCTTATCATTTAGAAACACCAATTTCACTAGGAAAATATGGTTAATACATAAAGTAGGAGGTGATGCGAAATTCATAATGATTCTTTTGTTTTGCCTATTTAGGAATTAGATAAACATGTCTAATTTATTTTCAGAATTCGTTCAAAAGAATAATTTGCGACCTGCACCTAGATATGTGTAGAATTCGACCCTTCTGCATCCTATACTTGTTGCTTGCAAGATCGACTTACAATTTCATGTTTGCATTCAACAATTGATAATCTGCCGTTATAAATAGGATAAATATATAAATTTTAATGATTGTTATATGAAAACTACATAGAATTTATGATAAAGATGTCTAGTGTAGAAAGAAACAGATGATGAGTCTAGGATTCAAAAAAGAAGTCTAGGTTGCTCACATCAACAACATCTTTCTTGGGTCTTCGATCAATTCCTTGACGGTCTTCAAGAAAGTGACGGCTTCACGGCCATCTAAAACTCTGTGGTCGTAGGTCAAGGCCAAGTACATCATTGGTCTAGAGACGATTTGACCGTTGACGGTGACTGGTCTTTGCTTGACACCGTGTAAACCTAAGACAGCGGTTTGTGGCATATTGATGATTGGGGTACCGTATAAGGATCCGAAAACACCACCGTTAGAGATGGTGAAAGTACCACCGGCCATGTCTTCCAAAGTCAACTTACCGTCTCTGGCCTTCTTACCTAAGTTGGAAATTTCTCTTTCGACATCCAAGATAGATAAAGATTCAGTATTTCTGACAACTGGGGTGACTAAACCCTTTGGAGTGGCAACAGCAACAGAAATATCAACGTAGTCTCTGAAAACTAAAGTGTCGTTGTTTTCAATGGCAGCGTTGGTGGCTGGGATATCCTTCATGGCTAAAGTAGAAGCCTTGGCAAAGGCACCCATAAAACCTAACTTTATACCGGTCTTTTCTAAGAATTCGTCCTTGTACAATTTTCTCATTTCCATTAAGTTAGTCATGTCAACTTCATTGAAGGTGGTTAATGAAGCAGCAGTGTTTTGAGATTCCTTAAGACGTTCAGCAATTCTCAACCTCATTCTGTTCATCTTAACTCTTTCTTCGTTTCTCGAGAAGTTGGTGAAGCTAGCAGTTTCGGCTGGCTTGGATTCTTCCTTCTTTGGAGCTGACTTAGTTTCTTCCTTCTTTGGAGCTGACTTTGCTTCTTCCTTCTTTGGAGCTTCTTCTTTCTTTGGAGCTTCCTTAACTTCCTCCTTCTTTGGAGCTGGTTCGGAAGATCCAGCTGGTGCTTCCCCTTCTTCGACCTTGGCTAATTCTTGGCCAACTTCAACAGTATCTTCAGGTTGAGCTAATAACTCAGTGACAGTACCGGAAACTGGGGAATTCACTTCGATATCAATTTTATCGGTTTCGATGGTAGCAAGAAGTTCATCTTGTTGAACATATTCACCGACACTTTTAGCAAAGGAAGCTAAAGTACCTTCAGTAATGGATTCAGCCATTTCTGGTACATTCACGGTATGGGATGCAAAACGTCTGAAAGTCAAAATACTGCTCTTTTGGCTGTTTAATGGCTTGTATGAGGTTGTTTGGTAGGATCTAGATGCAACGGTGCTGGCGACCTTTAAACCAGTGCTTACTACTGGTTTTCTGGCGGCACTTGGAATACGTTTTAACGATGATTTAACACTTCTGGACAACATTGCTTATGAATGAAGTATCTGAGGAATATGTAGTTTTTTTTTCTAACTTATAATTCGTTTAGAATTCAACTCCTTAGTTACAACTTTCCAAACGTTTTCTTGAATCATGACGGAAATCTTTGTGTTACTTCCCCCGGTTTAAAATGGCATCCGGTACTCTGAAAGTCCGCGCCTGCTATTGGCTAGTAACCCGGCGAAGAACGGTAAAAAGCAATGACGAGCAGCATTACTGGATGAATGTAAAGAAGAATAAGGATCCTATGATAGCGTCAATAAGGTAATTGTAAGAAAGCATATGGAACACATACGCACCTCAAAAAATTAATGCAACCATTTTACACATTTATATGGTCTGAATAAACTTGTAAGTAGGTTAATCCGCCTTTTCATTCCAGTTCTTTTGGTACAAAGATCTCCTAAAAAATACTATTTTGGAGTAAATAAATGCCATGAAATGTATAAGAAGAGATGGCGTTCTAGATATCTTGCATCCAATTGAAATTTTGACAAAAGATTAAAAAAATGATGATAGCCCGATGCGGGGGTCGAACCCGCAGCCTTTTGATCGCTTCTCTATTAAGAGTCAAACGCTCTACCGATTGAGCTAACCAGGCAGCCAATCATCTTAGCCCGACGCGGGGGTCGAACCCGCAACCTTTTGATGTCCTTTTAATAACCGATCGTTTTTAAAAGTCAAACGCTCTAGCCATTGAGCTAGCCAGGCTCTATCTTGCGCTTGTAATTAAGTTATAACTTTAATGAGGTAATTTATAATATGGTTTAATCGTAGGGTTATTGCTACTTTATCTGGACCTAACTCCCTTGGTGAGTTGAGTTCAGAATTGAGATATAGCAGGGGTCTTTATATAGTATAGGCATTCGTATGACTGAGTAATAGTTGATTAATCTTGAACAATAATTTAGTAATATGAAGTGATCTGAAATGATTTGATCTGAGTGGTATCATCATGATGTGTATTATACAATACTAGAATTGTTCTCTTATAGCGCATCTTTTTCTCCATAGCTATCATGATATTAATTCTACCTAGCTTTCAAATTTATACTTATACTCACTATAAATATTTTTATTTATTGAACGTCCTACGTTCTACGTATATAATCCATTAATTCATGTAATATATGTTCCAATGAAACATAAAATGCACAGTAGTCATTGATATCAACGAAATTGTTTCTTAAGTCATACAAAATCCTTTCGTTAATTTGAATTAATTCTGATTTCGCATTGTCACTTAGCATATTCACATTAAAAATCAATGAGTTTAAAACTTTTGGATTGGCGCCAGACTCGCCATCGATAGAATTGATGGTTTTTTTGCTTAAACGTGCTTGCGAAGCGCCAGAGTTTGTAAATATATTATCCATATTTGGCTGTGGTACATCCATAGTATTAAATAATTCATGCATATTCATGTACCCAGTAACTTGAAAATCAAAAAATTGAATGCTGCCATTTTGTTCATTAGTTAAGGTCTTCGATTCGTTAAATGCACTGACTTGTGCAATAACGTTGTATCTCTTCAATATATATTCCCACATCAAATTAGTCAAAGACAACATTCTCTTATATTTTTCATTCTTAAACCATTTCCTGTTCAAAATGAATAAGGCCTTATTAATCAATTTGACGTACACAACCAACTCATTTATAGTCATAAACTCATATTTGAATTTCACGACCATTATCACAAATAAAAGAATAATGGAATCCAAGGGAATCGTTCTCTTAATATACCAATTGTACTTTCCATATTTAATAAAATCATTATACTTCAAAAAATCATTCAAGTTATGCAAAATAGAAGGAATCAAATTATTGGACATACTCTCATAAGAAAATCCATCCAAATGGTTTAACTTAAGCAGTGAAATAGAAGATTTATCAAAATTGGCAATTATATTAGCTTCTTGAACTTTCCCGAAAGTATCAGCATATTGACTTAATGATAATACACCGCCTCTGTTCTTCGGTAAACTGAGTTCATATCCTTCATATGAATCCTCATTTGAACCTGATTCACCTAGTAAAATCTTTTTATGCAATAACATCAATGCTCTATCAACAAAGCTGAAAGAATGATTCTTAATAAAATTGATTAAATTATTTTCTTGAACTGTGGTGGGTGGATTAAGCTTATAAAAATCTTGCATTTTAGAAATGGATACAAGAATAAACTTGAAATAATCTACAATCATTGATTTTATTTGATTGACCTTTTCGTTAGAAATATTAGTCGAGAGCCCATTATGCATCTGATAAACTAATTCACTTAAGATAATATCATATCTAAATTTAACATTCATGGATAGTATCGAAACATTTATTCTCTTCTCTATTATCGAACCATTCTTATGAAATATAGGCTCCTCTTCATCTGGCATTACGACATTGAAATCATCAAACCTGCAAACAGGAGGTAAACAGAAATTGTGACTTGTTAAACCATCAAGCCCAAATATAACCCACCATAACAAACGTCTAAATTTAACAATTTCCCAATCAGAAATTCTCAATGTAATAATAGGGTCTTTATGTAATTGTAAAAATTTGGCGTACCTAATTATTTGAGACATTTCCATGGTTGATGGATTAGGCGAGGTAGACTGGATAATTACATTACCTAATAATAGTGGCATTGTCTTTAACCCATGTGGATAGTTATAATACTGACAAATCTTATTAAATCCCTTCAAGTATTTATTAATATCCTGGTTCAATAACAAGTTATCATATTCTTCAAACTCTGATATTGTTGCGGCATATAATATGGGAAAGTACAATGTATAAAATTGTAAGTGATTAAACTGCTGTCCATCCGGACTAGAAGAAGATCCAGTGTTAGAGCTCAAGGTAGAGCCAGGTGTTCCGCAATTCTTACTTTTCCATTCCCAATATTTGTCATGTTCTCTGACAAAATCACTTAAATTTATCACTATTGGCAATAGTATATGAACAGAATTAACATACCGATCAATAAGTTCATACGACCTATCCTTTGATGCAGGTAGATGGGTCAATAAATCTTCCAATAAGTTCTCGTTATCGTAATAAGTATTTGTCCCATATAAATAATTCATAGTAGTTTCAGGATTGGATGCATAAGCTGTTAGCGAATTATTAATACTTGGATTTTGTATTTGAGAGCCTGAATTGATACTATCTCTTTTGATGTCTTTGTTATCTAAATTCTCAGTCAGATTAAGACGGTTTCCATTTATATTATTCTCAGACTGATCAACAAAATTAGTAAAGTTCAAATGAGATGAATTGAAGGAAAAGTTTTCGTCACCATGTGTATGATTCTCAGAACTCAATTTGCTAGTGACATCATTTCTCGAAAGCTGGTTCGAATAATTTGTGTTGAAAAAGTTATTTGTAATGTTGTTGGAGTTGGTGTTTACTATTGGTGTTTGAAGCAAGCTGTTGGTACCATCCGGGCTAATATCGAATTCCCCATTTACACTAAATCCATTAGTAAGGTTATTCATGCCACTAACGCCATTAGTTTGCATATTAATATAACTCATCGATATATCTGCTATGCTCATACTATTCTTGTTGCTCCCCTCCGAAGTTGTGTATTCCTTTGGCGAAGGAAGGAAATCCATAGTGACAGTATCTATTTGCTCTTCATGCTTACTGCTTTTGTCTAAGTCTGACGAACAGTCAGCTTCCTTCTCCTTGTTTTCCTTTTTTCCCTTTCCCTTGTCCATGTCCTTGGTATCTGCGTCTTTCACCACCGTAGCCTTTTCTTTTGTTGTTTTTGATGAGTTCTTACCTCCCCTGCTGACTCTTTCGTTCACAAAATACTTGCACTCGACACCTAGCTTCTCACAGTTATTGCACAAGGGCTGAACTCTTGAACACTTGATCTTCTTCGAGTGGCAGTGCACACAACTGAGGATCTTTCTTTGTCTTGTTTTCTGCACTTTCATCACCTTCCCGTCAGCTAGCAACTTCATCTCTGCACTTCGCTTTCGTTCAACTCGTTCGTCATCCCTACCAGTCAGAAAGTGAGCGACTTCTAGATTTTCACTAACTGGAACCAGTGCCTCTGCTTTAAACTTTTCAGGCACGCTATTCGATAAATATCCCATCATTGCTATCCACTTGCACGTCGTCTCTACGAGTACGAATTTACTTGATATTGAAATCTGGTATTTTTGTAGTATTGGAAACTTCAACGCGGGGATAAGATCGGTATAAATATGGCGGATTTGTAGCCCGTTGTCATACATAGCGCAGAAAAAAAGAACAGGAGACAACCTTTCACTTCGTTCTCTCTATCGGGAATGTCCAGCTTGTTTCTTTGTCTACGTAGATGATATATAACATATATAGATGGAAGAAGGCTACAGCAGAAATGCTATCACCGGTCTCTTCAGAAATGTTCTGGTTCGTAAGGGTACTTTTGGGCCCCGGTAGAGCAATGTTTGAATTATGGATATATATGAACGACCCCTACCAAGAATACAGTCTGGTTAGGTACCACTTTGTTTGTGACTTTACACCTACCTGGCAACCGAACTATATATACTTTATGTTGGGTAACGGTTGAATCGCTTGTATTAACCTAATTTGATAAGGTACAGAATGAACTTTATTGCCCAAAGTGGCACCCAAACAATGAACTCACGAGCTAAAAGGTCTAACCAACACACCCCCTTTCTATGCTAGAGCGGAATATCATACGTTTCCTAGCGCAGAATACACTATATTCCCACGAGTATATCTTCGCTAGGATGTAAGGGAGTGCGCAGCTTCTGCATCACGTTCAATTCAGTAAAATGTGTTTAACACCGAGAGATTTTGCGGGGGGGACTTAACTGTGTTTACATGAACTGCCCAGAAATTTGATCATGCCCACATGTACGGATCACATTGTTTAGGTGCCAAAAAGGGTAAGATAGCCAATGACTAGCAGCCAGGCGACTAAGTAGCTGTGTGTGCAGCTAGGCTTTCGGTTCCAGTATAAAGTGAAATTGAGAATGATCTCGAAGTCGCCAAAGTGCCCGAATCTCCTTCGGAGATAGTAACATTCTGGGTGCAAATTTGGCTACACCAGCTGGGGCCGGTTTCACGTAACATACAATAGTATAGACAATGTTCGACGCACTCTACGTAATCAGTAGTCACTAGGGAACAGCAAAGACCACGCACATAGCAATTGAATATGAAAATGACTATGAAAGTTCGAGTAGACACAAAAGTATTCCAGAACATCCATCAAGCGATCAAACGCCACGTCAGATAAACGATTTACATTCTTGTCATTTTCTGCTACGAAAAAATTATATATTTATATTTTTGGGAAATTATAACAGCCCAAGCCACGGCTTTGATCGTCGGTGTTAACGATCTCTGCATGATATAAATGAGTAAAAAAAGAAAAATTCAAAAAACGCTCCGCGACGGGGAATTGAACCCCGGTCTACCATGCGACAAACGGTAATTCTAGCCACTAAACTATCACGGACTTTTTCTGGATGTAGATCGATATTTACAGATATAAGTTACAAATATCTCACCTATTCTAGAAAAAATACACCGCGCTGAATTGGTGGTAACATTTTTTTCATGAGTTGTCCTTTGTTGATTAAGATCCAAATCATAGCAGTCGATCAAAAGAAATTATACCTAGTATTTAAAGACGTCGTACATTGGTGATGGATTTCGAAGAAGCTGAAGATATCAACGGAGTTCGTTTTGCTTGGAATTCTTTTCCTTCCACCAAAGTTGAAGCAGGTAAAATTGTTGTACCCACAGGTGCACTTTATACACCATTGAAGTTCAGAGAAGATTTGCCCATCGCCGGTTATGATCCTACCTTCTGTAACAATTCGAATTGTAGAAGTGTGTTGAATCCATATTGCTCGATAGATCCAAATGGCTTCTGGCATTGTTCTATCTGTCAAAATAGAAACCCGTTGCCAGCACATTACCAGGGCATCTCTCAGGATAACTTACCAATTGAATTGAGACCAGAAAGCTCTACCATTGAATATATCACAGCCAGACCAGTCCAAAACCCCCCTATTTTCTTCTTCTTGATTGACTTGTGTCAAGATGAAGATAATCTTAAGGCTTTAAAAGAAACGTTAATCATTTCATTAAGTTTATTACCACCTAATGCCTTAATTGGTTTGATTACGTATGGTACAATGGTTCAAGTTCATGATCTTGGCTCTGAGAAGATCAATAAATCTTACATTTTCAGAGGTGATAAAGAATACACGGATAAACAAATCGCAGACATGTTGAATAAACCTATATTAAATGTACATGGTCAACCACCTCAGTTTGTTAATTCTTTAACAAGGTTCTTTTTACCTGTCGAAGATGTAGAATTTCAACTAAATTCTATTTTGGAAAACTTGTCTAAAGACCCTTGGCCAGTTGCTAATGGTGCTAGACCTTTAAGATCAACAGGGTCTGCATTGAACGTTGCCACTAATTTGTTAGGTTCTACGTTCCCAGGATTTGGTGCAAGAATTATGTTGTTTTCTGCTGGCCCAGGTACATTAAATCCCGGTTTGATTGTGGGTCCTCAATTAAAGGAACCAATAAGATCTCATAGTGATATTGACAAGGATAATGGTAAGCACTTTACTAAAGCCGTTAAATTTTATGATTCCATTGCTGCTAAGGCAATCAAGAACTCGCATACTATAGATATATTTGCTGGTTGTTATGATCAAATTGGTATGTTAGAAATGAAGAATTTGTGCAATACAACTGGCGGTACATTATTACTTTCCGATGCTTTCACAACTTCCATTTTCAAGCAATCATTCTTGAGATTGTTTAATAAAGATTCAGAGGGTTATTTGTTGATGGGATTCAATGCTACGTTTGATATTAAAACTTCGAGAGAACTCAAGGTCAGTGGTTTAATTGGACACGCTTCCTCATTGAATATTAAATCAGCAAATGTTTCAGAAAACGAGTTAGGTATTGGAGGTACTTCTCAATATAAGATGTGTGCTGTTTCTCCTCAACATTCTTATGCTGTTTTCTTTGACGTCGTTAATACTCAACCTTTACCACCTAACGCGCAGAGTTACATTCAGTTTATTACACATTACCAACATTCATCTGGTACTTACAGAATTAGAGTTACTACAGTTTCTAATTTCTTGACAAGTGACGAACAGACTTTGACAAACTCTTTTGACCAAGAAGCTGCTGCTGTTTTGATGGCCAGAGTCACTTTATTCAAATCAGAACAAGACGACGGTGCAGATGTATTAAGATGGATTGACAGAATGTTGATTAGATTATGTCAGAAGTTCGCCGATTACAGAAAAGACGTGGTTGATTCTTTCAGGTTGGGGCCCCAATTTCAACTTTACCCACAATTTATTTATTACTTAAGAAGATCACAATTTCTACAAGTATTTAATAATTCACCAGATGAAACTGCCTTTTACAGGCATGTATTATTATCCGAAGATACAAACAATTCCTTAATTATGATCCAGCCAACGTTGACTTCATTCTCATTAGACAGTGAGCCAGAGCCGGTCTTATTGGATTCTGTTTCCATTAAAGATGATAGAATTTTATTATTAGATACCTTTTTCCACATCTTGGTCTTCCACGGTAAAACTATTGCTCAATGGAAAAAAGCTGGTTACCAAGATCAGCCAGAATATGAAAACTTTAAGAATTTGTTGGAGGATCCAAAACAAGAAGCTGCAGAATTGTTAATTGATCGTTACCCATTACCAAGATTCATTGTTACAGAAGAAGGTGGTTCTCAAGCTAGATTCTTGTACTCAAAGCTTAATCCTTCTACTACATACAACAACTCCGGTTTTGTCAATGGAGGAGGTGCTGTTGTACTTACTGATGATGTTTCATTACAAGTCTTCATGAGTCATTTACAAAAACTAGTTGTTTCTGGGTCGAACTAGATAATCTTTTGTTTTCTTTATTTCACTTTAATCACTATCCTTTTTTATAAATCACTGTATAATTCTACTTTATCTTGATAATAAAAGTCATGTCATTTTTTATACTTTTGATGTGGTGACAGAATAATAAAAAAATTCGCAAGCTTACAGACAGTTCAGATTTTCATGTACCGTTTACCTTTTAAAGAGATTTATGTCAGTGAAAATGACCAACACTGAAGAATTAACAGCAGGTATGTTTTGTAACAAATTAACTTTTTGCTACTAATACAAGACTAACTCTATTAGATGAAATAGCGTTATATGATAGGCAAATTAGATTATGGGGTATGGCAACTCAGTTGAGATTGAGGTCTGCCAAGGTATTAATTATAAATTTAGGAGGATTGGGAACTGAAATTTTGAAAAACTTAGTGTTGGGAGGTATCAATTCAATTGAAATACTCGATGGATCTACAATAAAGGAGGAAGATTTTGCTTCCCAGTTTTTTTTACCTAATGATGACTCTATAATTGGATCCTTAAAATTGCCTGCTATAATTAATAATGTCAAAGATTTGAATAACAGGGTTGATTTAACAATAAACACTTCGTCTCTTGAAAAAATATTTGAAGATCCATCATACTTTCAAAAGTTTGATTTGATAATTGCTACAGAGTTAAAAAAAACTGAAATATTGACATTAAATAAACATTCAAGAAACTTAAATGTTCCATTATACATTGGTGGTTTACATGGAATGTTCGGATATATAATTACTGATTTAATACATCATGAATCAGTGTCTGAAAAAGATGCTGGTAATATGTCAAGATTACCCAACACAAAGTTAAGCAGAAACAAAATAATAACAAAAGTAGAAAGTAATGCTGAGAGCAAGAAAGAGACTGTAACTATAATGGATAGTTTCTCTCCTATTTCTGATATCTTTGAATCCAAAGAGTTGCCCAGTCAACTTAATAAGAGACAAATGAAACGTTTATCGGCATCGTTTCCATTGATATTTACTTTATTTGAAATTATTAAACCCTCCAATCCAGAAGAAATCTTAGACAGAGAACAATTGAGAAAAAATTCAGAAGAAATTTGTACAAAGTTTGGAATACCTACTGCTGTTATAAATGATGAACACTTGAATTACTTTTCCAATCAAGCTTTTGCTGAATTCTCACCTTCTGCAGCCATATTAGGAGGGTGTTTGGCTCAAGACGTAATTCAGTTTTTAAGTAAAAAAGAAAGTCCCATTAATAATGTATTAATATTAGATTCTATTAAGATGGAAATGCCTATATACCTGTTATAGATTTACTTATTGGGAGTAATACCCCTACCTTTTCTTTTCTTTAAATGTGAAGTCTCTTTCAAGAACTTAAATGACTTTTCAAGCTTCTGTTTCAATACAGCATTTTTTGCTCTTTCGGCTTCAATTTTTTTAATCAAATCCTCCTTTTGCAATTTAAATTGTCTAAATTCATTACTCTCGTCAATAAAAGCATCACCAAATTTTCTTTTATTCCCATTTATTTCTGTATTGACAGATACTAATTGATCTTCTGATTCTTTAATAGAATTTACAGCGTTTTGGTTCTCTGATGACATATAGTTTTTTTCTTCTTGTTTCGATTTTATTTTATTCAATAATACAGCAATCTGTTCTTGTAAAGACCATAATTGCTCTTGAACTTTGAAAAACTTAAGTTTATTTTCATCTTCGACATTATGATCTTTAGCAAAAGACTTTATATTTTCGTCGATTTTTTTAATCTCTTCCTTCAATCCTTCTACTTCTTCAGATTTTTTAGAAAACTTTTTCAGTGCTGCTGATATTCTAGTCTCTGCATGATATATATCATCAAGTATTGTTGAAAGCTTTTTTTGGACTTCGCCTTCTCTTCTTCCAGACTTTTCTTGTATCTTCAGATCATTAAAATCTAGATATCCCTTGTATTCTTTTTCCACTTGCTCTAAGTTAAGAAGTGATTCATTAAACTGTAAGATTAATTTATGGGTCAAAATTTGAGATCCTTTATCTGAAAAATTGCCTTTATGATTTGAACCATTACTTGAGAAAACACCAATTAATTTATTGTAATCGTTTTTCAAAGGATTAGTAAGATAATTCAGTTCTAACCTATTAATTTCATAATATGATGGTATATTTTGAGTTTTCTTTGATTTTTCACTTGCAGTATTACTAGAATCATTCTTGTCATATGAATTAAAATGGAAATGAACCTCTGTCAAAAGAGATCTTTCCACATCTGTTGGACTGAATTTCGGTATATTTGGGAGGTCAGGAAGTGGCCACTCTGGAAATCTAATACTTCTTGAATTTTTGAAGACATTGTCAAAAAATTTCCCTGACAAGTAATTCAAATTCTGATTATAAATAGGAATCAAATCAGGTGGTAAATTTCCAATTCTATCCCGTAGACATACTATTGATGATACCAATTTATACAAATAATCGGAGCTTTCTTTCTCTCTAGTATAATGTAATTGACAGTGCTCTATGGTTTTCGTTGGTATTATTCTCAATATTATTGATCTTCCTCTTCTATTCTGAGTACACAATTTTTGAAAAAAATCATTTTCAACATTTACGTAGCTATCGAATACAATAAGGACGTCAAATTTAGTTGCAAAAAGTATTTCCTTATCCTTTGCAACTTGTCCATCAAACGGGATAAGATGTATTTTTGTGAGAGCCCCATTCTTATCATTATTTACTTTAGCTGACTCCTTCTTGATACCATTACCAACATATCTATGAATGCTTTTACTTCCATTACAACCAAAAAGTAGGGCCTCGACTAAGTCAAAAACTCTCAGGTCATTTTTCAGAACTATACCAATATTTCTTACTGAGTTTGACGAATTCAGAATTATAACATTCATTAGATCTTTCAAAACATTGAATTTACCACTAGTTTCTGCCAACTTATTCGATATATCTTTCAGGACTAGATTCTTAGGCATATAATGATCAATCAATAGATATGGGTGTGTACTAACTAACATACAATTATTGATACATATTTGTAGAGATTTAATAATTAACTCTCTGTTGTCATTAGTTTCACAATATTTCAATATATCTGGGTAATGCAATGACACTATTTGGTCGGTAAGTTCTTTTTGAAACTCGTACATAGGAGCAGGTAAATGATAATCACCACTATCATTAATCTTATCCAATTGTGGATCTATAACTGGAGGTTCGGGAGTACCATCCAATATCCTAAGTAAGTTCATTATTCTTGGAGCTAACTGTAAATAATTCAAAAGAGTAAGTTCCAAATCCCGAAACAAAAATCGTTTATCTACAAGATATTTTACATGTTAAAATTTAAGTTTTACAGTTTAATTTTACAATTGACTTAGTATGTAGTCCCCCATAATTTAACAGATCTGTCCCATCCACAACTTGCTATATACTTACCATCACCTCTAATATCACAGCTCATTACTTTATCATTGTGTCCTTTTAATGATTTGACTAATATCCAATTATCTGCCGACCATACGTTGACTAACCCATCATATGATGAACTAACTAGAAATGTACCATCAGAATCTAAGACTTCATTATTTTCATTATTAAAGTCAGTAATCTCTTTACTAATACCATCTTTATCTCTCCTATTAAAAAATCTGACTTCACTCACGAGTTTTTTATGTGCGGGAATCGTGAATATTTCATCAGAGCTTCTATCAACTTTCCTAATATCCCATACTTTGACAGAACAATCACCACTTGCAGTGACAAGATGCATTCCATTTGGTGACCAATCTAAACTATATATACCCTTAGCATGACTTTGCAAAACAGAAATAGATCTTCCTGATCTTAGATCCCATAATCTGCATACACCGTCAAGTCCTCCAGAGGCAAACAAACTTCCATCAGGATGAAATGATCCAGCAAATATCTCTTTTGAGTGACCTTCTTGGTCCAATATTTCTGTTTGCGGATTTTCCAAGTCCCAAAGTTTCCATTTCTGATCAAAAGATGTCGATGCAATGTACTTACCTGACGGATGGAATAAAGCTTTTGTTATACGAGATTCGTGTGCATTATTTATAGCAATCACCGGACGTAATTTTTTCTCTGTAGATTCCGTATTTATTTTCCAGATGTTTACATTTCCTTCACTCCCACCAGATAATAATAGATTACTCTCGGTATGTATATCCCAATCTATTGCACTTACCTTCTCTACATGATATCCTGGTTTCAGACTGAATCTTGTGTTCAAATCTAAAGAGTCCAAAATGTGTAACGACCCATCCCACGATCCACAGGCCATCAAACTGCTATCTCTAGAATATCTAATTGCCGACAATGCCCTTGAATTGTCTGGAATCATTTGTGTTCCTAGCAATTCGTATTTAGATAATACATTATTTACATTACGACGATGTTTTAGAATTTTTATGAAATCTGAATGTGCCTTCTTCTGGTGTCTTTGCACTCTATGCGATGCTCTCTTCAAGGAGTACTGGAGAATATATTTACGAGCACTTAATATATCTTCTGTACCAGGAGTATAAAAGTCTTCATCTTCGTCACTCCCATTGTATTCATCTTCTTCTTCTTCAATTTTATCTTCTTCAATATATGCATTTTGAAAATTTGTGTGTGGTTTTTCAGCTACCAATTTAATGAGTCTCTCTCTTCTCTCTGCTTTGCCTTCTCCAAAATACGTGATTGGTTCTCCAAGCTTTCGTAATTCTTTTCTCACATCTACGTCAATAGTTGGTATATTGTCTTTATCTAATTCAATGTTTTTCTTTGGGTCATTGACTACCGGTAATTCATCGATTTCCATCTTTGAAGTGTTTACTATTTCAATCTACAAATTTCTCAAATTGATATAATTGAGAAGTCTACCAAAATTTCAACTACACTACCATTAGAATCAAAAACTTAAAAATTATGAATTAAATTTAATACAAAATGTCTCAATACTAGAAAATGTTATCTTCTAGTGATTTTCTCTTATAATCCTCTCAGCAAACTGAGCAAAATTTTCGTTCACAGTAATATTCTCATCAAGATTTGGTTGACAGAACACAGCTAATGTATTCCTTGCAATTTTTGGAACCGAGGATCCCTTTACATAGTGGGGAACCGATTTAAATCTACCTCTTGATACTGCTTCTAATGCTGAGCCAGACTGGAATGCCAAACAGTCTTTTGGAATATTCACTTTTACTGTTTCCCCATGCCTGTCATAGATGTATAAGCCTGCTTCAGGGTCTGGAGAACTTTCTATTGCAGAAGTTAAACCTTTAGTTTCATCTAAAAATAATGCCGATACTAAACCTGTGATGCAAGAATGATCTACGTGCTTTCCACACCAATCATTATTACCAGGAGATTTTTCATCTAACGGATAATAATGTAACAACCTCGCCTTTGTGCAAGTAGAATCTTTCACTACTCTTTTCAAGAATCCATTTTCATATCCTGGTGATCTTTTTGCAATATAACTATCGCAATTTGATGCAACATCTTCAGCAACATCAATAATGAAATTGCACAACTCTTTACAGTCAGCTTTGAAATGTTCTAACCCTAGGATATTCTCTGACGGCCAAAGGTTTGGTGTAGTGTATGTTTTAAAGTCATGAAACTTTTGAGCTAGGTCGTTGCTAGGGCCTTCTAATCTTGAATCTTTATGAAATGCACAATTGATGTAAAAGGATCCTTTACTTAAATCAGGCATACCTGACGATGCTAATATTTCCTTTCCGCAAGACCAGCCAGATAACCACATAGCTTCCTCTGATTCTAGTTTTTTTAATTCTTGATCTGGCAAATTCGCCAATATTGAAGCAGATGTCAAAACTTTCATCCTTAAATCTTTGAATTTTGATGGAAGGTCCTTTACCAAAATAATACCTAATGAATCTGGACCGAAGGCACTGTTGAGCAAGTCATCACTGATACCTCTTTTCATATCTTCAAAAGACACAATAACAGGATCATGGGAATGTTTCATATTTCATAAACCTATATTTTATGTATAAATTAATTTGAAAATATGAAAATAAAGCTGATTCAACTTTGATAATTAGATCTACACAAAAAAAGATTGAACATATAATGCCTTCATCTCCTAAGAATAAGAAGCATATCTAAGGCCAAAAAGCAAAAAGTGACGAAGATAGCCCGATGCGGGGGTCGAACCCGCAGCCTTTTGATCGCTTCTCTATTAAGAGTCAAACGCTCTACCGATTGAGCTAACCAGGCAGCCAATCATCTTAGCCCGACGCGGGGGTCGAACCCGCAACCTTTTGATGTCCTTTTAATAACTGATCGTTTTTAAAAGTCAAACGCTCTAGCCATTGAGCTAGCCAGGCCCCTTGTTTGCTGAAAAGAGTTCTGCTTAATTTTGTGAGTATATTATAATCTCATTAGACTCTAATCCTCAAGACTTTGTTTCCAGAATTTTAACGATATAATTTCTTCTATTCGTTTTTATCCCTATTCCTCTAACCCAATACTAGATATCATACATATGCTTCTCAAATGGCATAATTTAACATAACACCTGATTTTTTATGCGTCAATCTATGCACGTGAACTTCTCTATATATTCTTCACTTGCTTTTATATCTAATAAAGTTTCCCTATAGCAATGTCTCTCGGTAAAGCCGCATAACGAGTTGAACTATAGAATAATGTTTACTCTAATTCATCAAGTTTCTTTTTTAATTTTTTAAAGTATGAAGAAATAAATGATTCCACCATTTTCTGTAAATATTATATATTTCGATAAAATTAAGTTATATATATTTTTCTTCACAATTTAAACTTTCAGAATTCAACAATCTTTCTTGACCTTTCTTTCTATTATGTAGGCATTTAATTAGACCGTTATCACTTAGATGGCATAGACAAAAAACAAATTTAAAAAAATTCCGATACCGGGAGTCGAACCCGGGTTTGCTCGGTGAAAGCGAACCGTGCTAGCCGTTACACTATATCGGATGTTGTTATTTAATAAAATTCTAAGAATATAAGACAAATAAGGTTTAGTACACGTGATACGATTGATAAAAGATACAGGTTTATGTAGAATAGTTGATTTGCTTTGTTTTTAGTTTTTGTTGAATATTCTATTGACGGTATCGTAATATTGAGTATAAATATTAGACATATTCTATATTTGTCTCTATATAAACATAATACCATTCTCCTGTAAATAGAACTTACAGCATTCCTATGCCTAGAACGAACGTCATTATCGGACACCTGTGTAGATAAGGGTTACATAACCAGCTCATTAATATTTATGCTCAGAAATCCTCACCCATGTATGCCTCAGTTTGTTTATATTCTCATCAACATTACATGAAAAACTATTACCTTAAATACTATAGAGATGTCAAACCAATATATATATAACAACTATCTGCAATACTCACCAGCTATCAATAATTCAAGCTTAAATGGAAACTCCCCAACCTTAAATAACGTTAGTTATATAACACCTCCTGATTCTGCGGGATCCAGCTACTCCTTCCACACCCCAAGATTGAGATACTATCTTTCAAAGTCTTTTGATGCTGAAGATGACTTGGAGTTTTGTCCTGATATTCCTGAGTTATATTCACATACCAGTCCTACAATTAAGAAGTTCAACCCATACACTGCGAGTGTTTTTTCTCCAAACCAAGACTCTTCAAACCTTAGACTGCCAGATTCACCTTCAAGTTCAGCAAAAGGTCATCCTCAAAGAGTTCATACACCTAGATTGAAGAAACCCTTGGAGATTGTCAACCCACAAACAAAGATGAGAATAGGTTCGCCTTCTCTCTCCAACAAATAATGCATTATATTAGATTATATCAGCTGCTGGTTATGTATGGTATTTTTACTTGTAGAATTTAATTGGATATCTTTTTATACGGTGTGACTTCTTTGTATGTCACTTTTAATTCCCATTTATTTTTGTTTTTGGGATAGATGCTTATGGTTTATATGAAGTTACGTATTTTTATGGTTGGTAACTAGCCTTAAATAGTTGTAATAACATGATTTCTATTATATAAAACGTATAACATTTAATGTGGCAGTGATGGAAAAGTTATTATGTGATCTTCTCCGAAATTCCCAATGGAAATTATTTCCCCTTATATGAAAACTAGGCGTATTAGTGATGACCATCGCGATGAGACCTAATAGTCCTTGTGAAGATCGTCAGGTAATATTATAAGAAGTAAACGTTTTACTTGTCCTGCACCAGCTTCGGTTTATCGATGAGTAATACCTCTGAAAATTCCTCTGGTTGGTTAGAATTTGGCAATCATATTATTACCTTGTATTATGATTAGTTTATCTATAATAGAACTTAAGTTGGAGTGGTATTCTAATAATCTCGTTTGGTAATGCCAATTATGTGAACCCGATAAGATTTAATCTCTTTTGATTCGACTTACCCAATATGGAACTCTGCTACAACTTCCTAAAAGGGAAGTTGTAGCAGAATAGAGATATCCGAGATCTGGTTTAAATTAATATAAATAAGAAAAACTGTTTAACGTTTTTAAATTAGTTTCAATATTGTAATATCAATATTATTAAGATGGCTCCAACTATCCACCCATTTGATTCCGTTAAGGATTACGAAGTCAGATTAGCTTCCAAGCTTGTTAAAGATGCTCACCCAGCTTCTGATAATGTGCATTTCACCCAAATTGATAAGCTCGATCCTCCAAAGAAGGACATGATAAGATATTTAGAAGCAGAAAGACACGGTGGACCACTTCCACAAATTCCAAGGGTTTTATACTGTTACTACTACACTAACCAATTGACATTTAATAAAGCTTTAGTTAACGTTTCTGTTGGTCATATCATTACCAAGACTGCCTTACCTGAAGGAGTTGTTGGTCCATTCTTGCCAGAAGATATGTCCATCTGGGAAGATGTTTGTACTGAACACCCTCTTGTCAAGGCTGAAATTCAAAAGTTGAAATTACCACCAGGATATCAAGTTAGAAATGATCCATGGATTTATGCAACCGATGATCCAAATGAAAAGAGACCATTAGTTCAATTTTTTATGTACGTTTTGGCTGGTAACGGTCATTCTGAATCTAACCACTATTCCTTACCATTAAAGTTTTCCCCAGTTTTCGAAGCTTATACTATGAAATTTGTCAGAATTGACTACTTGCCAGGTGGGTTCGATGAAACAATTACTCCTACTTTACCATGGCAAGAAGTTCCAGCTGTTGAATACCACCCAGACTTAAACAATGTTGCTGTTGATAGGGTTGTTAAGCCATTATTAATATCTCAACCTGAAGGACCATCATTCACCGTTGACGGTTCAAAGGTTACCTGGCAAGGATGGGAATTCAGAGTTGCGACTAGTGCAAGAGAAGGTTTTGCTATTTATGATATAAGCTTTAAGGGAAGACAAATTGTATACCGTCTTTCTTTAAGTGAAATGACTGTTCCATACGGCGACCCTCGTACTCCTTACCACAGAAAGCAAGCTTTCGATTTAGGTGATGTTGGTTTTGGTGCATCAGGTAACACTTTAGGTTTAGGATGTGATTGTTTAGGTGTTATTAAGTACTTAGACGGAATTGGAATCCATGGAAATGGTGAACCATATGTTATGCCAAATACTGTTTGTATGCATGAACAAGATAACGGAATCTTATATAAACACGTTAATTACAGAACCGGTGCCCCAGTTGTTGCAAGAAAGAGAGAATTTGTTGTTCAAACTATTGCTACTGTTGCCAACTATGAATATGTTATTAACATTAAATTCACAAATGATGGTGCTATTGATATTGAAACTAGAGCTACTGGTATTCTTTCAACTATGCCAATTGATGAAGGTGTCACTGTTCCATGGGGTACTGTTGTTGGTCCAAATGTTATGGCTGCTTACCATCAACATATCTTATCTTTCAGAATTGATCCTGCCGTTGATGGTCACAAGAATTCTGTTGTCTATGATGATGTGGTTCCATTGCCTCAAAACAAGCAAAATCCATATGGTACTGGATTTGTTTCCGAAAGACGCTTTGTTGAAAAAGCTGGTCACATTGATCAATCACCATTGACTAACAGAACTTATAAGATTATCAACGAAAACAAGATCAATCCAATTTCTAAGTCTCCAGTTGGTTACAAGATTATGATGCCAGCAAGACAAATGATCATTGCCTCTCCAGAGTCTTACAATGTCAAGAGAGCTAAGTATTCCACCGAACAAGTCTGGGTCACTAAGTACAGAGACCACGAATTATTTGCTGCTGGTGAATTTACTAACCAATCCCACGACGATACTGGTATTGCTAAGTGGGCTAATGGTGTTGACAATGTTAGAAACGATGATGTTGTTGTTTGGGCCACTTTAGGTTTCACCCATATTCCAAGAGTTGAAGATTTCCCAGTTATGCCTGTTGAAACCCACAACATCCATCTTGTTCCTTTCAACTTCTTTGACAAGAACCCAGGTTTAGACCTTCCACAATCTAATAACAATTTTAATAAATCAACTTTAGCTGAAGGTAAAACTGATGATAAGTCTTGTTGTAAGACTAAAATTTAATTGAGTATAGTTTTTGTGTGTAATTTCAAATAGAATCCAGGTTAATATATATTTTTTTGTATCAAACACCTAATTAAAGTAAAGTATTTTCGAATTCTAAAATCAAAAACTACAATTGTTAGCATTGTGTTGATAGTTATAATATGCCAATTTAAATAGCAATGAGATTTTGGTAAAAATGAGAAATTGCAAAAAAGTCTTAGATGTCTTGAAAACAAAACATAAAGTAGTTATTTATATATTTATGAAAATGGTATATTAAAAGCCCCCCCATCAAATTGTTGCTATAGTATTACTAATTCAATAAATATAATTAAAAATAATCTTAAATTATGAGGAACTTTTACCAATTCTAAAATCAACCTTAATTGGTTAAACAAGACTTGCGTATTCAATTTGGTTATTAATATTTTTCTAATCTCGTAAAGTTGAAAAGAAATGTTCCTAAAAAAAATACGAATTTGATTCCGTCTATCTTATCTATCCTAATTCTATTGAAGACAGTGTCAAGAAAGTCAAATTTAGAGGTATTTATATAATTGAATTTATAGATATCTATATTGATTAAATCAATGGAATAATTAGATGTTTATTAACATAAATAAAAATCTTAGATTTGGATATACAAGCTATCTCATATTAACTTCAAATTACTCAAATTCATGTACGGAAGTTAGGCTTCAGTAAGGTAAATTATAATATGTATAATTGAAAACAGTTGATTGTAGGGTTATTGGTTACTTTATCTGGTCCTAACTCCCTTGGTGAGTTGAGTTCAGGATTGAGATATAGCAGGGGTCTTTATATAGTATAGACATTCGTAATATTGAGATATGAAATAATCTAAAATGATTTGATATTAGAGAATATTAGACCTGTTCTCATACAAGTCTGTTAGGAAACTTACGGACCTTTAAGTTAGATTTAGTCCTTAATTCTTATTTAGATAAACTCTCAGAGGTTATTTAACCAAAAAACAGTAATATATTTATAAATAATGGTATATAAATTAGATATAATAGGAAAAACTGATCTCTAAAAGTAAACTTGTAGAGTTTGCAACAAATGCGAATTAATTATAGCTTGCACGTGAAGGAACTGTTAGGAACATAGCCTAACAAAGTCAGAATTATTCCGTGATAGTTTAGTGGCTAGAATTACCGTTTGTCGCATGGTAGACCGGGGTTCAATTCCCCGTCGCGGAGCTTATTTCAGCGCAAATGGTTTAGTGGTAAAATCCAACGTTGCCATCGTTGGGCCCCCGGTTCGATTCCGGGTTTGCGCACTCTTTTTTGAATCATTTTATTTTTATATTTTTGATATCTGATTTTCAAATAATTTATTTATGTATTTTAAAACGTATACATGTTACTAAATAGGTAAATGGTAGAAAATCATACAATTTTAGACCCTGTAAGGATAGGCTATTATGATCCTTTTAATGTATATCCTAGTTTCAAAGACAAATTACTGGAGAAGTTTCCCTTAACCAATTTGCATTGGAAACAACGAGGTGTAAGTCTAAAATCAATTCCAACCCTTCCAATCGAATTTGTTGAAGAAGTACCCAAAAGAACGTCATTGAAAGAAGATAATACATATTTGAGGATCATATTTGTATGTGCTGACACATTGGAGGTATATCGTTCTCAAGTTAGACCGTTAATCAGGGAATGGATGCGGTGTTCTGTTCTTAATATCAACGTAGAATGGTTAATAATATATTTTATACCTCTGAATTCTAAAGACAAGAATTCTACAATTATCAAAACTTCAGTATTTGATAAGCTAAAAATTGACTTTGGAAATTCTGGTAAAGAGTTGTTAGAAATGGGTATAGATGACAATCAGTGGGATAGATGTTTTAAATTGAGAGAGAAATATGATGATAAAAATTTCCAATCTGTAGCTTATAATGATATTAGCTTTCAAATAAAGGAACTTTTGATATCATCTTTTGATACTAGATTCGAAGAATTAAACAGCAAACTAACAAGCAACAACAACATAGGCACGCACGGGTTTCTAAACAAATTAGACCTAGCAAACTTATTAATAGATATGAGGTTACTAAAAGAAGCTCTTACAACATACAATGAGCTAAGTGATTATCTAAAAGATTTATTATCTGAAGATATAACGAGATTTGATTTAAATTCAATTACAAATGTTGATGATTTTAATAATTATAAACTTTTATCTCCAATTTCAATTCCACAGATAAAAAATATCTTTTTACAACAAAATACGGTAAAGATAAATCTCTATGAATTAATCTTATTCATTTTTAATAAGAAATCTATTATTTTGCAAGCATTGGCATATTCGGCAAATACAGTTTCAATATCATCCATTTATATTTGTGACTTATATCGTAAGTTGATTTATTTTTTAAACGATATTTCCACTTATCTTAATGTAAATGTTGATGAATTGTCTTATGTCTTAATCGAAGTATACTCGAGACTTCCAATACTTGAAAAAATTGCTGATGATTATCAAAAAATCAATGCAGAAGAAGAACAAGGTAATTCTTTAAGAGATATATTAGAGTATCAAGGGGAATTGAAGTTATTCCAAAGATCAAAATTGGTTAAGATTGCCAAAGCAATGGGCTACTATATCAACGGTATAAACGAAATTTTAGAGGATATTCCGTTAGAAGAAGTTAAGACGAATACTAAATTGGAAAGGGTTCTATCTTATAGTCCACTTTTAAAAATTTTGGACAATAAAGATTCATATTACAACTATTTTGAAAATTTTACTGAAATGATTATACAAGATTTCGTAAATGCAGATAGAATGAAATCAATTGATATTTTGAGTATTGATCTAGTTTTACTAAACTACCAGAAAGGCAACTATGAGAAATCATTAAGTATACTTCAGGATTCGTTTGACTTTTTTATTAACAATGGGTGGAATTTTATTGGTGGAACTTTATTGGAAATATATTTAGATTGTATTAAGCGGAATAACATCAATGACTCAGAATTAATATTAATTTCTAATTTAAAATTATTATCAATTTTGTCAAATACTAGAGTTAAATATGGAGTCAACAATTATAAGTTAATCAAGAATAATGAGAAAACAATAGCATTATTTGATAGTGTGAAAGAAATTGCTGGTGAAATAGATAATGCTATTGAGTTCCCTTTGAAAGAGATTTTTGACATCCACGTATCCTCATATATAAAGAAATGCGAATCTGATAATACAGATCAGTATTTTATTGAGATTAGTTTACAGTATTGCCTAGGTATAGAGTTAAATTTTGACACTATTGCTGTTGAACTTAGGCACGAATCAGGCGAATTAGTAGAGTTTAAAAACGACAAGGTAAAAATTTTCGATTCCTATGAAACAAAAATGAAATTATATACAAATGATTTTAGTTTGGGATATTTTACTTTTTCTAAGTTGTCATTATGTGTTTCTAAAAATGTAAATCTAATTCATAATTTTGAAGTTAAATCAGGAGATTCACACGAAATGGATAATACAGTAATCCAACATAACAAGAATTCAATATTACATAATTCAACTGTTATACATAATGATTTGATCGAAGATAATTCAAAGTCGATTTTATGTTTTCCAGGGCATCATAGCTTTTGGTGTGAATTTTTGAGCCCCTTTTCCATTAATCTTGGTTCCATTGAAGTTCTATTAAGATTTCATAATAAAAACACAGCCAAAGAAAATATTGAAGTTGACATTTTTTCCATTACTGATGGAGTTAGCATAAACATAGAAAAGTCTAATTTTACTCTAAAGAAACTAGATATTGATACAGAACATGATTTAATAATCCCTTATAGTTATTTTGGTAACGAAGAAGCAATCACGTTCAAGGCAAAAGTTTCATACACGGTAAATGGTGAAAAATATAGTCACACCATTTATAACGCTGTTGATACGTTACTTCCTATTTCTGTTTCGGTACAAGATATTTTTAAATCAAGTGCTCTTTTTTCTAAGTTCCAGGTTGGAACTTCGAATTCGAAATTACCAATTAGAGTACACTCAACAGAGTTATCTACCACGAATAAAAATTACAGCATAATAACTCCAAAGCATAGCCCCAGTGTACTTGCTTTCGGAGAGCAGATGGCTTCTTTTTTTTATAAAATTAATATTGCAAATGATTATACTATTAAGAAATCAGATGTATTGGATTTGAAAATAAGCTATTCATGTCTAAAAGATGAATGCTTCGACTTCATGAAGATAACTTTATTGGAGGCTTTGAAAATTGAAAATTTATCAGAATATTCGTTTTTGTTTTACAATTTTCTATGGAAGCAACTCAATTTTGATTATAATTCCTATGCAGTATACAAAGTTGTGATTGTAACGAATAAAGAAGACATTGAAACACTGGCAGCGAGTATGATTCACAAACATGTAGAAGGTAAGGAAAATGTTAAGAAAGCTCTTACCGTTATCAGATCGATTATTAACAAGCAATATAACGTGGACGATGCTCATTATTTTGATAGTAGATATTTATACATCTCAGTACCTATCCCAACCTTAAAGCATATGCAGATGATTGAATTTGAATATGAGAAAAAGAATCAATATTTGGTAGGTGAACCTATAAAGATGGTTCTTACTATTCAAAACTCGACCAAGTGGTCTCTTTTATCAGGATCAGAAGAAAATGAAAGTAATGAAGACATATCAGTGTTGGCTGAATCATCACCTCAGAGAAAGGTTGTAGTAGATAAGAAAATTGAACTTCAATTTCTGTTACAGAACGATGAAAATTGGCTTATATCTGGATTCAAGAAACAAACATTTGAAATTACAACCGATGTTCGGCTGGAACATCGGTTTGAATTCATGTTCATACCTTTGACGGTGGGTAATTTGCTTTTGCCCAAGGTGTCTATCCGTCAACTATCAGGTAATAATTTTATGGATGTGGACTATAAGAATGACCTGGAAACTTTACTAATCGTACCAGAAATAGATAGCATTACTTTTTCCTTTTAGATTATCACGTGACTCGGCTAGTATTTATTTTGAATTAATCTTAGTTAAATATATATCATAACGTATCCAAGAATGGTCAAAGACACTAAATATTATGACATCTTGGGTGTTAGCCCTGATGCCACAGATGTAGAATTGAAGAAAGCATATAGAAAGCAAGCCATAAAGCTTCATCCTGATAAGAATGGTAATGATCCTACTGCAGCAGAAAAATTTCAAGAACTAGGCGAAGCCTATGGTATACTTCAGAACAAGGATACCAGAGCAGCTTATGATGAATTCGGAGCTGAAGGAATGAAGGAAAGACATGATGTTGGCGACGCTGCTGATTTTGATCCTAGTGAGTATTTCCTGATGGTTTTTGGAGGAGAAGACTTCAGAGACTGGATTGGTGAGTTACAAATGTTGAATAACCTTTTTCAAACAGCCGGTATATTAAATGAGGACGATGAAGAAGAAGAGGGGTCTGGCGCTAATACCACAAGTGATGGCAAGAATAATTCCTCCACAGAAGTGGCAATTGCTACTCCATCTTCGCAAGTCGAAAAGCCAACCCTGAACGGGGATAATAATTCGTCTGTAGATGCAAAAAAGAAAAAACGAAAGATGAGCCAGAAAAAGAGAGAGGAAATTTTAAGGCTTCATGAAGAGGAAAAGAAAGCAAAGGCCGAAAGAGTTAGTAAGTTAGCTGAAATCTTATTATCTAAAATCGAGAAGTATCGTTATGCATCCACAAACAAAGATTCGTTATTACAATTTAAAACTAATTTGGGCGAAGAGTTGGATGATTTGAAAACAGAAAGTTTTGGTATTCAATTATTGCATTTGATTGGTAAGACATATATTACGAAAGCAAATGCTTCCATTCATTCCTTAAAAACTTTTGGCTTATCTAAAATCGTATCATCTGTAAAATCGAAATCTACTGCATTCAAGAATGGTTATGATATCTTGAAAACTGCGGTAGTGGAACAAGCTGCCATTGAAGATCTAGTGAAAGAGCAAGAGATTTTACAAGCGGCAACGGAAGCTGGTATTGATATATCTGATACCGGAAGACAAAGACTTGCCGAAATAGAACGTTTGATAAATGGTAAATTTTTAGCAACCGCATGGGCAACTACTAAATTTGAAGTTAGTGGTATTATAAACAAAGTTTGTAACGAAGTTTTAAATGATAAAGTATTGTCTAAGAAAGAAAGATTGGCCCGGGCAGAGGCTCTTTTACAAATTGGTAAGCAAATAGAACTGGTTCAGAGATCTCCAGAAGAAGATGAAGAAGCAAGAATTTTTGAATCTATGATGGCAGAAGCTACTGCAAAGAAGAGAGGTAAAAATGCGTCAGCCAATTATAACAGCGTTCAATATGAAGAGTATTTAAAAGAAATGGCGAGCGATAATGATACAAGTGATGCTCATAGCTAGTTCAATATAGGTAATGCTAAATATTTTATAATTCTCCGGTGCACGACCGACATATAGGATTAATTTTAAGGGTATCGGATTTAATATAAACTTAAATATTTATATAATTATACTATGGCCACCCAAAAACAAATTTTAACATTATACAAGAACTTGTTGGAAAAGGCATACAAGTTTGACAACTACAACTTTAGGGAATATGCTAAGCGTAAGATCTTACATTCGTTTAGGGATAATAAATCATTAAAGAATGAAGAGGAAATTAACAATTTTTACAATGAAGGACTTAAAGACTTAGGTATGTTGAATAGACAAAGTACCATATCTCAAATGTTCACTTTTGAAAAATTAGTTGTTGAACCATTAAAGAAGACCGCTTAAATTAGATGTTACTTACTGATCTGAAGAAGATTTAATGTGCTAGTGGAACTTCGGAAGCTCGAATACCAATAGTATTTAATTCTTGTTTTCTTTTTTGCTTGTATATATGTGTATTTATTGTTATCGGAGATTTTTGTTTAATTGAATTTACATGCATATCTGATGTTACTACTTCAACATCAAACGAGAGACCTAAAAAAGGAAGCTTGCTACACTATTTTTTCTATGGACAACGTTTGAAAATATAATGAAAATCAATATAGGTATAGTGATCAGTAATAAAAAAAATAACATCCAAGTTTAATCATCATTAGTAAAAAAGTTAATAAAATAAAAAGGTACTAATTGTGGCATAAATAATAAATTTATTGGAGGTGAGAGGAGGCAAAAATAACGACCCCGGTGAGGATCGAACTCACGATCTTAAGATTAACAGTCTTACGCCTTAGCCAGCTTGGCCACGGAGTCGTTTTCTTGATTGTGTTAGGAAATGTTCCTAACAGTACCTTCACGTGCAAGCTATACATATATAATAATTCTATAATTCGCATTTGTTGCAAACTCTACAAGTTTACTTTTAGAGATCAGGTTTTCCTGTTATATCTAATTTATATACCATTATATATAAATATATTACTGTTTTCTGGTTATATAATCTCTGAGAGTTCATCTAAATAAGAATTAAGGACTAAATCTAACTTAAAGGTCCATAAGTTTCCTAACAGAAGGTGTAAGAGAATACAAGGATACACATGTGATGTTTCAATGATGAAACATATTAGAAACCTATGTGTACTATAAATAAGAGTAGTTAACCCTTGAGTCTTGAGAGAAAAGAAGTAAGGAAATTAGGAACTAGTTAGAGTAATAATTAGTTATTAATAAGTAAATAAGTTAATCAACAAAACAAGTAAAGGTTCTATACATTACAAGAAGGTATATAGAACGGAGATTTATAAGAATTACCTAATTAGAACCCAGTTTCCTTACAGAAGAATGTTAGAGATCAAGATACGTGAGAGCGCTCTAAGAGTATAACACATCATACTGCTACCATAAGGAACAATATAAGGAACTAGACTAAGTAGACGTAGTTAGGTATGAATAGGACTAACTAAGTATTTAGATAGTATTGATAATAACTATAAATCACTTAAACCCCAACAAAACTCTTTCAAAAATGTTAGGATATGTCCCTAACAGTACCGTCACGTGCAAGCTATACACATATAATTCATGTTTGTTGCAAACTCTACAAGTTTACTTTTAGGAATCAATTTTTCCTGTTATATCTAATTTATATACTATTATATATAAATATACTACTGTTTTCTAGTTAAATAACCTCCGAGAGCTCTTTTAAATAAGAATTAAGGACTAAATCTAACTTAAAAGTCCTAAGTTTCCTAACAGAATTTGTAAGGAAGTTATTCTTCAATAGGGTGATTTATAATATGTATTTCGTGTACATCCCTGCATGAAAAGAAAAAGGTTTGAAAAATTAAAATTTAAGCCCGATGCGGGGGTCGAACCCGCAGCCTTTTGATCGCTTCTCTATTAAGAGTCAAACGCTCTACCGATTGAGCTAACCAGGCTGTTCGTTTTTTTGTCAGAGTTGTGTTGAGGTCTAAATGAGTCTAAGTGATTTATATTATTATCAATACTATCTAAATACTTAGTTAGTCCTATTCATACCTAACTACGTCTACTTAGTCTAGTTCCTTATATTGTTCCTTATGGTAGCAGTATGATGTGTTATACTCTTAGAGCGCTCTCACGTGTCACAACACGTTTACCACGTGATATATAATTAAGAGTACAACATGTCATACCACTAACCTGAGGAACTACATAAGGAACAAGATGAGTAAATATAAATAGGGCTGATTAGGATTAGCTAAGTATTAAGATAGTATTAGATAATAACTATAAATGATACTTACTTAAATAACGACGCAACTCTTACAGTTGTAATATTTTCTGGTGTAAGACACTGGGATAAGCTTCTACCTAGAATTATTATTATCGTTACTAGCTCATATATTATATATATACAAATATTCAAGTATAGCGAGATAAGTTGAATCCAGTTCATTATTAATTTCAATCGAAGTTAACTCTCTTCTCATTTTGTCTATAATGTGGAGCATTATATGCTGTATTGTAATTCATCACATTATTGGCATCTCCAACTATAGTAGTTGGTTTAATTGGTTCAGCATCAGTATATAAATCATCACTATTAGTGGAATTTTTATGAGTATTGGAACCTCCATTTTGGACATTTTGGTCACTGGAAAATCTATAGGAGGAAGAATCATCATCATAAATTGAAGAATTTTCATCATACATATTCATTGGTTTACCACCATTTTCATGTCCTCTCATAGCAGTAGCACCTAATGCCATTAACTCTAAATCACCTTCTCTATCATTATTTTCCTGGCCCTTAGCAGTTTCAAATCTAGGTAAGAATGAAACTCTGTCATCCTTCATAGGTTGATATCTTGTATCTGGATTCTTATATATCAATGCCAATGTACATGTTACTATGGTAAATATCAACAAGAAAAGAGCAAAAACGGCATTCACAACAAAATATACAATACCCATGATGGATGACACAATATGAGGTTCATTAAAAATACTGGAGAAAAACATAAAGAACAATGCATTGAGACAGTTAATAACACCAATTGAAATATTAAAAGCATTAGTTCTACCATCCATAAATGGCTTAATCCAACAAAGAAGAACACAATATGTCAATTCAATCGCAAAAACAATAACAGACACAACTCTACCAAAATTTTGAAGGACAGCAACGAATAATGATTTCAAGATAATATAAATAAGACTTACCGCAATAAAATAATAGCAGTCCGCCTTATATTGAACATAAATAAAACCATACTGGTTTAAAAATGTACCATTTCCATATAATAAATAAGCTGGATTTTTAAATTGCTTCACAGATTTTCTACCAATAATTATGACTCTTATAGCTGCTTGAGTTAATAAGACAATTGCAACTGCTAATAAGAAAACAGCAACAATTACAATACCAGCAGAGTCTCTGGCCGAGAATTGCCAAAAGCACAATACTGTAATTTGAGGGAGTGCTAGTAACAATAATCTGTATAAAGAACCCTTTACTATATGAGTCCATTGTTGTCTATATTCATTAAACTTACCTTCATTCATAATCTTTGTTCTAATTAATATTTCAATTAAAGCTTTGAAAAAAGTCAAACAAACAACCATGATAAATGTGAAAAATAACAAAAAAATGATACCAGTCATAAAAAGATTTGTAATTTCAATACCAGCCAAATATGCGACTCTTTGAATACCTCTTAAGACTAAAATCTTAGAGGAAAGTTCGCTATCTTTTTCATTTGTAGTATATAAACTTGAATCCAAAGAATCACTGTAAGCAATATCATCCAGCGAATTATCGAGAGAGACTGATATTCTTTTAGCAAGGTCAACTAAGTCATTTCTTCTTTTTTGAGGAATAACATAGTCAAGAATATGAGAAATTGATCTCTTTATCTTCTTCTGCACTGATATAGATAAATATGAGGAGACTAAAATATCAGTTGGTGTACCACCAGTTGCTTGAAGGTACCAGTTAGAAACACTTTGAATGACATGCAATTTCACAATACCAAGAGACCATTGGAAATTTTGCGCCCAAGCACTGGCAATTGGTGGAGCTTTAGCTACAGCCATCATAGAAGTGATAGCTAACGATTGAAAGTAAACGAACAATGACATGGAATTCGATGCAATGTGCGCAGCTGTATTAGAATGGCCAATAACCGAAATGAAACCTGAGGTAATTACACCCAACCCGGCAATTGCAGCAATAGGCCAGGATGCATATTTAGTTTGAACAGTTTTACCATTAGATAAGACTGCTTCAACGCATGCCAAAGGTTCATAAGTGCTTGTATCATACATAATAACTCTTACTCTTGCATCTAAGTCAGGAATAGTATAAGCAATACCTGGGATTTGATCAGTTAGAGATTTCAGGATTGTGTAATGAGAATCAACTTCCAAATGTCCAGTAGAAAAAGGACAAAGTACAGTAGATCCATCAAAGTCAAGCGAGCAAAATGAAATGTTTCGAGAAAACGCAGTAAATCCATACGCTATCAATTCAATATTGGCACTGACATTAACATCTATATTCGAAATAGCCACTATATCAAAATACGCAGTTCTGTTGTCTGGAAAAAATTCCACGTCAAATTCTGAGGCAGTAAATTGTGAATTATCCAAACACGTAAGTAACGAGCTTGCTTTAATCAGGTTAACCGCCAGAACACAGCTACTGATTAAAAGGGTAACAATAAAATACAGAATATCAAATTTCATTTTGATAGTGGTTGTTACTCAATAAATCTTATTATCGTTTAGAGTTTGAATTTGGTGATGTCTTTGATTCTGTTTTAACAACTATTGACATGCAACTTAAGTAAGACTTCAATTTTGAATCTCCCTCTAAAATATGTAGAGTAATGAATCTTCTAGCTTGCTATACGAAGAATGCTTACTTCTAAAGTATTTTTTTTTTTTTGATAATTCGTTATGTTTTAAATCGTGATTCAAAGAGAATCCTTTACCAGCGCTAATTGTGTGTGTTTTGTGTAACAAGTAATATGCCGGACAGATGATGGCTATGCCAATTTTTGAATATTCAAAAAAAAATTACAAAGGCTCATATAAAGCAAGGAGGTTGAAAGTTTCTTGACTTGTATAGTCATTCAATTTTAGTGTGATGTACAATTATAATATATATCTAGCTTATTAATTAGCCGTAGATTAGGTTATTGCGCCTTAAGTGACAAAAATAGAAACCATTATATACACTCCGAAATACGATGTCGAGAAGATCCGCACCTGAAAGATTCTAAATATAAAAGATTCATGCAAGTGAATCTCACGTTGGAATGTACAGGCAAGACGAAAATCATTAAATGTATGAGTTCAAAGCAAATGTCTCTAATACGGAATACCATTGGTGATCTTTTGGAACTCATCGTAACCCTTTGTAGAAAAGCTTGCTTGGGATTTTTTTACCAAGGATCTCATGTAAGCACTAGCATCCTTGTCAGACTTGGCAGGAACAAATCTTGACCTAAGCTTTTTAATGGTGGTGTCTTTGAAACAAGGTAACCCACTTTCCAACATAGGAACTACGCATCTGATGATAGTTTCCATATGCGGTCTGCAGGCCAAGTATCCCTTCACACAGAGTTCCTCGAACCACTTGAATGCTTGCGTGTCATTCGAGCCTCCCAAAACCATTACCATTTCCTGGGTCAACTTAAAAGGAGCGATTTCGAATTTAACTCCGCCCGGAACAATATCGAAGCAGAAACCAAAGTCAATGTGCAAGATGTGGCCCTGGTCATCGTACATAATATTACCGTTGTGACGATCTTTGAATTGAAGTAAATAGGAGATAATCGAATATGCGGCTAACGACTTTATCAAGTTGTTTCTCGCTTGTTGGAACTCTATGGAGTTCTCGGGTCCAAATTTAGTAGTAAAGTACTCGTATAGCCCGTTAACAGCCTCTCTTCCTAACATATCTCTACTGGTAGAGTTAGGAAGTACATCAATTACACCACAGCCTGGGGCTGTTGCTGTTACTCTGTATGGGTAAACAAAGAGATCTAGCCCTGCATTTGACCAGATTGATCTGAACACAGATATAAGCTGCAAAGCTAGCACATCTTGGCGACAATCATCACCAACCTTAAAAATAGCACTTTGCCATTTTTCTGCAAATGTTATTTGTACATCCCCATTTTCATCGACATCTTCAATTTCTTTCTTTATCTTAAATGTAGCCATGAATGGTGCCTTTGCATGAGATTGCAATGGCTTACCTGACTTACGGTTTATATCTACGATAACACCATCAGGGTTACTTGGTAAATATACATCAGATTCCACTTTAATCTTTGCCATTTCTTCATCAATTTTGACTTTCTTTTCAGCTTTTGATTTTTTGATGTATGGCTTGAGCTTACCAGATATACTTGTGACTTCGTTAAAGAATCCAAACTCTTTCTTATAAAATTCAAGATCCTCTTTGCTAAATGCCTTAGTCATATTTTCTTGAATACGGTCTAATACTGGCTTAATACTATCAGGCTCTGTGGAATCCTCATCCTTATAACTATTGGCTAACATATTCCAAATAATTTGGTGGGCAAATAGTTGAGAAACTTTAGCTGTCTCAATAATGAATCTTTCAACATATCCTTTAACATCAAATCTTAAACTTTGGACAATTTGAGGTACGTAAAAGAATGTAACATTCACATCATGGTATTCAAGAGAACGCATGGTATATTGAAGAGTAAAAGGATCATTTCCATATGGTGGAAGGAATAATGTGATACAATCAATTGGGGAGAGTGGCTCCCAAAACAATAGATAATGACTTGGCATATGGGTTGTACCATTTATTCCTAAAAAGTACTGAATTGCTTCTGGGTAATAAAGTGAAACTAACGGATTTTTTATAAGCAAATTTTGTAGCGTATCTTGATAATCTTTTATTTTATATCTCTCTGCCAAATTAATTGCCAATACAGGGTCTATACCATATGCTTCAACAATATTTGAAGTTTTCATCTGATGTGATACGTATTTTCCTCTTGTATCGGAAGGATTTAATGGGTTTAACCAGACAGAGAATTTTGCTATTTCATCATCCAAGAATAGCAATAAGATATTTCTTTTAGATTCTAATTCCTTTGAAGAATGGACAGATGTATGTGTCAATAGTCTAGTTACTTCTATCAACAAGCCATAATCAGCCCTAATTTTTAACACATTTGATCCATATGGATACAGATGCTTTGCTCTAAACCAAGATAAAGATGCATCAAAAATTAATTCCGTTAAGGACTTTACACTTCTTGAACCAAGTTTATAATGATAGTTAAGAACATCAAAAGAGAATCTAATTAATTCAAACCTTGCGAGTCTTGCGAAGGGATGCAAACTTGCCGAAGGAAGATATTTCAACCCAACTTCAACAAATCTGGTAAATAATTTTAGAAGATGGTCAGATTGGTTCAAAGTAGCTTCAAAATTAGAGGAAAACAATCTTATTATTTCCAAATGAATTTCAAAAGCTTTGCTTGCACGGTGAGCCAATCTCCTAACTGTTTTGCGATCACTTGGTGAATATTCTTGTTTCAAATAACCCGCATCTGCCAAATCATATTCTTTAGAAAATATTCCGTGTTTCATATCGATTGAAGTTTCCCATCTCTTTGCAATCTCAGATAATAACAAAATAGATAAATCTGATCTGTCCTTCATTACTGTAAACCAGAATCCTATCACTGTAGACATTAAAGATGGATCAAATAATATAAATGGAATTTCCACAAGATAACGAATCATTTCTGCTGAATTTATCTTAGAAATAATTGCCATGCCGGTAACATCACTAAGTAAATTCGTTACATCAATTGTGGAAGGGAATTTACCAGTTTTAAGATTTTCCTTAATTAAGTATATTTTAGCTCTTATGGAATAAAATACGTTATCATCATTAGGTTTTGCAAGCGAATTGGAATCCATTAAATCACTCATAAAATTGGTTCTCCAATTCAACAGTGTTATAATGAGAGGTAAAGTATTGAATTCTTGAGTTGGTAATTTTGAAATTGAAGACATTTCCCTATCATTTCCTAATACTTGACCTGCCATATTCAAAGCAAAGGAAACACCAAATTGAAATTTATTATCCGCTTTAAATCCTTTTAAATCTGCCACATAAGATTGAATTAAACTTCTGACATCAACACTACTCTTCAATAAGACTAAAGTCAACCAATTTTGAGCAGCTTTATGAAATCTCTCAAACGTAGCTTTTCTCCATTTGTAAGAATCTGATAAGAGTAATTCAATGCCTGTCTTAGGTGCTTTAAACAATGTGGTTGGTTCGTATTGGTTCATATCAGCATCAATAATACTATTAAATAGCAATGTGAGTAAATCAAATAGAGCAAATAAACTTTTTGGATGGCAAAGTGATGACGGAACCTTATTGATTAACAAATCACAACACTTCATAGCAGAATCTTGTAATTCTTCAACTCTATGACTACATAAAATTAACATATTTTTCAATTGATCTGCGATGTTATCTGCGCTAAATTGCTTATTGGCGCCTCTATTTATCAAATGAATAAAATCTTCACAAATTTTAGGCGAAATATATCCAATATATTTGTCAACACCACTAGTCTTGATAGATGGATCTGAGAAATAATTCAAGATGGTTGAAGCATCTCCCATCTTTACCCTTAAAGATTCGAGAAAAACTGTTGCAGACAAGAACATCAATTTTGGATATGACAATGTTCTATGCACCTCAAAAATTCCTTCCATAATATTTTTATGGTTCTTCACATTGTGGTTTGAAGAGCCCCTACGTAGGACAGTATTTAATTCTAGTGATGTTTCTGTTCTATTCCAGGACAATTCACTAGCCAATGGAGGGGTATTATATGCAATCCTTTCCAAAACTTCGGAATAATTTTTGGTATTGTTGGAGTTGATAGAATAACCATGAACAACCATGTTGAACCAAATATTTCTAAAAAGGTTGACAGTTTTGGTATCCTGTATTCTTAAAGGAGCCTCACCGGCAACTATATTAGGAAGAAGTTCCGCTAACGGTTTAAGATGAATACCAATTTGTTCACCAATCTCTCTAATTTCTGTATGCGGCCTATGATGTTCCAATACCTCAACGTCACCTTTACTTATAATTGCTTGCAATATTTCATGTAAGTACACTAAATATAACGGATTATCAGAAGTAATATTATGAGAAAGCTTCACCCTAGCTTCAATTACATTTTCCAATAAGTTTGTATTCCCTTCTTCAAATGCATTTAACGAAAGTCTGTTTAATAATCCCATGAGAACAATAAACTCACGTTCTGGTAATGAAGGAGCACAAGAAACGAGACCTTCCAATATCAACTTTCCTATAGCTGAATCAGGTTTAACGGCTTTTTGAGATAAAATTGATACAGCAAGAGTGCTTATTGTCTCATCATCGCATGCTTGGGAAATTTCAATTATTGCAATTATAGCATTCTCCGAAACAATATTTCTATCTAACTCACTATAGGGTAAACCTTTACTACTAATTTGTGAATCATCATTATTAAGAGCTGATTTTCTTGATACTGGGAGATCCCTTGCTGAAAGATTATCCAACCTCATAATACTTTGAGATCTTCTAGTACTTTGTAAGTCACTAGCACCAACAAATAATAAATTTGTTAAGGCATATATAGTAGTAACCACAGCATCCTGGGACAATACCTTACTAGCTAGGCCAACACTACGAGAAGCCTTTTGACAGTAAGCAAGCTTTGGATTTGAAATTAAAGACGTAAAAGCTCTTGTGAGACTTGAACCTACTTGTTCATCCTTATAAACTAGTAATGAACCAAGTTGGATAACACTTAAACCTAAATCTGGATCTAACATGAAATCCCTAATTTCTAAACAGTTTCTAAAGGATTTTTTTGCAAATTTAGTATCAATACTTTCTGTAAATACACCAGCACCAATAACTTGTAAAATGTTACTCTTTGCTAAATATCCAATTTTCAATCTATTGAAATTAGAATAAACGATATAAGTTTCACCTCTATCTAGTAATTCCATTTTTTGAATACATTTTTGGGACAATATCTTTATAATCTCTTTACCAAATGAAGGGATTTGCAAACATTCACTATACTCCAAACTATCGTCATATTTTTTTGATATTTCATGTAGAATATTTTCCAATAATATCCCGTCAGGAAATTTAATAATTGATTTTAGCATAGAGCACATTAAAGAGCACAATCTTTCTAGGAAAAGAATTGGTGAAAAATCTTTAACTATCTCATGGTCTAAAATATGACTATATTCTAAATTGATATTAATTGAATTAGAATAAGATTCGATCAGATTTAAGAATTCCACATTGTCAACACAAGAGTCTAAGGTAAGGAAAATTTCGAATGATTTCTGGTTCTTAACGATAAGAGAAGGGTTTTTAGTAAACCCCTCTATAAAACCAAGCAATGTGAGATAGTTTGATAAGCCATAACACTTGTCTTCAAAGAACAGATGGTTAAACATCAGAAATATTTCTAATATATCCTCCCTGAATAACCCATCAAACCTAGCACTTATATTGATCAAGGATATGGTAAGTTTTTGTGCAAGTGTTTCCCAAGGAGTAGAATTCAACGCATTGTCAAAAATTAAATTACTAAATCTCTGACTTGGTAATTCCAACAAATATAATTTAAACTTCTCAATAAGCAATTTTGCTTGATCAAACAATAACAAATCAAAGTTAGTAGAGTCACATAAGGAAATAAGAACTTCATATTCTTTCCAACTAATTGCTACTTTTGACAAAGACTTTTCAACCTTATCCTCTTTTGGAGCTAACGCTAATAATCTTGAAAAGTTATCCAAAATTAAACCATCCTGGTTTTTTGTATTATTCAAATTCCCATCTTCAAGACTAATCTTCGCCAATCTCAGAAGAGCATCCGACCTAATAGATCCGCGTCCTATACCCCAATAGTCCATATCACAGAGTTATCAATTCTTCTAAATATCAATGTATTGGGTAAGATTGTGAAATTCATATACTCGAGACTATTTATCCTGTACCTAAAAAAATCAGCCAATGAATTAACATTTTGTTTTATTTTCTATTATACAGATTACATGATATAAAGTAGTTCTAAATAGTACCAGATGGTGTGCTAAATGAATTCTTCAATAAAGTAAATGCAGATAAGCTTTCTCCTAAAAAAAATACCAGTAAAAATTAAAACAAATGGATAGAGAAATTATCCATATTCTAGAAGTAAATTGGAGGAGTGAAACTTTAACATATTAAAAGGAATCCATTATATTTATAAAGATAAGGAAGTTCCTCTTAATGTTTAAAAATGCCACGATATACCTATGAGTACGTTTCAATTAAAGTGTCTCTTAAGTTACCAGATATAGCATCAGGTTGAGCATCTTGCAATCTGAATATAGATTCAACAACAGATAATTCAGGAGCAGTGGTATCAGAACCAGTAACAGCTAACCAATCGTTAACTACCATACCGGCACCGACAACAGAAGAACCTCTATTGACAGTACCTGCAACTAAAGGCACTTGTAATAAAGATGATAATTCTTCTTGATCTTGAATAGATGTTTGAGGATGAACTAAACCACCTTGATTAGATAATGAACAGTATGAACCAACTAAAACATTACCAGCAATAGTTTGACGGAAAACTTCAACACCCAAAACATCCGCAATTAATTCTTCAGTTTCTCTTTCAATATCAGGATGAACTAATGCAACATAATCATTACAGCAGATCACGTTTCCTAAAGCAGATAATCTTTCTTCAACTCTTTGAATTTTGACAGTGTCTGGTAATGAGTTTCTCAAATGCATTAATTCTTGATCGGTAGTTTGAGTTGGAACTAATAAACCACGTCTGTTACCTGCAGTCATTCTACCAACAATACGGGTTCCCGCTATGGTGGTGTGGACAATAGGAATAACATCACCTAATTCTGCTTCGAATGCAGAGTAGAAGTTTTCAGATCCACCAACTGCAACTAAACAGTAAGAATTTGTTAACTTGGAAAAAACACCAACTTCGTTAGAGTTTTCAAATTGAGTTCTACTAGCCATCGTTATTAAGATTACTAATTATGTTAATATAAAAGAATAATTGACTGTTTCGTAAGGGTGATGATGAGTATAAATTTTTCAAAAATTTTATCACATGATTTAATGACACAAACATATGATTGTGCATGATGGAGCCATTGCAATATTCTTGTTAATCAAAGATGTAACCTAAACAATAGAAGTATGTCTTACTCGATACATTGGCTCTGAAAATATTTAGCACTATAACCGTGAGGGAATTCTATGAGACTCCATCAAGTCTACTAGACGAAAGAGAACTCTAAACTCCAGGCTACTTAAGTCGGCTTGATCTATATAATAAACAGCGAAAATGCTATAGTTATGCTAGAGGTTCAAATAAGAACTGATAATGATTGCTTTCTCTTTCTCCTTACAGATAATGTTTTAGTAAATCCGATGGCCAATACTTCCGTAAAGTATCAATGTTGTGTGGAGTGTATACAATATTAATGAAGGGTAATATTGTTCATTACAGTGGGTTATATACACTCCACAAAACAGTGAAGTATGGTAGTAAAAGATTTGAGATATTAAATCGGCGCAATTAACTTAATATAATTTCATCATCGAAATAACATCATAAAAAATATGATTTGAAAATCAAAGTGTGACCACATATGCAACGTAATATCCCTCTTCTATGTTCTCGTACTACAATATTCATGCCATTTTACAATTATTATACATTAAACATTTAAATAATCAGCTATTTACTATTAGAATTAAATTTTTCTTCAGTCCTTGGTTTCACTTAATCAAGTGCAGGTGTTTCAATTTCATCATCTTCATCTTCGCTATCTTGCCAATCTTCAACCTCAACATCGGCCATTTCAACATCATCAGCTTCGTGATTTGGAAGAACTTCCAAACCTTTTTCTCCTAGAACAACTCTTGCAACTTCCTTATCCTTTATTTGCCCTTTTAACAATAGAATTGCTAAACGGTTTAATATCTCTGTTTGAATCAAACGGTTTAATGGTCTTGCACCTAAATCTGATGAATAACCGTTCACACATAAATAATCCAAAGCAGCATCATCAACTTCTAAGGTTACATTCTTACCATTAGCAGCAAATCTAGCTTGAATTTCTATCAATCTAATTCTAACAATCTTCGCAATTGCCTTCTTAGATAATCTATTAAAAACAACAGTACTTGCAATTCTGTTCAAAAATTCTGGTCTGAAATGACTTCTAACGGCAGTCATAACTAATTCTTTAGTTTGCTCGTCAATCCTGGAATCCTTTGAAGCATTGATATATTCAGCACCCAAATTAGAAGTCATGATAATGATAGCATTAGAGCAATTCACTGTCTTACCCTGTGATGAAGTCACTCTACCATCATCCAAAATCTGAAGTAATACTGTTAAAACTTCTGGAGCCGCCTTTTCAACTTCATCAAATAATATAACTGAATAAGGACGCCTTAATAAAGCCTCTGTTAAAATTCCACCCTCTTCATAACCGACATAACCAGGAGCAGCACCTAATAATTTTGATGTTGACCATTTATCACCCAATTCGGAACAGTCAATTCTTATCATTGCTCTTTCATCAGCAAATAAAAACCCTGCTACCTTCTTGGCTAACTCGGTTTTACCTGAACCTGATAAACCTAAGAATAGGAAAGAGGCTGGTTGGTTGGGGTTAGCTAATCCAGATCTAGTTAATCTGACTGCATTAGCAACAGCTTTCACAGCTGCTCCCTGACCAACTACTGCAGATGATAATTCCTTCTCCATATTAATTAATTTAGAATTCTCAGCTTGAGTCAATTTTGTTACTGGAATACCAGTCAATCTTGCAGCTGTTTCAGCAACTTGATCAGTGCCTACGACATTAACCAACAACGATTCTGGACCAGAGTTCATCTCCTCTTCTGCAACCTTGATTTCAAGTTCTTCAATTTGCTTTTCAACGTTAGGGATAGCAAAGTATCTTAAATCAGCCGCAGTACCGGTATCATGTCTTCTTTCTGCATCTTGTGCCTTAATTTCTAATTCATCCAATTTACGTTTTGCAGCAATTAATTGGTCATGGCTTGCTCTTTCTTGACTGAATCTCTCTCTCAAAGGACCAATCACCTCTTCCAATTCAGCAAGCTTTTTTCTTGCAATTTCTAATCTGTCTTTGGAATTTGCATCAGCTTCAACATCCCTTTCTAAGGCATTGATTTCAACCTCCACTAAATGTAATTGCCTTTCTAAGGTATCTAATTCTTCAGGTTTGGAGTCTCTAGCTACTGCAACAGTTGCTGCTGTCTCATCAATAAGATCAACAGCAGAATCTGGTAAGCTTCTATATGTTAAGTATCTTGAAGCCAAGTGAGCAGCTGCAACTAATGCACTATCCAAAATACGAACACCATGGTGAATTTCATATCTAGGTTGTAATCCTCTTAAAATCGCTACAGTCTCATTCACAGTAGCTGCTGGCACATCAATCTTTTGGAATCTTCTTTCAAATGCGCCATCTTTAGAAATGAACTTACGATATTCAGTAAATGTGGTAGCACCAATACAGTGTAAGGTTCCTCTTGCCAACATAGGTTTAAGCAAGTTAGCAGCATCAGACTTACCATCACCCATCAACATGTGAATTTCATCAATGAATAAGATTATCATTTCATTGGATTTTTCAATTTCACCAAGAACGCCTTTAATTCTTTCTTCGAATTCACCTTTATATTTGGCACCTGCAGTTAAAGCACCCAAATCCAAGGCAAATAATCTTGAGTTAGCCAAAATATTTGGAACATCACCATCAATAATTCTCTGTGCTACACCTTCAACTATTGAAGTCTTACCCACACCAGCTTCACCAATTAAAACTGAATTAGACTTCGTTCTTCTTGCTAAAACTCTAATAACTCTTCTTATTTCTTCTTCTCTTCCAATTACAGGGTCAATCTTACCTTCTCTTGCTTTTTCAGTCAAATCTTCACAGTACTTATTTAAAAATTCGTATGTTGAAGAAGTGTCCGCTTGTCTGGAATCGATTCTCTGAGTACCTCTTAATTCAATTGCCTGATTCTTTATCGTTTCCACATTTAAACCAGCTTCCTTAAAGATATCCTTGATTGAACTATCTTCAAGTAATGAAAGCAACAAATGATCTTGAGCCACGAAGTTATCTTTTTGTTGTGCTTTTATCTTAGTTGCTCTTGTAAGCACTTGACCAGTAGCATAACTAGGTCTAATATCATCCGCTGCTGGAGTTTGAGATGGAAGTCTAACAAGATGTCTGTTGACTATTCTCTCAAAACTAGGCCATTCACCTCTAGCCTTCTGTAACAAAGTTTTTAAGTATGTTGTAGAATTTTCATCATCAGTAGGCACCATTGCAGCTAAGAAGTGCAATGGAACCAATTGCGTATGGTTACTATCCTTGGCTAATTGACTAGCCTTGTTGATAATATTTAAGGCGTTGTCTGTAAATTGTGTTTCGTCCATAACAATTGTTTAAATTATTATTGTTGGAATATATAGGGACCTAACTAGCTAGTATATGGGGTTTCTTATATATTCATTCCCAGTGATAAGCATGATACTTTTTTGGTTGTTCGATTTTGTCGCGAATTTTCCTGAAGCGTCTAGAAACATCTAGAATATTCTTCGCTCACGGTGAATATAGGTAGATACTTAAGCATATACAAGTGGCATCAAGTAAAATAAGTAGAAATAATGTATGCGCTGATATAATATATACATATTGTAGATATGCAATGTCATTGCAGGTAAAATTAATGCATCTCGTTGTCAAATGCGGCAGAATAGTCGTCTTGTTGGATAATTTTGCAGCATTATATGATGTTGAAATGATTCCGTAACTGGATAAGTATGAAACTGTCAGAATCTTAAGAAATATAAATCATGACATAGAGTAATGTACATTGAATAATTAGAGGTACATATACTGTCATATAATTTGATGTTTTTCAGTAAAAACATTTATTTTTCTGAAACTTTGAGTATCCATTATACACATTGAGTTAAAATAAATTATAAAACTATAGATACATGATATGATAAACATATAAAAGCATAGAAATTATAAAGAAAGAAATTATAAAGATAGAAATGATAAAGTATCAAACTCAATGTTATCGAATTATGTTATTTTAAACGAACAATTTGACACTGTTAGGAAACTTATGGACCTTTAAGTTAGATTTAGTCCTTAATTCTTATTTAGATGAACTCTCAGAGATTATATAACCAGAAAACAGTAATATATTTATATATAATGGTATATAAATTAGATATAACAGGAAAAACTGATCTCTAAAAGTAAACTTGTAGAGTTTGCAACAAATGCGAATTATATAGCTTGCACGTGAAGGTACTGTTAGGAACATATCCCAACAGACATTGTTAGGAAACTTACGGACCTTTAAGTTAGATTTAGTCCTTAATTCTTAATTAGATGAACTCTCAGAGGTTATTTAACCAGAAAACAGTAATATATTTATATATAATGGTATATAAATTAGATATAACAGGAAAAACTGATCTCTAAAAGTAAACTTGTAGAGTTTGCAACAAATGCGAATTATATAGTGTATAGCTTTCACGTGAAGGTACTGTTAGGAACATTTCCTAACAGACATTGTGACTAGCCTTTATGGCCAAGTTGGTAAGGCACCTCACTAGTAATGAGGAGATCGTCAGTTCGAATCTGGCTGAAGGCATTATTTTTCTAAAAGCTATAAATGAATTTGGTAGTTGCGTTGAAAACCAATTTCATACATCAATGTTGAAAATACACATTTATTGTCCTATAATACTATAAACTTTTGATTATATTATTGTTGATAAGGATAATAACCTTGTTGTGCCTGTGGCTGTTGATATTGAGCGAACCCTGTGAATTGAGGTCGTGGAAAAGAGGAATTGCTTGGAACTTGATTCTGAGAGAAACCTTGTTGTTGAGGTTGAACTAAACCTGCTGCTTGAAATTGAGTAAACCCAGTTTGTTGAGGAAGTTGTAAACCTGGTTGTTGGTTGAACATCGTAGTTTGTTGTTGAGAAACTGGCGTTTGAGTATTCGATTGGGATGAAGCAGAAGAAGGCTGGTTGTATAAAGACAATATGTTTTGCTTACTGGTTTGCTGTGCAATAAGCTGTGGATTTGATTGTTGGTACAATAGTTTCTGATGCTCAGCATTGTTAGTATCTAAATATTCTTGTCCATTCGAGTCAATATAAGAAACTTGACCGGTAATTGGGTCAGTATATTGGTATATTTGAGGTTGGGAAGTACTGGCGTTGATAGCAGAAGTGTTAGCATTCATAGCATTAATAGCATTCGAAGACCACCATTCATCGTTGGAAGTCTGAGCTTGAGGAGTAGCAGCTAGTACTGATGAAGAAGCAGGTCTCTTAGGTAATTCAGGAGGAAGTTCATCTTGATTTGGATTGATTTTAGCATCTTGGTCTAAGATATCTAACGCGAGTTCAATCAGACCTTTACTCAAAAGTAAACTCTCTAACGAAGAATCTCTATTTGTATAACCAAAGGAGATAAGCTGATGAAGTTGTTTTGGATATTGAGTGTATTCAAAAGTAGTTAATTTCCTATGAGAAAGTCTTGGAATAGAATTGCTCAACACCGAAGCCAGTCTCAGTCTTCCTGCTCTTGAGCTTGCTCTCAGTCTAGATGGAAAATGTGATTCTTCATCAGAAAACCTACCGGAACCTCCATCATGGTCATCATTAAGAATAGGGTCATTCCTATACTTACCTATAATATATTTCTCCCTAAGGAATTCTTCAATTGGCGAATCATCATTATCATCGAACGGAAAGGGGATCCTTTTCGGGTTCCACTTCTTTTTTGCTCTCTTATTACCAATTTTTCTTAAATTATTAACTTCATCCGTATCCCATTTATCAAGAGTTAATGACTTCACTTTAGAAATATTAGATGGACCAAGGATCTTTCTGTGAAGTGAAGCACACCTTCCGCATAGAAATATACCTAAATTGTAAGATGCCCAAGTTGGGTAAAGTGAACCACATTCTCCACATTTATTATCATTACCTCTGCTATTGACAATTTCAATAAGCTCCTTTTCTATATTTTTTTGCTGCCTTCTACTGGACATGATTGATAAAGTAGAGTATTTGCTAGCGACAAGGGCTAAATATATTTCAGAGAAGCCATGAAATTCCCGTGGTGCGAACGGAAAATCAAGGCAGTCAGATGATTAGCTATATCGTGATAGAGCCCATTAATATGAAGAAACATAATTGTGATAGATAAGATGACATGTATTATTGAAGTAATGTATTTTATTTATGGATACAATATAATTATATGCATTAGACACAGACCAATCTCTAAATATTAAGGGGCACATGTATGAATTTTTTTTCTTGATTTAACAAGTAGATTATCATTTCATTTATATGAATATTCATTCCCTTCAAGTGCTTTGACAAGTCTAATCTTTGAAGAGAAAGATTGAGCTTCTTCAATTCATCAGAAGAGAGTTTACGTAAATTTTTGGGTTCTCCCATCTGGATTGATATATGATAAGAAAGTTCATGTGAAGTAGTTTCTAAGTCTAACAAGGTCAAGTTTTCGTTAATGTAATTGTTTATTGAATTAAAAAAGTCGTTAGACTCATATGCAGAAGTATTAATGTTGCATGCTAAAAACAAACTTTCAGTCGTAGGACTTTTGAAAAGCAGCAAAGTTGGATTGAGACCAAAGTTGATATACTTTTTATGTTGTAGAATACCCGAGTCATCATTATTCTTTAACAAAAGTGCTTTCAAATTGCTTATTCGTTGCATCTCATCTGAATCATGTCCAATTAATTTAGGATTAATCTTAAACATAGAAATACCGGAAGATAAATTTTGAATAAATTGATCTAAAGAAAGTTTATCTCCCTTTATATTGGGATATAATGATATATGATAGTCAAGATTACCGTTTTTAATAGGTTTCCAATGATAATTTTCTACAACTTGGGGCATTTCAGATCTCACTTGTTCAAACGCCAAGTTCACTATATTCTTGATAGTGCCTACCGTTTTTAACGAGGGTCTCCAGGGCAAATATAAAAAGCAACTTGACATATTGCTCTGATTTGAGAAGTTTTGCAGAAATATATATAAATTTTCAAGCTCGATGGGATAGTTTCTAACTGTTTCTTCTTGTAGTTCTTTTTCTTCCAATGTGTATTCTGATGATATAATTTCTTCGTCTTCTCCTGAACTATATCCAACTAACTGTTCCATCTAAATATCCTTATTCAATCAGTATGATAATATGATAATTAAATACTCTTCAATTTTACTTCGTGTAGTTAGAAAAATCAATCGATATATGCAGTACATACGATTTTATTTGTTTCAAGTACCACTGGAGTAACGTTTCTATCAATTACGAAAACATAGCTGGGTAATTATCTTCCAATTTCCATAGTAAGTGGTTGGTAGTCTCTTAAGTTATACTATATTATTTTTTTAACCCTTTGAGATCACTATAACTGAAAATATTCTGTATGTAATATGTGAGTGTGATAACTATTTTGGAAGCTAACGTGTAACTAATACCACTTAAGATATATTCCAGGATGATCACATTTTAAATTACTGGCAATTTTTATGAAAAAAACTTATCCTATTTGGTAAAACTCATTCATTTCAAGAAATTTCATACACTGAATGCTTGCTATCGTGACTCAAGTGCATTCGGAGTGCTACATTTATGTAGTTCCGGAGATCCCTATCATCCTATTACATGCCCAGAAAATCGAGCATCAGCAAGCAATTTCAATAGTTTTATCCTAAACAATTCTCCTTGTATAATTCGTTTAAGTTTATAAGCGAGAAAAAATCTCCAGAATCGGGATAAATATTTACCCGAAGCTAATCATTCATGTAAAAATTTGAATCGTTCATGTACCCCTGATTTTTCATAGTTGGTTAAGCTCTAATTGAATCCGGAGAACGCTTTAGTAGAATCAGTAGTATGGATTTAACTTATGAAGTATATTTCCTTACTTTAATATGCCATGGTGCTTCGTTCGTGATTAGTATTTGATGTCAAAAACTATCAGAAAGCCTATCTCCGGTTCCGCAATGGAAATCTCAAGCCTTCATCCCTTTCATCCGTACTCCGAGATCTTAATATAAGGTATTCTTAAATGTAGTGACGCCTCAAAACAACATGGGAAAGGTCATAGCCAGAATATAAATCAGTCTTATACCAGATCGGCTTTTAGTTTATTTTATTACGGTTTTCTGTCATTGGATTCCAAGAAAATTTGCACTAAATTCGGACCGATCACTCTGAATTCCCTTCTAACAATAACTAATGAATTTTTAGCGACTTGACTTGAACATCTGACTTTTTCATCTTTGAATATCCAAGTACACGTACGACATTATACGTATGGTACTATATATTCTATTTACTTGTCTTCTCAATAGTGTAAATGTAAAATCCCGGACGAACTGAGTCATATATCTGGTATAATTGTTTTTGCTAGCAAATTAACTCAGCATCTTGTAATTGATGTTACTACTAAACTAACCTATTATCACCCAAAATATGGAATATTACTTCGGCTAAAACGTACTTCCCAGGATATTATTGTATCCGAAATTACATAAGCTATATTCACATCTATCTCTGAATAATGTCTATCAATGCATTGCATACCTTAATTCTACTCCGCAATTGAGGGGGGATTCCAACAATGAGCGATGTTACATCATACATACAGGACCAAATAAAATACTTCAACTTCTTTGAATTTTATATAAATATAAATGATGAAGATTTCTTTAGAAAAGGTATTTTTATTGTATTGCAAGACATTTGGTGCTAAGCTACAGGATTTATATCATCATAAACCCTTCCACAGTTGAGATATAAAAGAGCATAAGTTAGGAGGGATCGATCTACATTAGTCATAGATTTTCGTTTTTGCATAGTGCTGAGAAAATACTTTACATACTAAAAATATCGGAGATTCTCATTATATTAATTGGCACCCAGTTATTATAAATATTTAAAAAAAGCACACTATCTGTCAAAACAAGTAATTATGGTAAAACTTTTAAAGAAGTTGAAAAGAAGATTGTCTAATGCAGGTGACACCATGAGTGTGAAGTCAATAAAAGAAGAAGAAGATAATGCTATAATGGATATTCCAAAGGAAATTTACAACTGGAAGCTTACCGTTGCAGCTATAACTGCATCCGCTGCTGCCATCATTATTGGTTATGATTCTGGATTCATTGGTACAACTGTTGCATTACCATCTTTTGAAAACGAGTTTACTAATAGCATGAGTACTTCCGCTGCAAATGAGGCCAATTCTAATGTAATTGCCGTTTTTGAAGTTGGTGCCTTTTTTGGAGCCCTTATGTGTTATCCTATATCCGAAATATATGGAAGAAAGATTGTTTTAATGGTATCTGGATTTTTCATGACTTTTGGTGCTGCAATTTCTTTAGCTGCCAACAAACAATCGGGTTTGGCTGCTATTTACGCTGGTAGAGTTATCTCTGGATTTGGTATTGGTGGATGCTCAGGAACTTCGCCTATTTATATCGCAGAAATTGCTCCTGCTGCAATCAGAGGTAAATTATCTGGTACCTGGGGTATTAGTTGGCAAATTGGAGGTATTGTTGGATACTGGATCAACTATGGAGTTCTTGAACACGTCCCAGATACTAGAAAACAATGGATGATTCCGTTTGCTGTACAATTAATTCCATCAGTCATCTTCTGGGCTGGTACATTTTTACTTACAGAATCACCAAGATTCTGTGCTAACAGAGGTAATATTGATAAGGCAAGAAAGAATTTATCTTACATTAGAAACTTACCAGAAGACCACCCATATTCTATTCATGAAATGGAAAATATTTTAAAAGACGTTGAAGAAAGAAAAAAGCTGACTGGCAATGGATTTTTGGCCCCTGTTAAGAAAATTATAACATCTCCAGCTTTAATCAAAAGGTTAGTGTTGTCAACATCATTGTTCCCTATGCAAAATATGATGGGTATTAATGCTATTACCTACTATTCTCCTGATATTTTTAAATCTTTAGGTATGACAGGTAAAAATGCTACTTTAATGTCTACTGGTATTTTTGGTATTCTTAAAGGTGCAGCAGCTGTTGTATGGACATTTTTCATTGTAGACCAATTTGGTAGAAGAACAGCCTTGTTGTGGACTGCACTTCCTTGCTCCCTTTGTATGTGGTACTTAGGAGCTTACATATATGTTGCTGACCCTTCAGCAAGAGCTGCCGCCGGTGATACTTCATCTGATCCTGGTGGAAAAGCAGCTCAAGCTTTACTTTATATCTGGTCCGTTTTCTATGGTATTGCTTGGAATGGTACACCATGGGTCATCAATGCCGAAATATTTCCTCAAGACGTTATTACCGTATCCCAAGCTGTTAATGCATCATCTAATTGGTTCTGGACATTTGTGATGAGTAAATGGAGTGGACAAGCTGTCACCGAGATGACATATGGATTTTTTTTCATGCTTGCTGCACTTATTATATTTTGTCCTATAGTCGTTTTCTTTTTCTATCCTGAGACAAAGGGAGTCCCATTGGAAGCAATTGAATACTTATTCGAAGTACCAGCCTGGAGAGCAAGAGATTATGCATTAGCAAAATTCGAGATGGAATATGAAAGGGGAGACTTCACAAACCACGAATATCTCCAACAGGAATCTGAATTGGAGAACAATGCCCTCAAGGAAGAAAGTGTCTCTTCCATTTAGCTAGTGCTATCAATTATGAAATTGATATTAGCAGGCTAATATAATCATGATTCATATATCATATTCTTATTTATATTATAGATAGTTAGATGTTCGTTTCCTTTACGAATAAAAAATTTGCAACATATTATCACCACATTTATATCATACTGCCAGACGATATCGTATTTAGGATCCCTATGAAAGATCGTTTTATATAGCAAAATGGATGAAACTTTTAAACCTGTACTCATGCTATACCTAAAGAATATACCCTGTTTCTAAATTAATCTAAAGAATCAAAAAGTACTTTTCCTCACATCACCCAAAACGAAGCCAGACCCGTACCAGAATGGGTTTTATATCTAACATTCTAACAGATCCTATACTGTCGGTCATTTTTTCCCCAGAACAATTTTACCCCTTCTAGAAGGAAGTTGCAATAAAAGCCTAATGAGAGTATCAAAAGAACAATTGTTCGGATAATCACTTAGCCGAATTGATTATCCATGCATAAGATACGTAGTATTCATGTACCCCTGATTTTCTTCATACCCCAGTTGCATTCGGAGTAAATCAGCTTCTCATGGTACAAGAAATCTTTGTCATGGACAAATGGAACCTCTATTGACTATAATATGTCTCAATACTATGAGATACTGCTAAGAAAATATCCAGCGACTATTTCGCAGTTTTCGTAGAGTCGAAAGTTTTGAACTGCGACTCCCCTCCGTCCGACAACGAGTATTACCAAAGATTAAGCTATTTTTTAATATTACCCAGCTCCACATTAACTTAAAATTGAAAGGGAAAGCTTATAGCCAAAACGTAGTCTATATTTATTATCGACTGAGTTATTTACTTGCTCCATCATTTGGTCATCCGAAGATTTGATATGCAGCTTCGGATTTGAAATTCCTAAATAACGAAGAGTCTTTGAATAAATACTACATTCAAAGTTGAAGAAGATAATAGATAGGCTACAATAACCAATTAGTCTCAGTAGACCCTGTATATTTACTGTCATATCCGCTTAATATGTTCATAAATCTTCACTTATTCTCTCGGCATTGCTTTTTTTTCTCTACTCGTAAAAATTTACCCATCGTATATTGTAGTTAAAGCTAAAGTAATAATAGAGGAAATATCCAATACGACGACGGCTAATATGTATTCCCCAGGATATTATCGTATCCGATTTTACGTAATTTATCTCCACATTACCACTATAATGGCTATCAACGCACTGATAACTGGTCCGTTTCGACTCCGCAATAGAGGGGCATTTCTCATTAGCCATTTCATACAGGATCGTAAAAAATTACTTTTGCACTCTTTGGGCATCATATATATAACAGCGGAAAACTCTTCTATAGACAAATTTTTTTCTCTACTTCAAGAGTATACAAAGCTTAAATAAAAGGATTATCATCCAGACTTTGAAACACGTATAATAACGCAATTTCAAGAACCGAATAGTTGCGAATATCATACGTTGTCATATCTTCATTATTGCAAAAGCATACAATAAAGATATTATCGAGAAATCCGTTTAAGAATCAAAGACATAATAGGATTTAAGGTTATATTTTGATTTAATCGAACTTAGTATCTTATTACCGATCTTAACTGAATTACTAGCATTTTAAGCCAATTTCTTGAATTTCATCTGTATTCAAAATGGCTAAATTGTTAAACAAATTGAAAAGGAGGTTGTCCACCACTGGTGACACCATGAGTGTCAAGTCCATTAAGGAGGAGGAAGATATTGCCATGGTTCCTATTCCAGACGAAATTTATAACTGGAAGCTTTCCGTCATTGCAGTCACTGCATCTGCGGCCGCCGTTATTATTGGTTATGACGCTGGTTTCATTGGTACCACTGTTTCATTGCCTTCCTTTGGGGCTGAATTTACCTCCAACTTGACTGCTTCTGAAATTGCCCAGGTTGACTCGAATGTTGTGTCTGTGTTCCAAGCCGGTGCTTTCTTTGGTGCTCTTTTGTTATACCCTGTATCTGAATTAATGGGTAGAAAAATAGTTTTAATAATATCTGGTTTCTTTTTGACATTTGGTGCTGCCATTTCTTTGATTGCAAATAATGAAAGAGGATTAGGAGCCATCTATGCTGGTAGAGTTATCACTGGTATTGGTATTGGTGGTTGTTCTGGTATTTCTCCTATTTACGTTTCTGAAATCGCTCCGGCCGCAATTAGAGGTAAATTAGCTGGTACCTGGGAAGTTAGTTGGCAAGTTGGAGGTATTGTTGGATACTGGATTAATTATGGTGTTCTTCAAAACATTCCAAGTAGTAGAAAGCAATGGATGATCCCATTTGCTGTACAATTGATTCCATCAGGTATTTTCTGGGCAGGTGCTTTTCTCATTCCTGAATCTCCAAGATTCTATGCTAACAGAGGCAAAATTGATAAGGCAAGAAAGAATTTAGCTTTCATTAGAAACTTACCAGAAGATCACCCATATTCTATTCATGAAATGGATACTATTGTAAAGGACATCGAGGAAAGAAAGAAGACAACTGGAAATAGTTTCTTCGGTCCTATTAAGAAAATTATAACATCTAAGGCTTTACTTAAAAGATTAGTTTTATCTACCTCATTATTCCCTATGCAAAACTCATCAGGTATTAACGCTATCACTTATTATTCTCCTAAGATATTCGCAGCGTTAGGTGTAACTGGTAGTCACGCGACTTTGCAATCAACTGGTATTTTCGGTATTTTAAAGGGTGTTGCATCTGTTGTGTGGATTTTCTTCATTGTTGATAGATTCGGTAGAAGAACGGCACTTCTTTGGGGTTCCATTCCTTGTTCTCTTTGTATGTGGTATATTGGTGCTTATATTTATGTTGCTAACCCAGCAGCAAGAGCTGCCGCCGGTGATACTTCATCTGACGCTGGTGGAAAAGCAGCTCAAGCATTGCTTTATATCTGGACTATATTCTATGGTGTTTCTTGGAATGGTACACCATGGGTTATCAATGCTGAAATATTCCCTCAGGATGTTAGAACTGCCACACAAGCCATTAACTCATCAGCTAATTGGTTCTGGGCCTTTGTTATGGGTAGATGGAGTGGACAAGCTGTTGCTGCATTGGGTTATGGTTTCTTCTTCTTATTTGCTTCATGTATGATTGTTTCCCCAATAATTGTCTTCTTGTTTTACCCAGAAACCAAAGGTGTTCCATTGGAAGCTATGGACCACTTATTTGAAGTTCCAGCTTGGAAAGCAAGAAGTTACGCCTTGGAACAATTTCAGATGGAGTATGAAAGGGGTGACTTTTTGAATAAAGAATATGTTGATCATTTAGAATCTGAACTGAATAATGGAGTGAGCAAAGAAGACAGCGTTGCTTCGGTTTAAACTTATTGTATCAATTTTCACAAATTGATATTAGCGGGCTAATATAACCATTTTGTTTTACTCAAGGAGAATTTTATTTATCACTGATTTAGTTACGAATTAAAAATACATGAAAAGTTATATAAAGCTTTAGAATATTGTAGCGCTCTCATTTATTTGCAACATTTTTTTTTTCTTATGCCTATTATGGTAAGTGATTATAATAAATAATAACTTCACCTTTCAAAATATTAACAATTCACATAGCCACCTAAAAAGGGACAAACACAAGAGGAAAAGAGATCTAAGTTATTAGAATTTTTTCAAAAATCCCACTCCTTCTATACATTGAAGGAAATAGAGAAAGATGGATCAAAATTTACCAAGATATCCTCCATGTTTATTAAAGACGTATTATTGGAGTTAGTCAATGACGGATTAGTAAATGTTGAAAAGTGTGGAACTACTAATTTGTACTGGTCTTTTAAACTTGATAGATTTAAAAGGTTGATAAATCTACATTCAGAGTTAATCAAGAAGCTGAACTTATTAGACGAGAAAAAGACCGGCCTAAGAGAACAAATAAACCAGGCTAAAGCAGCACGTAAAAAGACTGATGAATTTGGGAATAGAGTTCAACTTTTAAAGAAACTTCAATATCAAAAAAGGATGAGAAAGGATTTGCAAGATAAGCTTGAGAGATGCTATGAAAATGACCCGAGTGTTTTGGAGAAAATGAATTTCAAAAATGAGAAGCTAATAGATGGAATTAATTACTTAACAGATAATATCGAGGCATTGATACATTACTTTACAAAGGAGTCAGAAGTCCCAATTGAGGAAAATATTCTTAGAGCAGAGTTGTGTATTCCAAACGAGTTTGAAGATCTTCCCGTTGATCCTTCTAAGTTGCTGTAAAAATCATGGTCAATATGAAATCCTGTATATATTCTCCCCAGATAATAATAGTATTAATATTCACCTGCGAGAGGGGAATGAAACGGACATGTGATTACGATTTACGTCTAGGATATAACAAGGGAATTTCCGATGTGTTGATAGCAATGGCTCAATTATAGTTCTAAAATGTTTCCAACAGCCGTTACTAAGCAGCATACCAGTTTATTCGTACTTTTAGCTGATGGTGTAATAAATGAAACAAACTACGATGATTTGAAAGAGTATCTTCCTCATGACATTTCGAGAGAAAAAGTTGAAGAATACATTAAGAAGTGCAGAAAACCTTCAGAAACACCTGGATATGAACAAGAAATTTTAAATATGGTTAATAGAAATTCCTTGAGTGCATCAAGATCCTTCGCTATTCTAATGATAGCTTTGGACTCTAGGGTTATTGCACCTGCATTAACTGGTTCAATTACGTTGATTCGAGATATGACACAAGCTCAAAGGGAACAATTACTTAAATCATGGAGAGATTCACCACTTACAGCAAAGAACAGATTATTTAAGACAATTGCTAGTCTTTCTACATCAGCATTTCTTAAACTTACAGATGATTCGCACTTTGAAATTATTGGCTATCCAAAGACTGAACAGAAAGAGGTGCTTTATGACTCGCAAATAATTGACTCTTTCACATATGCGATGATGGAGAAGCCTAAGGACCCTAATGTTGAATTGTACTTGCCCGAGTTTGATGCTTTGATCATTGGATCAGGAAGTGGTGCTGGTGTGGTTGCCCATTCATTGGCCGAAGAAGGGTTTAAGTCCTTAGTTCTTGAAAAAGGTAGGTATTTTCGGAATTCTGAATTAAATTTCACTTCCAAAGATGGGTATAATAATTTATATGAGGGAGGAGGAACTTTAGCTACCCAAAACCAGCAAGCTTTTATTCTTGCAGGTTCTACATTTGGAGGAGGTTCGACAGTTAACTGGTCTGCTTGTTTGAAGACACCCTTTAAAGTTAGAAAGGAATGGTACGAAGATTATGGTGTTGAGTGGGCAGCTTCGGATCTTTATGATAAATGCACAGATTACATTTGGAAAAAAATGGGTGTTACTTCTGATGGTATCAAACACTCTCATGCAAATGAAGTTATCTTAAAAGGTTCAGAGAAATTAGATTATAAGGCTAAAGTAATTGACCAAAATAATGGACCGCATGCCGGTCATAATTGTGGATACTGCTTTTTAGGTTGTAAATTTGGTGTTAAGCAAGGTTCAATTAATTGTTGGTTTAGACTTGCCCTGGAGAAAGGTAGTCAATTTATGGATCAAGTAAAGGTACTAAGAATAATTCATAAAAGTGGGAGAGCAGAGGGTGTTTTATGCCAAGATAAAGAAACGGGAAATCTTTTCACTATAAGAGGACCTAGAAAATACATTGTATGTGGAGGCTCTTTAAACACTCCTGTAGTTCTTCAAAATTCTGGTTTTAAAAATAAGAATATTGGTTCAAATTTGAAATTACACCCAGTTACTGTATTATTTGGTGATTTTGGCAAGGAAAGTAAATTGGAACCATATAACCACTCTATTATGACTGCAGTTTGCACAGAGCTGGATGATATTGATGGAAAGGCACATGGTGCTAAAATTGAAGCTCTTCTTAATACGCCTGATTTGAATGCCGCCTTCTTCCCTTGGAAATCCAGTTCAGAAACCCGCAAGGATTTTCTTCGTTATAACAACCTTGCAGCTATGTTAATTATAACTAGAGACACTTCTAGTGGCTCGGTTAAAGCTGATACGAGTAAACCAGATGCGTTGATAATTGATTATGATGTGAATAAGTTCGATCGTAACGCTTTATTACAAGCCATATTAACTTGTGCGGATCTATTATATATTGAAGGTGCAAAGGAGATTATTCATCCTCAATATCTGGTTCCTACTTTTAAATCAAATAAGCCCAAACTGGAGAGATCAATTAATGACAAGGATTATGTTGTATGGAGAAAGCGTTGTGCAAATACTCCGTTAACTTCTTTCGGTCCTACTTATGGATCAGCCCATCAAATGAGTTCGTGTCGTATATCAGGGAACCCGAAATATGGTGCATGTGATGTTAAAGGGAGATTGTATGAATGTAATAATGTTTATGTTGCAGACGCAAGTTCTATGCCTACAGCGAGCGGTGTGAATCCAATGATAACTACGATGTCAGTAGCAAGATTGATAAGTACAGAAATTATCAAGGAGTTAAAATCACAAGCAAAACTTTAGTATTTTTTTACTCAAAATAGCGATTTGCACAATATATGCCGTCTTTTAATACATGAGTATATGTAGATTATTTATATACTTGTAATTATGATTTGATGATGATTGATATATATCCTCTAAAAGTCCCCACCTGTTTGAAAGTAATCCTATTTCTGTTCATACAACACACTATTACAACTTAAAAAATACTTTAATTTCTTAATATCTGTGTCATCTCCCTGAAAACCAGCAAATCCTAATGGACCTTTGTCGCATTCGCTACAGATTAGAAGTCTTTCGATCTTGAAGTTCAAGTTTGTTCCATTCTCTTTAATCGTTGGCACTTTAATTGAATCAGATGGCCTAGAAACCCCAATATTATCAAAATCCCATACATCGCCTATTTTAAAGAATCTGTCTTCTGAAGTATCTTCTGAAATTTTCACCATCGAAGGTGAATTTTCAACATACAATTCTTGTGATTTCAAATCCCCTGACAATGATATTATACGAGTATTACATGACTTAAAGGGACACCTGATTATAATTGAACCAGCAATACTTTTGTTTACGCTGCATAATTGCTTAAATTCTTTCAAGTCCAGCATTATTTAGTTTCTATGATGAAAATATTAAAATATAATACTCAGATTTTATGTGCAATCGCTTTAATTTAGCGAGGCTGCAATACCTCATTTATCGATATTTTTTATATTCTATACCTAAAGCTATAAAGTTTAAATAAAAAAAATGTCAGAGCTTACAAGATTCACTTGATTTTTCCTTATTAAATTCTTCTATACTTTCTGTCGCCAATTGCGACAAATATGGATACATGTTAGCGTAACCTTCAGCTTGTCCCAGACTAGCACTACCTGATTTGACTCTCATTGCAATACCTTGACTAATAACACATAATCGCATAAGTCCAAATACAAACCCAATCAACCAGAGATCAGTAGGGTTATTTTTTGGATCATTTTCATCCCAGGCAACCCCTAATTTCTGTTGGTATAATTTCAACTTTTCGTAGATAGTTTCAATAGAACCAGGGATTTCCTTTCCCATATTTGTCTTATCAGGTTTATACAAAAGAAGGTTTAAACTATTGGGTAACTGAAATGACTGTAAAAAATTAGATAAATCGAATAACGGATGGCCAAAAGTACATAGTTCCCAATCTAGAACAGCTATAGCCTTGGGCTCCGTAGGATGAAATAAAACGTTATCAATCTTAAAATCACCATGAACTAATGTGAGCTTAGCAGGATCTTTTGGTGCATTTGCAAGCAACCAATCGCAGATGTTACTAAAGTTTGGAATATTGGGAACAGATTTAGCCTGAAGTTTCTCAACCGCACTCAAAGCCTTAATCTGCCTTTGGAAATAGCTAGTATTAGCAAGTTTGCTTAATTTTGCCGGTTGAAACTGAGGGAAATGAGTTGCTGGTAACTCCTTGATCAATTCCAAAGCATCAACTGAATGAATGGCTGCTATTGTTTCCATAATGGAATTCCAATATTTATCTGACTTTTCTTTGTTGAATCCAGGCATACTTGGGTTCTTAATTTGACGCCCATTAATGTACTCCATAAGGTAGAAAACGTATCCAATTACCGATTCATCTTCACATAAAACGTAAACTTCAGGGACATGTACTTTTCTCCTATTCTTTTGGTTCAAGATCCCGAGTCCTCTCAACAAGAAGAACTCCCTTTCTATCGCATGTGCTGACCTGGAGACAAGCTTAGCATTGACAATTGGCTTTCTCCTTAAAACAAACTCTTTACCCTTACTATCAATGAGGTAATAACTAGGATTAGACTGTCCAAATCTAAACTGTTTAACTGTAAATGGGGGAGAGAATGCAGGAATTTTTGGACCTTCGGTAACTTTATCATTCATTATCGAATTGGATAAGAAACGTTCTAAACTTGCAACATCAAAGTGATTTCTTATTTCTGTAAGATCTGGTGTAGTCATCTTCAGTAGATAAGCAATCTACGGTATATAGAAAGTAAGATATTACATTAAGATCACTATGTCTTATTTGAAAAAATCGATACCCCACAGTAACCTCGGACAAAGTTTGTAAGGAAAGTTTTTGATACTATGATAGACGTTTTATTAATTTTCTATATAATTTGGTACAAATGCAATACAAAACAATAAATCATAATAATCATATGCTATGCAATTTTAGTCAAATTGAAATCATTTTATGTTAAGCGAATAGTAGTTGTAAATACCTCTCTGAGAAAACTCAGCTGGCCAAACACTTTCAGTGTCACCCTCATTCTTTATATAGCATTTTTTCTTGCATTGATTCAAGTTAAAATATCCAATAGAGCAATTTATCTTTCTGGATCCGTAACGTAAAAACTGAGGGTATTTTCTCTTCGTTTCAATTTTTTTACCTGTTTCAAGATCATAGTATGTCAAGTTAGAATTGACTTTGTTCTGATTATTTCTGTTCAAAACAGCCTTATAATCGGGGTCGGCTGCGGTAATTCTGTATAACCATGACCTTCTTCCTTCATTATCGTAGAATTTCCAAATGTGTGGATCAAACACCGGTTCAATAAAGGATTGCTGAATAGGAGTAATCTTTACGGCATCACCAGCTGCCAACTCCCATAATATCTTGTAATCAGCCTCTATTGCAAGTAGAGATGAATGATAATTTTCTCTAAGAAGAGTGGTCAAACCCACCCTAGTTACACTTTTGACACCACTAATGTCCAAATATTTTAATGTGGTATTGCCATTTAAGAATTCATGGATATCTTCAAGTGTTACCGATGAATGACTTATAGAAAGACTTTCAAGATGAACGAGGTTCTTCTTAATTGTATGCAATATTCTGCCATTAACAGGCATGCCTCCTAAATTGAGGTATTTTAAACCCGAAGCTTTCAAATGTTTTAAAGTATAAAGAAGATAGACATCACTCAATGGACTGACAACATTTGAATCAATTTGCAAGTTTAACCACTTCAATGAGTTATCTGAAACAGCAGGATGGTTGACCAAAAAATTTATTAAATCCTTAGTAGTTAACTTGGAACATCTTGCTAAAGAAAGGTGTGTAAGTACAGCAGTAGAAGGCACCGAATTGAATAATATCGTAGAAGTGATAGATGTATGATTAAGATCTAATCTCCTTAAGTTCTTTAAATGAGGAAGCACTTTTTCAAACACAGTCGCAGGTATATTGGAACAGTCATGAAAGGATATTTTAAAGAGATTGTCCAAGCTGCTGCTCACGGTGTATTCTCCATCCATATTCATCTCTTCATTTGGTTCATCAATTTGGAGTTCTTGGAATGCTCTAGCAAAGCTACCACTGCTGGCTCCACAGAAGTCCAATGCTTGAATTTTTGGTAACTTATTGAACAAATAATCCAAAACATCAACATTCATATCATCTTGTATATTTTCACTGGCTAAAAACTCCACTAAATTAGGATTCATACTAAGAGCCTGGCTAATGGTCTTTGACGTGACCATTTGAATTTCTTGATTCATTCTACCTGTTCTGCCTAATCCCACTGATGTGAAAGTTTGAAAATCCATAAACTCCACATATTTACCAATGTCTGGCTGATTAATTAAGTTCATCAAGAACTTGTCAAAGGCATGTGGCCTGTTGAATACCACGTATTTATAAAGGAACCGAAGCGATAATTGGTTCAACTTCCTAGAAAGCAATGGAACCGTCTTCGAAAATTGCTCCAAATTGGAGTTTATTGAGTTCGTGTTGTCATCGTAGTAGACAATTTCAATGATCTTATACAAGATCTCCAAAGGCAATGATAATAATGGCGAAAACTGTTGTTCAGGCTCTGGCTCAAGGATCTCCTCGTCAATGAGTCCCTGCGATGACCTACTTGGAAAGCTGGAATCCTGGGAAGTAACCGGAGAGAGAAAGAAACTAGATGTGATGTTATTAGATCCCAACAGTTGTTTTTCTCTGCCACTGTCGGCTGCACTCAGATACACTTGACCCATATATGCTGCAATATTATTAGTAAACTGTTCTGACAACAAATCATGGTTGGTATTGCATAGAGAAAAAGGGGCAGATGAAGAGATTTGGGGCATACGCTGGATTTTTGCACTACGCCGGAAACTGAATGATACAAAATCTAACAAATAGAAGATAAAACTTTAATAAATAATAGCCAAGGGAGACAACAGAGTAAGAATAGTGTGTCAAAATACAATTGTATATGTCAGGATTAGCTTTTTTTGGAGAAATAATGTAGTAGACCATTTGATCAAATCGCCGTTAGGTGTACTCGCTCCGACTCGGCTAAGTCGCATGGGTTCCGTTTCAGGGCAGAGGTTCCTACAACAACAACCACTGGAATACACTGATACTTTTTATCTACAAGGCTAAAACCTACGAGATACCTTTACGTAGAACATATTATAGCAACTATGAAAGAACGTGAGAGATCATGGAAGATTATGGAGAACCTAGTCATCATCGAATATATTTAGAAATGAACGCGACTTGTACGGCAATTTGAGCTGAGTCAAGTTGTAAGCGCCGGACGGAAGAAATGAAACACTTCAAAGTAGATGTGGAAATGGAAGTACACTATCCATTGAAGAGGTTTTAGGAAGCCATACATCAGAGAGAAGAAAAATTAGGGGAAATAAGGTCATTGAATTGATAAAAAAGTAATGCCAGATTACACAAAATTCCACCCGCAACGCACTCTAGTCCTTGAATGAATGACAAGCATAAATATTATGAGGGGAGACGAGAATAATCATAGTCGAAATGTATTGATATGGGTATCAGGGAATTACAAAATGATGGAGTGTGAATATTTTAAGCAAAAGTGTTTCTGAATGATTGCGAAATTGTTCAGATGAGGTAGTGACAATTTTCGTGGGAGTGGAAACGAATCTATTGAGGGATTTTTTTGTGGAAAATGCGCTTTTGAAATGCGCACTGTAGGCAAAACGAAAGTCAACGACGAGACACCAATGCGCAATTCCTAGGATTGAGAATGGGTTGCAATTAGCGAGCGGCTTGTGTATAGATAATGTGTATAAGTATAACCTATTTCAATCTATATATCGCTTAAGTTTTTCAACTAATTGACGGATTAATCTCCGTCTAATTTAATTTGTTCATATGCATTAAAACTTTTATCCAGTATTTGAGATATAACATTCTATTTTATAAAAACATCAATACCTAAGTAAGTGATTAACACTCCGTTAAACCTTATATAATTGGGTATATTGCCCAGTTTTTGGTGATAGTACATATTGGCGATAATTCGTACTGTGAGATCTAAAAATCTGCTTTTTGAAGGCAAAATGAATTGTAGGTTTCAGACTCTAGATAATGCCCATTATGAAGCGTCGAGGAAAAGATACTAAAATTTTTCACACTGTTCCACCTATTTTCGTAGAGTTGATTCTCTTTGTAGGAACAAAACTAAACGAAGTGCGTATAAATTCGCCAGCAAAAGAGATATCATGTCTACTCCACTTTCTTGTGAGGTTATAGCGAGAGATTGAATAATTTTTTGTTTACAATGGAGAGAGCAGTTTAAAAGAATATAAAGTAAAAATTTTAGGTATGATAACCATCTGTTAAATTTACATCAGTGAAAGTCTAGTTTTGAATTATGAGTACAATTGGAAAATTATGCATAAGTATCACCTTCAAGTATGTAATCCAAAGGGCTACCGATGAATGCAATTCCCGTTAGGTATGCTGAAAAATTGAATCTCTTATTGTATTCGGCAATTGTTATAATCGAACATTTAGAAAATACACAGTATGTACTATAAGTATATTAGAAGTTAATCATATTCACATAAATGTAATCAGAGGCAAAATTATCATAAAATTAACTTAAATGTCTCCATCAAAAGTTAAAACGGCTGCGAAGTATTTGAAATAAACAGCTAAAACAATATTGATATACTTATTTTACAGGATAAAAGACCTAATATACGATTATCTAGTCAGAACTGTATCTGAGCAGTTTTCCATATTGAAATAAAAGTGTAATTCCTCTAGAAAATTTAGAGTGATAAAACCTATATTTGTTTGTCGCGGTAAATGCGAACGAAAAGATAAGAATTTCTGGGTGACAAATTCATCATTTATATTTATTTCAAAGTATGACAAGATATAGCCATTTCCGATATGTTCAATGCAAGAAAAGGAGTATAAAATGCAATAAACTATACCAATTGTGTAAGAAAGGGTGATATTTTCCAGTACAGGGAAAGATATTTCTTTATCAACCCCTGAAATAAAGTTAGGAATAGGCTGAAAAAGAATAGATTTAGGCCAATAGAACTAGATGTTTATATTATTTATAAGGGTACTCTAGTAGACTGGTCAATAAATGATGCAATTGACCATAGTATTATGTAATTTCGGAGAACTTTGGATTAGGAAGAAAGTGGCTCGACGAGAAGGGAGTTTGAATCATTGGGAACCAACCCTGATATTGACTGTTCAAATGCACTGTTATACAATTATTTACGCCAAGAAGATGAAATACCTGCGTATGTTAATCTTGGTCCGAATATACGTTGAAAAGGTTCTTATATTTGAAGGAATAGCTCGACGCCGAAGGGAAAAAAACAAAAATTGGGTCGTATGACGAAAATAAAACTGAAATACAAGAATTTATATGGCTAGAGTTTATAAATTCCAAGTTTCTATCGAATTATCTTTCATGTGTTAATGATGAGTAGAACTATATTTCGAGGTGTTTCCAGTTTTTTGGCCAAAAATACTCAATAATAAGTTACGTTAGCAATTGCAAATTATTTTTCAATCTGTTGTAATGATGGCAGATGGGATTGAATAAAGCATAAGAATATGAATTTTGCGTATCAACATTAGCTGATAAAGTCAATAAATTTACGAGCTTTTCAGAAATGGTTTGTTACGTTATCAATATAATGTTCTTCTATTCTGAGAGATCCGCTGTACGTAGTGATTGGAGATTACACCTAAGAGGTGCCCTAGAATTGCTTGGAAGATGCAAAGAGTTAATGAATACACATAATGGCAAGAAAGCCGATTGGAATATGATTTTGCCTTAGATATGTTTTCATTTACAAAAAATTGGATTATTATGACTGAAACTATGACTTATTTATCTGCTCCCAATGGAGGTACAATTTTTGATGCTGACAGAGCACGTAGTTTTCTTTCCTACTCTAATAACAGAACTGATGATGGTATTATATGTGGCTGTTTCAATTTGTTGAAATGCTACTCTCAAAACTTAACTCCAGTGTTCACTGAATTAGTATGCTTGATTTTAAGCTTGAGATTTTCATAGAATCGTTCTAAGTGGCACTTTAGATACACTTCAACACGTGGAGTTAAAAGAGGACTAATCATTGTTTGCAAATGATCTTTCAAGAAGCATTTAACTAACTGAGAGTGAAGACTTTGATTTTTTTATAATATTGAAATCCACAGACTCAGAGCTTGTATGAAAGTTTGCAATAAATTTCCGTTATTCTTTGAGAATCTTAATTTATTCGCTGTTACAAAATAAACCCATCTATGGGAAAGATGTTCAAAAATGTGTAATGAACATAGAAGAGCAATTAGTTTCTTATATTGCAATTAGAGGTCTTTCTGCCCATTGGCGAATATTTGCTGCTGCAATTGCTTTTTTCCAAATCAACAGAGTAAGACATTAATTGAAGTATTGAGATCCATTTCAAATAATGGAACTTATACTGCTGAAAATAGAGTAGAGCTTTCATGGAAATGTATGGATACCGGAAATGCGATAGGCGAAAGAGACTACGACTGTGTAGTGCATTATTACGAAAGAGGAGAAATTCTGGATAAAGGTATTATTCACTAAATATATTAAAATCTGTATAGGTATTTCATTGTACAGCAATATTAATCTTCACTGTTTGATTCTTACTATCTTGTATGTCAATTGTATCTTCGCTAACATGCTCACTTGCACTTGAGACTTGTGCATCTGAATATCTTAAGATTCCTCTTTGTTTGCATTCTTCTTTTGTGAAGCAAATGAAGTAATCACCTCTTTGGGAGATAGTGTATCCGATGTGATAATATCCTCCTGGAGCAGCATTCAATAATGCCAATACTGTTATTATAATATTTCCTATTAAAAAATTACTCCCAATGTTTCTCCAACCGATAGTCCAAGTGACACTAACGAGGACGCTCCCGACCACTTTATATCGTTACATTTGTAATAGACCAATAGAACATATAAGACCATTAGCCCATTTACGTCTTTTTTGTCCCTTTGGGATAACATATTTATTTCTTAGATAGGTGATAGTTTCAATTCCTTCACCATTAAGCTGAACTGATTTATTCACCCTTCTCACGAGCTCCATAATTTGTATAATAATAATATGGTTATTGAAAGAGGAATGAAAAGGAAAATATAAAAGTACTTATAGTTCTCCTTATCTTCAACAAGAGATAGACAGAAGCATCTAATCGTTTTGACGTAGAAAAGGCTGCTGATATTGTAAATCCGTGTTATCAGCGCCGGAAGAGTTGCCTTTATAGGAAATTTTTCAGGTAGATCGGAGATCTATTGCAGGAATGCCAAACCTGGAAGAGGCAATTTTATCGATGGCTGCGAAATTCTGGAATATATAAATTGATTACTATGCCTTGGTAAACAAATATTATTTTTGACTGTTTTATTATTCATTATTTTACATAATCATGGGAAATAAAAACTTGTCAATTGGTATTGATGACATAAATAACGATTCCATTTTGGTGAATCCAGAAGCATTTGACAACGAAGACGGTGGCCAACAACAAGTCGGTAACAACACCAGACATTTCCTTTTTTTTTAATGCGATTGTTTAAATAATTAACGAATAAAGTGATTTCTCTAAGTCAGATGTATTGAGTGTGACTATTGGTACAACACATTTTATAATGCAGTTGTTGAACGGGTTATGTCGAAGTTGACAAAGTGGCGGTCAATAGAATCTGCAGTGACTATTCTAATGGTACCCATTTTCTGATTTCCCTGAGGGATTGAAGAATATTATGAAAAGCTATGTAGCATATGTTGATGGTGGCTACAGAGCTGACGGAAGCGAAATCGAGCCACTTGAGGAGAGTGCAATCCTAGACTATACACGTAAAATTAAGAAAGCTTCTATCAACTCAGTGGCAATTGTGGGTATATTTTCGACGATCGACAAAAGACATGAAATTCGTGCAGCTGAGCTTATAAGAAGTTAAAAGAGGATGCCTGTATTATGGGTTCTCACGAGATTTCTGCTATTGGTTATTTGTCAAGGGAAAATGCAAGTATATTGAATGCCTCAATAATGAGCTACGCTGCTAATCCATTGTATAATACATTGAAGAGGAAATAGATGCTATTTTTCCCTTAGAAATTGGTGGAGGGAATGAATATAAGGGAGTGTATTATGGCTCTTCCACCAAATTAAATCTTCCAGTTATTGATACTGACCTAATGGGTAGAGCATACCCAAATCATTCTCAAATTATCCTTTGTGTTGTTTATTATGGATTGTTCTTAAAATTGACTTTGGTTTCGGACGGTAATGGAAATAAATTTCTTATTACTGATGTCCAAAGTGATGTTTATGAAGAAAAGATGCTAAGAGCAGCACTTGCTGAAATTGGTACCCATTTGGTGTTTTTAATAGCCCTATGAGACTCGAACAATTTCAAACTATGACTATTCACCATTGCTTGGAGAATTGGTAGAGCCATCACTATCACAAGAAATCGGAAATCGATCTTTTACCAGATAGAATTTTTGAAAGTTTAGGAGGTAACGGTATGGGAAAAAAAATTCACTCGTAGATAGTTGGTGTCGAGAAGAAATTTTTCATGGATATATATGGAGAGGTTTATATAGAAAACGCATCTAAGGATTTGATGTGTATTCCTTTCAAGCATGAAAATATTGTGGCCAAAGTCAAGGAAAGCAGTTTTCTATGCTGATGATGGAGAAGCAGTATGAACACCTGAATACAGACATGGTATCTTCGTGTTTGTAATTGCTTTTGCCCCCCGATGACATATGGAACTCAACTGAAAAAGCGTTGAGCACTGGGTGGTCCAAAGACATTTGTTCAGCTTTTTTAGATGTAACTTACAAACCAATTGGTAAATATGCTAACCCAAATTTGTGATAGAATAAAAAGGGTTAAATATAGATTTAATAAGTATCTGCAAGCATGTTTCTCATATTCATAGTGGTGTGTAGGATGTATTACTTTTGAGAAATGATGACTCTTGTGAGAAAAATTCTCGATGAAGTATGGGGTAGTTCTAGCATTATTATACACTCAATAACAAAGAATGTCTGCTACCTTTGGATATGAATCAGACAGCGAGTCTGTGAGTGAATTTGAAAGATTAGAATCCACGTTACCGGAACCATTGAAAAGGTCTGCTTCTTCTCTTTTGGAAGTATTCTCAAACACCAATTTGGCTACTAGAGAAAATCACTTCAATTCAGGATTGTCTAGTAGTAGGGGCCAGCCTGGACAAACTGGAAGAACCCCATCTGTTCCTCCATTAAATAATAGACACAATTTGTTACAAAAGCTTTCGAGGTCTGAAAATGGAAGGGAATCATCCCCTATTCCTCTTCCAAAGCCCAAATTCAATGAAGATATTCACAAACCTGCCATGAACACCAAACAATCATCTACTGGTGTACTTTGGGTTACTGAAAGAGCTGGTGAATATGGATATCATGGTCAAGATACCTGGGCAAATTTGGGTCAAGGTGCTCCAGAACATGGTGACACTATCCCGGGTTCATTTAAGAGACCAACGTCGATTCCAATTTCAGACCACTCTAAGGAATATGCGCCTACTGCCGGTATCACGGAATTGAGAGAAGCTGTTGCCAATTACTATAACGAAACTTACCGTAAAGACAAGTTGTCGAAGTACACATATAGGAACGTTTGTATTGTGCCTGGTGGAAGAGCAGGATTGACCAGAATTGCTTCCATTATCTCCGATTGTTATCTTTCCTTTTTCTTGCCTGATTATACTGCCTATGCTGAAATGCTCTCATTATTCAAGAATTTTGCAACAATACCAGTCCCATTGAACGAGGCCGACAACTACGATATGCACATGGAAATGATCAAAAATGAATTGAATAGAGGTGTTAGTGCATTACTTACTTCTAATCCAAGAAATCCTACCGGTAAATGTATGACCAGAAAGCAATTAGATGATTTACACCGTTTGTGCCGTGAAAAATGTCTCTTGATTATGGACGAATTTTACTCTCATTACTACTATGACGACAACTGTAGTGGTAGCTCAATTTCTTCTGCTGAATTCATAGAAGATGTAGACAAGGACCCAGTGTTAATTTTGAATGGGTTAACCAAAGCCTTTAGATTACCTGGTTGGAGAGTGTGTTGGATTTTGGGACCTGTTGAGTACATCAGTGCCTTGAGTAGTGCGGGGTCATATTTAGATGGTGGATGCAATTCTCCTTTGCAATATGCTGCAGTTGACTTCTTGAGGCCATTGAATGTCCGAAATGAAATGAAGGCATTGCAACTCCACTTCAAGATGAAGAGAGACTACTGTCTTGACAGATTAGTTAAAATGGGTTTTGATTTCAACGAAAAGAACACCCCTAATTCCACATTCTATATCTGGTTGAATTTGAGTCATTTGCCAGGTAAGCTTTCAAACTGTTTAGGTTTCTTCCACGAATGTCTTCACGAAAGAGTAATTACGGTTCCAGGGTTCTTTTTCTTGATTAATCCATTGAACTTACTGAGATTAGAAGATGTTATCTGGTACAATTATGTAAGATTAAGTTACGGTCCTGAATTAGAACAATTAGAAAAAGGTATGGATGGTGTTGAAAGAATTTTATACAGATTTGGATGTCTTCCATATGAACCTTAGTTAGATTCCTTTTATATTCGATTAATCACCTGCATATAATATATATTATAATTGTTATTGCCATACGATTTATGTTGTCAAACTTTACTTAAGAGTCTACAAGATAAGATACATATGACCACAATTACCAATCAAACATTGGATATTGCATGGAATCTCACGTCAGATAAAGGATATCTGGTCCTTGTATCTACTTTTACTCTTCCGTCAATAATTGGGCATTTAACGTTTCCTATGATTGTGATCAAGTTTCTATTAGTTATGTTTTACCGTATAATCAGTGTGTTATCGATCAAGTTACAGATTTCAGTATCCTTGGCAACCATTATAATGCTATTTTTTATTGCCTTCAGTCTTTCCTTCGTGTTGGTAAGATACAATCTAACGATGTATTCGAGAAGAACAATGCAGAATGACGAGAAACCGGCAATAAATACAGAGCTACCGTATGTAGATTCTTTCGACAAAAATAAGAGAGGCGAGTCTAAGAATACTGACTTTTTGGATCAGTTTCTTAATGCTATCAAAGTGTTTGGATATTTGGAAAGGCCTGTGTTCCACGAATTTACCAAAAATTTGACAACACAGAGACTTGAATCTGACGAAATTCTTTATCTTGAAGAGAGTTTAGGGTTTCTGATAGTAGTTGAGGGTGCTATTCAAGTTTATACTAAGGTTACCAATACGAATGATGTGAGATCTGAAAGAGAAGACGACGAGCTTAATTTTGAAAAGGGCGATTTTCTTGTGATTGGCAACCAAAAATACCAATTGCTTAATGAAGTGAAAAGTGGAGCACCTTTAAGTTCATTAATTAGCACTTTGGATTTGTTTCTGTCCAATAAGAAGGAATTCTTGCCTTTAACCGTTAATGACCAAGAAAATTTCAAAAACGGCAATGAAAATCAACTGCAGAGTCCTCATGGAGGCAGCTTTTCTTTATCATCCATGTTAAATGAAGATTATGCCGAATCTCTGCCTTCGCAAAATAATTCTTACCCTGATATTGTAGCCAAGGCTAAAGTAACTTCATCCTTGAAAACTGCTACTATTGCCATAATTCCCAGTCTGGCTTTTAGAAGGGTTTTTTCTAGATACCCTAAAGAAACATCTCACATTGTCACTATGGTATTAACTAGATTATACAAGGTTACATTTAATACTATTCATAACTACTTGGGGTTAACCAGAGAAATAATTGATAGTGAAATAAATTTAAATGATTTTCATGGAAATATATGTCTTCCTAGTTACTTACATGATAGTATATATGAAAAATTCCACGTAACCAAGGATATTAGTTCTTTGGATAACATAAGTGAACAAAAAAGCTTACAAATGAACTTAAAAAAGCCAGATAAATATGCCAAAAGTTTACAGAAAACAAACTCAAGATATGTTTTATTGGATTCAAGATCGAAATCTACTCATCCAGGTGACCTTCTTTCTTCGGTTCCATTATCAAGAAGGTCAGACTATTATCAAACACATAGTTTTATAAACCCCGAGCATGAAGAGAATGGTAAAGTCCCTTCAAAAACTCCTACTTCGACCACGACTATTAAACAGCTCCCGTTTTCGCCATCTAGAGAGCCTTCTAATTATAGTGCAAGAAGTGTCATTAAGGATAGAAGTTTTTCGGATAATGTCGAAGAAACGGAAGAGACATCCATGCGAATTGCAGTTGTAGAAATATTATTCAAATTTTTGGGAATTGAAGAAGATTTTGCATATTTAAATAGCGTATCAAGTCAAACGTCAGAATTTTCATCTTTAAATGCATCTGTGATTGGTTTATCAAGTTTGACGAAGGAAAATGATAAGTATTTTTCACATTATGATCCTAATTCTGGAAGGTTAAGAGGTGATTCTTCTGCAGGAATTGATACTACTCTTTCTCGTGAACCTAGTACAGCTGAACATTTTAAATTCTACAACACTATTCATCATTCATCTCTTAAAAAGGGCCCCACAGAGGATTTAGAAAACTCGGCCAATCTTCAGGGGAGTCGAGCTTCTCCTCTAAAGCGTGGATCAGTCCAATCTGAACCTAATATGGATGTGTTAAAGGATGAAATTTCTAAGATATTGCAAATAAAATATTTCCAGCCTGGAAGTACTATTGTGAAACAAAAAGAGTTTAATTCTGGTCTTTATTATGTTATCGATGGGTCGCTTGATGTCTCTTATATTCTGCAGACTGGCAATAATACGTCATCTAACAAAAAACTTCGAAAGATCGAACAAGGAGGGTTGGCAGGGTATTTATCAACTATTGTAGGGTTTCCATCCTTAATTACGATCAAGGCTTCTGAAACAACTGGAGCTATTGTTGCTCATTTTCCCAAGAGTGAGTTTTCTAAAATGATGGATAAATTTTTCTATCTTCAATTACCTGTTGCTTCTAAATTGAAAAGTTTATTATCCCACCAAGTTCTCAAAATAGATTACGCATTGGAATGGTGCCACATTCCTGCTGGTAATGTTCTTTGTAATCAAGGTGATCTAGCCAATGGATTCCATATTGTATTGAGTGGTAGATTCAGGAAAATTAAATATAAAGAATTTCAGAAGGATACAGAAACGTATAATGACAAGACAATACCTACTGAAAATCGAAAAAATGAAGATCAGGGATATGACGTTCTTGGGGAATATGGGCATGGAGAATCAATTGGGGAGGTCGAAGTCCTTACAGCTTCAAGAAGAACTAATTCTTTGATAGCCGTTAGAGATTCTGAAACCGCAAGAATCCCTAGAACTCTTTTTGAGATATTGTCCTTACAGAGCCCTTCTATTATGGTCAAAGTTTCAAGAATTGTAGCCAGTAAAGTCATAAGCAAGGAAAATGATATCGATAATCCATCAAATATGTTGCTATCTTCATCCAGACCAAAAATTTCGAACGATTATAAGACAATTACCATATTACCAACTGTTTCTGGTTTACCTGTAAGGGAATTTGCTGATAGATTAGTTTCAGCTTTGAAAGCAATTGGGCGTAATGTTATAGCTCTTGACCAAGCTTCAACTTTGACTCATTTGGGACGTCATGCATTCAATGATAGATTAGCACACTTAAAACTTTCAGGTTATTTTGCATACTTGGAAGAGGAATATGAAACTATTGTATATGTTTGCGATACTCAGTTAAAATCTAATTGGACTACTACATGCATTTCTCAAGGGGATTGCATTTTATTGCTTGCAGATTCAGACGATAAAATTACGGCCAAAGATATTGGTGATTATGAAAGACTATTAATACAACAGAAAACAACTGCTAGGACAGAATTATGTTTAATTCATTCAGAAAAATATGTAGAGCCTGGATCAACTAGTGTGTGGCTAAAACACAGACATTGGGTCCATGGCCACCAACATTTACAAATGGAATTATATAGGGTGAATAACGATAGAAGTGCTACAAGGGCTCCTACTTTGATTAGTGATTTAGCAGCAAAGATTTCAAGAAAAACAAACCCAAATATTAAGCTTAAGTTTGAGAGTGTTAAATCGAAGGCAATTTTAAGACTCTCGATGTTAAATGATCGTTATATAAAAAAGACAAGATATTCACCCGTTCAGTCGCATAAAAATGATTTCTTGAGACTAGCAAGAATTCTCTCTAATGAAGCCGTGGGTGTAGTTTTGGGTGGAGGTGGATCTAGAGGTATTTCTCACCTAGGAGTGGTAATGTCATTAGAGAAGAATGGCATTCCTGTTGATCTAGTAGGTGGTACATCAATAGGATCATTTATAGGTGGACTATACGCAAAGGATTACAATACAGTTTCAATATATGGAAAAGCAAAAAAATTTTCCAGGAGGATTTCTTCCTTATGGAGATCAATTTTAGATTTAACTTATCCTGTCACCTCATATATCACTGGATATGAATTCAATAGAGGTATTTGGAAAGCCTTCGGGGATAGTGAAATAGAAGATTTTTGGATAAAATACTTTTGCAATTCAACTAATATTACAAATTCTACTATGGATATTCATGAGACAGGATATCTGTGGAGATTTATACGTGCATCTATGTCTTTAGCTGGTCTATTACCTCCAATCTCATACAATGGGTGTATGCTTCTTGATGGTGGTTATTTAGACAATTTGCCAGTATTAGAAATGAAAAAGAAGGGTGCTAAATATATTATAGCTGTAGATGTTGGATCTGCTGATGATAGGACACCCATGAATTATGGTGATACTTTGTCTGGCTTTTGGGTCCTCTTTAATAGATGGAACCCTTTCTCAAAACATCCAAATGTTCCCAGTATGACGGATATCCAAATGAGATTAGCATATGTTTCTAGTGTCAATGCACTAGAAGCAGCGAAGAGAATACCAGGAGTAATTTATCTTCGCCCACCGATTGATAATTATGCAACTCTAGACTTTGCAAGATTTGACGAGATCTTCCATGTAGGTATGGATTATGCTGACAATCTTTTTGTAAATTGGGCGAAGAATGGTACTATCCCTAAAATAGCAGGTATGGAAGATAGTGTAAGATCCAGTAAAACAAAGGAGATGAAATTACTTCACAGAAGAAATTCTATATAAACAATTAGGTCTTAAATATTTACTCCTGTATAGAAATATCAAGATGAGCTTTATGATATATTTAAATACTACATATTTTACTCGAATGTATAATAGAAAGCTCATATCATGAACCAATTTGCTGCTATACGAAGGTTACAAAAGACTTTATTTCACCATCGTAGCATTTTGAAACATTCTGATAATAGGTTTGATATAAATTTGGGGCGAAATTTAAGTAGGCTCGCCCACCAAAATTCCAACAAGTCCACATTAAAATTTGACCCAACAGATGAAGAGGCAGACTTTGCAACAGTTGGTATATTGCCATTTCTTCAAAAAAGGCTAAATTCGATTTTAATGCCACATGAAAATAGTAGAAATATACCTGAGGTTAATGCAGCTCCTACTGAAGATCAAAGAAATCTTTTGAGCATTCTAAATTCTGATTACAGTGTAATACTTAAAGGATCTGCTCAATCAGGAAAGACATTATCAACAATTTTATATGCATTGAATTATTCTCTATCTAGAGTACCAAACTTTGGTATATTGAAAAAACATCCCACAGTCGATAGCATAATACTTGTTCCAACTGATGATTTATTAAAGAAATACAAGTTTTTTGTGAAAGAACTAACAAAAGATATTCCGCATTTATGCTGTCCTCATGAAGTTATCATGAATGGAAATGGTGAAGATTATACGGTTACAAGAAGACCGTTAGTAGTTGAAGTCATATATACTGATAAAAGTTCGGAGGTAATAAGTTCTGGACCGGAAGAGTCAAAGAACCCACCACATATTTTAATAACAACTCCTAATAGACTATATGATATTATGAATAATGAAGAAAAGACAAACCAATTAATCCAAAAGGAATGCTTGAATGAACTTAGATTCTTTGCCGTAGATGAAACGGAATTTCATTTGTCATCATCCGGCTTTTCAGGTGCTTCTAATTTTATAAGGCAAGGAAAGAAGGGAAAATCTGTAAGCATTCTTGAAATGATTATCAAACAATTGCAATCAGCACAAATTGATTTTTATGTTACAGATTTAGAAAAAAGGTTAAGGTCAATCGAGTATACCCATAAAAAAAATAACATCCTAAATAGCAAATTTAATCATGCAAAATTTGTGTTTGAACGGGACGATCTTTCAATTTCATCTATTTCTGAGGTAATGGATGCAGAATTCAAAGATATTCCTGATGCGTTGAAACCAAATTTGGCTTTGCTAAAGAAATTAATCAAACATAAACGTAAGGTATTATACAAGCCAATTCAATTTTGCTTTCTCAGCACTAATGCACATCACTATGCTTTAGAATTACAAAGACTCAATTCGAAAGGCACTTCTGACTTATTGCAAAATTCCCTAAAACCACCTGTGAGGAGTAAAAGGCTTAATAAAATGTTTCATCAGTATTTAGAAGAGAAAGAAAACAAGAAAAATGATACAGATCTTTTAACCAGATTAATAGAACGAATGATAAGATTTAATGATACAGAAAGAAAGTTCAGAAAACAGGAAAGAAAACTTTTAAGTATAGGAAGTTTCAATATTTCTAATAATAAGAAGATTGGAATTAGGAAAGAAAATTCCAGTATTCAAAAAGTAAAGACAAGTATTTTAGAAGCTAAAAAATTGACAAAAGATACCTTAGATATCAAAGACATAACATTTCCTCGTCCGAATAAGTTGGAAATCATGAAATTATTAGAGAATGACATTAGGTCCTCAAGATATAATCTTATAAATTCAATGAAGGATTATTTGAAGTTCAGAATGAAAAAAGTCTTGAGATTTAAAGCACCAAATAAAAATATGTCGATGTTAATAAAGAAAACTATAGAAAACTTCAGGTTTGAACATCCTTTAAATACATACCCTTGTGTTATTATCGTTCCGCCATATATAAACAAAAAGAGGGTTACTAGAGCCTTGAACAACCTTGAATCACTCGATAAGTATACGTATTTGAATTCAATTGATAAAATTGAAAGTTTTATGCCGAATAAAGTGCCTAAAGAAACGGAGCGAAGAACGAATTTAATTGTTCATCCAGAACAACTAGTTGGACAGAGCGTTTTTAATTGTCAAAATTTTATGGTAATGGGAATTGATTCTCTTCTTGATCAGTTGGCGTTCAGTTTTTGGAATATAAATAATTCAGAATTACTGAAGGACATTTCGGGAATAGAAATCGCCAGTTCTGATTTACTTTATTTCTACATTTCTAAATTAATGAGCTCATCAGATGATAATTTAAAATTTTTCACATTTGTCATGAACAATACAGAAAAATGGTCTGATAAAATAGATTATCAGAGATTGAGTCAAGTATTATTGTACAATGAGATTTGGAAAGGTACCGATATAATTACACAGAATGAAACCCCTACCGACTCTAAATTTCTTTCTTTCGGAACTGACGAACTGTACTTTAATGAACTAAAAATAGACAATCTAAAAAAATTGTAAATATTGTATTATATACCCTGTATAAAGCTTATTATAATAATTCCATATATCCCATGTTTAAATATTTCAAGTGTTTGTAACTTGAATTTCATTAATATCTTCCTCCTGCTTGAAATTGATCATAGACCTAATATCAAGCGAAATTTCATCTGCTGATGATAACGTTCTGTAAAATTTAATAACTTTTGGATGAGCCTTAACTTTGTATTTATCAAAATTTAAAACCTGTAATCCACTTCTAGAAACCGCTCTTGATAATGCTACATATGATTGCCCATTTTCGAATACATTTCGCAAATCGACTTTGACCTTAGGCAAGGTTTGTCCTTGCGACTTATGTATTGACAAAGACCACGCAAGTATTAATGGTAATTGTGTTCTAGAAAGTAATACCTTTTGATGCTCATCTTCAACTGTCCATTGCTCTGGCTCTACTAACACAGTTCTAGTATTTACACCATCTGGTAATAAGAATCTTACCAACGGATACTTTCTACCATTAGAATTTTTATCAAACTCCCTAGATAATAGCTCTTTCCGTTTTTCACTTTCACTTTCTGCTCTAGTCTTCTTTTTCTTTTTACTTACTTTATCAAATACAAAGTCTGACTCAACAATTGGTTCATTTATAGTATCACAATTTATCATACTTGTACAATTGGCATCTTCACTCTCTTGGCATGCTTTCATGTAGGTATCTCTATCCAAAAAATCAACAACTTGACCAAGAGATCCATTAACTAAAGTTTCGTCAAAATTTTTTATGCACATTACTTGTGCATGCTTTTTTAGAAATAGTTGCTGTGGTGCTAAGAAGTTTGCTAATAAGTTTTGCTTTTGGGGGGTTGGAAGGGAACCAGCGTCAGCCGCCGCATAAAGTTGGGCATCACCATCTATTCTACTCAACTTCATATTGTTTGATCTGTCAACTTCTTTACGAGTTGCAAACAATTCTGCGGGTACGATACCACCACTACCAGGAAGAACTCGTGAAAGTCTCCCAAATTCAATTTCGGTTTCTGAAGAAACATTTCCATCTCTTAATTCATTTAGCATATTTATAAACTTTTGATCACCCTTTTGTCTAAAGACTTCTCTTAATATTATGGTTGATGAGATCGATTCTTTCCAAGCATGACTTTCAAAAGCGAACATAGTTTCCAATGGATTTTCTATTTCTGTTCCATCAGGTGCAGTTTTTTTAACAACTGGAGGTAATTGATAGAAATCACCACATACAATTAACTGAATACCACCAAAGGGCATTCTATTTCTACGAATGGTTTTTCCTATTTCATTCAATTTATTAAGGAAATGACCATCTATCATAGATATTTCATCAATGATCAAAACTTTGACTTCATTCCACCTTTGTATAGCTTTCTTGTTTTTACGTATCCTCTTTATTAAATGGGTTACTTCCCCATGTGCTAAACCTGCCCCTGAAAAACTATGTAATGTGTTTCCTCCAATATTACAAGCTGCTAGCCCTGTCGAAGCTGTAACTGCTACTTGCCCTGCTTTATATTTCGCTCTAAGTGATTTTATAATAGACTTCAATAAAACTGATTTACCAGTACCGGCGGAACCTGTATAAAAAAGGGAAATACCTCTCAAAGCTAACTTAAGAACCCCTTCCTGCTCAGCTGATAGTATTATTGGTTTAACACTCTTCACTACGCTTTTCCTAACTTGGGAATCATTTTCTGCTGTAACATTCGTTGGCTTCTGCGTGGATAATTGAATTGAGTGATATTGGTTTTGATTTTTTGCCTTCTTTTCTGTGCTTGTAGAAAAATTACGGATAGGTATTCTTGGTACTTTTGAAAATGTATTGGTAGGTGCAATAGTCGGATCAAACGTACTAGATGTATTAACATTGTCAATTAATTGATTATCAAATTCTTGTGTGAGTCTTTCCACTAATTGCTCTTGATCGTGCTCTTCTCCAAGTTTGTTTTCTACGTCATCTATTTCATTAACTATCTTACCAATTAGTGGTTTCTTGACATTGGGAGATAAATTATTTTTAACAGGTGAAGTTGCAGCTCTCTTATTAACAGATTGGCTAGGACGCAATATAGTATCACCAATCCAAAACTCTTTAGGAGAGCCGTTCGGAGTAGAAGACGATAATTTTTGCGATGCCTTGAATTCAGGCTCATTAAATATCTCGTCATCTGACTCAAACGAATTAAAACTTATTTCATCGATGTCTTTCATTATTATGCTGGGTCCTTTGAACGTAGGAGACTCATTAATCAGGGATTCAAACGAATCATCAAAATCAATCGCTTCAAGCAATGCTAAATTTGCTGGATTTCTCTCTGTTCTATCACTTGCAGCGTCATCTATTATGCGTTTATCTTGATGTGTGTGATTCATAGCTTTATGTATGTAATGGAGGCTATTAGTTGAAGATTGTGGCATAGAATGAATCCAGCGTTTGCAGAGAGAATAAATTACTGTCTGTTTCCTGCAATGCATAAAAGTTCTTTCAAGGATTCAAACGTCTATTTTATTATATTTTCTAACCGTCACTGGGTCTTTGTAATTCATCTATTGTTTTTATATATAAAACTCTTTGTAATAAAATGTAGTGAATAGATTTTTATTGAAATTTGTTTTACGCGCTGTCTAGTTATAATCAAAAATAATTATCGACTTTAGTGCCAATATTAACATATAAAGACATTATTATGGAGGAAGGAGAATATATGTTCTTGCTTGATGCTAAGTTATATCTTTGCGTATTAAATTTGATTATTTCGGGTCAAGATTTTGGGGTCATATATAGTCAAATCAGAAAGGTAAGATCTGTCATAAACGGTCATCCTGAATTAACTTATTGTACTTCTGGTAATATTCTAAGTCTCTTGTTGTTGTACACTACACCAAACTCAATTTCAATCAAGAATATACGGTTTCTAGCAGAGAAAATACAAGGCGTAGATCAAGAAGATGAATATGAAGTAGATTTAGAGGAATTTACCAACATGATGGTAAAGGAGAGTAATCTAGAAATTATGAACGACATTGCTATTAAAAGCACCGCAGAGGGAGTTCTTATAGATAGTAAAATTAGTGGAAACAAACTAGGGTTTCTGGGAGAAGACGACGTAGTTGGAGATGCATTACAATTCCTATTCATTAAGGCCAAGACACTACAATTGTCAAGGTTCAGCAATGACTTGAAAATGTTCTACCCACTATTCAGTGGGTTACAAGATTACCAGCCGTTTAAAGAGTGGTTTAATGGGTTGATAATTCCTTTCGTTTTCTACTGGGATAATTTTGCTGCTTTAATGGATAAATATTCTACGTTTGATGAATTTGTGAGACAATCGTCACTTGAAGAGCAATTCGAAACATTGATCGAGCCATTAGAAATCGAGTCCCAAGGTTTTAAATTGTCCGTAGAAATCTGGATCTCAAACGTTATTCTTCCTCTTATAACACATCACAACAATAACTTCACTCCTTTATTGAAATGGCTCTTTAATTTTGGTTCTACAACTACAAATAAAAAATATGATCGTTGGAGTCATTGTTTCAAATCTATATACTCCGATACTAGCATGAGATTTGATTCCTATGAGCTTTTGGTGAAATATTTTTTAGGTGCTTGTTACTATTATACGATATTCTATGATAATATCGATAACCTTAATTCAATTGAGATAATGAAAATATATAGCGAGATAAAAAGTACCTTGGATATCATATCCAATAATATTGCTATCAGCAAAGAATTGCCAGTTGTTCAACTCAAAAGTATTGATGAGTATGAAAATCTTGAAATGTTTATCAACGAGAAGCAGAATCCTTTGTCATCATTATTTGAGCCGAACAGTGGCTCCATTGAATTTTTGAGGAATATCATTGAAACATGCGAAAAACTTCATCCGATTAATAAGTTAACTGTGGTTGATTACCTTAGATTTAAGTATATTGAAAATTCTAAGGCGAAGAAATTGGAAGTATCAAAAATCTTGAGTAATCTTGACCAGAATAATTGGGGTCAATTACTTTCAAGCTCAAATATATTTATCAAAACCTTCACACCTAAAGAAAAAGAAACAGGAGAAAGTATTAATAAATTAATTATTGAAAGGTTTTTAATATTTGATTTGTTTGACGTAGTCATAGACTTAATAGATCTGAAAGAAATCCAATTAGACACGAACGATCTATACAATATAACGGAATTCAAATTTTGGAATTCGTTCAATCAAGCAACCAACTTAAATGAAAATATGGGAAAATTTCGTGAATGTAACCTTTGTGTGAAGTTATTCGATAAGATATCCTTGAATAATGATCTTTCCGAAGTACATAGAGGAAAGATTATTGAAATAAAGCATTTATTAAAAGCATTATCAAACATGAAGAATTTTAAACTCGTCATCGAGAAAAATACACCATGTACCCCAAAACAGGTATTAAACAAAGTTGGCTCATTTTCAATGGATCCTGTTGAACAGTTAGATAATTCAAGTACACCATTGAACTTAATTGCGTTGATTCTAGAGCAAAATCCAAAGTCATATATTGCATTTGAGAAGTTATATAAGATCCTCAATGATCTATTACTTTTCTCAAATAGTCAGACGCTTAAAGAAAATTCACCTAATATCTATTTTGATAAATTGAAATCACTTTGCATCGAATCAGCTTTGGTTGATAACAACTTTACATTTGCTTACAAGAAATCAAAGGAATTGTTTGAACATTATGCAAATTCAGATCAAAATAAATTGAGCTCATTATGGTTGACCTTTTACCAGGTAGGAAAATATGTTTCACCAACTTGGTTTGATGAAACCCCTGATGCTTCCATAGATAAGTTGGATGTTTTATTGAAGCAAAGGGAAATATTAACTTTAACGTTAGGATTACCCTTGGATTCCCTGACTGATAATAGTAGAATTCTTTTGAACCAATGGGCTTCAGCTAACCTGCAAATTCAAGAATTTTTTAAAAATTCAACAGAATCAAATCAAGTACAGACACAACAAGTTTCATCCTCTGCTAAGTTTGAAAACACGCCCATTTTGTCGAATATCATCAGTGATGCTACAAATTCCACAAATCAAGCAAGTGAAAAATTGTCCAACCTTTTTGTCTCTGGATTGGGTTGGGCTATCGGAGCTAATCCATAATCATATCCTTATTCTATATTAGAAGTCTGAATTGTTCAAATACGTTTTTGCAATTTTCAAGTTATATACAGGTAGTAAATTTTCAAATAAATTCATCATTAGTAGAATTGTAATTGAAGAAATATCAATGATACTCTAATGTCTTTAATAACTAATAAGCAACAAGATCTAATTGATCAATCAATAGCAAGTTATATTAAATTTTATGATAAGTTTTCTCTTCAATACCTAAACTTAAGAAATGAAATATATGAGCTTAGTACTAGGGCTCTATCAGAAATTCAGAATGATGGAAGTATTACAGAACAGAGCTTAATCAAAGTCAAGAAGTTAGATTATGAAATTGACCAAGTTAATGAAACATATAATATCTATTTGAAAAATGTGAATAATATACTCGAAGCAAAAAATTACAAATCAACAGATCAATTCGATACACTTAGTTCAGAATATGATTCCTTTGCTATAAAGAAAGATTTTCTTCTGAAAGAAATAAATAATCTAAAGAATGTACAGAAGCCACTACTTGACGACATGAAATTAATAATTAAAAGTTTTGATATAAATTTGAACTCAAGAAGTGCTAAGAGAATAAATAAGTCACTTATCGAAGACTACTTAGCGAAAAATGAAGGGAAGGATGCGTTAAAACAAATAGATTTTAGTAGTTTAGTATTCACAATTGACGAATTAAGAAGTTTGTTTGATGATGTCAATTTATCACGTTCTAATGAAAATAGTAATGAGTATGGTGAAACGAATAGTCAGCCTATAAACATTCTTCGTTATTTAGAAGACCAGTTAGAAAACAGCAGATCTTTTCAAACTATAGATTCCAGCAAATATGTGTATGATATTTCGAAGTCCTCGATTCATGGTGCTGGCGCCTCAACTACTATTCAAGAATATGATAACATGATAGATAATTTATTGACAAATATCAGAGATCTTTTGGATAATGGTGCTGAAGCTAAAGAAAGATGGAGTATTAATGCAAAGAAATTGCTGGTTATTAAAGAAACTTTGAAAAGTTTTGACGAGATAACTGCTAATCCTTCTGATGAAGAAATGGAAGTATGACTTCGTTAAAATTTTTTATATAAAGAGTCATTGTAATATAAAAAATATATTCATAAATACGATAAATATTATACAATGCCTTTGTTGCTAAAATTTACATATATGGCCTCTGATGACTTTTCGAAGGTTCCTCTAAATCCCTGTCCTGGATATGAGCTCTAGTGTCCTGCTATCACTATTTGTTCAACATTATTCATTCGTCTATTGGACTTATTAATATCACAGAGTCTCCTCTAACAAATACCATCTCGGTTTTCTTAATTATTGGAGCACCCTCACTTTCTGGATATATAGATTCTTCAGCATCACTTAAGACTAAATTACAGTGAGAATCGTAACCTTGGAGCTTTCCTTTCATCTCGCGGGCCCCTCTTAATTTAACTAAAACTGTTTCGTCTAATTGAAAACGAATTAAATCGAGCGTAGACATTCTCTTTGACTATGTTAACTTCTATACATTATGATGTACAATGTTGAAGATTTCATAAAATAAAGGTGAGCGACATCGTTAAATGTCGTATTCGAAATGTCGCCCAAACCAAAATTTTTCGTGAAGTTGAAACATGAATATTATTATACCTGAAGTATTAGAATTAGAACGTTTAAAATGAGTTTACGTGTCCCAAAGAGATTCTTCCTGGGGGCTAGAATTCATTTAGTGAGATCTAAGCCTTTAAAGTTTACTGATCTTAAGTCTATAAAGTTAAGAGAACCTATCGTCCCAACACATAAGAATTTTGATGTTTCTCCAGATCATCCTTTGTGGGCCTTCTTCCCAGACGGAAATAAGACTGATACTAGTTTCCGTGAAGGTGCTGAATTAGAAATTCAATCTCGTCCTTGGACTGCCCCAGAATTACGTAGAAAATCATTTGAAGACTTACACAAGTTATGGTATTTAAATTTGAAAGAGCGTAATATTTTAGCAAGAGAAGTTAGATTAGCTGAATCATTTAATGACAGATCCACGCAAAGACACGATGAAATTGATGAAAAATTGGTTTTAACCCAAAAGAGAATTAAACAAGTTTTGTTGGAGAGACAAGTTGCATACGAAAGAGTCCAGTTACTCACCAAGGATCAAAAAGAGTATCTTGCCGATTTCGAACAAAGATACATCGCCTGTGACGATAGTGAAATTGGGTCATACAATGAAAAGTTGGTCAGATTGCAATATGCCTTATTTGGAGTTCAACCTCAATTGGAAGACTACAACTTAAGAGAAGATATCAATGAAAATTTAGTCAATGGTATTTCCTACGTAGCTAATTTAAAGATTAACAGATATTTGAATAAATCTCATACAAAGGACAATGATTTTGATCTCCCATTAAATGGTATTGTTGAAGAATTGCCTTTCTTGGTCCGTGAGGTCGAAGAAGCTGTCGAAGAAGTCAAGAGCTTGAGAGAAAGCGGTAAGTCTATCAAGCTTGATAAGATTGATGTATTCCCATTTTTGAGAAACGCCTTTTCACAATTAATCTCTGAGGCTGAAGCAAAAGAAAGCTCTGAATAAGAATTTTATTTTTAAATTGAGCATATCTGAAAGATAGGATAGAATACACTACACCTGTACATATATATAAGAAATAAATAATATTGCTTAATGAAAAGTTCATTCACTATAGGGAAGAGTCCCAATTTCCCATTTTCCCGCGACATTATTGGATTACACGACATTTGATTCATGGTGTTGAAATATTCAATATCTGTATAGAGGTTATTTTATTCAAGAAAACTATTGGCGACTATGGGAGGAAGAATTCATGGATTTCTTGGAGGTGTATTGTTGACCTCTTCATTGGCTTACTATACAAAAGAATACTTTGAAAAAAATAAGAATTTTGTGTCAAATCTGTTAAGAACCTCCAATAGTATCATCAAAAATAGAATTCTTACCGACAATGATAAGTCCCAAGAAATAGTACCAACTGACAAGAGTTCGAACGTTATTAAGCGTGTTAGTACTATTGAAACATGCAAAGATATTTGGAATGAAGAAGTAATCCATTTCGCAAATTGGGTGTACTCCATAAATTGGTACCAATGGGGGTTGAATACTGATAGAAAGATTCACGAATTCACGGATAAGATAGCTAACTCTTTTAATGAAAAGAAATAAACATGTTAAATAAGGTACATTTATATTATTAATATATATATATATTCTGAGAATTGGATAATGTAATTAGTTAGTTTTCTTTTGGGATTCAATAACTTCATACGCTTCACTTTCAATCTGGTCTCTCTTGTTTTTCTTGAAATACTTAACAATATCTCTATAGATAACCCAGTTGGCAATTGGGCTAATGATCAGGAAAATTAAACTAACAAAAACCTGAAGTATACCTAATTCACGAGGTAAAGTACCTAAAACAGAGCAACCCAAGAGCCAGCCTATCCAATCAATAGTAATTGTGTCATAACCTCTGTCTAATTTTTTGATTATTAATTCAGCACATTCTTCGCTTGGAATTGGATAACTTGGGCCTTCAATCGTTTTAGTGATCTCTGGTTTACTCTTTTGTTCTTCTTCGAACCCTTCACTAGCGAAGTTTCCTGGGAAAATACACGAGACTCTATAATTGTAAGGACCTAATTCTTGTCGCAAAATCAAGGATAAAGATTGTAACGCAGCTTTCATAGGAGCATATTGACCATATCCTATGAAAGGAAAAAAGCTAACCACTGATGAGAAGAAAATGATATGCCTTTTTTTAAACTTGCTGCCATCTTGATCACCATTCAAAGATAAGATCTGTTTAAATCCTGAATGCACAACATTCAAAGCGGTATTGTAATTTATAGATATACCACTTGATAACTCACTTTCTGATAAATCATTAAATAACTTTGGAATAGAAGATCCAGCGCAACAAAAAATAAAATCAGGGTCTAACTTTCTCTCAATAGTGATTCCATGCCATAGTTTCTTTGTCAGCTCATACAAAGCAGCATCAGAGGCTATATACGACAATTCTGTGGTTTCTTTTTTTCCAATTGCCTTCTCTATTCTCTCAACCTGAGCCTTCAATTTTGATTCAGTTCTTGCCACCAAAATAACAGAACAATTACGTTCGTATAACTTTAATGCTAAATCTGCACCTACACCCTGGGAAGCACCGACTATCAAAGCAACCTTACCTTCAGGTTTAAAATTACCCAGAAACAACATGATAATAGTACAAGGGAAGATAAAGAAAATCAAATTACGCGCAAATCTATATGAATCTTAAGCGTCATCTAAGGAATGGCTTAATTATTCAATTATATTAATTTATGAGTTGTTCTTACATTACTCCTGTTGTAATATTGAGTACTGTGAGCTATATACATTATTTACACAATAATTGTCTATGATAAGAAAGGAGATTGTGGTAATTCAACATTTTCCTGTACCTTTGGTCTTGGGGTTGTGTCAAATTTCTTAGATAATAATAACTTACCAGAAAGGGAGCCACCGTGGAATTCTAAGTTATTTGGGAGATTCTCTAAGTTCTTCTTTATCTCTTCGTCTTTAACTTCACCAGTTTCTGGATTGTATTTAAAAAACTCTATCTTGGCTGTTTCGACAGCTTCGTTAAACTTTTGTTCGCCATCTGGACGGAATTTGGTAATCTTATTCACTGTATGCTGGGTCAAATCATCGAGTTCTAAACCTTGAAGTTGTAATCTGGCAACGATTTTGGCGGTGAACCAGAATTTTATTTCATATGCAGAATCCACTAATTCTAACACAGACATAGGTGCTTTATCTTCTCCCAATCTTGGTTCTAATTTAATAATACGTGTAAATCCATGTGTTCTGTTTTGATATCTTTCAGCTAATTCACCGAGTATCTTGGTTCCAACTTCGGTTTTGTCTGGTGGTTGTAAGAAGTTCAAGGCTTCGTTATTCTTGAGCTTATAATTTAATTCCTTTCCTTCCATCTCTCTGTTATTCTTCAATGACTTTGATAAGAATCTTTCGATCTTTGATTGTGCTCTCTTAGCTTTGGCTCTTCCAGTAACAATGTAGTCATGACGAATCAAATTAGCCGCCAAGTTTTTGTCCATCAGCTTGACGTGACGTGCAACATTTACGTGTACTTTTTGTAAAGATGGCATCCTACAAAATTTGAATATATTATACTAGCTTAACAACACTGTTGAAAATTTCAACAAAAAAAAATTAATGTGATAAAAAAATGTCGCAAGTGGCAGAACGACATTTTCTACATACACTATCATTAATACTTAACGTCTTACAGTTTCTAATAAATTAATGGATCTTATACATGTTACTAAGACTAGAAAAAGCATAAAAATTTTTTAGTAGGTTCTAATACTATGCTTAAAAGTTAATGGTTTGACCGAAGGTACCTAAAGCGGCTTCCTTGAAGGCTTCAGATAAGGTTGGGTGAGCGTGACAGGTTCTGGCAATATCTTCAGTAGAAGCACCATATTCTAAAGCTAAACCAGCTTCAGCGATCATTTCACCGGCATTTGCACCAATGATGTGTACACCTAAGACACGGTGGGTTTCGGCATCAGCGATGAATTTAACGAAACCTTCGGTGTCTAAGTTGGTTTTAGCTCTGGAGTTAGCAATGAATGGGAACTTACCGACCTTGTATTTGATACCTTCGGCCTTTAATTCTTGTTCGTTAGCACCAACCCAAGCAACTTCTGGGTGGGAGTACATAACAGATGGAATGTTACCGTAGTTGACGTGACCGTGACCTTCCTTAATGTATTCAGCGACAGCAATACCTTCTTCTTCTGCCTTGTGAGCTAACATTGGACCAAAGGTAACATCACCAATGACTCTGATGTGTGGGTGGCTAGTTCTGAATTCAGAATCAATAACTAATCTACCCCTGTTGTCAGATTCTAACCCGACTTTTTCGAAGTTTAATCCTTCAGTGTATGGTCTTCTACCAATAGCAACTAATAAGACGTCAGCTTCAATGTCTTCCTTCTTACCGGACTTGACATCTTCAACTTCGATCTTAACAATTTCACCATCTCTAACACCCTTAGTGACCTTTGTTCCTAATTTGAATTTCAAACCTTGCTTTGCTAAGATCTTTTGGGTTTGCTTGGCGACTTCACCATCCATACCAGCACCAATAGCGTCTTGGAATTCAATGACACTAACTTCAGAACCAAGTCTAGCGTATACAGAGGCCATTTCTAAACCAATGATACCACCACCAATGATAGATAATCTCTTTGGAACTTCCTTTAATGATAAAATACCGGTGGAAGAGACAATTCTTTCTTCATCGATTTCAATACCTGGGAATGGAGTTGGTTCAGAACCAGTGGCAACAATGATGTTTTCAGCCTTCACTTGATATTCTTCAGCACCATCAATTGGCTTCACATTAAGAGTTTTTTCATCGACGAAAGAACCGGCACCCTTTAAGTAAGTAACCTTGTTCTTCTTAAATAACATTTCAATACCACTCGTTAAGGATTTGACGGACTTGTCCTTGGCGGCAATCAACTTAGGGAAGTTAACCTTGACTTCACCGTCGATTTCAATACCTCTTTCCTTGGAATCGTGTTGGATTTGATGGTATAAGTGAGAGTTGTTCAATAATGACTTGGATGGAATACAACCAACGTTAAGACAGGTACCACCTAAGCTTCCTCTCTTTTCAATACAAGCGGTCTTTAAACCTAATTGAGCGGCACGAATGGCACCGACGTATCCACCTGGACCACCACCAATAACCACTACATCATAGTTGTGGGTGGAGTTGAATCTGACAAATTGAAAATTGACAGATTTCTTCAATGGTTTCAATGAGTTTCTTAACATTTTTCTTATTTAAATGGATATTAATCAATTGAATTATTAATCCAGGTCTCTTTAATCAAACAGTAATCCTTTAGTTTATTAGTGATAATTTTTAATGTGCTTCACTCTTGTCCGAGCTCTCTGATTGGTGCACGACGCAAAACAGTTCCGGGATTTAATTGCCATTTGAACATGTTTGGGATTGAATGCTTTGTAAGGGTTCAAATGATTTCTAATCCATATTTCTAGTCATTACATGCATAGTAGGCAGATGATGACCCTCCGTATTAGTGCCTAATTAAGTGTTTAAATGCAAAGTAGTGGCTCCTCACTACAGCTATTGTGTCTGCGTACGGGAGTCTAAGATGTATTGTAGAGAAGGAAGAAATGAGGTTATTGACTTTGAAATGCTATAACTAAGAGAATGAATTACATTTAGATCAATGTGTGTATCTTCTGGTACAGTATTATTGTAAATTGCAATTTGCTGCGTCTTTCGCATCCGTAAGGAACTGACTAGAACACGCATGTAGTGCTGATAGTATTATACCACCAATAATGCTATACACGACAATGTAAACTATGTATTTAGCGTCCTTAAAACTGATGAAACTGTTTTTGCTGAATCTAAGTTTCGTAATATTTAGTGGAAAGTGATATTCGTGACGTATTACTAACTGTTCCGCCCCGGCCGTTCATTTTTTCAGGACCTCTGGCAGCTGCTTTTTTGCCGTCTTCCATTTTGTGAAGATATATACTATACCATACCTAGATATTTTGACTAAGCAATTTGCTAATACCTTCATATTCCCAGCGATTTTTTAGGTAGATGTAAATTTCAAATTTTGCAACTTTTCTTGAAGTTTCCGATGACATCGGAACGAAGTTAATGTAGTTCCACATATTGAATATCAAGCACCATAGTATTTCTAAGTGGTTTATCTCCTCGTGTATTTCCACTTCTTTAAACCCGAATAATCCATTATATATCAAATTTCATTTTGAAATTAGAATATACGACTGTATACATTTTCCATAATTCTATTGCTTCTTCTAGAAGATACATTCATAAAATTTACTTTGGCCCTATTAGTATATAACTAGGAACGTTAAATTATTTTAGCTGGTAACTGCCCAGTTAATCGACGCTCAATCAAAAATATCTTCATGAATATTATCGCTTTATCTCAAAGAGCTGAATGCTATATAGTAACAGCTTATGACATATTATAGTCACTATGAGTTAGATTTATAGATATTGATCCATTGCGATTAAGATAAAGTATTTAGATTTATAGAGCTCAGGGATCAAATAAAACTCAGAAAGTATATAAGAAATTGCAACGAGAAAGATAGATATGAAGAAGATTAACCAGGTAAATAGCTAGAAGAATATAATTAAGCTCATTAAATTAACCACGACTCTTAAAACAGCCAGTTAGGAGGAATTTTAGGGTAATGAGGATTTATGTGGTGTGTTTCTATAAATTCCCTCTTCATCTTTCTCCTTTCTTTTTCTTTTCCTATTCAAAATATCCTTATCTTATTGCCATTGCCTCAACTAATCGAATTTACTGCATTTCATAGCTAATCATAGGTTATTTAGTATGTCTTAGATTACCTTCCCGTAGATGAAGTTGCTTTAGCATCAATTGCACTATTAGAAATCTCTATGCGTAAGTAGTGTTCTCTAATGTCCATTTCACATATTCCCTCTCCCGTATCAAACGTTCTTCTTTCGTATGTTTCTTCAATCTTTGATCCTTATCGTCTAACACACCGTGGTTCTCGATATCGTCATATACGGGGGCATTATCTGATATCATTTGAATGACCTCTTCAATTTCATAGTGTTTATAAACAAACAATTGTCGCTCAAGTTACTAACTCTACTACTTCATTCGCCATTGGACCGTATCCCACCTGATCATATCTACACACCAGGTCTGCCTTTTTTCCCGGACCTTCTGCTGTGTAAGTTAATACGTAACGTGCTGAATTGGAAATGTTGTATTCCTGTGCTTATGATGCTTCTGAAATGTATAGAAATAGAAGTACAAAATGAAACAAATTCATGATTTTATTCTATTAATCTTATATCGTAAGAATAAAAAAAAAACGATCATAATAAGAGTGTTTTTACTAACACATCATACCTGTTCCTATTGTTCTTATCTTGACACATTGATACGAGAGGACACCTACCATCACATCTTCTCATGAGAAATACTGATTCTTTCACAACAAGAAGTAGGCCTGGCTAGCTCAATGGCTAGAGCGTTTGACTTTTAAGAACGATCAGTTATTAAAAGGACATCAAAAGGTTGCGGGTTCGACCCCCGCGTCGGGCTAAGATGATTAGTTGCCTGGTTAGCTCAATCGGTAGAGCGTTTGACTCTTAATAGAGAAGTAATCAAAAGGCTGCGGGTTCGACCCCCGCATCGGGCTGTCATCAAAAGTTTTTTACTATATATAATTGAACAAATAATACTTAGTAATTATTTTATGCTACGCAGAAACCTAAATTATATTTCAAAACCTTTACATTATCGGTTCAAAATAATTTTTTCTTAATGAATATATAAAATAAGCGATGTCATTCATATGAGCACATTACAAACTAAACATCAAATAAACAATGATATACAGTATAAATAAATATTATCTAATCAAGCGTTCTTGATTCACTAGACAGTGCTAGCCATCTTGTTCAAAGCGGAACCATATTTGAACCATTCAATTTGTTCAGAATTGTAAGTGTGAGATAATTCGGTTTCCCAAGCTTCACCTTCTTTTGGATGAACTCTTAAAGTAAGGTTCTTAGCTGGAGCTAAAGTAGTTAAACCAAGAATATCAACTTCGTCCTCTGGGTTAATCTTGTCGTAGTCAGCAACATTAACGAAGTTCAATGGTAATAAACCTTGCTTCTTCAAGTTAGTTTCGTGAATACGAGCGAAGGACTTAGTAATGATAGCGAAACCACCTAAGAATCTTGGTTCCAAAGCAGCGTGTTCTCTGGAAGAACCTTCACCGAAGTTTTCATCACCAATGACAACCCAAGTCTTACCGGCATCTCTGTAGTCAGCAGCAGTTTCTGGGACACCCTTGTAAACACCAGTGTAGTGGTTCTTAACGTTGTTAGCTTCACCGTTTTCGGCGTTAGTAGCACCAATCATATAGTTGTTAGAAATGTTCTCTAAGTGACCACGGTATTTCAACCATGGACCGGCCATAGAAATATGATCAGTAGTGGTCTTACCAACAGCCTTAATTAAGATTGGTAATCTTTCGGCATCCTTACCGTTCCAGGCCTTGAATGGAGTCAAACGTTGTAATCTGTCAGAAGTTGGGGAGATGACAACTTCAAGAGATTCACGGTCTTCAGCTGGTGCTTGGTAAGTGTTCACACCTGGATCGTAACCCTTTTCTGGTAAACCTTTACCAACTGGTTCTTGCAATTTGAATTCCTTTCCGTTAGCATCCTTTAAGGTATCAGTGATTGGGTTGAAACCTAAGTCACCAGAGATAGCGTAAGCAGTGGTCATTTCTGGAGAAGCGACGAAAGCGTGGGTAGCTGGGTTACCATCGTTTCTAGAAGTAAAGTTTCTGTTGAAAGAAGAGACAATAGTGTTCTTGTCACCCTTCTTAATATCTTGTCTGTCCCATTGACCGATACATGGACCACAAGCGTTAGCTAAGACAACACCACCGAAGTCTTCGAAAGTCTTGACAATTCCATCTCTTTCAATAGTAGCTCTAACTTGTTCAGAACCTGGAGAGATAGTGTAAATGGTCTTGGCTTTTAAACCGTGGGAAGCAGCATCCTTAATAATGGAAGCAGCTCTGGACATATCTTCGTAAGAAGAGTTGGTACAAGAACCAATTAAACCAACTCTGACATCTAATGGCCAGTCGTTGGCAATAGCGGTTTCTCTCATCTTGGAGATTGGAGTAGCTAAATCTGGGGTGAATGGACCGTTAACGTGAGGTTCTAAGGTGTTCAAGTCAATTTCAATAATTTGATCGTATTCACATCCTTCATCAGCAGATAAGAAGTCTTCCTTGTATAATTGAGCAAATTCAGCAATCTTTGATCTCTTAGTAGCATCTAAGTAGTCAACCATAGACTTGTTGAATGGGAAAACAGAGGTGGTAGCACCAATTTCAGCACCCATATTACAGATAGTACCCATACCAGTACAGGAGAAGGTGTCAACACCATCACCGAAGTATTCAACAATAGCACCAGTACCACCCTTGACGGTAGTGATACCAGCTAACTTTAAGATAATATCCTTTGGAGAAGTCCAACCAGACATCTTACCGGTTAACTTAACACCAATGATCTTTGGAGCCTTTAATTCCCAAGCTAAGTCAGCCATGACATCGACGGCATCAGCACCACCGACACCAATAGCTAATTGACCTAAACCACCAGCGTTCGGAGTGTGAGAATCGGTACCAATTAATAAAGCACCTGGGAAAGCGTAGTTTTCCAAGACAATTTGATGAATGATACCTGAACCTGGCTTCCAGAAACCTAAGTTGTACTTAGCACATGCAGAAGCTAAGAAATCGTAAACTTCCTTGTTTAAGTCAATGGCTCTGGCTAAATCCTTTTCACCACTAATTTGAGCTTGAATCAAGTGATCACAGTGGACAGTAGAAGGAGTAGCGACTTCTGGCATACCAGCAGACATGAATTGTAAGATAGCCATTTGAGCGGTAGCATCTTGACAAGCAACACGGTCTGGTCTTAACTTTAAGTAAGAAACACCCCTTTCGATATCTTGTTCGTGTGGGTTGTCCAAGTGACCGTATAAGATCTTTTCAGCATAGGTCAATGGTCTGTTTAATCTTTCCTTGACGATCTTGATGTTTTCAAGATGCTTCTTGTATTGGATGAAGGAGTGGGTTTCCAACAAGTTTTGGTTAACTTGGGAGTCCCTGGTCAATCCAGAGGTAGCTAATCCACGCACACTACGTGGAACTCTAACAGCAGTTCTTGAGGCTGATAACATTGTCTTTTAAACCTTAGAAGTGTTCGATGAAAAAACTCTTCAAAAAAATAAATCGGATTGCTGCTTGTTTTTATATATGTGCCAGGATTCTTGTCGATGTGGGTTATGAAAGTTCGGATCCATGATTTGGGCCTCCAATATTTAGCCAATGGCAAGGAAGAAATTTATAATAGGTGAATTCCGGGGAGCGAGAAGTCTTATAGGCTCACCCATGGTACCATTCTAGTACAGCCGTGGTTTTGAGAAGAGCATATGCCACGGGATCAATAATGGTTTCAGAGGTATACTAAAGGAAGAAATGGATTCGATTGTGACATTAGCTGCCGTGATATATTACCTGACTACTATAAATGGGGGTGAACTCTTCTAGCGAAGTGCTGCCAAAAATGCCACCGTCACATAGTGAAGCATATTTAGATGGAAAACTATTTTCCCGGTGGTATCCCCGGTATGGACCGAATGTCTATTTTTTCTCCAGATTTCAACAACTCCGAGCATAATATTTGTCCGATTTTCATAGGCTCTTATTGGCTCTCAATTATTCGGTGCCGACGTGGGTGAGGAGAGAAGCATCATTGATGTCGCACGGTGTGAAACACATTTGCGACATATTTTTCAAATGTCGCAGATTCTTTTGTTTCGCAAAAACGAGAAAAAAATTTTGACATCCAGGATAATGTCGCGGAATGTGTATGGTGACACTTATCAAAAAATGTCGTCGGTTTTATCTCGGCTTCGGATTTAGCTATATGGCTGTCATCGCATGGTTCTACATATATAGTGATAGAGAACACATTCGCCATCCAGCTCAGATATATACTGACTAACTACCATGGTACCAGATCGACTGGATGACATTCAGTATACTGTATGTGGATTAAGGGGATTATTGGTGCCGTTAGCGGTGGATAACTCGAATGCCTTCAACCCATGCTTCGTCAGTGGGCTCTTAGTTCTTGTAGCTCTAGCGTTCCTAAGCTGCTGCATTATTGAATTATACAGTGCCTTTTTCAAGCCCAGTCATGGTACTTTTTCGCCTAGAAGCACCGGATTTGCATATTATCTAAGAATAAATATGGTGGTTTTGCATTTGATTATTTTTGCAATTTTGAATAGTATGGTGCAGGTACCAGGATCTGACCGTTATGCTATAACAAAGGCTCTCTATTCGATAATATTTAGCGTCCTTGTGGGTATTTTGCCCTTACATATTGTTGAACCATTTAAAAATCCCGTGGCTAGTGGAACATTATTGGTGTTCTGGATTGCAATTACGTTAGTCGAAGCTATACTTTTTTTCCAGGATACGTTCACACAGTGGAGATTGGTTGATGCAGGTGGATATTCTACTACTGTATCTGCCTTAGAAATTTTAGCTATCATGAATTCCGTTGCGGTGTTCGTCCTGGAGTATTCATGGTGGAAGCCCACATTTGAGTTGGTTACTCACTACAAGAGAATTGACTTATCTGTTGAACTTACAAAACCTAATTTCATTGAAAGGATTACTTACAGTTGGATGAATGAGATGATAGTTGAAACATACAAGAATCAAACAATCTCTGGGTTTGACTTACCAAATTCCCCTGTTGAATTGTCTGCAGAAAGCTCAACTCAGCAATTACTTAAATATTATAAGAATTCTAAGGAAAACTCATCATTAGTGCTTCCATTATGCAAAGCTTTTGGTAAGATCGCTCTTGTTGGATTAAGTATGGAGTTGAGTGATAAGATTTTGGACTATGTTCAACCTCAATTATTGAGATTATTGATTCAATTTTTCAGTGAAAAAGATGCTCCATTGTTGAAGGGTGCACTTATTTCATTTCTGATGTTTATTGTAACACTTTTCCAAATTTCCCTTTTCAATCAATACGCACTTAAGATAGTCGAGTTGGGATTAGGGTGTAGATCTTCATTGACATGCTTAATTTTTCAAAAGAGTTTACGATTATCTTCTGAGTCAAGAGCAAATAAAACTTCAGGAGATATTGTGAATTTAATGTCCGTTGATGTCAACAGAATTCAAAATATATCTCAAACTATAACCACTTTGTTAACTGCTCCTCTTGAGCTAGTTATTTGTGTATATTCGTTATGGGCACTATTAGGAAAGGCTACTATTGTCGGTGTTGGAACTATGGTATTACTAATTCCTCTTAATACTGGTATTGTAAGATATTCTAGGAAATTGAACAAAAGACAGATGAAGCTTAAAGATAGTAGAACTAGAGTCATTAATGAAATTATCTCTGGTATAAAGAGTATCAAATTATATGCATGGGAGAAACCAATGTTAAAAAAGCTTTTTGAAAGTAGAAATGACAGAGAATTAAAGAACCTTAGACGTATTAGAGTCGTTAATCAATTTGGGAATTTTATTTGGTCTATCATTCCATTTCTTGTTTCTTTTGGAACCTTTGCGACATACAGTTTAACAGAAAAGAAGCCATTAACCTCAGATATTATTTTCCCAGCTCTTAATTTGCTTGATCTATTATCGAATCCGCTAGTTCAGTTGCCTATGGTTATTAGCTCGTTAATTGAAGCTTCTGTAGCCATGGGAAGAATTAGAGATTTTTTGCTGTGCTCAGAAGTTGATGAAAACTTAATTACAAGACTTCCTAAAATTTCTGAGAATCATAATGAAAGTATTGATATTCAAGGAGCTTCTTTCATGAGAAGCAGCTTAAAATACTCAGATAATGAGGACACTAGTGATTATCAATTTGCTTTGAAAAATATTGAATTTGCTGCACGAAAGGGAGAATTAAGCTGTATCGTTGGGAGGGTTGGAAGTGGTAAATCTACTTTATTGGAAGGAATTTTAGGTCAATTATATGCTGTCAGTTCGAACGATTTGAGAAAATCACCTTCTATTAGAATTCATGGTACTGTAGCTTATTGTCCTCAAACCCCTTGGATTATGAATGCTTCGTTCAAAGAAAATATAACATTTGGTCATAGGTTTGATCCTGAATTTTATCAGAAAACGTTAGATGCATGTCAACTTTTGCCTGATGTATCTATCCTACCTGATGCAGACGAAACTCAAGTTGGTGAAAAGGGTATCTCTTTGTCTGGTGGTCAAAAGGCTAGATTAGCGTTGGCAAGAGCTGTATATTCTCGAGCTGATATTTATCTTTTGGATGACGTTCTTTCTGCCGTCGACTCACATGTTGGTAAACTTATAATTGATAAAGTATTAAGCAAGAATGGTTTGTTGTCTACGAAGACAGTTGTGCTTTGTACAAATTCTATTTCTGTTCTTAAGTACTCTGATAAATTACATTTAGTCGAGGGTGGTCAAATCACTGAATCTACCAATTTCAAGTATGTTGAATCGTATAATCACCCCAAATTATTTAAATTGATAGAAGAATTCGATAAGAGTGACGTTAGCGCAGATGAAAAAAAGGAAGCTTCTTCTAAACTGCCTTCTGATGTTGAAGAAGAAACTGAGGAAGTTAAAGACTCGGACAATGATACAGCTTATTCGAAAAGTTTGCGTAGAGCAAGTGTGGAGACTTTTAATTGGAATCCACTAGCTAGGATTTTACCTAATTTGAAATCCGGTCAATTGAATGAAACCCTGCAAAAAGGAAAAGTGAAATGGAAGGTCTATGCTAAGTATATTAGTGCATGTTCTACTCTAGGAGTAGTTACGTGGCTCACATTATTAATATTGAGCACTGTAGTATCAATTGCTAGTACCTATTGGCTTAAGCATTGGGCAGAAAAGAATGCAAAGAGTGGAAGCAATGACAATGCAATGGAATATATTATGATATATGCAATTTTAGGATTTGGCTCCAGTTTATTAGTGTTTGCACAGGCCGTTGTAATGTGGGTATTCCTCTCTATCAAGGCGTCAAAACTGATTCACGATAAAATGGCGACTAGAATATTGAAAGCACCTATGGTATTCTTCGAAAGAACCCCTATTGGAAGGATAATGAATAGATTTACAAATGATATCAATAAAGTTGATGATATAATTCCAAGAATTTTTTCAATCTTTTTCAGATCAGCTATCAAAACATTTTTTATCCTTTGTGTTATTGGATTTGCCATACCTAGTTTTTTGATCATGATAGTTGCTATTTCATTCTTGTATGCATATTATCAATCATATTACGTTTCAGGCTCAAGAGAGTTGAAAAGATTAGTATCTGTATCGAGGTCTCCAATCTATGGACACTTACAAGAAAGCTTAACTGGTGTAGACACAATTAGAGCATTCCAGCAAGAAGAAAGATTCTTCTTTATTAATAATTCTAATCTTGATTTCAATTTAAAAGGCTTATATGTATTGGGAGCTGTTAATAGGTGGCTGGCTGTCAGATTACAGTTCCTTGGTTCAATTGTCGTTTTATCTGCTTCTGCATTATCGATTTATAGTTTATCAACATCTAGAGCTTTGACTGCTGGTATGGCAGGGTTCACAATGAGTTATGCATTACAAACAACTCTGTCTTTGAATAGAATGGTGCGCTCGTCGGTTGATATGGAATCTAATGTTGTTGCTGTTGAGAGATGTTTAGAATATTGTGATTTACCAACCGAGGAAAATCTTGATGATCCAAATAAGTTCATTAAGCCACCAATATCCTGGCCTAGTGATGGCTCTATTTCTTTCAAGAACTACTCTACAAGGTACAGAAAAAACTTGGATCTTGTGTTAAAAAATATAACATTGACCATTAGCCCAGGTGAAAAAATTGGTGTTGTTGGTAGAACTGGTGCTGGTAAAAGTTCGTTGGCAGTTTCACTATTTAGAATCATTGAACCTGTTGAAGGTAATATTGATATTGATGATATAAATACCAGCACTTTGGTCCTTGATGATTTGAGAAAGAACCTAGGAATTATTCCACAAGATTCCCAATTGTTTGAGGGTTCTCTCAGACAAAATTTGGATCCTTTCAATTATTTCAAGGATGAAGAAATATGGAAAGCACTTGAATTGGCACATTTGAAGGAACACATTTTGCTGTTAGAATGTGAAGATGATAATAAATTAAATGTTGTTGTTATGGAAGGTGGTTTTAACTTCTCCCTGGGTCAAAGACAATTGATGTCGTTGGCAAGGGTTCTTTTAAAGATGAATCTGTCCAAGATCTTAGTTCTAGATGAAGCTACTGCTGCAGTGGATGTTCAGACAGATAAGATTATACAAGAGACAATTAGGTCCGAGTTTAAGGACAAGACAATTATAACAATTGCCCATAGATTAGAAACTGTGATGGATAGTGATAAAATACTTACATTAGATAAAGGTGAAGTAAGGGAGTTTAATACTCCACAGAACTTGTTGGCAGATGAAAATAGCATCTTTTATTCTTTATGCAAGAAGGGAGGTTATATTTAGTCATGCATATTATTTATATTTTTGCAGTTATATCATTAAATTATAGAGAAAATGAATATTTTTAAACAAATCATTGTAATACAATATCACATATAATCAATGGTCATGGTAACGTAGATATACTTTCCGGTTTATCTTAGTATTTTTATGTTCTGATTAAAGACTTACAGTTAATATATAGAATATGTAAAGTAAGATAACGAGAAAATAATTATCAACGTATTTACTCAATTGCAATCTTTAATAAATAAATAAAAAAAATACTATACTAACAACTACCGGTATTAAAACAAAACTAAGATATATTGTCATTGCTATCGGTGTCTTACAGGATGAAAACCCCATACTTTTATATATTTCTTACAGTTGGAACTCCTATGTAGGAAGTGCGCGACACAATAACTCAAGGGAGTAAGCGACCCGAATTATGCGATACCATTAATAATGAAGGAAAGTTTCATCCAACCGATATAGACTGAAAGGACATTCATATATAGTTTTAAATCATGGCATCTACAGCTCAACATGCGTCAAAGTTTACCCGTTATTTGAATTCTGAAACCGGACCAAAAACCGTCCACTTCTGGGCCCCAGTATTGAAATGGTCATTAGTCGTCGCTGGTATTAACGATATACAAAGACCGATTGAAAAAGTCAGTGGTACTCAACAAATTGCTTTGTTTGCTACCGGTGCTATATGGACCAGATGGGCTGGTTTTGTTATTAAGCCACGTAACATTTTATTGGCCAGTGTTAACTTCTTCTTAGGTTCAGTTGCTGGTTATCAACTTTACAGAGTCGCTGACTACAGATTCAAAGCAGGCGATAGCACTGCACAAGTCTTCAAATACATATTAAATGGTGATCCCGAAGCCGCCGACGCCAAAACCCCAAAGGAAGCTAATTAAGTGAAATTAATGTATTGTGATTAGATATCTCATTAATTATTAGATCTATATACTTTTCTTTTGTATATAATCCCTTTCTGCATTATCAAATTGTTTCTAAGAATAAATATTCATCAGCCATTAACCAGACCTACTGTCTTATAAGTCTATTAACATTTCTTCATCGTTTTCTTTCTCGATCGGTGTATTTTCCTTAGTAGTAGTGGTTGTACTTAAATCCACATTTTCTGCACCTTGAATCGGTACCCCACTCTCTTCTGAATTTTCTTCTTCTTTCTCTTGCTCAAGTTCGTCTACAAGATCATCTTCGTGCAGTTCCTCGTTTGTAACTGATTCATCTTCTGAAGCATTTTCAAGTTCCACATTTTTGTTGTGGTCGTCCATTGCTTCATCATCTATCTCAAGTTCTTGCTCGAGTTCAAGATCATCATCATCATCTTCGTCCTCTTCTTCCTCGGAGTATTCAAAATTTTTCAAATCTTCGTATTCACTCTTCTTAATATCTTCCACTTCCTGGATGACTTTAGCCAATTTGTTTGTTATGAATTCGTTTAAGGTGACGTCTCTGGTGGTCCATTTTCTATTATTACTGGTGAGTTGATTTTTAACTGTGAGCAAAATCTCATACTTGATTCTCTTTTGTATACGGAGCCTGTACTCAATATTCAACAAAGATTTGAATGATTTGAAGTCTGGTGAAGGTAATTGGGAATCAGAATCAAGCGAGAAGAGCTGAGACAAGTGAACTTCTGCTGGAAGATCTCCGCTTTCTTCGTCCTTCTGGATAAGTTCTAGCAACCTCCCACAATCGTACTTCTCTATAGTCTGTATAGAAAACTTGAAATCTGGCAATTTGATGGAGTTTCTGAGATTTTCAAATTCATTATCTAGGTCCTCCACTTCGGAATTTAATCTTGCGGTTTTACCAAGCTTTAAATTGTATTCCCTCACATCTTTATCTATAGTCTCCTGTCTTTTGTCATGTATCCAGTTCTTGTACTCCTTGTGGAACCTATTCACCTTGAACGAGTCCAAAATGAAGTCTCTTTGCAATTTTTTCACGGCGATTATCGTATCAAAATTGGCATTGGCGGTGTTCAAATCACCAATGTTTTCCAATAGTTTTTTACTAGACGCCAATGTGCCACCAGAACGACCTAGCAGCGCTTTCAACTCATCTATTTCCTCGTGTACAGTCATGTTTTTCAACTACGTCTTAAGGAATATATAGATAATTTTAAACCACAAAAGGTCGCATTTTTTGTTTATATGTGGAATCATCTGTTGATAATAAATAAAAATATTCAAAGATTCATCAAGATGACGGATAATAGCATGCAAGTCATTGAGCTAAGAGTAAAGCTTTTCCAAGCATGTCAGATATTATCCAATTTAAATTTGTTTCAGGCTTCTAAATGGTGTGCTGAGGCACTTAATGGGTTACCAGATGTTTCAACAGTGGTTAATTATCCACAAATAGAGCTAGATGAAGACGAGAAATTGGACCAAGAGAAGTTTATGCTTGCAAAGACATACTTTAACTGTAAGGAATTTGATAGAGCTGCACATATATTGAAGGACTGCAAGAGTGGGAATGCGTTATTTTTGCGGTTGTACTCTATATTGATCTCAGTGGATAAGAAGTCTACGGAGGAAACAGAAGGGTCTATAAGCATAGGCACATTGAATATATCATCTAATCCAGAAGAATCCAGCGAAGAGGCGAATAACCAGAAGGAGATATTTGGAAATTTAAATACGAAGTTATCGAAAATAATTCAAGAATCAGAATTGTATCACTCAACCCATCCACCAAATTCATTTTTGCATTATTTAAATGGGATAATCTATAATAAAAAGAAAAAGTACTCTTTGGCCCAGACAAGTCTTTACCAGTCGCTAGAAGTATTTCCCTATAATTGGTCATGTTGGCAAGAATTAATTGCGTCTCTTAATACATTTGACGAGGCCTTGAATTTCATAAATAAAGTCAAGTCGTCTAAAAGTGCCCTCGCTTCAAATACTATGTTCCAATTTTTTGAAGTAGTTATTCTACAGGAGTATTATCAGCAAACAGCATCATTATGTGACAGTGTCCAGAATCTATTGGATATTTTCCCAAAATTTAATTTTTTAAAAGTCCAACAATTTTTAATTGCATATCATAGTCTTGATTATTTCCAAGCTGAGACCATATTTGATCAAATTCTAATACAAGATCCTTTGAGACTTGATGATTTAGATACGTATTCTAATATGCTTTACGTTATGGAAAAACGTTCTAAATTATCATTCTTAGCACAATTTGCATCTCTGATTGATAAATTCCGGCCTGAGACTTGTTGCATAATTGCTAACTACCATTCAATGAAGTGTGAACACGAGAAAGCTATCATGTATTATAAGCGTGCATTAACATTGAATAAGAATTGTTTAAGCGCATGGACATTAATGGGGCACGAATTTGTTGAACTAAAGAACTCGCATGCTGCTATTGAATCATATCGTAGAGCAGTTGATACAAATCCTAAAGATTTTAGAGCATGGTACGGTTTGGGTCAAGCCTACGAGGTTTTAGATATGCACTTGTATGCTTTATATTATTATCAAAGAGCTACAAATCTCCAACCATTGGATAAGAGAATGTGGCAAGCAATTGGTAATTGTTACGAAAAAATTGATAAATACGAAGAGGCCATAAAATCGTTTGAAAAGGCATTAACTATCGATAATTATGGTAATGAAAACCCTGACACTCATCTTAGCGTCGAGCCTCATATTTGTTACAGGTTAGCTATAATATCGGAAAAATTAGGCAGAGGAAAGGATACATATAAGTATATGAAGTTATGTTTTGAACAAGAATATGAATGGGGTGTTAGTGACGAGACAGCAAAAGCTAGATTATGGTTGGCTAGAAATGCATTGGAAAGCAAGTCATTTGAAAAGGCATACGACTTAGCCAAAGACTTGAATCATAGTAATGCACACGATATCGAAGAAGCAAGATCAATTACAATAGAAGCGAGAAACAGAATCCTGAAGTGAAAATAATTATATTATATTAATTACATATTTATTGTTAAATAAATTATATTTAAATTTTTAAAAAAATAGTTGACTGAATGTAGATTATTAGGATATTATTATTAAGTCTATGCTTCACCAACTAGTATTTAGTAATTTCATTTTCCAAGTTTAAAAAGTCATGCTCATTATTAATCTTGGAGCAAACATTGTCAATGGCTAAATTCAAGAACTCAGCAAGTTTGCTCAACTCATCAATTGAGACGCCGTTATTAACAAAGATCATTAAATGTGGATTTAATACTGGAAGGTTTTCGTGTTCAAATGTTCTCTTAGTTCTAGTAATTAAAATATTACAGTTCAACAAAACAGTATCAATGATTTTTTGTAATATGAATGATTCCAAATTGTATTGGTGGCTGAATTGATTTACATATTTTGAAGCCTTACCAGTATTCAAAAATTGGACACTGCCGTAGTATTCTGGTAAGTTTAATTGTTGTCTGAATTGAGAAGTTAAACTAATGTGAATAATAGGTGATGCACTATCGGATATAACACTTACAAACCTTGGTAACTTATTAGACAAGATACCATGAATGAAACTAATTTTTTCATGTAAAGTGACAATCAACTTAGAATTACCGTCCAGGTCCAAATTTGTAGAAATCTCTTCAATAGCCTTTGAAGCAGTTCTTGCGGTATATGGTGGTAACGCAGCACTGAAAACATAAGCAATAGATTGAATTCTTTGATGATGAACCATAGGTTTTACACCTACACAAAATCCACCAGATGATGCGAAAGAAAGCGCAAGAGAACCAATAGTAATGGCAATCTCTGATCTTGGGATGCCGAAATATTGAGAGATACCTTTACCAGTTTTACCCAAAACACCTATAGATAAAGTTTCATCAACAAATAAACGATATTTGAACTTATTCTTTAATTCAACAAGTTTAGGAAGTATTGCCAAGTCTCCAGAATTTGCAAATAAAGCTTCGGTGATAATAAAACGTCTTTTGATTGGTTTTTGTTTTTCTAAGACTGGTTTTAATTCGGTCAAAACCTCCTCTAAGTGATCCATATTATTGTGCTCGTACCATTCAATATCACAACGACTAACAATCAATGCCTTTTGAATGGCTAAGTTGACACCGCTATCAACAACACACAAATCGCCTCTCTTCAAAAACGCTGGGATAACAGAGCCCGCGGTAACAAAATCTTGACCGTATAAGATAGCTTGTTCACCATCCAAATAATTGGCCAAGTCTTCTTCTAATCTAATATGAATATCTTGAGTACCGTAGAAATTTGGCGGACCACAGGCACCAACACCAACATTCTTTATAGCGGATTTTGCGCTTTCCTGGACGCTTAAGTTTTCGTTTAAGTTCAAGAAGTCATTAGAGGCCAAGTTGACCACGGAGCCGTTAACGTTCTCCAAGGTAATGTGTGAGCCATTCAATCCCTTTACTCGAGGAATCGACTTGAGTTCCCATTTTTCCAAGTCAGAGACTTCCTCCACAAGAGGTTCAGATTGCCATTCCAGACAGAGCTCGTCAATCTCCTTATTGGAGAGCCTGACAACATCGGCCCTATTTTCCTTTCTCTTGGACGAAAGAAAATACTTGCAGGCAAAAATAAACAAGGCAAGCTCAAACAATGACCTTATAGGGTCGTTCTTGTACGACGATTTGAGATATCTCAAGATTATCTGACCCCCAGGCAAGTGGTCCAATTTGTTCAAATAGTGCAAGAAATTCTCTGCCAACGACGCCGTGACCAACTCAAACGTGGGCGGGATGCTCAACGTCTCGGTGGCCGTTGTTGTTGTTGTGGTGGTGTATAATGCACCAGTAACCGTCATGTTTCAACTATTAACAATACTATCAGCGTTCAGTACGTCGGAGGTTTCTAACAACAACCGAAATAAACTAATGACAAATACAATAAATATAGACCTTCCAACGGGACAATCTACCTAATAAATAAACTAAGATATTGTATAAACCCTAATGTTTCCTCTAAACAATCCAAAGATATCTCTATCGCTGAAACGCCACTGATACTATAGATAGTTTACATATAACAGCGGTTAGTTTTTACAATCAAATGCTTTTGATCGTGTCCGCGCGTATTCTAAAAATTTTCGGAACTTCCTATATTCTAGACAGGATAAGACGGTAGGTTCCAAACATGATTATATTACAGTAGATAAGCTATATAGTGTCGTTGGGATTTTCCTTCAAGATCTTTACGAAGTTCTTGAAGCTAGGAGAGTCCATAAACGTCAAATTGTTGAAGCAGGACGAGTTTTCTGCGATGAAATATTGTAGTGCTTTCTGGATGTCGTTCGCTTGGGCGTTTTCGTTGACGTTGCCGACAGACTCTATGAGCGGGAACATGGGCTTCTGGACGATGTTGACGCCGCCGTTGCGCTCGATTATGACGGCTTTGTTGTAGGCTTCTATCTGCTTGTTGTGGGTGAAGATCAAATCGTTGTATTTGTCGATTTCCTCCTGTTTCTCTGTGCGCATCGGCTGTCGCTGGTAGAGCGCAAGCGACGGGTCTATTAGGCTGGTATCGATGTTTCTGGCAGGATAGGCTTCGTACTTGGCCTGGGGAGCGATGTGGATCGGGGAATTGTGCATGGTGGCCGGGAAACTAGGTCCAGTCTGGTGGTAGTGGTTGTGGTGGTTGTGGTGGTTGTGGTGGTTCTGGTGATCTGGCACTGAATTCACAGGCTCTTCCAACACCACAGGCTTTGCTTCAGGAGTGGAAACAGACCGTTGGTGGGGTATTGCCAGATGTAGCACCGGCTCCATGACTTTGCTCAATACCGGCGACCGCTGGACCCCCAGGTTCATGATGCCCATCGAGATGGCGTCGTCTCTGTTGGTCACCAAGGGCCCTAATCGCTCCACATACTCCTTGAGCTTCTCCAACCGCAAGTTGATGTTCTTGGGGTCGCTGTAGTTCTCCTTATTGATGCCATGTTTCGAGTTGACGTGAGTGATAAGCTTCTTGGGCGACCCTCTGTCTCCATCCAATCTGAATATCTCCTGGTGACAGTAGAGACACACAGCTCGGTACTTATTCTCGGGGTCCTGTTCAAACCAATCCCATACCCACGACCTTTTCTTCGTGTACTTTTTAAACGGTAATGGCGCTTCCTGGGAAAGATGGGATATCGTATTTGCGTTATGGAGGTGAATTCGGCTTGACATTTTATGGTCGAGTTTCGTTACGGGTCCCTTTACCAATTATTTAATTGCAAATAAACTTGAATTGGTCCACGTTTATAACAATAAACTCACGTAGAGATAGTATTTTTATAATCTCTAAATGTGTGTAAGACTATTGTACGTTTATTATATAAGGGTTTCTACCAATCATTTTGAATTTGAAAAACACAGTGTTTTGTGCACTCCCATATATTTCATAACGGCTGGATATATACATTATACGTAGATACGATAAAACAAACGGTTTTCAGGGTAAAAACACCTTGGAAACACCTTCTACATCTCTACGACAGCAAACACACCCCTCCATGCCCTTGGCAATTAAACTGATTCTGCAGTCGTCACATATGGCAAAACATTTACACGGCCAGGTGATGATCTCACGGGTATTGGTTTGGCAGATTACACAGTCAAACTTCGAGTCAATGGAGTTGGATTCTGGGCTGGTGTTCAGAAATGTGGCTCTCTTTTCCAATAACAACTGCACAAGTTTCTCTAGGTCCGACTCGTTAGACTTAGAAGCCGATATGTAGCTCGTGTTGTGAGAATGGAACTTTGATCTTGTCATTATGCCTCCATTGTTGTAATCGATGTGGTTCAAGAGAACGTAGAGAGACGAGCTGTTAACAAAGTCGTCCACGCCATCGGGGCCAAGCAATTCGTGGAGAGCTGGGGCCGAAGAGCCGTAGATAGACCCGTCGACTGATTCGGTATCAGATTCCATAACTGATTCAAAATCAGAGTTGTCGTCGTCCCTGTAGAAATCCTCGGAGTTATCCACCTCAGAAATTTCTACTCCGTTCAAAAGAGCAAGATAATCCTCTCTGACCTCGTCATCGGTGAACAGGTCTATCGCTAACGTAGGGGTCGATGCAGAACGTTTCGAAATTGTTCTTCTTTGCATATATTTTGCTAAGAATGCTGGGACAGACTTTTTTCTATTCTCAAAGGCTTCGCTTGATTCATCGGTGCTATCGTCAGAAGACAGCGACTGAGCGAAGAAGCGGTCGATAATGAATTCTGGAACAAGTCCGATTAAAAATTTATGTACCACAATTCCATAGATCAATGAAAATAAATTCATAAATAGCTGTTTGACTGCTACGTATCTTGTTCTGAAGATGCTCTTCGATTTTACTAAGGCTGGGGAGTTATGGCCTGATATGCTTCCCAGTGTTAATCTCTTTGATGGACGCATTATAATATTGCTGTATCCATTTATTCCATGTTCACGTAAATATGCCAAGGCGGTATTAGCTCCCTTGGCATCAACAACAGAGGTACCCATTAGGGCACCTATCGTACCCCAGATCGACCTTTCAACCCATGTTTGGTTATCTAAAGGTATAATACTCAATTCTTTAATATAACTGGTTTTTCCAGCTATATTAACCACTAATACAACAAATTTGGTAAAGGCAGAATAGAAATCTTCAGAAAGATCAATTCTTGTTCCAAAGATTGATGTTTCATTATCTTCTACTTCTTCATCTTCTTCATACGTTCTTGTGAAAACACTGGCACAGTTTAAATCTTGTAATGAAAGGTTGTTAAAAACAATAGCCAACAAAAAGATACATATGCTTACTAAAAAGATAAACAACATTAATAATTGTGGAAGAAATATCACAACAAATATCTTTGGGAATTGGAAGAATGTCCCCTTGAAAAGGGTCAGAATAATGTAGGATAAAAAGAGGAACCCCGATATACACAGTGGTATAAGTCTGTATCTATTATCATTTATTAGACTTCCAATGTGGATATTCAAATGATTAATCAACAGAAATAAACTGCTTACTAGCATTTGTTCAGTAGGGATAGCCGGAATTGAAACACCTCTCTCAGATAAATAATAACCAACACTCTGATCCCTAAATGCCAAAGAATGTTCAAATATAGTGATTCCAGTTTCGGTTAACATCTTTTTACCATCGATCGATGAGATGAAAGTTTCAACGAATGCCAGAAGACAATAACTTAAAAATATTGGCCAGTACATATCGCTAGATGGCCCCATCATCACATGTATCTTAGAAGAGGCCATGTATTTGTCGAAGGAGAAAAATTCCGGCGAATACTCAAACAAACTATCTGGGATCAATTTGTAAAAGAAAGGAAGCGCCTCTGATACTCCTATATGCCCACGTAAATTCAATGCAACTAAAACGGTGTATGTATTGTATAGTAATACGGAAATTGTAAAAAGTCTGAAGAATACTGTGGATATTTTCTTAACTATTTTTATCAGACCTACTGAAGGTCCCAATCCTCTGGATCTATTTATAGCATCTCTTTGTGTCTGGTTGGCATTAGATGACGCCATGATCATAGTTCTATTCAATAGAAGCGCCATGAATAGACACGTCAATCCGTATATTGATGTGCTGTATTGAAATAGATACATTGCTTGTGATGCACCCGTCCTCTTTTGATCTTCGATTGCATACAAAAACGACATAAACACATTTGCTAATGTGCCACCACCTACAGCAATGTCACTATTTGTATCATTAAAACCACTATGGAAACTATTTATAGTTGAATTGGTACTATTATTGGACATTGGTGTGGTAACTACGGTAGTTCTCCAGAGTTAATCAGTATACAGAAATTTTGATAACCGACTTAGGTGAATACGATATTGCGACATTTATAACAAAATGTCGTTCTTCTAATGATAAAATTGTTACAGATGAGTTTCTCTAGTTGATATTATACATAATATATATAATAAAAGTAATATAGCACCAATGAGTCGTCAATTTCCCCCACCCCCACCACCTCCAGGGATGAATAATAGACTGACTGACAAATCTACAAATAATGACAATGGAAAAAGAGGAGGTTCGAGATTACCACTACCACCACCTCCTCCATCAAGTCATAAACGGAGAGCTGTACCGCCACCACCACCACCACCACCAAGGATCAGACCGCCACAGAATCAGCTACCACCACCACCACCATCTAGTACAATTCCACCAGGGTTGTCTAAATCACCTATGGGCTCCTTGTTGAAAAGTAATGGAGGTACACTGACAACATTGAAAGATGATTTACAAGATAGGAGGCGTAAATGGGTGCAGTTACAAAAGAATAGATACGATGTAAAACCATCTACCAAGAATGGAGGAACTGTTCAGCCATTAAAATCTGAAATGCCACCAGAACATTTAAGAAAGGTCATGATTGATCATGGGGACTTATCTTCCAAGAAAGTAGCATCAGATAAAAGATCCCACTTGGGTTCCTTGAAGTATATGCCACATGCTATTTTAAAGCTTCTTGAGAATATGCCTCAACCATGGGAAAGTATGAAAGAGGTTAAAGTATTGTATCATACTACCGGAGCAATAACTTTTGTGAATGAAATACCGAGAGTAATAGAGCCAGTATATACTGCCCAATGGGCTACTGCATGGATTATGATGAGAAGAGAAAAACGAGATAGAAAGCATTTTAAACGTATGAGATTCCCTCCATTTGATGATGAGGAACCGCCATTAGATTGGGTAGAAAATTTGGAAGATGTAGAGCCACTAGATGCCATCCAATTAGATTTAAGTAAGGATAAGAATAGTGCTATTTATGAGTGGCTATATGACGAGAAACCTCTCATAGAGAATCTTAAAATAGTTAATGGGGATTCATATAGATCCTGGAATTTAGATCTTGAAACTATGGGCACATTATATAGGTTGGCAAAACCATTGATCGCTGATACTTCAGATTCAAATTATTTTTATTTATTTAATAAGGAAGCATTTTTCACTGCAAAGAGTTTAAATGTTGCATTACCGGGGGGACCTAAGTTTGAACCATTGTATAAGAACAAGACAAACAATCCAGAGGCGGAAGATTATACCGAATTTAATTCTATAGATAGAATTATATTCAGAAATCCGATAAGAACGGAGTATAGAGTGGCATTTCCTTATTTATATAACTCATTTGTCAAACTGGTCCATTTGGGGTTGTATTATGAACAATCAAACTGCCAAATTAAAAATAATGATGATACTACTAATGCATTTGATTTTAATTCAGAATTAAATCCTATAATTCCCCATAAAATAAAATCTTTGGTTCAAGAGGAGTTTGAAGATCTTGAACTTCCAGAATCTTTCACGCCTTTCATGTTTGTGGATAGCAGTGAAAATGGGATAGATGATGAAGAAGATATTAAATTACCAATTGAACCTAAAGGAACAAATGATGCAATTGAACTTTTATGGGCGCCATACCCATTCAACCATCGTAGTGGTAGAATGGTTAGAGCTCAAGATGTTGCATTAGTAAAACTGTGGTACAAACAACACGCTTCCAAAGACCAACCAACGAAAGTAAAGGTGTCATATCAAAAGTTATTAAAGAATTATGTTTTAAATGAGTTACATAATCCTAAAGGAAGTAAAACTGGGTCTAAGATTAGTAATCAACGAAAGATAAAATTATTAAAGAGTTTAAGGAATACGAAATATTTTCAAGAAACAACCATAGACTGGGTTGAAGCTGGTTTACAAGTATGTCGTCAGGGTTTTAATATGTTGAATCTTTTGATTCATAAAAGAGGACTTACTTATTTACACCTTGATTATAACTTCAATTTGAAGCCAACCAAGACATTAACTACAAAGGAAAGAAAGAAATCAAGATTTGGAAATGCTTTCCATTTAATTAGAGAGATCTTGAGAGTAATAAAAATTTTAGTGGATGCACAAGTCCAATTTCGTTTAGGTAATGTTGATGCATTTCAATTGGCTGATGGTATTTATTATATATTAAACCATTTAGGTCAATTGACTGGAATTTACCGTTACAAGTATAAAGTAATGCATCAGGTCAGAGCATGTAAGGATTTAAAACATGTCGTATACGCAAGATTTAACCAGAATATAGGCAAAGGTCCTGGTGTTGGTTTTTGGCAGCCAGCTTGGAGGGTATGGATCTTCTTTATGAGAGGTATCATCCCATTATTAGAAAGGTGGTTGGGTAACTTATTAGCTAGACAATTTGAGGGAAGAAGAAGTAATGATGTTGCCAAAACTATTACGAAACAGAGAGTGGATTCCTACTATGATTTGGAGTTAAGAGCACAAGTTATGCATGATATTTTGGATATGATACCAGAAGGATTAAAACAAAGTAAATCTAGAACTATCTTGCAGCATCTTAGTGAAGCATGGAGATGCTGGAAGGCTCATATTCCTTGGAAAGTTCCTGGGTTACCAGAACCAATTGAGAAAATAATTGAGCGTTATATAAAAGCAAAGGCTGATGGTTGGGTTTCTGTAGCTCATTACAATCGTGACCGTATTAATAATGGTGCAACTGTCGAAAAAACAGTGGCAAAGAAGAACCTAGGTCGTTTAACAAGATTGTGGGTTAAGAATGAACAAGATCGTCAAACAAATTTTGCCAAAGACGGTCCATATGTATCCACTGATGAAGCTATAACAATTTTCCAAACTGTGGTTCACTGGTTAGAGAGTAGGAAATTTAGTCCTATACCTTTTCCACCATTATCCTATAAGCATGATACAAAATTGTTAGTATTAGCATTAGAAAACCTTAAAGAAAGCTATAATGCAAATGCTCGACTTAACTCTTCCCAAAGAGAAGAATTGGCTTTAATTGAACAAGCATATGATAACCCTCACGAATTTTTAGCTAGAATAAAGAAATTCCTCTTGACCCAAAGAATATTCAAAGAATGTGGTCTTGAAATGATGGATTATTATAACCACCTAGTACCTACCTATTCCGTTGATCCATTGGAAAAAATTACTGATGCATATTTAGATCAATACTTATGGTATGAAGCAGATAAACGTAAGTTATTTCCTAATTGGATTAAACCAAGCGATGATGAGGTTCCACCTTTATTGGTTTATAAGTGGTGTCAGGGAATTAATAATTTGGATAAAGTTTGGAAGTTTTCTGACGGTGAGTGTAATGTGATGCTTGAAACCTCCTTGGATAAAATAGCAGAGAAAATAGACTTTACTTTATTGAATCGTCTATTAAGATTGATTGTCGATCCTAATATTGCCGACTATATCACTTCAAAGAATAACATTAACTTAACATATAAAGACATGAATTACGTGAATCAATATGGTTTAATTAGAGGACTACATTTTGCGTCATTTATTTACCAGTACTATGGATTAGTTGTTGATTTATTGATATTAGGACTTGAAAGGGCTAGTGAGCTTGCAGGCCCTCCACAACAGCCAAATTCATTTTTACAATTTAAAGATTTAGAGACTGAAAAATCTAGTCCTATTAGATTATATTCACGATATATGGATAAAATTCATATTTTCTTCAGATTTGATAGTGACGAGGCTAATGGTCTTATTCAAGATTTTCTTTCTGAAAACCCTGATCCAAATTTTGAAAATATTGTAGGTTATAATAATCATCGTTGTTGGCCAAGAAGCTCGAGAATGAGGTTGATGAGGCACGATGTTAATCTTGGTAGAGCTGCTTTCTGGGAAGTATCTAATCGTATTCCAAGCTCTATTACCAGTATAAAATGGAGAGATACTATCGCTTCTGTTTACTCAAAAGATAACCCCAACTTGTTGTTTTCTATGTGTGGTTTTGAAGTTAGAATTTTGCCAAAATGTCGTGTTGAAGAAGATATCTCTTCAAAAGAAGGTGTATGGGATCTCATTGATAATTCCACAAAGGAAAGAACTGCAAAAGCATATCTTCAAGTTACTCAAGAGGAAGTAAATAAATTCAATAGTAGAATTCGTCAAATATTGATGTCTTCGGGTTCTACAACTTTCACAAAGGTGGCAGCTAAATGGAACACTGCTCTTATTTCTTTGTTTGCATATTTCAGGGAAGCTGTTGTATCAACAGAATCTTTATTGGATGTTTTGGTAAAGTGTGAGACTAAAATTCAAAATAGAGTGAAAATGGGTTTAAACTCCAAAATGCCTTCGCGTTTTCCACCGGCTGTCTTTTATACTCCTAAGGAACTAGGTGGGTTAGGAATGTTAAGTGCATCCCATATTTTGATTCCAGCTTCAGATTTAAGATGGTCCAAACAAACAGAAACGGGAATAACCCATTTTAGGGCTGGTATGAGCCATCAAGAAGAGAAAATGATCCCTACAATTTTCAGATACATCACCACTTGGGAAAATGAATTTTTAGATTCTCAAAGGGTATGGGCAGAATATGCTATCAAGCGACAAGAAGCAATGGAACAGAATCGTCGTTTGACATTTGAAGATATGGAAAGTAATTGGGATAGAGGTTTACCTCGTATTAGTACATTATTCCAGAAAGATAGACATACATTAGCTTATGATAAGGGGCATAGAATCCGTCGGGAGTTTAAGCAGTTTAGTCTTGCCCGCTTCAATCCTTTCTGGTGGACAAGTAATCACCATGATGGTAAGTTGTGGAACCTAAATGCATATCGTACTGATGTAATTCAAGCTTTGGGTGGTATTGAAACAATTTTAGAACATACATTATTTAAAGGAACTGGGTTTGATTCTTGGGAAGGCTTATTTTGGGAGAAAGCTTCAGGTTTTGAAGATTCCTTGAAATTCAAAAAATTGACGAATGCTCAAAGATCTGGGTTAAGTCAAATCCCTAATCGTCGTTTTACTTTATGGTGGTCTCCAACTATTAATCGTGCAAATGTTTATGTTGGGTTCTTGGTTCAGTTAGATTTAACAGGTATCTTTTTACATGGTAAAATTCCAACTTTGAAGATTTCTTTAATTCAGATTTTCAGAGCCCACTTATGGCAAAAAATACACGAAAGCATAGTTCAAGACATCTGTCAGGTATTAGATAAAGAATTGGAAGTTTTACAAATTGATAATGTTGAGAAGCAAGCCATTCATCCTAGAAAGTCATATAAAATGAATTCTTCTTGTGCAGATGTTGTCCTCACTAGTACATACAAGTGGAATGTTTCTAGACCTTCACTTTTGCATGATAAGAATGATAATATGAATATTCAGGCCAATAAATATTGGATTGATTTCCAGTTACGTTATGGTGATTATGACTCTCATGATATATCAAGATATACAAGATCCAAATTTTTGGATTATACTACTGATAACACAAGTTCTTATCCATCACCAACAGGTGCTATGGTTGGAATTGACCTTGCATATAATATGTATGACATTTATGGTAACTGGTTTTCTGGTTTTAAGCCGTTAATGCAAAGTGCGATGAAAGAAATAATGAAATCAAATCCAGCATTATACGTATTAAGGGAACGTATTAGAAAAGGTTTACAGTTATATCACTCTCAACCACAAGAAGCCTTTTTGAATTCAAATAACTATGCTGAGCTATTCAATAATGACACACAGCTATTCATTGATGACACAAATGTTTATAGAGTGACAGTTCATAAAACATTTTCTGGAAACTTGACTACAAAGCCAATAAATGGATGTGTATTTATTTTAAATCCGAAAACAGGTCAATTATTTTTGAAGATCATCCATACATCAGTGTGGTCTGGTCAAAAGAGATTAGGTCAGTTGGCTAAATGGAAGACAGCGGAAGAAGTTGCTGCTCTAGTCAGTTCTTTACCAAGGGAAGAACAACCAAAGCAATTAATTGTAACGAGAAAGGGGATTTTAGATCCTCTAGAAGTTCATATGTTAGATTTCCCTAATATTTCGATTAGACCATCGGAGCTTCATTTACCATTTGCATCAGCCATGAAGATAGAGAAATTAGCTGATATTGTTTTGAGAGCAAGTGAACCACAAATGGTTTTATTAAACATTTACGATGATTGGCTTAAAAGTATAAGTGCATACACTGCGTTTTCTAGGCTTATTTTAATTTTGAGAGCATTAGGTATCAATCAAGAACGTACAAATTTGATTTTAAGACCTGATGTTAGTGTAATAACCCAAGACCATCATATCTGGCCATCATTTACAGACGAACAATGGATTGAAGTTGAAACACAATTAAGAGATTTAATTCTTAATGATTATTCTAAAAAGCATAATATTAACATTCAGTCTTTAACTCAGTCTGAGATAAGAGATCTTATTTTGGGTCAAGATATTAGAGCTCCATCTGCACAAAGACAAGAGCTAGCAAATATTGAACAAGGTCCAAATAATGATGACAATAAGCAGTTAACTGCAATGAAAACGAAAACAACTAATGTTCACGGTGAAGAAATCGTTACGGTAACAACTACTAATTATGAACAACAATCGTTCTCTTCGAAGAATGAATGGAGAAACAGAGCAATTGCTTCCAATAATTTGCATTTGCGTAGTAAGAACATTTATGTTACTTCTAATCTGAATGATATTATTGAGGATGATATATTTACATACGTGATGCCGAAGAATTTATTGAAGAAGTTTATTCAAGTATCCGATTTAAGAACTCAAATAGGGGGATTCATTTATGGAGATTCACCTGCAGATCATTCAGAGATTAAAGAAATTAGATATATTGCAATAGTTCCTCAATTGGGTAATAATGCATCTATTCAATTTCCTTCTAAATTACCAGAAAAGAATGGACCTTTGAAAGATTTGGAGCTTTTGGGCTGGATCCATACTCAGACACAAGATATAAATCATTTAACTCCTGTTGACATCACAACGCAGGCAAATTTTACTGAGAATTTCGATAAAAATTTTGCTACTTTGACAATATCTTTCACTCCAGGATCGGTTTCCCTCTCTTCGTATACTGTAAATAAAGAAGGATATGAGTGGGGTAAGAATAATAGAGACCTCTTTAATGATAACCCTCAAGGTTTTAGACCTGACTTTAGTGAAAAGGGCCAGATAATTTTATCTGATAAGATTGTTGGATCTTTTATGGTTCCTGAAGAAGATATATGGAACTATTCCTTTTTGGGTTCTATTTGGAATGCTAATAATCCATACGAATTGAAAATTGATTTACCTTTGCCCTTTTATAATGAGGCTCATCGTCCTAACCATTTCTCCACATTTAACGAAATAGAAAATTCTATCCTTGAGGCTAATATGGAAAGCGTTTTCAACTAATAGATATCATAGTACTATTGTATATTAAATAACTGTATAATTATTAATCTAAGCAAAATTAAATATTTACCAATGTCTTACAGATATGATATATTCTTCTATCTCAAATAGAAGCTTCCTTAATTCAGTTCTAGATACATTTTCTTTTAACATTAGAAGCTCCAAAGAGTTCTTTCCGTTTAAATACTTTAATAATTTATAGAATATAGTCGTCAATTCTTTTGATAACTTGCGTTCGTCTATTATTTTACTTATCCATTTACGCTCAAGAGTACTTGCCCGACCTGGATCAATAATAATTGTATCATCTTCATCCTCTAAAGAGATATTAGGTCCATTCAACTTCATTTTAAGTGATTTCTCCAAATGATCTATATCTTGTTCAACAGCTTTATTGTTAGAATCCTCTTTAAATGTGTTATCAGTTCCAGTTACTATTTTTATCGATGATTTGGATCTCTTCTTGCTCTGAGCATCATTTTCCAAATCTTCTTCCACTTTGATTTTTATCTTTTTAGGTATTTTCAACCATATAAATGTTTGTAACTGTGTAACATATCCATACCTGAAAAGCCAGCTCAAGGCATTAATATAGCTATCTTTATGGTCTTTTGAAGGTATAATGGAAGCAAATTGTTTAGGCTTTTTAGATGGTGAAGAAAAGAGCTTCAAAAAGTGAGATAAAGAAGGCAAAGAAGGAAAATGATTCTTGAATCTTATCATATCTTCACGTAGGTTAACTGAAATTGGTGCCATTGGAGACACGATATAGACAGATCGAGTATTCAAAGGTTGTATAACCCTTGCTCTTCTCCAATAAATCAAATGGAAAGCAAATGATTTAATCTGTTGTATATTCAAATCAGAATTTCTGATCGATAATTTTAAAAGGGATTCAGTTGGCCTAATAGTTCGGATAAAATTAGCAAGTGTACTATCATGCTCAGTCTTTATGTCAGTGATGATTGAGTCTGGATCATCTAACAATAACAAGGCAAAGTAGATTAGATCATCAGCAGCACTTCCAGAGTCCTCTAGCTCGTTTAACTGGTATATATTTGTCATATGGTCTGTATAATATCTTGTAGTACTCCCAACGTTAATCAACCCACTATGTCCCAAGAGTTTTACAGTCGACGATAAGTAGGAACCTGGGATGTATGGGACGGTGGTTTCTGGCAAGGAGTGGAATTCAGTTTTAATTGGTATTTGAAATGAACGAAGCTTGTTTTCTATTGAAAGATTAGCAATTTTTGATTCTGAGATAGCATTATAACAATCACATATTATTTTACAAAGAGAAGAATTGTGAATCAAATTTCCATAGAGGTTGTCATCCTTAAATTTTTCCTTAAGGTTCATAATTAATTTCACTTCATTGGCAACAAAATCGGATTTCAGTTGTTCATATCTTAGTACCAATGATAACCTAGAGATAACGTAATGAAACATTTCATCCACTCTGAAATTACACTCTATAACTGGGGGATTCATGATAAAAACAAAGTGAAACATATTCAAGTTTGATTGCTCAACTGAATCCTTATCTTTCGAACTCATTCTCCAGGAACCATTATCATATTTGTGTATAGGCAAACCTAGGAATATTAATTCATCGATCATGAGGTCAAATCTGGAGTTGCACATCAATTTCGATGGACATAGCATTTCCACTAAATAATCCTGTTCAATACCACAGATTGTCTTTGGGGAATTTTCTTTGCCCTGATATATGTTCTTTGTAGAGCTATCTGCCGATTTAAGAGATGCTGGTTTATTCAACGGCACTTTTTCTTTCTCAACAAGCTTTGGAGGTACCACTCCCGTAGTTCTTTTGCTCAAGTAATGATTCATACTTTTGGAGTCCCATACAGCTTCTGGATCATCCAGCTGTTCGTCTTCTGTTCCTTCATCAGTGCTGTCATTGGAGCTATCGTACCTATCGTTAAGCTTATCGTTTAAATTCGCCTTTGATTTCCATTCAGAAAGCTCTTCAGGGTAGCTGAATACCAATTGTGGTCCACCATGACTAGACACTACAAGCAATATACCTAAGAGGCTAGGATTGGGCAAGTTTAGACTCATACGATGTATAGTAATGATAACGTTAAACCTAAGCGTGGTAAATCTTCGCAGAAAGGAAGACTCGTTACCGTTGGAACTTTTAACTATGGGAAATATTATAAAATAAGATTGAAGCATATTTAAATATTTAAAAGATCATATATAGTAGAACTAAAATTTGTGTTTAATATCCTTTTGAAATAATTGCATAAACCTAGTTTGAGGTACACCTTCCATCCATTTGTTAAAGCCCTTGATAACTTCTCTAGAGTTAGCACTATTAATCAACGTATCTCTGTTGGCTTTAAGCAATTGCTTGTTGGCAAGAATAGAGTCGTAATGTAAGTTGGAGAAATTCTGAACAATCTCATCATGAATGGCTTGGTTGAATTCTTCTGTAGTATTGAATTGGCCGTCGTATGTCTTATTAATAAACCCAAGCTTATTTAAGTCTTTACCGGGAATAGGTCTAGCAAAGAGGAGCGCTTCTGCAGCTTTGGACCAGCCTAACCTCAAGAATAAAGTAGCTGATGAGGCACCTTCTGCCACAAGACCCAAGTTTGAAAATGGTGCCAACAAGAAAAATTTCAGCTCGTCCATGACATAGATTAAATCACACAAGGCCAACAATGCAGAACTCAAACCCACAACTGGACCGTTAACGGCTGCTGCTAACACTTTGGTGTGATTGTGGAACAAATCTGTCAAGTAAACGTTTCTCGACACGAACTTGTTCAACCAGTATTCATGGCTCAACAATTGATCTGCCAGAACATCGGCAATACCCTTATCGGCAATGTTGGCCCCAGCACTGAAGTATCTTCCCGTGGATTGAATCAACGTCACAACGGTGTCTTCTTCCCTGTCGGCTCTTTCGATCAATTTGGCTAGTAATAAATATTGATCTCCGTTCAAGGCGTTCAATTTCTTTGGTAAATTAAGGGTGATGACTGTCACCTTGTCTCTTACTTCATAAAGAATATCTTCTCCCTCCGACATCTCAGTGTATATAATATTGTAAAGAGTGGTAAAAGACAAATTATACAGAAAATACCATCTTATATATAGAAGAGTGGGGAATAGTTACCTCGGTCCGAATCTGGGGTAGCGAACATGTCTTCTTTGGATGTGAATTATGTACCGTCTACGCTTTGAGAGATACGCTGGGGGATACTGCCCTAGAAGATGGATACTGGATTTATAGCTACTTATAAACTAGTCGGTTGTTTTTGTCTTAGTATTTTGTCTACGTATTTTTTGTATTCAGTATTTAGTATTTAGTGCTTCATTTAGTATTCAGTTTCTTTTTTGAACGAATATCTGAGATATTTATCGGCTTGAAGTACGCAAATCGCAGTGCCAGAGATAGTGGGATTGAACATTATACTGCAACAGAGTAGAAGATACATAAACGAGAAGCGACAGAGTCGAACTAGATACGTAGTCTATGACTGTACCTGAGAGTATATCTTACGTTGAGCTCCTTGTCTTCAGTGGCGGATTGCTACATTTGTAATATATATTCCCTCGGCATGAGAAGAGACTCTAGTGTCTTTTCTATATTACTTAGGATCTAAGATTAAAAAATGTAGTGTGCCTTGACTGTATATCTCTCTCACTGAAAAGACAGTACCGTATACTTCCCTCTCTACCTTTCATAACTCCGACTACCATCTTTAGCATCTGACTTGGTATGCTTTGAGTTTCTTTTTCTGGGGTTCTCTATTCCTGAAAAGTTTCGTCTTGTTCCCTGATTCAACAGAATTCCCTCGTTAAAAGTCTTTGTTTTATCCAATATGAATGACTTAAACACATACATCAGTATGAAGAATGGCATACTGTTCACCATGTGCCTTATGTGCTAATAATTTGCAATCATTATCGTAGAGCTACATAACAAATCTTGTTATGATTTATATACAGGATAATGATTCTCTGTAAGAACCAGAATAAAAGTTCTTGTATAAACAATTATAGTCCATTTGGGTATTGTTGTTTTAATGACTCAGTTACTAGAGATAGTCCACTTGGTGGACAAAGAAATGACCCCTCGTCGTACTAGAGATAGAATAGCTATCAATTTTCAGGAAAAACAGAGTGAAGACGTTGTTTCTCAATTCGACAGGTTCCTCGTGTCTATATTCAAATCAAATGGATACCAGGTATTAATTAAGCATTTGGCAGTATTATGGAACTATCCTTCATCTTACCAGCTTGTAAGCAAGTTTGTGAAGCACATCGGTCCGCTGGTCAAGAATCATATTAAAAAAACCACTAGTGAAATGAATGAAGGATTACTTTCAAAAGGGTTTATAAAGGAGTCAGAGAAGTCCCAACAGATGTTCTACATTGATTTGGAGTTTTTGTACACCTGCATTGAAAATAAAAACATATTCTTCGAAATTGATCAAGAAAGTAAACCTCTCACATATTCTCGTATTGCTGAAGATGAGAAGATTACTGTCAATCAAGTATTCCCCCAATATGGCATGGTCGACACATCCATCGAGATGAGCCATTCTTTTTTTAACAGTTTAAATCAATTCAGTAAGTTGAATTACTATAAAGATTTACCTAATTCCTTTAAATTTCTCCCAAATTCAAAGTTGACATTTGCTGAACGTGAGTTAATATTAAAGGAGAATGATTTCTCGGAAGTTAGCTTGGATTTCGAAAATGGTGATAGAGAGAAGACTATAAGAAAACCAGTAGGTAAAGCAAGAAAATACGTTACAGATTTCGATCCAAATTCTATTGACTTGCAAGACTCCGTTATTCCTGGCCAAGGCTACATTCAAGAATTTAATGTGAATCATATTTGTAAGGTTCCAAATTACTATACAACAATTAATCAACTGGGATCTTCGAGCTCCTTAAATTTGAAGAAGAATTTGTCAAGTTCATCGATGTTATTTAACGACAATGTAAAATTGTCCAAAAACGTTCAACAGTTGGTATATAATAATGATGGAGACAATTTCAATTATTCTAAATACTTTTACAGCAGGAACTATAGAGGACCAGGTAGTGGAAATTATAAAGATACCACCTTAATTAATAAGGTTAACAAGATTACTCTTTCTTCTAAAAAGTTGAATTCTAATCACAGAATTTCAAAAGATATAAATAGAGCAATGAAAAGGAGACATACCCAGAATATAAAGGGACTAACATATGATACATTCAACAAAGATTTAGTACATACTGCAGTATCAGAAGATCTCGTAGATGATTTCAGGAACTTAGAAATGTTACACAACAATTTGCAATTTAATTTACTTCTTAATACCTATAGACTGATATCCGAAGATACTTGGGATAAATATTATGAATTCAAGTTATCGGACTTCGAGCAATTGGGCCAATTTAAAAATAGAAATGACCAACCATTATTGAGAAAATTTACAATGCCGTTTGAGCATAATGAAATTCTTCAATCTTTACCAATTGACTTAAGAGATGGTGAAGCAAAAAATGAACAAATTCCTTCGATCAAGAAACCAATATATTATACAAGTGCCGCAGAAGATCCTAATAACCTTCAAATATTAAACAAAATTGATATTATTAAATTTCCTAATGCAAATTCCATTGGATGGGACAATATAAGAAAGTTTAAACATGATCAAGCACCCTAAAACCGTACTTATTATTACTGTATTCAAGTTGATATAAAAGTTTTTTTTTTGTTATGCTATCAGATTTTATTTTTGTTATGTTATAAATTATAACCCCCTTAAAAGAGACAGTTTTGGACTTGAGTAAGTAATACATTGATCATGTATTAAATTGAATATGTCTTTACAACTGATCATATTTTATATATGTTTCTCATATGCATTGGCTATTGACGATACATATTCAGGGATGGTGAAAAATGAAATATCAAGTGGCATAGAAACTAGTCATTCAAACTTGACAATTTTCGAAGCCTCTTCATCAGTCCATCCTAATAAAAGTGATAGTCTTAAAAAGTCTACCGTGTATATCTTGAGTAATTACAAAGATATGATACTTTCAAAGAACAAAGAATTGATGGAAGACGATGAGAATGTTTTCTATTTCAAAATGATTAATTCAATTGTGTATTATGATAAAGCTGACTATGAATGGTACGAGATATTATTTTCTGATTTTGATCCAAAGGCAATAGTAATTCAGAAGTACAAAGAATTAATTCCCATTACCTATTGTTTGGATAATAATATGGGTGATGGAGGGTCGGTTAGCTCAAGTCAGCAAATCACAATCCTGGTTACTGATGAATATTATAATACAATAGACTTAAGATTAACTTTAACTTTAAGTGCTGTTATCGGATTATCTGTCAATCCCACTTTAAGTTACACCAATACATACACTTGCTCTGTTGGTAAAGGGCAGAATGGCCGGTTATATATTGAACCATATTATGTGGAAATACCGGATTTTCATAAGAGAAGAGTTGAATATAGTACCAGGAATGGTATCATAGGTATAGATGAAGAATTTGAAGAAGTGGATGGTTTTAAGTTGTTGACCAAATACAGACCAAATCATTATTGTGTGATTGCCGAAGATTCAAGTATATTGAATTGCGGATCTCCAACAATGAATACTTATTTCACAATAAATTGAATGAACATATGGAGTAATTAGAAAATCAATATATTAATCATTAATAAACGTCTATATAGTACTTCATTATCATTATTTTGGATCTTTCACCGTGTCATTAAATATTTCGAAATTAAGAGATTTTTTTGATCCTATATTTACCAATCTATCAAAACGATTCATAATATCATTATTGACAGGACCGTTCTTATCTGATGACTTTTCTTTCAGAAATTGATCAAAATGTAGTCTTTTTGGTTTTAAATTTTTCTGAGCATCCGTTAATGGTTGGAAAAACTTCTTTCCTGTCCTTCGATCTACCATTTCTATAGTATTAGCATAGTCGACATCACTTTTAGACTTATTTGAAACAAACGGATTTAGCAACTTTGGCGAACTTGATGATAAGAACGGGTTTTTTAAGTGATTAATTCTTCTGATTTCTACATCAGAATCAGAATCAGAATGGCTATAGTGATCCTCTTCAAAAGCTGGAAGGGTCGTTTTATTTTCCGGAGTCTTAGGTTCACTAACTGTACATGAATCAAACTCCTCCCGTATTGGGGTTCCTACTCTGGATATACATGATGTCTTGTCCTCAAGTTCTCTAGCATAATCTACATCTGGCAGACCCAACCCCACATAAGATGACACAGAAGCCTGCTTCTGTTCAACGAGATTGGTAGTAGAGCAGTCTAAAAGCCTTTCAGTAATATTCTTGTGACGCGACATGTCTTTATTCAGCACTTCCAAGTTGCCATCTTTGTTTCTAAGTTTCACAACCTTATTCGATGACCCCGTAATAGGAGTTGCTAGTTGGTCGTTATCTCCTTTTATGTTTTGATGTTTCTCCAGTGTCACGTACTTGTTCTTTCGATGTCTTTTGGGCGTTATCATACCTTGATTCATAGTTTATCGTAACAATTACCTTGTCTATTCTGTAACCATATATGGAATTTAAAATAAATCCTTTCCCTAAACAGGAAATGTAATTGCAAACTGTAAAATATTTACAGTTTACGTCAAATATGTGCCACAAAAGCGTTGCTATTGAATCCCGACTGAAAACATAGCTCCACGAATACTAAGTTAAGCTTAAGTAAAAATATACTATCAGTAGAGTTGAAAGCGTACAAAGCGAATGCAAGAAATTACCCGAACTGCGTGACGATATTACATTCTTCTCCAGATTAGTTCAAATACAAAAAAACACGATCTATGGTACAAGCGTCGTTCTTAATCTGTAAAGACCTTGTCCCATAACTTTTTCCACTTCCTATACTATGTTTTTTAATTATCCTTCCCTTCATCCTCACTGCTTCCCAAGTTTCCACAGCAAGTTCCGACAAGACATCACATTCTCTGCTCGAACATCTCTAACTGAAACATTTTTCCATATTATTTAACGTCAATTGGCAAAAAATATCAGCCGTTATGTCTACACGTAAATCGCAATACTGAATTCTAGAATCGGCACCCGGATTGCTATATTTCGCCAACTATATCGTTAAGATAACTCTCTATAGAACAAAACTCTGTTTAGCTTATGTGCAGTTCGCATTCTTCTATTTATATTTAAATTTGGTGTTTTTTTGATCTCAGTGACGGGAAATTATTGAGCTGTAACTCTTTTTAAATATGTCATTTGCTGATAGCTTTTGGACCCAGGACTATAATCTGGGATTTAGAATCTTGTTTGATCAACTACACCAGGGGGTTTCAGAAAATGAGGAGTATATTCAACTCTTTACGAAGAGAATGGAGCTTGAGAGCTACGACGGAAATTTCTTAAAATCCATAGAGGAGACGCTTGTACATAACAATAAAAGGTTTTTGAACGAAGACTACATTTCGTCTACCAAAAACTCATTCAAGCAGCTCAATGAAAACTTCGCTACGCAAGGTGAACAGCATTTGGAGTTATCGGCTAAGATCCAAACTATGATTATTACCCCCTTTGGTAACTGGATAGAGGAGCATAAGAAGAGGGTAAAACACTCAGAGGGAATTGTTTTTGGTAAATACAAGGATTTTATTAGCAAAAAAGTGTATTTGGAGAAATTACAAAAGAGGTATTTCAATAAGTGCAGATTATTAGAAGAATTTAAAGCACGTTATTCCGAAGAAGATTTGGATATTGAGCAAATAGAAAATGAAGAAATGGCAGAAATATACGACCAAAGCTTCAATTTTGGCGGAAAAGAGTATGATTACTTTGAAACCAAGGAGTTGTTAAATTCGATTTTATCTTCGATAGAAGTAGCGTCATACAAGGTGCCTATTTTAGGGACTTATAATAACTGCTCGACTGGATCTTCTATCACACAATGGCTTTTGGATAATGTTCCTGAATTATCTCATAATTTCATCTTAGCAGAAAATTTTGCTCAAGATTTGCTAGATAATGAATTTATTAAATTAATCGGTACTATGAATAATAAGAATTTTATAAATAGTTCTAAGTATCACTATCAATGGAAGCCGATTGCCTTTGAGATGACTAGAATTAGTTACGAATTTAATAATCAAATTTCTGACTATTTTGAAGATGTTAAACAAGTCATTGGAGTTAATACGATTAATTTTAATGATAAATCCCAATTGAATAAATTAATTCAAGAAATAAATATTTTGGATAATCAATATTTTTTAAAGGTGGTTGATTTTGATAAATTGAGATGTGAATTTGAAGAGATAATATTTGATCATTTGACTTTTATGGAGAGATGTGAGCTTGACAGATCGAAAGCAATCAAAAAGGTTATTTATGACTTTTCATCAATGTACTTAAACAGTGCAAATATTTTTAATAAGAACCTTTCAAACTTGTCTATATTGGAGGAAACTATCCATCCTGTTAACGATCTTAACCTTTTGATAGATAATTTCCAAACTGGAAGATTTAATCCTCAAGTTGTACTTTATGATAATTACTATCATTCAAATACTCACCAAAATTTTGGAATAGATTTGAACACCAAATCAAGATTAGATAAGAAAGTAGTACCAGCATTAGTTCAATGCCTATTGTTAAACTTAGATAAAACATACCCTAGTTTGGAAAACGATGAAGAGAGAATTGGACTATGGGTTAATCCTGTTAATTTATCAAAAATTCATGAGTTAAGGTCTCAAATCAACAACGTAGATGATAATGATAAGATTAATAAAATTCTTGGTAATTCAGAACCAATCCTCATATCCAGTTTATTAAAATTATATTTATATGAATTACCAGATTCTATAATTTCATCCACTCTTTTTGATTTAATCAAATCCTTATATCAATTGCATGTTAATGACTCCGACTCAAGAATTAATGGATTGAAGAATATTTTAGGTAATTTACCAAAGGCTAATTTAGCTACTTTAGATTCTATTTTGATGCATTTAGCAAGGTTAATCAAGATTGTTAGTAAGAAGAATGACGAATTGGCGAGTGAATTTAAAGAAAAATTAAGTAAAGAACTTAGTCACTTGGTTTTAAAGCCAAAACAATCGAAGGGACCTGAAAGTGACAAGAATATTTCTGGATGTGATTCTAAAGCTATTGAAAGATTGCAGAATTTGTTACTCGCAGATTTATTTGAATACAAGAATCTTATATTTGATGATTTAAGAAGAAGAAATTCAAAGCCCAGAACAAATGAAGATAACGATTCCAATGGAAATGATTTAAAGTCTAAAAGATCAACGAAAGCTAAATCGCCAAAGGATGTCAATGAACCAGATGAAACAGACAATCCTCAAACTCCTCCACCTCCTGAATCGCCCAAACATTATTCTTTGAAAAGGTCCACGTCACCAAATAAAAAGAAGCTAACAAAGCACCTCTACGAATCTAACGAAAAACCTAGTATTTCATCTACGTCATCTTTGAAATCAACATCATCTGGACAATCGAATAAAGAAAAAGCCACTAAGAGTAACGAAGTTTCTAGAAAATCATCGGTTAAAAATATAACTGATAAACTTGAAGCATCTGCAATTAATGACTCTTAGATTTGGTTTATTTAAAAGTATATACAATTATAGTTAAGTCTATTTTCTAACTTTTGAAATTTTCACTAATTCTATATTAGATAATTGTACCGAAATTATACGTCACATATCATCAAAGTAATTTTGAATGCTTTATATCGTGTCTTAGACGGTATACAAATACAGTCAAAATAAGGATTCCGATTATTACTGGTATCAATACCCATTTTATAATTGCATTAAGCAAGCCTGGTAACTCACTTGAAGGAGGCTCTTTCAGTGATTCATATTGATATGAAACTTCTTTATGATTCTTCATTAGAAGATCAACCTTTCTTCCTAATTCATCAATGGTGAATTGTTGTTCTCTAACTTCTCCTATTATCTTCTCATTTAATTTAGAAATCGCATGAACTATTTCTGAATATTGGTCAACAACCATGCCCTTAAATTCTACAAAATCCAGACGTAAAGCAGACAATTGCTTTGCTTGTTCTTCTTCTATATGAAGAATTTTTTCCTCTATTTTAACAAAATCATTACTATCTTTGCTTTCGATATACTTATAGAGTGCTTCAAGTTGATCAATCTTGGTATAAATATCACCAAATGATGTTTCTGGTGGTTTGATATTTTGTTTTGGAGAATTCAATTGTTCTCTTTGTTTTCTAGTTCTCTCCATTAATGATTGTCTAGGTTTAAAATTAAATTCTTCTTGACCTTGTGTTACCGTCTTCAATTCAACTTTGACACTTCCATCGGTCATTAAACCATGATCATCTATAGCATCATCAGTTAAATGATTCCATACCGACAACCTTAATATTTCAAGTACCTCAGAGGAAGAAGGGTGTACGTTACCAGTGACCCCAAATTTAAAATCGTTCAAAGAATCTGGAATAACAATCTTATCGGTTTTAAAACACAAATAGTTATCGATTTGTACTTTGAACCAATTTCTTGATTTGGAATAAGATACTCTCATTGAGAAAGGGATTTGTGAATCCAAAAAATTGAAGTCACACTTACCTATTGCATCGTCAACCGAGTTTTGTAGTATCTTAGATCCATCATTCATAAATATTTTCAACCCTTTTGTCTCTTCATTGTTGATTAAAAATTGGAGTCCATCAAATGATTCAGGTCCACCAAAATTTAACATATTATCTTGATTAATTTTTGATGAAGTAGGATCAACCAACCAAAATGACAAACCATTGAAATCACTGTAAAATAAATCTTCTCTTGATGTTCCCGATGTTCTAAACACAAGTTCAATTGTCCATTCATCAGCAGTATTAGCTAAAGTAGGAAGAGACCAGATACCACCTGCACCTTTCTGGATCAATAATCTACCTGTGTCTAAAAAAATACCTGGCAATGCCTCCCAGGCTAATTCGAGATCGCTAATAGAATCAATTTTTAGCAAGTTAGGTAAAGAAAGGTGGCCGGGACTGTTTGTATCGGATGATTCTGTGTTAATTATATTAACATTTGGAATGATGGCCATACAGTATTGTAAGAAGAATGCTCCGATCACGAATGCTAATTTTTTTGTATCCATGATCTGGGGAATGAGTTAGCAATTCTAAAGTTCTATTTTAGGATAATACCTTTCAAATGATTGCTTAAATGAAATGCAATGTGTATGTTGATAAAAAGATTAGATATAGATATGAAGTCTACTCTATTCAAAGGTGGGCATGCAAATAAAATAGTCTGAATCAAACCTGAAATTTTTCAGATTGGTAATATACAGGGCATATCTAAGTACTATACAAAAACTTCTTAGCCACTAATTCATCTTTGATGGCTTCTTCTCATTATATTCCTTCTTACTTTCCATATCCCACCAACTTTATTTTTGTTTTCAAAACTTATATATGGTAATTTAAGAACTTTGTCATTTTCGGTGGATAAACCTTTTCTAATTTTCTTGTTATATTTGATTACATCAGATTCATGTTCCATTAACAAATCTTTCATAAGCATTTCCGATGGGGGTAATTCACCATCTCCTCTGACTAGAATTAATTTATATCCCTTTGTCAAATAATCTAGTATAGCGACCATATTTTGCTGAGGAATGTAAATATTTAGATAGCTGTCAACAAGATTTATGCTGTGAACAATACATAATCCCATAAAGATAGATGTATTTAAATCAGAAACATTGATGAATTCATTTAGACTCGAGCTATTGATATAGTTTGGGAGCGAGTTACTCATTTGGGAAATTTTGGTTGAAACATTATAAAGCTCATTATCTATTAAGTATACGCCGAAAACTGATGCCTCCATCATGTATGGAAGATCTTTGATATTAAAGTCCAACCCAGTATCAAAATTCAAAATTGATACTGCATTAATACCAATGAACTCATGCGATCTTTCTGAAGTCTGATATGATACTCTATAAGGAGAAGTATTCAATAAATGCTTAGTAAAATCGAAGCTTAGGTTTGTCTTCTGATAAATATAGCAAAGCTTACTAAAAGTTCTTAGTTGAGCAGGCGAGTACTTTGAGCTTTGATATATACCTTGCATCAATTTGCGTTTTTTGTATACTAACCCATCAAGTATATCCATTGTATCGGGACTGTCATTAGATAAATTGTTTGACAACATTATCAAATAGTCAGGTTCAATCATTCGTGTTATCTGAATCAATAATTCTTTACCAAAACCTTTTATCCAACCTGGGGTATTAATTACCAAGTGATTTCCTTTGGGTTTATCATTCTCGCAGTAACTTTTATATAATGACTCTATGACGGAAATATATCTGTTAGGGTCATTCTGAGGAGTACTAAACCCGTAATATTGAGTAGTGCTACTTTGATTACTTTCAGCGATATTCGTAGGTATATTAATACCAAAAACGGGTTTATCGAAAGAAGTCAAAGACAAACAATATGGCATTGAAAATTCAGATTGACCAGGATCTAAATCCAAATAGGATATATTTAACAGTTTCTTTTTCAATAATATCGAATTTGCTATTGTTTTAGATAGCGTCGATTTTCCTGTGTTTTTACTCCCAATAACAATTACAATCTTTGGTCCATCATCAAGATCTTGAACAATAGAATCCACATCTTCATCCCATAGCTTTCCAATACTCAAGGCAGAAAGGCCTTTGTCTTTTAAAACTATTTCGAAAGAGTATGTCTTGAATAATTTTTCATGGTCGTCAAGAGCTTCATTTTGTTCAGTATTAGAATTATGAAAGAGGTTTTTAAATGGCAGGTAAAACATACCAATATTCTCCAATCCTGAATAAAAGTTTTCTATTTTTATCACTGATTTATATTCACTAGAAAACAAATGGCTGTTTTCTTCAGTTTTCACATCAACAATATTGGATCTGTCGAGTACTTGTGTGCTGGATATTATTGGCAAAGCATGAGATAAAGGAGAAATAAAATGGAACCTATTACTTGGATTAGCATAGATATAATGATAATTATTGATGATAGCGGCACCTCTTTGGATACTTAAATGAAATTGTCCGTTCAAAACGACATATTCATTAACCTTTAAACCGATGCATATATAATCCTTAGAAATTACAAAATTGTCGTCATTAGGAACAAAATTAGATGCATGTATCACGTTGGCAAATTTGAATGGAGTGGGTTGTCTAGATTGAAAGTTGGATCTTGGGTTTACATCCATCTGGGGAATTTCTTCATTATCCAGATTTTCGTCCTCATCGGATGTATTCTGTTCGTATTGGATCATGTCATTGTCACTTTCCTCACTTTCATTCAAAACCAATGATTCGGGATTTTCCTTCAAGGCAGCATAAGCACTCATTTACTTATGACATATATAATATATATATCGTTTGTATAGAACTATATTATTTCCCATCTTAAAAAAAATATCTATGTACAGGATAAATGTTGGTGATATCTGATTTAATAGTTTTAGGAATAGCACAAGCTTCAAGAGTAGGTCATGCCATCGGCGCCCATATTGGCTAATTTATCGGCATATTCATTTCCAAAATCACCTCTGTGACCTCTAACATGACGGAACTCCAATGGTGGTTTTAAGTTTGTCGAGTACTGGCAATTTATATAGTTCAAAATAGGGAGGGCACTTGATATGATATCACGATTAGCCACCGCTTTGCCTTGACTGTTCTTCCAGTTATTTCTTACCCATGTATTTGCCCATTCTGTGAAGCATTTCTGTGCGTATTGTGAGTCTGAATAAATAATATATCTAACATCAAAGTTCTTGTTCATGTGTATATCCGATGCAATATCGACAAGAGCGTGTTTGATAGCAAAAAGTTCTGCTCTTTGGTTTGTAGGCCTATTTTGTATCACATCATCAACCGTATCTAAAGCTACAGCTGCGTTTCTTTCGTCGTTAACTCCGTAGAAAACACCGTAGCCAGATACCGGACATTTTACCTTCCCGTTTCCTCTACATGCTCCATCAACATATATAGAAACGTAATTTCCACTTCGAGGAGCAGCATCTTTTAATGCATTCTTATAAAACTCTCTTAAAGGTGTAACAGGAATATCAAATGGCAAGGTCGAAATACTCTTTCGTACGTTACTTGGATTAATATCAAACGAAATACTAGATGTGGTCTTAGAAGGGGTGTTTACACGAGCTTGTATTCTGTTAGCTTTGTCAATAGTAGGCTTATGCAATATCCCCCCTTTTGTCTCTGCACCTGTTTCAGACAGGTTTTTTGCCATGAATTCCCTGGCGCCATCCATGGTAGAAAATTTCTTAAAAATAGCACCACTAAACCCCGATATATGGTTTTTGCATGTATCCCAACTATTGTAGATCCCGGGCTTGAAGCCTCTGGCTACAGCATAGTATGGCATTATCGATATAAGGTCAATACAAGGTCAATGCATTTTACTATAGTATTGAATCTTTATTTTTCTACGATATTAGGTGTTTGGGTGTTATTTTTTGCAGGACTACATCCCATACACCAACTAATTTTCTCAAAGATGTGGCTACATCGCAACATAAAGCCAGATCTAACACTGTTAACGCACTGACCTCGGCGTTTACTAATCTGGTACTAATTTCAAATTTTATTGGCATACTCCACACATTCATTTGCTCTGTATTACAAGTTACATAAACTGGATTACACCAGAAGGACAAGACTTTGGGTATTGAGATACATGGTACATGAAAGTGAGAATAGAAACGTACGCTTAAGTAATCTTTTTATATTCGTCAGTCATTAAGATCAGTCTTAGTTCGGTGTACCATACTATTCTTTTACTAATATTCGTTATTAAGCGATGTAACATAATCACAATGCAGACAGAGATCTGAAACGAGATGTAGTGCGACAAATCCTCCCATTTAACTTTCCGCTTAACCCGCCCCTCGCTCTTCGGAACAGTAACTTATTAAACAGCAGAAAGACATCCGGCCTTATTCTTTGTTCCTTGCTCTAGGCATAACTCAAACCCTCACTCACATATGTGGTGTTGACTAAGGCACCATTAATACTATTCACCCCCCCCCCCCAACGTGGAGATCTGTATCCCGTATCTTGTGATATCACACAGCTCGTTTATCTGGTACTTGCCCTATCCTTAGTCCAATATTTGTTCTGTGCCAACTAGTTTCTCTGCCAAATGTCATAGACATATTTTTTATAAGAAGGGGAGTGTCAGCTGTCATAGTGCCCCTTATACCATCTCTGGATACCGTTTGCTTCAACTAGGTTTAACTACAATTCGCTGGTACTAAAAAGTCGAAGTCGATTACTTGGCTTTACCAAATAGAGCCTACCCCATTATTCTATTAATATTATTGGTGCAATCATAGCTCATACCCAGACTCCTATCCCCACGTATGACCCCCAATCAGACCATGTACCTGTATATGGCTTCTTCGAAACTATCATACCACATCATGTACAGCAGCTTCTCGCTTCAACTCTGGGCATACCATGAACCCGAGCACTGTAAATAGCCGTATTAAATTCCTCGTTCTGCCCCAGATTCCCAGTGCTGTGTATTATTTATTCCGCTTGTCAGGGTAGCACCTACATCTTCTGCATTACATGGAACTATCGCTTGAAAAAATTTGGCTACTAGTGCTATTTTCTATTTTCCAACTCTGCAACTAATTTCACCCACCACCAACTGTTCAAATAAAGCCGTGAGCAATGAATCCCTGATGAGGGCTTCTTTTGGTCGATGCTTAATGTACTCTTTAGGAAGTTTATGAGCGCAAGTATTCCCCAGGGTGCGACCCAGATTTTAAGCCACTGGAACGGATAAGCCGTAGATCCACTTCCGTATGTCCTTATTGGAAGAATATACTTTTGGTAGGTCACTATAGCTCCTGTGTATGAACACTGGAGATATAGATTGCCTTGCCGGACATACTCTATGTCAGAAGTCTTTGTCAAGAAACCGACCTCGCCAAGACCATGCCAATTTACAATATACTTTTTCCTCAAAAGAAATAGTTCATGAATAGAGGGATTATGCACACTCTACATATTTCTTTAAGTCAAGTGTAGAATGACATCAGTCTTTATTACTGCATTCGGTGTTTGTGTATAGTATCGAAAAAAAATGCCTTCATACAAACAATCTTTCATTGTAAGCCAAGACCTTTAGACATACAGCGTATTACATTACATGAGTTCTGCACGGCTGGTATACATGCAATATCTTTGCAATTGTTTTTTGCATAAATCTTTAGTGGTATATTTGTCTTAACACCAGAATCCAAAATATAAATAGGTGGTATTGCTGTGAACAAGGAAACCTGGGGAGCTATCTCTCTCTTCTTTAATTTAATAGACTATGGATATCATAAGAGCTAGAACTAATACAGGTGGGCTCTCGGGTAAAAAACTTAGAGTGGCCATCACCATTGTTGCTACAACTGGTTTTTCTCTTTTCGGTTACGATCAGGGTTTAATGTCAGGTATTATTACAGGAGAACAATTCAACTCAGAATTCCCTCCTACATTTTCAGATCCTAATGCAAGCAACGCTGAACGAAGACATGCTACTGTGATACAAGGTGCCGTCACCTCTTGTTATGAATTAGGTTGTTTCTTTGGTGCCATTTTTGCCTTGGTCAGAGGTGACAGGGTTGGTAGAAGACCATTAATTATTGTTGGTTCCCTTATTATTATCCTCGGTACTATCATTTCTGTCACTGCATTTGGTCCTCATTGGGGTTTAGGACAATTTGTTATTGGAAGAGTTATCACGGGTATAGGTAATGGTTTGAATACAGCAACTATCCCAGTCTGGCAATCAGAAATGTCTAGGGCTGAAAATAGAGGTAGATTAGTCAACTTGGAAGGTTCTGTTGTTGCTGTTGGTACTTTCATTGCATACTGGCTTGATTTTGGTTTGTCATACGTTGATAGCTCTGTGCAATGGAGATTTCCAGTGGCTTTCCAAATCGTTTTCGCTGCAGTTTTGTTCTTTGGTATTCTTCAATTACCTGAATCTCCTAGATGGCTTGTTGCCCACAATAGAAATCCAGAAGCTTCTCTTATTCTTTCTAAGTTAAAGGGTCTTGCAATTGATGATGATGAAATTATTGCCGAAACTACTGTTATTACTGATGCTGTTAATAGATTCTCCCGTTCCCAAGTTGGTTTCAAGGAACTTTTCTCCGGTGGAAAGAGTCAACACTTCTCAAGAATGGTCATCGGTTCATCTACCCAATTCTTCCAACAATTTACCGGTTGTAATGCTGCTATCTATTATTCTACTGTTTTGTTCGAAAATACGATTTTTGAAAATAGTGACAAGTCACCTGAGTCTATAAGAAGATTATCATTAATTTTAGGTGGTGTTTTCGCAACCGTTTATGCATTGTCTACTATTCCATCATTTTTCTTGATCGATACCTTAGGTAGAAGAAACTTGTTTTTGATTGGTGCTACTGGTCAAGGTGTATCTTTTACTATTACATTTGCTTGTTTGATTGATCCTAATGAGCAAAACGCTAAAGGTGCAGCTGTTGGTCTATTCTTGTTTATTGTCTTCTTCGCGTTTACGATTTTGCCTTTGCCATGGATCTATCCTCCAGAAATTAATCCTTTAAGAACCAGAACAGTTGCAACTGCGGTGAGTACCTGTACAAACTGGATTTGTAACTTCGCAGTTGTTATGTTCACCCCAATTTTTGTTGAAGATGCTGGATGGGGATGTTATCTTTTCTTCGCCGTTGTTAACTATGCATTCATTCCTGTTATTTTCTTCTTCTACCCAGAAACTGCTGGAAGAACCTTGGAAGAAGTTGATATCATCTTCGCCAAGGCTTTCACTGATGGACGTCAACCTTGGAGAGTGGCTGCTACCTTACCTAAATTATCTTTGAAAGAGATTGAAGAGCAAGGTACTCTATTAGGATTGTACGATAATGACTTTGAGAAGGAGAAATTGGAAGTCAACGAAAATGCCACCAGCTCTAGTTCTGGAAAAGATGCTGATTCTAACACTGATGGTATTCTTACCGAAAACAAAACTACTGGTGTCTGAATATTTATTCGTCTAATGTATAAATTGCTTAATATACTTAATTAGATTGATTTTCAGTGATATATGTTTTATATATAATTTAGAGTAAATAAATTTTGAAACTTTCTAAACTTCTTTTGAATTAAATTAACGTGAAACTTTCTCTAACATTCCCAAGATTGAAAAATAATGACCTACGGCACCACAAACAACGAAAATGTGCCAAATATTGTGACTAGAAAAGCAGTAATCAACCCACCATAGTGACAGGAACTTGTTGCAGTGAGGAGTTTTTAAAGGTTTAGTGGGAAAATGCTTGTCGAGAATTTCTTCCACATGGCTACTATGACTTTTTTGGGAGTTAATATTATCGTTTTCTTCAATTTCGTCTTTAATGTTCTCTATTTCTTCCTCCCCACTATTTTCAATATTACCTGTTAATACATCACTAGATGTATGAGTATGGGTACAGTACTCATCTTCGTGGATAACAACATCACTTCTCCATCTTTCCGGTATTAAATTACCGTAAAATACGACACCCACCCAATACCATATGAAACTCTTGTAAACTAAAGGACAGAAGAAAATTAGGGCATACAATATGCCTTCATTAAATGACATACAAAAAAATGCAGTGACGCCCATGAAAGCTAGACCCATAAAGAATCCAATTCTTAAAGATCTGCATTCTGGTCTATCGAAATATGGTGACCAATTAAAAATAAAACTTGTGGCACCACATATGGATGAAAATGTAATGTAAGTAGCTAATAATTTAGGATAGTTGTATAATGAACAATATTCAGCTGCAATGACTGAACAAGTGATTAAAACTGTAATACCAGTATAATCGATACATGCAAAAGTTGCTCTTAGTGGAAGGTGAGCACAACAAGAATAAGTGTGCCAAATAACAGAGCTAATGAGACACTTTACAGCAGCCCCAATGAATATATACATCACATAGACATCTCCTCTTTCACCATTTTTGTACGCTATGGAATTTGGATAATGCCACAATCCTAAATAGACAAAAATCAAGACGCCTATTATATGTGTCCAAATATTCATCGATTCGTTATGATTGAAATGTGATAAAGATTTTATTATTGTTTTGTGATTTAATGAAAATCTATAACCATGTATGATGTATCTGTTTTCTCTCCAACTTAAAGGTAATTGGTAATAATGTAAATAGTTTTCCTGGGCGGATCTCAAAGCCTTATTGAAGTTGTAAAATCTTAAATGGTTCGTAGCAATTTCATTGTAATCCGCCACAACTTCTTGCTTTCCGTCGCTAATGTACTCATCTATTTGAATCAATTTATCATCAAAGTATTGGATAATTACTATGATCTTCTCTGAAAGTACTTCCCTTGTGTTGACTTCCTGAGCACCTCCGGGGTTGTCAGCAGAGGTTATTGAATTAAATAAGTAGTTATACTGATCATCCAAAGTATGATAAAGATGCTCTAAGTTGGTGAACGATGTCTTGAGGACTGAGTCCTTTATCACGTTCAATCTCTGATATATGAGGTCCAAGTTGTTCAGTGAGAACATCTTGAGCGTATTTATGCTGGCAGTGCTATCTCTCCTGGAGTCTTTGGTATTATCCTTTTCATACAGCTCTTCATTCTGAAGTTGGAAATACTTCTCAAAACTATCCAATCTAGTCTCGATAGAAGAAAGGAAAATGTCCAATTTCTCAACTAGCTTTTCTTCCGTGGTCTTAGTCTCCATTCCGTCCGATGATACGCCTCTTCTATGCTTCAACACAGAAATAGTTTCTGTAAATGGCATCCTGAATTACAAGCTTAAATATCTGGAAATTAAACCTTCTCTTCCATGAGAACCTAAGACTCCAAGATATTAAATATGCTTGATAATTTCTTTTCCGATATTACATTATTGCAAGATTACGTAAGCCATCAATTACCCCTAATGATTCTTTCTTTTAACAGTTTTTACGATATATTGATTCTTTGTCTTCTTGGAGCATATTGCTACTGATAGTTATATTAGTGGTTGATATCGTATGACATTGTATATGTGGACCATAAAATTCTTAGTAGTGTATAGTTTATTCCACATCCATTCTCATCATGATCTCAGCGTTACATAGGTGCATATACCAAATGAATGTGAAAACGTGCCTAGCTTATAAAAGTTATGTAGTAAAGTACAGGATATCAGATATACAGTTGCTCTTTTCTGTTTGGTCGCTACTTAAACGGATATCTTCACTCATCATAGATATATTAATTCCATTTATGGGATTGCGGTTCTCGGGACCATATGATTGGAACCTGGTAGCACGGACCATCTAGGGTAGATCTGGAACAGTCGGGTTCTAATCCAATTGGGCTTCTTTAACCGATCTTGGTGGAGAAAAAAAATAAAATATTCTCAAAAAAAATAAATGGACGAGACAGGAATCGAACCAGTGACCTTTTGCTTGCAAGGCAAACGCGCTACCAACTACGCCACACGCCCATGTTGATGTCATTTTAGACTATGTTCCTAATAGTATCTTCACATGTGACCTATACTTTTCTAGGGATCAGTTTTTCCTGTTATATCTAAATTAGATACCTTCGAATATAAATATATTACTGTTTTCTTGGTAATTAACCTCCGAGAGTTCATATAAGTTGAAATTAAGGACTAAATTTAACTAAAAGTTCCGTAGTTTCCTAACAGACTTTGTAAGAGTTGTGTTGTTATTTAAGTCTAAATACTTAGCTAACCTTATTCATCTTTAACTATGTCTAATTAATCTTATTCATTATATAGTTCCTTAAGGATAGTGGTATGATGTATTAGAATTCCAACGTTCCAAGCACGTTTAACATATTTCTAACAGTCTTTTGTTAGAGATCAAGAGTTTATTATAGAATAGATTAGAACTCGTATATGAAGCTAGAGAATGGAGCTAGACGTTGGAGTTATACAATGGAGCTAGACGGTAGAATTTAGTAAGTAATTCACAAAGGAGATTAGAAGATAGGATGAGACAATGTAGAGTAAGTCTCATTATAAAATATATAAGAAACAGTATGTAAGACTCTGACTTGATACAAATAGGACTAGCTAAGTATTTAGATATTATATACTAACTATAAATCACTTTTTTTACTCACTTGAATAACAACACAACACTTACAAAGTATGTTAGGAAAGTTTCGGACCTTCAAGTTAGATTTATTCCTTAATTTCTACTTAGATTCTCGATGGTTATTTATCCAGAAAATAGCAATATATCTATATATAATGGTATCTATTTTAGATATAACAGGAAAACCTGATCTTTAAAAAGTAACCTATAGATTGCAACAGGGCGGAAATTACATAGTATGGCTTGCACGTGAAGGAACCATTAGGAATATATTCTAAAACCACATCAACATGGGCGTGTGGCGTAGTTGGTAGCGCGTTTGCCTTGCAAGCAAAAGGTCACTGGTTCGATTCCTGTCTCGTCCATTTATTTTTTTTTTGAGAATATTTTATTTTTTTTCTCCAACCTTGAATATTTCATTGAATATCATATTCCTAAATTTAGAATAATAAAAAAACGTCTATTAGTATATATCAGAAGAATCTACTTTAGATTCAGAAGCAATAAAATTAATTCTTCTTCGAAAGGTCCCATAAATTTATCCATTTCACTTGTCCCATATAATTCGGAAACAACGTCTATATCATGTAATTTTTGCTTCAATTCTCTCTGGCTTTCATTCAAAGTTTCTTCTGAATTGAGTAGATTAAACTCCTCTAAATCATCTTCATTAAGACCAAAATCCTTTGTCAGAAAATTACCAAATGCTTCATCATTTAGTTCGGACCAGCCACGATCAATCTGTTTTTGATGTAAATCGCCAGCAAGTGTTGATTTGTCGTGCAAAAACTGTTTAAAAAGCATCCTCTTTTGTAATGTACTATCAACTCTATGATTTAATTGCTTCTTTAATAAGTTGTGATTAATACCCACCTTGCCCGCAAGATGCAATTTGACCACTTCAGCACTTACAAATTTTAATCTTAGTAAATCAACAAATTTTTGAATCCATTTTATTAGATTCAAAAACAATTCCTGGTCGTCTTTAATATAAATCTTGTGGATAAAGTTCCAAATTGATCTCTCGTGATTATCTAAGAGATCCTTCAACCTATGGAGAACCTGATCTGGACTAAGGTAGTATATTTCCGAATTGTTCAAAATGACAAGTTCATGGATTAGGTCATTCATAAACCTTTGGAAATCTTTAAATATTAAGTGAATATCACACTTGCTAAATAAAGACATTAATGGCTGATAGAATAAAGTTAAGAAATTTTTTACCAACATAGTCAATTCAGGTTCTTCCCATAGCTGTTTAAATAACTGCTTATCCTTTCTCCTTAAGAGTATCTGCCAATACTGTTTCAAATTAATATAAAGCTCCGCTTGCTCCAATCTACCTTCTCCATCTATGGTACTATAAGCTTCAAATGACCTATCAAGCCTGTTTAGCTCAACCTGTTGAATACCTATTTTGAGTTTGTCAGTAGATAAAATTAATAATAATAAATCTTTTCCTGATATTATTGATTCATCCTTGATCTCTTCAATTACTTCAAAGGGTGCTGTGCAATACTCTTCTATTTTCTTCATGAATAAGATCTCTTCACCTTTAAGCTTTTCTGACTTTAAAGTACTTAACTCTTTGTCATATTCATTAAGATCTTCGTTTAAGAGCATCACAAAAATCATAGATAGTAAATTTTTTGAACCAGACTTTTTAGCTTCTTCTTGTAACTCAGAGTTCTTATTACCTCCCCAGCTAGGCATCGAAAAAGAAGGAATATTGACTAATAATAAATCGACAACTCTTGAAACAATTTTAACTGGATTTGTAAATCTTAATATTCCATATACAACATTATATGGAAATAATCTATGAAACTTTTGGCACTTGTTCAAAAATTCATTAGAATTGTCCTGCGTGAAAAACATTTGATATAATGTAGCAGCTACTTCAAGTTTGCACCATTCATTAAAAGTTTTTAAAAGTGGGGATAATTTCTTAATATCAGATGTACTACCAATGTCTCTGAAGAGATCAGTGATAGTATCGGGATCTTTCACTAATTTTTGTTTGAATTCATCAAAATCCTTGGCTAACTCAATAGCGACCTTTGATGTTTCACTCTGAAACTCGATTTGGGTTTTAACCATTACTTTCTCATGTTCTAATCTTATTAAATAATCTGATTTATCAGCAGGAGGAAGAACCTGGAAAATCAATTTCTCATCTGATATAAATGTTGTGAAAATATCTGAATGTAAAATCTCTGGAAAATTAATTAGCAAGTTGAGGTACCCTCTCAATCCCAATCGAAGCTTTTCTCTGATCATCTTAGTCGCTTTATCTTTAATATTATTTTTATCCAAACTAATGTGGCCAATACTTTCATTCGAATCTGTACTTCTGTTAAATCCATCGTCATTCTTGAATTTTTTTGGCAATTTAGTTATTTCGCTAGACATCAATCCAGGAAATTTTCTTTTCAAATTCAATTCTAATTTCTTAAATTCATTGTATGACCTTGCAATAAAATGAGATCTATAATCATAACCCGATTTTTTTTCTTTTCTTGTTACAATCTGTAAGACGAATGTATAGTTGCTTCTTTTAGCATTGTTGCCATACATAGGAATAATGGTACTGAATAGTCCCCACGAGCTTTTCTTCGGTTTATCATCGTCTACTTCGTCCTCTTGTAATACATGTCTAACTGCAACAATATTTATGTACAAGTCATTCTCAAAGCTCATTTTCTCGAACTCATCTAAGTTAACATTTAAAATAGGAGGATTTAGTTTCTTCTTTTGCAATTTTTCGAGTCTCCCTCCATCAGTGATCTTGAGGTGTTCACTATTCAAGTAATCTAGATCCTTGTCTGTGATCAACACAGAATTGAAAAATAACAACAATCCTGACAAGAGCTTATGATTGACCTGTCTCCTCTTTGTAATATTTTCTTTTCTCTCCTCCGAATCACTGATAGTTTTCAGATTGAAACTATCAATAAAGGGTTGAACTGTTCCCTGCCAAAACGACTTTTGATTCTCAGAAGAATTGTATTTCAAAAAGGGGAAAGTGACTATGAAATTCTGGAAGAAAAACTTTAAAAGGGTCATTGACCTATAATCATTTTCCTTGTTGGTTTTGAATGGGAACCCCAATAATTCACAGCTTCCTGGCTTCGATAATAAGTATAACTCATGTTTCAATCTACTTTCAATTAGATACTTTTTCAAAAAGTGCTCCTGTATTGGTGAAAAATCTCTAACACATACAATGTCCTTATATTTATCAACCATACTATCCTCAGATCTTGCAATATATATTCTTATATTTATATCATTAATGCTATGTATTACCCTACTATAAGATTCCTGATAATACACATGAGACATCTACGGAAATGTCGTATCAATGTCGTACTCGAAGAGATGCCAAAATTTTTTTTTGTCTCAATTAATTTCTTTAGTAAAAGTTTTTCTATAATTTAGAAGTCTTTTTCTATTATACAATTGAAGTTAAGGTTCTTCTTCATTTATCATACGTTTCAATGGGTACTCAGAAGAAAGAAAAGCAAAGAAGAGTGAGGGAAAAGGACACCAGAGACGGTAATCTCCGTGTCAAAGGTGAAAATTTTTACAGAGATGCTAAGAAGGTTAAGCATTTGCAAATGTACAAGACCGGTAGAGCAGTGCGTAACGCTAAGGGTGAAATAATCCAAGCTGCAGCCTTGCAAAGCACTGACGCTCCTGTTGCTCGTGTTGATCCAAACAGAAAATGGTTTGGTAACACAAGAGTTATTGCACAAGATGCTTTGTCTCACTTCAGAGAAGCCATGGGCGAAAAGAAAAATGATTCTTATCAAGTTTTGTTAAGAAGAAATAAGTTGCCTATGTCTTTGTTGGATGAAAAGGATCAAACTGAGTCGCCTACTGCAAAGATTTTGGAAACTGAATCATATGCACTGGCTTTTGGTCCGAAACAACAGAGAAAGAAGCCAAGAAGCTTAGCAGCATCATCATTAGAAGAATTAGCTCAATTAACTGAGACTGACTCTACTGCATATCAAGATAAGCAGGAATTGGATTCTACTTTAGGTTTAATGGGTGGATCAATTTTGGATAAAGATGATTTTACCCAAGAAGCTAAAGAAGCCATTTTCCACAAAGGTCAATCTAAAAGAATTTGGAATGAGTTGTATAAGGTTATCGATTCTTCTGATGTTGTTATACATGTCTTGGATGCTAGAGATCCACTAGGCACAAAATGTGATACTGTTGAGAAATATATTAGGGAAGATTGTCCTCATAAACATTTAATTTATGTTTTGAACAAGTGTGATTTAGTCCCAACTTGGGTTGCGGTATGTTTTTTTTATTTTTGTTGAAATGAATTTGATGTGATTCGATTATTTTTTTTTTTATTTTTCTTTCTTCTCATCCCAAAGCCCTTTGTCAGGGTGGCATTCTGTTGATTTAATCAACAATTTATCTACAATGCTACCTGTTACGTCTTTGGAAGATTGATACCATCCGCTTTTGATCCTTATTTTCGAATAGGTTCCATACCGTTTTGGTGTGGATTTGATCTACCTGGACGATAGTTTTTATTGTCCAATTTCAGGATGGTAGCGGGATCTTTTTGAGTTGAAACTATTCGAAGAACTTTCTTCAATTGATCAGTGAATTGTTTCGTAGTATAGAAACCGACATCTTTTCCTTTAAGCCCATATATTGAACACATCAAACTTTTAATTTTATTATGAAATTATACTAACAATTTTAGGCTGCATGGGTGAAGCATTTATCTAAGTCTTATCCAACTTTAGCATTTCATGCTTCTATTACTAACTCCTTTGGTAAAGGATCTTTAATTCAATTATTACGTCAGTTTTCTACATTGCACTCTGATCGTAAACAGATATCTGTCGGTTTCATTGGATATCCAAACACTGGAAAATCTTCTATCATTAATACTTTACGTCGTAAAAAGGTTTGTACTGTTGCACCTATCCCTGGTGAAACTAAGGTTTGGCAATATATCACTTTAATGAAGAAGATCTTCTTAATTGATTGTCCAGGTATTGTGCCACCTTCACTGAAAGACACAGAATCGGATATCTTATTCAGAGGTGTGGTGAGAGTTGAACATGTTTCTAATCCTGAACAATATATACCCGATATGTTAACGAAGTGTGAACGTAAACACTTAGAAAGAACGTATGAAATTAAAGGATGGGCTAAGTTTGAAGAAGACTCTTCTTTATTAGAGAAAGCAAGTACAGAATTCATAGAAATCATAGCTAGAAAGCAAGGTAGATTGTTGAAAGGTGGTGAACCAGATGAAAGTGGTGTTTCCAAGCAAATCTTGAATGATTTTAACAGAGGTAAAATACCTTGGTTTGTTTCTCCTCCAAAGGATGAAGAGGAAAGAACAGGTGAAGATAAGAAGGCTCACTATAAGAGAAAGAGAGAGGAAAGAGAAGAAAAGAAATCTGGTGATGTTAAGAAAGCTAAAACAGACAATGCTGATGACACAGAGTGGGAAGGTATCAAAGATTAAAACAATTTTCATAGTTGTAAATTTATTAATAGTGTATATTAGAGATCATATATATTTGCATAAAATTCTAATTATATGTTAGGTTATAGTCGTTATTTATAAGATAATTATGTATAACACTGGAATATGTGTTAATATATATACTTTATACTAAGGTATGAAGTATTTAACGTAGAACTACAAAATCATAAACTAGCATCTTTCTATTCATATTTAAAGTGGTCTTCCGAAATGTACCATTCCACTCTTAGTAGCAGCTGGCGTAGAAGGTGCTGGAATATACCCATTCTGAGACTGTGATTGTTCACCATTTCCGCCTCCAAATGTCCCACCTAATCCCCAGATTATGCCTTTGAATTTTGCAATTGCGTTAGAATCAAAACTTGCTTGTCTTAATAATTCCTTGAAGCATTCCATAGATAAGTATGCATGCAAAGTTGAAGTCATTTGTTGCTGGTGGCCAGGATATTGACCGTTAGTTGAAGTTGAAAAGTATTGGCGAATAACGGGAGAAATAGGTAATAAATTTAATTCTTCTGCCAAGTATTCGATAGATGGCTTATTGTTAGGGTTTTTCTCTGCAGAATCATTATTTGATTTATTCAACAATTGATTTCCCATTAATTTCAAGTCATAAAAGTTGGGGAAGTATTTTGAGCACCACCAATAAAACTCTTCCTCGTTAACAGGAAGATTATCATTTATCAACAAGCTAATTAAGAAACCTAAATCGTAACCTGCATGATAACTGATCCAACTAATTGAAGTATCTAAAAGTAATCCACTTTCGATTATTAATTCAGAAAATGCAAAATGCAGAATTCCTTGAGTCATATGAAATGAGAAGTTAATTTGGGAGGTTTGTGCTAACATGGCCAAATGTTCTTCATTATACATTTCTTTATTGAGATCATATAAGAAATTGAACTGCCAAATTATGGAAGAACTAATTTCATTGTTCTTTATCTTTGTTACACACATGGATAGTTGAATCAAATTCAATAAATCAGAATTTGATCTTAATGTTTGAAAATGATAGTCTGATGATGATTTAAAGGTACCAACTGGTCTGGCAACAATACCAGGTATTTCTTGGTGGATAGCAATGTACACTGATGATGTTTTGTCATTGGCGAAAGTACGTAAGGTTTGGAATTCGTGTTCCAAATTTTGTGCCCAAACCTCTTTAATGATTGGAACCTGGGGGTTTTGAATCTGTGGTTGCAGTAACTGCTGTTGAAATTGAAGATTGAGCTGTTGTTGTTGCTGTTGCTGTTGTTGTTGTTGTTGTTGTTGTTGCTGTTGCTGTTGTTGTTGTTGTTGCTGTTGTTGTTGTTGTTGTTGTTGTTGTAACTGTAATTGGAGCACTGGATTAACATTCTGCGCTGGTATGTTTCCATTTACAGGGCCACCGCCTTGAGCACTTACTGACCCATTAACTATCCCTCCTAACGGATTTGTAGAATTGTGGTTCGATGCATTGGCACCTAATTGTTGTTGTAAATGATGGTTAAGTAGTTGCTGTCTTTGAAGCTGTTGTTGCTGTAATTGAAGCTGGGAAATCTGGGGTGACTGACCGTTAGCGCTAATAGCTTGGTGTGGCTGTTGCTGCTGCAAATATTGAAGATGTGGATTGACATTCATCTTAACTTCTTTATTCTATTAAATAACAATTATTACAAGATTATAATAATCCCTTCACTATGGTACAAAATTTGCCAACTTTATATTATTCTAGAAAAAAATTAATGATACAAAGTAAATGTGACTATATTTCTACCAATTCTAGTTATAGTTATTGTCTGAATAATTATGTTCCTTATTCTTTAATATACAAAGGTTCTTGAGAAAAAGAATTAATCGAATGTTCACATTTTTCTTTGTGTAACTTCTTTATTACAACGACTTGTATACAAATCTAGAGTTAGATACTTTAGCTACAATAGTGAAATATATTTATAGTGTAAGGTTAATGACGTCAGAACAGCACAAACTCTTTTGTTTGGTATATGGGGGAGCATGTGTTATATAGATTGGTTTACATATATTTAAAAAGTAAAACGCAGCGCAATCAACGAACTTCTGTTTAAAAGACTGGGGGTGCACTTACAATTGATCTCTATAGTTGGAAATATCAGTACTGATCTGGTTGTTCCCCTGTAAAAAGTCGTGGACTCCAATTCTTCTTGGTTTTATCAAATGTTGAAGTAAGAATCCAACTCCAAAGACCAATGCAATAACTGCCACCACGATGTAGATTATTCCAAGTGACATGTTACGACCGCCAAAAATAGAATTTGTGGTTATCACCACTGTCTTGGTACCTCCAAAGATGGAGACTGGGTAGTTCAAATCAATGGACATCAGATATGTACCGGAGGATAAGGTTTCCGTGGTGTTTTTTCCATACAACTTGTAGAAAGAAGGCAATCCAGCAGTTCTCATCCAATTATGTAAATGCTCCCAGTCAGATAGGTCTGGGATATTTGAATCGTTGTATCCTTCAGGAAACATCTTGTACCAATTTGGAGGAGGAGTTATGTCGTCAGCTGAATATTTTGTCTTTTTAAACTTGTGATCACGGTCTGAAGGCCAGGATATGCCAGAGTTTGAAAACTCATAAGTTTCATTACTTTGACTGTTTTGGGAATTCAATAATACCGGATTGTATAACGTATCGTTAAAATATGAATTAGCAATTAATCCACAAGGATAAATAACCTTTCTGTCACTCCCACTGCCGATAGATTTGAGTGGACTACATTCACTAGTTATATCGGAGTATCCCACAGCTTCACCTTTCAACTGATTCAAATCATAAGACAGAAGGTATGCACGATGGTTTTGATAAAAGTTAGTTAATTTATAGTACAAGTATATTGGAGCCGGGAGATCTCTTGGTAATGTAAACTCCAATTGACATCTCTGTGCTGTTTCATCAAAACTATCTGTGTAGTTTACAACTCTCCATTTCACTTCTGGATCAGTGTTTTTATGCTTGAAATGATGATATACGTATTTCGAGGGAACATCATCATAGGAGCTTGTTTGCTTGTGGCATTTAGAATAATCCACAGTTAGCACCTCCACGTTATACGTAGTATGCAAAATCGCTACTCCTAGTGGGGCAAATATAACAGCAATAACAAAGAGTAACGGAATCACAGTCTTTGGTGTTAAGATCGGCTGCCATGCCTTCAATCTTTGTTGTCTGAACGCAGTATTTGGCGGCTTCTTGGACTTATTTACGTTGGAGACAGCCTCATTTGTCGGTTCTTCGTCATCTTCTGATGATCTCCGTCTTCGTAAGAAATCCATTGTGTTGCTAAACCTAGATATTAATATAAAATACTAATTGATAATTAGAAGGCTGAGAATGTAAAGAAACTGAGGAAGTGCGCCTACCAATATCATAGTTACTGATTAATCTATTATGCTATATAAGTTTCAGAATACATATATGCCTATATCTAAGATGAAGTAGATTTGTTTTTCTTACCATTCTGTTTCTTGTCATTTCTTCCACGCTTTGAATCACCATTTAATTTTTCCTTTTGATCTTTCACTTTTTTCCCCACATTGTTAGAAGCCTTAGATTCTCTATGCTCCAATTGAATTGTGATATTATCTACAGTAGTTTCCTTTGCCTCCAAGGCCTTCTTTTGGGATTCTTCGCTAAAGAAATCACATAAGGCGATGTTTCCGTTGGGCTTGAAGAACTTGATGCCACCGAACTTCTTAGATAGGTGGTCCTTTAATTGCTTTTCGTCGAGTTGCTTGACACCACGGATGTAGATGGGAAACCAGTCTTCCTTCTTGTACTTAATGTTTTGTTGTGTTTGTGGTTGGGATTGTTGTGGTTGGGATTGTTGTGGTTGGGATTGTTGTGATTGGGGTTGTTGTGGTTGGGGTTGTTGCGGCTGTTGTGACGAGGATTTTGGTAATGGTGGTGTGGTGGTAGTTTGAGAAAGGGTGGCCGAAGAACTAGTTGATGGCTTGCTAGCATGCTTTGGTGGGGCAGCTTTGGAAGCCAATGCGGCCCATGACAATGGTGCACCTGATTGGCTGGTACTTTCAGTGTCTTCTTCACTTGATTCTTGGGTTGAATTAGTATTTTCCTTGTTGTGCTTATTCTCCTTCTTATCCTGTTGCTTGACTTCTTCTACTTCCTTCTCAGCACTTATAGGCTTGGTTTCTTCAATCTTCTTTTCTGTTAGGTTTTCCTCTATTTCAGAGCTAGCTTCAGCTTCAGATTCGACGTTAACTGGCTCCTTTTCTTGGGTCTTTTCTTGAGTCTTTTCTTGGGTCTTTTCATGGGTCTTGGATTCGACCTTCTCCGAAGATACTGGTTCACCCTTTTTCTTAAACTTGGTATCTGGACTAGACTCCATCTTTCCATCTGGATCTTCGGCATCTTTGGCCTTAGTTTCTGGGTTTGGTGCTTTTGATGCTTTCTCAGTACCAGAAGGTTCCTCTTGCTTCTCATCCTTAGTTTCATTTTCGGACTTTACACTAGTGTCAACTTCCTTAGAAACGGCGCCTTCTTTGACTACTTCTTCCTCGGTTACAATAATAGGTTCCTCCTTTGTTTCCTCCAATTCAATGAAGACTAAGATATCATTGGCGACATCAAATGAGTTTTCCTTTTTTCCCGGGGTTAAGAGGAAAGTCTGGGTAAATTGCCAGTAAGGCGAGCCATTCTTGGACCATTCACCACACACAACAATCAAGATCTTATCGTTCAAGCACACTTCGAAATTAGCACTGGTAACTACGATTCTGTTACTGTATTTCAAGTTGGATTCGTTAGCAAATCTCGTCTTGATTGCCTCAGTTCCGCTCGCCTTGTATATGGTCTTAGGCTCCTTGGCGTCCAGAGGAAACTTGTTATGGCTAATGGATGCGTCAGCACGGTATATCTTGTGGATGTTCTCGGCGTTGTTGTTGTAGAAGTCATAGTATGACTCTATGAAAAACCATCCAATAGAGGCCGCACGGTCACTTAACAATGTCTGATCCTCGATTTTTTGTTGAGAAGTATTTGGTGAAGAGGTGGTCATTGAACGCTTCTGCTAAATCAAAACTATCTTGCTATTTAGTAAAGTTATAATAATTCTTATGGTACCGGATCATCATAGCTTAACGTGAAAAAAATGTTCACCTTAAATATTATGTGCGCACACGACTTTCTCTTTTGGGGGGGCCTATCTGGTGATTATCAAATGTTATTAGAATATATACAAATATACATATGTCATGGGAAAGAATGGCTGGTCCAATATAGATTGCGAAGAGAGGGAACTATTGGCATTCTCTTAATAACTCCTCTAATATTTTGTTTTCTAAATCCCCCTTGTTGGAGGCGCCATTGAAGCTCTTGATCCCCATTCTTCTTAAAACCTCTATCGTCTTGTCTCTTGGGAACCCCATGTTTTCGAACTGGACAACGATCTCTTCATCAATACCGTACAACGCAGAGTCGCTTAAGTCTGCACTGCTATCGACGCTGTCGTTGGCGTATATCTTGGTCCAGTATGCGGCGGTTTCTTCGAATCCTTTTCTATTACTGATGTAGTGTTTGGCAACCTCGGCATCTTGTGGATCGTTAGGTTCTGGCGATTGCAAAAGAGACTGCAATGAAATCAAAGAGCTCTTCAATGTTAAAATCGGCGTCCATGCGTCCTTTAAGATATCTAAGCAAATGGCCCCTGTGACTGAAGAGATGTTTGGATGGTATATTTTAGTAGCAAACTTCATCTGTGGTGGCTTGAACGGATATTCGTTTGGAATGTTAATGTCAACTTGGAAGATTCCCCCCTCGTAAGGAGTCCCTGGAGGTCCCTTGAAGAATCCAGTCAACTTCGTCAAATCGTTCTCACTGTTTAATCTCAACTGAACTCCAGACTGAGTGTCTTGACGGCATTCTTCAAGTTCCTTGGCAATTCTTTTCACACGAGACATGATGCTACTGTCGTTTTATATTAAATTAGTTTATGAGTAAGTTTGATCTCGTTAGTGTTTACAAGTTACGTTTGAGATTTGTGGACATGACTAATTGAGAAGGTAGTGCGACGATCTACAATTCGAGGTTATAACATAATCTGTATTAAAATAACATAATTTACAAGTAATATACATGTGTAACGGTACTCATGCTTCTGGAGGAGTAGAGGTACCTTTGAAATTTATGGCTAAGGCGTCAAAAATCTTTTTCACCATTGGTTGTGCATTTTTGACAAATGGTAATTCAAAGAATGAGTAGTCCGAATTCTTTATCAATTCCGTGAACACAATGGTCAAACCCCATGGATGTGGCTTGCTGACGATTCTTCTCTCGAGTAATACTCTGACGATAATCTCTTGTATCATTGATTTCTCAGCAGGAGTGGTCCAAATGGAGTTTGAGCTGAAAAAGTGTAAGATAATGCCAATAAACCAGTGAGTATGGCTGTTAGGATAACGCAATTGGTTGGCAATGGCGGTGATTAAATGGAATTTGAATTCAGTTGAACCGTGGTTCATCAAGTCTACTAATAAGGCGACATGCGAGGACTTGGTGTTGAAGGCTCTATTGTTTGGTAATTTATCCGCAACCGCAGAAATACCAACATGTAAGACCAAGGCATTAATTAACTTGTCGTTATAATTGATACTGTCTAATCCAAAGTATGAAATCTCGTTAGGGTGGTTCAATTTTGTAGCATTGTAAATTGATCTCATTAAAGCTGGAGCTGGGATTCTTAAGAAATTCTCCACTGGTTTCTTCATACCTACTGCAGCTAAGTCGTCAATTGGTTTGTAAGCAACAGTTGGAGATGTATTGATTTCTTCCAAACGTTCGACTTTCAAACCTAATGTAAATGGATCAGGAACAGTGACATCGGAAGGTGTGGCTGATAAAACTACATTCTTCAATTGGACATAACCATGTGGAATGGCACTCACTAGTTGGTAATGGCATTCAACTAAAAATTCAGGGTAGTCCAAAGATAAACTCACAAATATTCTATTAACTGCCTTAAACACAACATTAATAACATCGTTATTAGCATCCTTCAAGTATATAGATTGGAATTTTAATAAAGCTGATAAAAGCTTAATGACAGTGCTATATCCAGATTTTTCTGGTAATTCAAGCAATCTTGGCAAAAACATACGATGTGCAATCAAAGAAACCCATGCAAAAGTAAATCCTGGTAAGGTTATTGGTTGAAGAGCGTTAAAAATATCTCCCATTAATGGATAAAACAAGCCATCCAAATGCGAGGTAGCATCTGAATCTAATGCTGACGCTTCATTCCATGTAGATAATAAAGATGAGAAGAATCTAAAGTATCCCCTTTCATTCCAGTTACTCTTAGAATCTTCGTGATCATTAGTCATAACAAACATTATAACCCCAAGAATATTCTTTAAATAATCGATGGCATCTTCAGAATCAGAAAATCTCAAGACAATCTTCACAATTAACATAGCTAACGTATCAACAGTAAGATAAGTCTCCCTTTGAGTTCTTGTTCTTAATTCGTGTTCAGTTGCAAAAACAGTAACGGAAATATCAATGGCTGCCTTAAAAAATGCTTCAAAATGCTCTGGGTCTGTCAAAATCTCGTTTCTCAAAAGACTTTCAACAAATTTGTCTTGTAAGTCATTGGTGTTCTCGCCGTGAGTTAACAATTTAATCCATTCAGAAAAGATATAACCCATTTGGGCATATAGGTGGTTAGATACAGAAACTGACGATTTTTCTAATAATTCAAATAAATTGTCACGAGCAGCCTTTGCTTGGTCAGAATCTTCCAGTGAATCATCAGTTGTAAAGTGAGCCAAAGCCTCCAATGTAAAGGCAAACTCAGATCTTAAAGCAATAGGTCTTGCTTCACTAGAGCTAAACACATTAGCTAATAATCTTGAAGCAAATTTAACAACAATTGGATTCTTGGTCTCGCTTATAAGTTTTCCAATAGATACATCTAATTTTGTAGGTTGAACTAATTGAACTTTTAATAATGAGAAAATAACTGGTGTGTTAAATTTGCGTTGGTCAGATGAATGAACAAGCCACCAAGTAACATCTTTAGCTGTGGATGGTGAAAATTCGCATAATTTATCCAATATAACAACATATATCTCAGTACTCATGGGATTTTCATGACTTTGAGTGAAAAGGCAATTAACAGCATATTGAGCTGCTCTTAACAATAATTCTGGATATTTGAGAACATTATTCTGAGAAATTGTTAAGGCCTGAGTTAATGCAACCATAATAGGATGGTTAGAGCTAAGATCAGCTAATTGGGTTTCTGTAACTTCAGATAATAACAGTATGGCCTTGTCGCAACTTTGAGTAATTGAATCGAAAAGAGATTCAACAGAAACTACTTCTTCATGAGCAACTGCTAATTGAGGTGTCAATGGGACTTCTGCTTGCTGGGCTATTTCTTGCCTTACAGCTAATGAACCAGAACCAAACGATTCATAAATTTTATATTGACTTGGACTGACACCGTTTTGCCTAATTCCCAATGGTTGTGGCAACTTCAATGCATACTCAGATACATTTTCTTCCACAAATGGTTCACCCTCTTTGTGTTGTTCACGAGAAATCTTATATTTGAGCATACGATCATCAATTAATTCACTGATATTGTCAATAGCAATCTTATCAACAATGTCGACGCACAATCCAACATTTGACAGGATTGCTGAACTCAATTCGGCTAATGGAATCTCATTAGGATCGTTACCCAATAATTGTAACATAGTTGCTTCAATAGTTTCACTTAATATCTTACGGCCACTACAAATGACCATACTATGAGCTAACTTTTGTGCCAAGTTTTGGTAACTATTACGAAATTTGTCAAAATCTGGTTCTCGAGCAAAATCCTTACTGATCATAGCTTCTGTAGTAGTTAAAACCGCCTCTGATACTCTACTTAAAATTGGAACAGCACATTCACGAACAGCTCTAGATAACGAAGCTTGGAATGCCCTACGTAAGTTAGCATGTTGAGTGAATATAGTGCTTCCCATTAAAGTACTGAATGAAGTGTCTAAATTGGATTCAACTTGAGGAACTTGTGGTTGTTGTGGTGGAATTGGAATTTGTTGTGCTTGTGTCTGCGTTTGAGGAGGCTGATTTATCGACTCTGAAGAGCCTAAAGCTAACCTTGACATACTATTAGCCAATGTGACAGTTTCTGGGTGAATACCGAACATAGCAGCTAATTCTGCAGGTTTAGGATTGTGATTTCTAATTAAAGTGGAAGGATTAATCTCATCAATTTTCAATTTAAAGGAATTAAGTAAAACCTCAATTTCAAACTTCAAATTCAATTTTAAATCTGCACATTCATAAAGTTCCGCCAACACTTTAATGACACCCAAAACCCATGGGTTAGGAGTTTTGAAAACTTTGGAATATTGAGCTTGGTCCAAAATCTTGCATACGAAGGGAATTATTAAATGTAAGGACTTGACGTCGAATGATTCGACTAATAAAAATTTCAATGCAATCTGATCTCTTCTCAACGGCTTATCATTTGCTAAAGTAATTCTTCCTAACCATGCACCAAGGTTTTTCAAATGATTTCTATCAATAGACGACTCTTTGAAATTTCTGATAATACGTTCAACTTCCTTAAGGGTAACATTCAAAACATATTCGTAAAAGATTACATTATCTAATTCCCTAACCAAGGTTGAGTATAATCCATGGTTATTAGGTTCTGATTTAGCTCTGTCACAAACCAAATAATTTGCAAACCATTGGAAATGCTTCTCAGTTAGGATTTGCTTTATTTCATCCAATCTCAAACTGTCGTTAGTCATGTTATTTACATGAAACAATAACTTGTCTGAAGCAGTTTCATCTGGAATTTCTTGCGCAGCGTAACCTATTTGTTTGTCAGAAACAGTGATAGACTGATACTTAGGACCAGCTTCGGGTAACGGTGTTACATTGCTTCCACTACATGGAATACCATTTGCTGCATCTTTTACTATCTGGTACATCTTCGCATGTGATGATAACGACTGACATTCAAGTAAATGTTTACAATAAATTGGATATTCATGAAGCCTGGACTTGAAGTTGTATAACGACTGAACAGCGAACTTAAACATATGAGAGTCTTGAGGTTGGTTACAAGACTCCCAAATAAAATTCAAAGCAACTGTCAAAGTAGTTCCTTGAATCAAATTCTTCTCTAATAAAGCACCAAATAATAAGGATGTTGACGCTAAGGCTGACAATGGATACTCCGAGAAAAATCTGTATTCATCAAGTAAAGAATGAATCATGCAAGCAAAGACATCCTGGTCGTGTGGACTACTGCTAACTTTCATTCTAACGAGCATCTCGACAATATCCTTAATTTCCATCTCTTTATTATACATTTTAGAGTAATAAGCCTTCATCTCCTGTTCAACTTGAGAAGAGAAGGTGTTTGATTCTCTGCAATTTTCAAGAATAGCATCATCGTGATCACAGCCAAAATTGATTAATCTTGGGTAAGTAGTCAATAACAGAAGTTGTAAGTTTTTCAATCTTTCTGCATCGATTAAACCATTATTTGATTTCAATTTTTCTAAAAGGTAATAAACAACAGGAATTCCCAAAGGTTTATAGAATTCACTATTGGCATTTTGAGCCTGTTGTTGACCCTTTTCAAAGTCTTGTGAAGCTCTAGCTTCTAAAATTTCTAACAATGCTTGGCAGAAAGGACCCTTAAATTGGGAATCATTGATTTTAGATTCAATAACTTTCTTATAATCAAAATCAAAATCAGATGAACTAATTAAAAAGGTTAATCCTAGCTTAAAATTTAAAGACCAAAGTTTATTGATTAATTCATCGATCAAATTAATTTCAACTGAATATTTCAAGATTTTATTAATTGATTCAGGAATTGGTCTTTTAGTATAGTAATCAAGTAATTTGTTTAGGGTTAATTCTGTATCAATTTCTTTAAACTTCAACAACACCTTCTTCAATACTGGCATATTTCCATCCATCAATAAAGTAAAGAGCGTATCAATTAAGTCAACAATAAATGGTGTTTTATCAACAATAGAAAGAGCACCGGCTATTAAATACTCAGGATAAACGCGATAATCATGTTCAAACACTTGATTAAAGTATATATTAAGCTTTCTCTCTTGATCGCTCGTGGGTTGTTGCAGTTGTTGTTGAATTTTCATTAATACAACTAACTCTAATTTGGCAAAACTAACAAAACGCAATATATTCCTCGTAGATTTGTGTTGCTCCCTCACTTGTTCGTTATCATCTTCAGGAAAACAAAGAGTTAAATTCTTCAGTGGTAATATATCATAACTTTGTTGTGGATCCATTGTGTGCAAAAGATATAAAAATGTTTTGCTAAACCACCAATCATAACTAAAGAAAATGTCTATTAAACCTTCCTTGAAGTCCATACAAGATAAGAATTGCGTAACATTAGCAATGGTAGGTTGAACATTGCGAACGGAAGCATCGTATAAGAATTCGTGAAGGAAAGAAAAAACCTTGTACCAATTTACAACAAGTTTTTGTTCAGTTTCAATTACACGAAAGCAGTATTGCAATTGAGCACCTCTGGCGTTAGCTTCGGGTAAATTATTGACATTTGATAACGCGCCTCCTAACCCTTGAGATCTCGGGATTAAAATTTCTCCTAATAATACTGCAATTGACTGATTTACTTCGGCTTGCTTTATTTGAAGCAAACTAGCCAATAGCCTTTCAGGGACAACAGTTTCTGGACCTATTTCAACCACTAATTCTTTGAATGACATGTTCATAATATTTTGGTAGAATTTGTTTATAGGTTCGATGGTTGACTTAAGTGCTTTTAAAGAACTTAAGGTAAGTAATTTGTGAATAAACGGGAAAAATGGAGTGTTTAAGATATAATCTAACACTAATGTCCAGTTGTAGGTAGGTGGAAATTCCTTTGATTTAATGTAGGATAATAATTTCGAAGAATTCTCTTGAATATAAGATTTCACTGATTCAGAATTTGAGGAATGAAATTTGATTAAGATAATAAATGATAATACTAAATCGCAATCAAACTTAGTTACAAAATCAATGATATTAGGTTTGAATTTGAATAGCTTTTCTAAGTGTGTAAATAAAACTTCTAAATTGCTTAAATCCCTTGCAATAATACTTAATTCAATTTGAAATAATCTTTCAATTAATGTGAGCTCTTCGTTGTCGGAAAGTTTTACTAATGAAATTAATTTTTCCAAGTAATTGTGGATAATAACTGTATTAGAGTGATTCTCTTGTAAAATGTAACGGATCTGTTTACTGTGTGATATAAAATTCTCTTCCGTTAAAGTTACAATTAGTATAGATATTTGATTTAAAATTACCTTTACTAACTCGGGGTCTTCTTGAAATTGATGCTGTGGTTGACTAGTTAACTCTTTTGGGCCCTTTGGGCTTTTATTTGGTGATTCAAACACGATTTATAGAAATTTTTGATGGTCGTATCAAGAATCTGAACTTATTCAGCTGATGTGCAATGGTATCAACTGTTATTCCGTATATTCTATAGTCTATGCAATTCAATTGATGAATTTAAATGAATATAAAATAACTTTTGTTTTCGTAGTATAGAAGATCTAATCAGTAGTCTAAAATACTAGTTCTAATACTTAAATCAAATTCTTACTTGGTATTAATTTTACTAGAATAATAAACCGCCGTTTTGGCCACTTAAAAAAGTTTTTGTGTAATATTGTGTTACCCGGCTTTTGTGGTGCAGAAGTACGTTACTACTCTACTTATTAACTCGAAGTAAAAACAAGGCTAGAAATTATGCTACAAATATATTGAAATAAACACGTAAGCTATATCTCTAAAGAAGAATTGTACTCAATCTCAATTTCTCTCGTTTCAATTCCATTTTCGGACAATAAACTCCTAGCCTTCTTTAGTAAAAGTTTCAATTTCTGATTCTCCTCCATTAACTGTGCATTCATCGACAAAACAGATTCACCTTCTGAAACTTCTGACACCCTCTTCTTGGTTATATTCGATAGCTTGAGGTAATCTGTAAATGATTTGCTCTCGCTAGAATCACTGATATCGGAGTATATAGAATCGAGTTCGGATGCTGGTTTGTTAGAGAATAATGATGTTGTTGATAAGTTGGTGGAATTGGAGTTTCTTTGTGTTGAATCGCTATTGGATCTGTTCCTAGATAAACTAAGCGAGAGATTCTTAATGCTTTCGAACATGAAATCATGAGTCTTTGGTTTTGGTTTTGGATGAGGTTCCTTGGTATTTTTGATGGTTGCGAGAACTGAATCGTCCCAGGTTAATATGGTGTTGAAGAATGCTTCTAGGTCTTTCACTACTACACCCCACTTACTTTCATAAAGCAAGTGTTGGTAGATTACCTCGTCGTCCTCTTTGTCTAAACTCATCAAAATTGGCTTGTTGCTGATTAACAATCCTAATGATATCTTAAACATTCCCATTTTCCAACCTTGAATAATGCAGAAGTCCATAATTCTATTCACTAGAGAATTATCTGGGGTATGAGTGGACATGAATGAAAGCCACCATTGGTGTAAGAATGCTTGAACCTCTACGGTTTCGGTGAGATGTTGGTATAATTCCTTATCAATGGATTCAAGTATTGACATAAATTCATCACACCATTTTTGTAACATAGATGACATAGTCCTGGGAGTGAATATATCATGCAACTCGGTTTCCAACTCCATAATGCTTATAAGGGCGTGGAACGTCAAATCGCTATCACTTTGAAAATGATAGAATAAAACTCCAACCAAAAAGAGTAACCCTTGACAGTAACCAAGTTCCACGTCGAAATTTGCATAAACATTCAATATGGTGGACAACAGATCGATTGTTTCCTGTTTCTTAAAGAATTGCACCGAAGGGAACGTGCGGTTTAAATCCTTGCTTATCTGTTTGGAAATCTCTAAATTGTAGGAATGTTGAAAGTTTTTCAAAACCAACATTGATGTTTCTGGAACCTTTGTATTGTTCAACAAAAATAATTTCTTCCAGATTAGTGACCGTATCTGATGAGGTATTCCCTGTTGGAGAAATAGCATCTCTGTGTAATTTGGTAGAGTATTAATTGTTCTGCTGGGATTGTTCATAAACGAGTGCCAATATGATTTTTCAAGGTTGCTCAAGTGGCTATTCATGCTGAAAGCCTTGCAGCACTTTTTGTATTCCAGTTTTTGGTTAAGCTGAAGACCACATTTGGTGCATATGGTGAATTCATCGTTGGTCCAGCCGTAACTATCTAAAGCTTCATTCAAGGCCCCTTCTGTGAACTCACTCCAAACGTCGTCTTCTTCACGTATTCTGCTGAATTCTATCTTGTGCTCCAAGTTGGTCAACGTAAGGCTGTTATCTCTGGTGTTAGTGGAACGAAGACATTCTTCGAACTCTAAGAGCGACTCGTAATCTATCATGTAGTCGTTAAAGAATTGAAATATAGAGTAAAGTAGTTCTGGTGTGTCTGAATAAAATGGGTTAAGCTATGTGTCTCGGATCTTGCGTGGTAGACTAGTATTCTAATGTAATGTAACCGTTAAAATCTTTGAAGTGAATGTATCTAGTTGGAATGAAATAAAATGCAAGGAATGTGGGTAGAAAATGATATTAATGCCACTAACAAATAGCCTCTAGCACTTACTGGAAATAACCTATATGGGGAGTATAATGAATGATTGGGTTGGAACTATAATTGCTTAGAATACTATATCTGGCTTGTTTCTAACTTTTATACAAATCAGGTAATTTCCAAGGCATTGTTTCAGATCGCGCTTGCAAATTTCGAAATTCCTTCCTGTGAAGCAGAGATTGCGGTACAAGGGATGTTTACAGAGAAATACGGGAGAAAGACAAAAAAAATACTTAAGGCGACTGCATAGCAGACAGGAATGCTGGGATTTTGTAAGCTGTTTGCACCTTCTTGGAGAGGGTATGCTGAAGGTTTTGCTAGAATCAGCTGTTCACGTCTAGTTCGCGATGTTAGCATAAGTGGTTTGTAGACCCTGGATACCCAGTTTGTGCACGCTTAACGTAGTAAGGTGTGGACGTTGATAAAGCCATGTAGTAGGCATGTAGTTGGAATGTAGTTGGCATGTAGAACGGGTTGTGTTGTCTGGTCAAAATCGGCGTACGCTACCAAATACAGGTTTAGTGAGACTCCTGGCAATATAGTTCCACAGGAGCCTGATTGCTCGAGAATAAATTCCCGTAAGGAGTGTGAATGGGGTCCCTGAGCGGCTATGTCAATAGTGTGATAGAGAAATTACGGTAAATAGTGTGTATTGGATATCGCTACGTAAGGATAAAGTAATCTTATTCGCAGCTTCCCAAGAGATGCGGATCAGAAGTGTTAGGATATGTGTATTCGCTAGAGGTAGTACCTCGATGTTGGTGTAAACGTTGAAAACTACAGATGGTGTGTGTATGGTAACTGTTGTGTGGTAGCTTTCTAGGAGAATAGGCATTCGTTAATCTCTTTTAGTAATGGTGCGGAGTCCTGTATTTAACCAATCCATTAAAAAAATCTGGATCTGAAATATTACCTTCTTGCAATAAAGATTATTTGCAATAAAGACACTTTGCTAGTGAACGATGGTGTACTATTTTAAGGTGGTGACCAAAACAGAACTCGATGATTTTGGATTTGGGGACTCTGATCTGGAATATGTCGTGTACATGGGAAGAGACAAGATCGAAAATGATCCGCTAATCAAGCACTCCAACAAGAAGAACCTTTGGTTTCATGTGGATAACTATTCCTCTGCGCATCTCTATCTAGAATTGCCGGAAGAGAAGTTGAACGTAGAATTTGACGATTTGAAGCTTGATGAAGACTTACTCGGGCAAATTGCGCAACTCACAAAAGCTAATTCCATCAAGGCTAATAAAGTGAATAACATTACGATCATATACACTCCAGTGGAAAACTTGCATACTGACGGGTCCATGGATGTTGGAACTGTCACATTTAAAAACCAAAAGAAGGTGAAAAGAATATTTGTGGCCAAGAAAGAAAATGCCATCGTCAATAAGATTAACAAGACCAAAACTGAAATATCCACAGAGCAGTTCATACAAAAGGAACTGGACAGAGAAAGAAAGAGGAATTTTGATCAAAAGGAGAATGCAAGAATGAAAAAGAAGGAACAATTACTTTATCAGCAGCAAAAGCAAAAGTCGAAAGACAGGTACGGTGACTTATTTGATGAAGACAGCATCCGAGCCAGCAGCAATGAGTTTAGAAACGAGAATTGGGTAGAAGAGGAATTCTGGTAATTGTCTACACGGCTTAGGATGTAAATAATCTCAACCTAATACATGCATGTATTACTTTGGTAATATCTAATATATATTTTAATTGAAACTGAATAGTTCAGCTAAATAATTGTAGCACCAATCTTCGTATACAAATGTTAACCAGGATAGCATATCCTGGTCTGATAACCTTTACTCTTTAGCTTATCGTTTTCTCATTAACGTCGAGCAAACGTATGCTACTTCAACGTACCTAATCTAACTTAACTGGGAATTTACCAGCTTCTCTTTGGTCATTCCACTTTTCAACCCAGTCAACTGGACATAAGGAGGTGAAGGTCTTGAAGAATATTTGACATGGTTCGAAATCTTCACCTTTGACAGTGATACATTTGTGGTAATCAATGTAGTTTTGAGCGCAATGCTTGGTTTGGTTTTGATTTGGAAATCTTGGGTCAAATTGCGGAGTTTCGAACTTGAAGTTTTCTGCGTCAATAGCCATGTTTGATATTAAGTTGTGTTTTATTGAATATAACTATTAAATGTTATATCTTGAAAGATGTCTTACGATTCTCAAAGTTTTTTTATAAAATTTGATTGGCTGATGTTGGTCACGTGATTATGTGTTTATTGGACAGTAACTATTAAGACTATAAGTATTGAATTCATAAACTAATTATAGTGGTATATACTACATATCTGATGCAGCATCTCTATCTTTGATTGTCGACGGACAAGGACTATTTTTCTTGCAAATTTCCCCCCATGTATTCCCAGTGGTGGGCATATATACAAATTGCCCATTTGCTAATATACATCTGGACCTTCACAACTCTTCTGAAAGTCTATTGAAGGCACTATACTATTATATTGTCTGTAAAGCCCATCCTTCTAACGAAGCGGTATTTTCGTTTGCGGTGATGAAGACACTAATAATTGGCATCGTATGGACTTTCGGATCACGTATTCCCAAATTGACAGCCAAATCCTTATTATAATTGGCCATATAAGCAACTGATTTCTTTCTAGTATCACCAAGTGATGATTGCGATGATAAGTGGTTAAATTGTTTGAAATTTCCTTTCGATGATTTTTTTTGTTTCGCTATCTCTGTTATGGCAACTGTTTTTGACACCGCTCCAGGGTAACTCACTATTAAAATAGGCTTCTCTTCATTCATACTTTTTATAATCGTGTCCACTCTCTTTTCAATAGAGTCATTTTTACTTATTACTAATGGTTGTTGTAAGTCATCAGACAGAAGCTTTGTCTTAAGGTCCTGATATATCCCATTTACACTGGCTAAAAAGCTCTCTTTCTCAACTTTCAAATTTTTTTCGCCTGATTGGGATGCCTCCGTTTCCGGAATCAGCATGGTTTCTTATATATTTAAGTATATTTAGATCTAAATTATCATATTAAAAAGTGAATATAAATGAAAAAATGCAAATAATAGTTCTGGCACGTGATGGACCTTTTACCTGATCTGTCGAAATGCCTATTCTGTAGGCCAATGTGTAATTCAGCTTTCTCTACTATTCCATGGTTCATTTCTTATATTACGCTTGCTGTTGTTATTGACATTATCCATAGCTACGGAGCATGTATCTAGGCTTCCATATCTACTAGATAATGTCAGATCAATAGAAGAGCTGTATTGAACCGATTCTAAGAATTCGGCTTGTAATTCGCATAGTTTCTGCGACGATGTATGTCTTTTAACTGGAGTTGGGGCATGGTAAAAGTTAGTGGGCTTCTTCAGCTTATTTTTGAAGACAGTAGAGCCTGTACTGTTTAGGAGAAAGCTCAGGGACGAAACTGGCCCGCAGGACAGTATGGTCGTAAAACTTGTTTGACTTGTAGTATAGTCATCTGTATTATACCCCAGCACAACCACTTTAGAGTTACTTTCTGTTGAAATAGGCTTCATTGAATTATCCTTCTGTTCTGAATGGAGTACTGACAGTCTTTTCAAATAATCTCTTGGATCTTGTGTTCTATTTCTTTTCCCATTTACTACGGATGGGTTTACACTCAAAACGTTTTGCTGGTTGGTACTCGAATGATGTAATAGATTAGAATCATCATAATTCTCTTCTACATTTTCAACCTCCGTTTTATTATGGGCGGCACACATAAGGACTATTGGTGCCTGGTATATAATATTTGGTGGCACTGAGAAGCTGGGACTTTTTGCAACTAGTTGATGATACAATCTCAAAATATCAATCATATTCATACCTCCTGATAATATGCTATACATTCCACTGGTGTATAAATTTAAAATAAGCATGATAAAGGACTTTAGCGAACAGATTAACATGAACTGATAATTAACAAACTTTGCAACTTCAGTGAAGATCAAATCAATTCTCAACCTAGGAAAACATACGGGGTATTCAGTGTAAGGAAACCTTTGAATAATAATTGGAATATTGAGAATAAATAACATGTTGTTCGATATCTTCGTTAATTCCATCCCACAAGTTACATTCAGAAAGTTTTCAGCAAGTAAAATTAAATATCTGTATGTCTTTGTAGTTGTATTTACATAATGGTATTTAAGTAGGATTTCAAGCTTGTGACTAATTCTTCCACTGAAACCTATGATTTTGAAGGGTAATGGGAATTTTGTATTTATTTGAAAAATGCTGGAAATTCTAGCAAAACTTGGAAAAAACAACATTCTTGTGAAACTCCCTAGCATCTGTCCTAGGATCAAACCATCAAATACATTAAATAGTACGGAAATTTTACAGTCCCCGTAGTTTTGAAATAGGCAAGTACCACCAACTGTCGTGGCTTGAAAGCTAACTGGACCAGGATCTCCACACATTACCGCAAGCTCTCTCTGTGTACCAGAGTTCCCGCTTACTTGCATATCATGCTGTGTTTGCTTCAACATCTTTTCTGCCAATCTAGTCATTATATAGTCCTACTGCTTTTGTCTAAGAGACTTTATACGCACACAATACTAGCCTACTACCAGTGATTGCAAAATCCACAAATGGAGATGAGTGTAATCATAATCACGTGAAAACAAAGCTTATCATCGGTTTCCTAATTAGGACATATGGCAATAGCACCGGATATCTCCACAAAATATCAGCGGACATTAGCAATAAATCACTATAATACTTTCTTTTCAACTAGTTTATGTTAAGAAACTTATTAAACAATTTGAATAGAACTTCTGTTCCTAGAGAAATTAGAAATTACCTGAAAATGTCCGTTCCATACAAGCAACCAGAACACAAATTGACTATGATCCCAGGACCAATTGAGTTCTCTGATCCAGTTCTTTATGCAATGTCGACACCATCACAGGCCCATACATCGCCTGAATTTGTCAAGACATTCCAGGAAGTGTTACAAAAGTTGAGAAAGTTGTTTAAGTCTACAGATGCTAAGACTCAGCCATATGTAGTTGCCGGATCCGGTACCTTAGGATGGGATGTCGTTGGTGCCAATTTGGTCAATAGAGGAGAAAAGGTATTGTTATTGTCTACGGGATATTTTGGTGATTCATTTAAGGATTGTTTAAAGGTATACGATGCCGATGTTGATGTACTCGTTGCAAAGGTCGGTGACGTTGTCCCATTAGATAAGATTGAAGCACAATTGAAATCAGAAAAATATTCTGCCATCACCATCACTCATGTCGACACCTCTACCTCTGTTGTTAGTGATGTTGAGGCTATTTCTAAGTTAGTCAAGAAGGTCAGTCCAGAAACTTTAGTTGTTGTAGATGGTGTATGCTCCGTTGGTGTTGAAGACATAGAATTTGACAAATGGGATATCGACTTCGTTTTAACTGCCTCTCAAAAGGCCATCGGAGTTCCAGCTGGTTTGGCTATCTTCTATGCATCAGAAAGAGCCGTTTCTAAGGCTTTGTCTAGAGAAAAGGACAGTTCTTATTTTGCTTCTTTAAAGAAATGGACTCCAATCATGAAGGCTTATGAAAGTGGCTCTCCAGCTTACTTTGCTACACCAGCTGTTCAAACCATTACTGCCTTGAACACCTCCTTGGATGAAATTCTTTCTGAATCATTAGATGACAGATTTGCTAGACACGTTAAGTCCTCAGCAGAATTTAAGGCTTCTTTAGAGAAAATCGGTTTGAAGATTTTGCCAGTTAACAATGACGTCGCCTCTCATGCTTTAACTGCTGTCTACTTCCCAGAATCTGTTAAGGGTCCTGAATTAATTTCCTTGCTTGCTAAGAAGGGATTCACAGTTGCTGGTGGTATCCATAAGGACTTAGTAGGTAAATATTTCAGAGTTGGACATATGGGTTACTCTGTTTATGAAGGCCACGTAGAAAAAATTTCAAAGGCTATTGAAGAATCATTAGCTGAATTAGGTTATAAGAAATAAGTATAAAATTATATACATACATATAGGTTAAAATTAAATATAACCAAATTTAGTATACAACTTCCACGAATTTTGTTCGCAGCGTATTTTTTTTTGTCATCGCTATCTTAAAATTATAACTATTTTATAACGTATGGAATAATATAATGGCCTTACCTTACTCTGATATTGATCCATACGAAGTATTAGGAGTCGTTAATACATCGGCACCCTTGGAGATAAAAAAAGCATATAAAAAGTTATGTTTGAAGTACCACCCCGACAAAATCCAGCAACAACAAACGCAAGCAGATTCTACAGCTTTCCCCAAAATACAATTCTCATACAGCATACTAAGTGACCCTATTAAAAGGCAACGTTATGATAATACGGGTGCATTAGACGAATCTGAATATAGCGATGATTTTGACTGGAAAGAGTATTTTGAATCAATAAATAATAAAATCACTATCGACATGATCGAAGAAGACAAACTTAAATACAAAAATTCAGACGAAGAGAAGGAAGATATTCTTTCGAACTTTGTATATTACGAAGGTGACTTTTTGAAGTTATTTGAAGTCATCCCACATTTGGAATTTAACGAACAGGAGGAAAACAGAGTCTTTAACATCGTTGAAACTGAATTACAAGCATCTGAATTCCGTGACACCTTGGATAAATATGCATTAAAGGCTTGGGAGAAATATAAAAAGTCTAGAAAAACGAAAGTGAAGCAAATGTTGAAGAAGTTGGCAAAAGAAGCTAAGGAGGCAGAGGAGTTAGAGAATATTCTCAAACAAAAATCCAGTACTAAGCTAAACTCAGAATCTGATTTGAAGTTGTTGATTCAGTCTAGACAAGCCAACAGGTTGGATGACCTTATTACCAACTTGGAGAGTAAATATGTAAATAAAAAAGGAAAGAAGAGGGGCTCTAAAGAAATTAAGGATGACGAATTTGAGAGAATACAAAACAATCTTGACAACCGGAAGAACAAGAGGACAAGATATTAATCCCATAGATGCATACCAACGACCACAATTAATCACATTTCATCACAGCACAGGCTAGAAATTTTTCTGTATTGTTGTGATTATACAAGTACACGAAATTTCTAACATCAAATGTCCTCCAAATGGAATCCCCAAACCTTAGCCCATTCATATCTATGAAACGGTTTAACATGTTCGTTTTGTCGTTTCATGCTCGATGTTATTCAACTAGCTAATAGAGTATGGTTCTAACCATCTACTTAGATAAAGTTGTCTTAAGAAAGAGAGTCGTATAATATATATTTACGTAGCATGTTCTTTAAATGACATTGACTAGTATTAGATTTCTGTAGTACAACTTACAAGTACAACGAACTGTCTGATAACTCATCGCGAGATAATCACGTGTCAGATACGCGGTTGTAATTCTGGCAGTTTGTATTTACTTATAGATCATAATATATATATATACATTCGTAATATATATTTAAGTTGAATACACAAGAATGCCAGACTACGAATCAGAGGATTCTGTATCAGAATACGCCTCCGATGGTTCTATGGATTTTGAACCTACTTCTGCCGTCAAAAAGAAAGTTAGTTCTCGTCCTCTCTCAGATGCAACAAATGTGACTGAGGTATCATCACCACCTGCTTCGAAGAAAGGAAATGCCTCCGACCAGTATCAGAAGCTCTCCCAATTAGAACATATCTTGAAGAGACCAGATACATATATTGGTTCCATTGAAGGAACCTGTGTGGAGATGTGGAGCTTCAATGAAACGTCCGAATCTATGGAGTTTAGGGAAGTCAACATTGTCCCCGGTTTATACAAGATATTTGATGAAATATTGGTTAATGCTGCTGATAACAAGATTAGAGACCCCACTATGAAAAATATCAAAGTGAAGATCGACAGAGAAAACAATGTGATTCAGGTTATGAATGACGGTAAGGGTATACCAGTTGAGATACACGATAAAGAAAAAATCTACATACCCGAATTAATTTTTGGAAATTTATTAACCTCTTCTAATTATGATGATAATGAGAAAAAAGTGACGGGTGGTCGTAATGGTTATGGTGCTAAGTTGTGTAATATATTTTCTACTGAATTTACAGTGGAAACTGCTGATCTCAACACTGGCCAGGTATATAGACAGCTTTGGACGGATAACATGTCCAATGTGTCAAAGCCTAAGATTACTAAACTCAAAACTAAAAAAGAATATACTAAAATTACATTTAAACCTGACTTGAGCAAATTCCATATGACTTCTTTAGATGATGATATATTATCGGTGTTGAAAAGAAGAGTTTACGATTTATGTGGTACTGTTAAAGATTGTAACGTATATTTGAATGATAAAAGATTGAGTATACGTAATTTTAAAAGTTATGTGGAAATGTATGTCAGAGCAATTAGAGAAACCAGCACCGGACCTGAATTATCAGAAAGTGGTAGCTCATACACCACCATTGTTCACGAAGTTCTTAATGATAGATGGGAACTTGCATTCTCTGTGAGTGATGGTAATTTCAATCAAGTTAGTTTTGTGAACTCTATTGCTACTACATCTGGTGGTACTCATGTCAAGTATATTTCAGATCAGATCATTTCTAAATTGGTCGAAACTTTGTCAAAGAAAGAGAAAGGTAAGAAAAAGTTGATGATAAAACCACAAGAAGTTAGAAATAACATGTTTTTGTTCGTCAATTGTCTTATTGAAAATCCTGCTTTCACATCCCAAACCAAAGAGCAATTAACAACAAGAGTATCACAATTTGGTGGCAAGCCATCCGAAAAAATAGTCATTAGTGATCAATTTATAAACAGAATTTTGAAAACTAGTATAGTTGATAAAATCAAAAGTATTGCCGAAGCTAATGAGGATAAAGCTTTGCAAAAGGATGATGGTTCTAGAAAACAAAGAATCAAGGGACAAGTTAAGCTTGTTGACGCAAATAAGGCCGGAACTAGAGAAGGTCATAAATGTACTTTAATTCTTACCGAAGGGGATTCTGCGCTTTCATTAGCAGTATCTGGATTAGCGGTAGTTGGAAGGGATTATTATGGCTGTTTTCCATTGAGAGGTAAATTGTTAAATGTTAGAGAAGCTTCTATTGACCAAGTATCTAAGAATAACGAAATCAAAGCATTAAAGCAAATTGTTGGTCTTCAGCATAAAAAAGTTTATTCTCCAGAAAATATATCACAATTGAGATATGGTCATATCATGATCATGACAGATCAGGATCAAGATGGTTCACATATCAAAGGTTTAATTATTAATTTCCTTGATGCCAGTTTCCCAGGTTTGTTGGAAATACCAGGATTCTTATTAGAATTTATTACGCCAATTGTTAAGGTTACTGTTAAAAAAAGAGGTGGTGGTGGGAAAACTGTTATGCCATTTTATACGATGCCAGAATTTGAGCAATGGAGAGATACAGAAGGTCAGACATGCAGATGGTCTCAAAAGTATTATAAGGGTTTAGGTACTTCAACACCAGTTGAAGCTAGAGAATATTTTGCAGCTCTCGATAAGCACTTGAAAACTTTCCATGCTTTACAAGGTGATGATCAACAGCTAATTGATTTAGCATTTTCAAAAAAGAAAGCTGATGAAAGAAAAGAGTGGCTTCAAGGTTTTCAACCCGGTACTCACTTAGACCCCCAACTTTCAGAAATTCCTATCAGTGAGTTTATCAATAAAGAGTTGATTCTTTTCTCTATGGCGGATAATGTGAGATCTATTCCTTCGGTTTTGGACGGACTTAAACCAGGTCAAAGAAAAGTCATCTTTGGTTGCTTCAAGAGGAATTTGAAATCAGACATTAAAGTTTCCCAGTTAGCGGGTTATGTTTCTGAACATACTGGCTATCACCATGGTGAACAGTCTTTGGTTCAAACCATTATTGGGTTAGCCCAAGATTTTGTGGGTTCAAACAATATAAATCTTTTAATGCCAAATGGTGCTTTTGGTACAAGAGCTGCTGGTGGTAAAGATTTTTCTGCTGCAAGATATATATTTACTGACTTCATGAAACTTTCGAAGAAAATAATTAACCCCTTAGATAATAATTTGTTGACTTATGTTCAAGATGATGAACAAACAGTAGAGCCAGATTGGTATTTGCCTGTTCTTCCAATGATTTTAGTCAATGGTGCTGAAGGTATTGGAACTGGTTGGTCAACAAATATTCCTAGTTTCAATCCTACTGAAATTGTCGATAACATAAGAAGATTAATGTCTGGTGAAGAATTACAAGACATGATGCCTTGGTACAAAGGGTGGGAAGGTCTTATAGAACCATGCGGCCCAAATAAATATAAAGTTACCGGTAAGATCGAAAGAGTAGATGACAACATCTTAGAAATCACTGAAATTCCAATAAAGACCTGGACTAATAATTATAAAGAATTTTTATTAGCAGGATTATCTGATAGCTCCCCATGGATAAAAGATGTTGAAGAACAGCACGGTATTAACATTAAATTTGTTGTTAAATTATCAAATGAAGAAATGCAAAAATCTTTGAAAATTGGTTTATTAGAGAGATTTAAGTTAAATTCCACTATTAATTTAAGTAATATGGTTGCCTTTGATCCATTGGGTAGAATTAAGAAGTATGAATCTCCATTAGAGATGTTAAAGGATTTTTACTACGTTAGATTAGAATATTATCAAAAGAGAAAGGATAATTTGGCTCAAGAGTTCCAAAATCAATTGACCAGATTGAGTGAACAAGCCAGATTTATTAAATTGATAATAGAGAAGCAATTGTCTGTTGCTAATAAAAAGAGAGTTGATTTGGTTAAGATGTTAGAGGATAATAAATTTGCAAAATTCAAGAAGAACGGAGAAATCTTTATTGAAAATCTGGTTGATGATTTGTTTATTAAGAGTGAGAATGAAGCTGAGGAAATCGAAGAAGAAGAGGAGGAGGAGCAAGCTGCCGCTACCCAAACTGGTGATGATCAAGAACACAAACCTGAGACTATATTCTCTCATTATGATTATTTACTCGGAATGGCTATTTGGTCTTTGACAAGAGAAAGATATGAAAAATTGCTTAAACAAAGAGATGAAAAGCAAGAGGAATTAGATATTCTTTTAAGAAAATCTGCAAAGGATCTATGGAATGCTGATTTGGATGAGTTTTTAGAAGGCTGGAAGATTTTCTTAGAAGAGGATTATAAAAGTAGGGCCACAATGATTCCATCAAAGAGTACCCATAAAACAGTAAAGAGATCAAGAAAAACCAAAGCTGTTAAGGCAGAAAAGGGTCAGCCACCAAAGAAGAAACAAGCCACAGCAAAATCCACCACACCACCAGAAAAGCCTGCTCCAGAAACATCCACTACTACTGTGAAGCAAGAGGAGCCAGTACAGCCTGATGTTCTCAGTTTCTTCTCCAAGGAATCGTCATCGCCTTCGGGTTCATCGAAAACTGCTTCTAAACCAAGAAAGAAACTTGCCCCAAAGAAACGTGTGGTTCATTCAGTATTCAGTGATAGCGAGGATGACGAACTCTTGGGATACAATGTTTCTGGTAATAAGGATTCCACCGCGTCTCCAGCGACAACCACCAAGCCAAAATCCAAGATTCAAGAAGAATTGGATGACTTGACGACTAGTCTTGTCGAAACAGCTCCTACTAAGCGTCAAAGAAGAACAGCTCCTGCCAAGGTTGTCATCAGCGATAACGATGACGAAGAGGTCGATCTTGTGAGCGACGACGAAGATTACAGTGGAAGTGACTAAGTGAATTCATGAGATATCCGTGCTACCACTTGTCATCTTGTCTCATATTGCTATCATATTGCTATACCAAGGTTTTCAAACCGTCCAGTTTAATTTGTATTTAGCCGTATTATATGAAAATAAAAGATCCTATGTTTATAATGAATGCAACGTAGACAAGAACAGGTACGTCTGCATTCAAAAGCCAGACTGTTCCATGAGCTAACTATGACACGACATAGGAATTTACAGTAGGGAACTTATCCGACAACGTCCCTGGCAATCGTCATTGGATGAGAGGCTCACAGCGATTGCAAAATCTGTGGCAATACAAACTAATTAGATTCCTCATCTGCTAAGTTTACCGACCCGACCGCATATGTGCTTTTGAATCTTCACATCACACAGCATATATCTCTGCGCTAGTCTCCCGACAAATCTCCCTGCACCTCTGAGGGAAACATAGCAGTAATCAGGGAACGATTTACGAGATTTAGTTGGCCAGGGTGAGGAAACCTAAGCGAAAAGAAAAAGGAGTAGCTAAAATACGAAATCAAAGAAACCAAGTACTACAAGCACAAGACAAGGTGATCAGAGTAGCCTAAGAAAAAATGAATACAGGACTATTACCTCAATATGGTGGAAGTTCGGCGATTTTACGAAATTCAAAAAGAAGTCTTCCCAACTTTTCTAGATTCATGAAGTGAGTGCATGGTTCATTTTGATATCAGGCGAGCTTCGATTCCATCGAAATTTCGTAAATGATTTTAGTCTATTTTAAGGATAGACGACTTGCGATTACGTAGTATGGAATACATATAGTACTTGGTAATATGATATATTTTGAGACAAACGTTACCACTACCGATACCCCCACTATGTACACAAATAATGCTGGCTCAGAGAGGTCTGGTAACACCAAAAATGGAGAGGGTCAACAGCAATACCCTGACTATTCTTACCAAATGAATAACGGACACTATCAGCAGCAAATGCCCCAACAAGGTTCGCCAGTGATTCATTCTAGAAGCCAGGGCGGTGATAATTGGAGCCAGGAGCCCAATAGCAAGTTTTCCACTCAAGATATTCAGATTTTGAAGCAGTTATTAGCCACCGGAGAGAAATACAAATGGAAGGAGATAACTAAGGAAATTAATAAGAGGTCATATGAAAGAAGAAAGGGAACTGATGGACAGTCAGGCGTGAAGAATGTGTCGCCTACATTTGTGACAAAGCAGTACCAAAGCATGTTAGGATTACCGAATAATAACATGTATTTTGGCACTGTGGGGAGCTCTTTGCCCTACATTGTTGCAGAAAATGGGTGGGACGACATTGAGGAATTGGAAAGTGAATTGGGAAGGAGTATCGATTGAATGTTAGTAGATTTAAGTAATGTGTATTTTTTTTATGTACTTTTAGTCAATAATATGTAAATTAAATGAGTCACTCTTCGGATTTACAGACCGTGCACTCCTGGTCATTGGACCTGTCACAACCTTGTTTCTGTGTTGACTGTGGTTTTAGCTTACTGCCATCGTTTAGCAATTCAACCTGAGTGTATTTGTCGATATGACCCAAGTTCTCCCCAGGTTGCAATTCATTTCTCACAAGAATCTTAAGAAACTTGGAATCTGGGAACCCATCATAGTAGTAGTCCTCTGTCTGGGTGGATTCTAACTTCTTGGACTTTCTTTTATAGATTATTGTTGGTGGTAATCCTTCGTTCTTAAATATTATCACTTGAAAAGTTCCTGGAACATCAATAATTGGCTGGAGAGAAATATCGCTAATACAGTCTCCAAACGTCTGAAATAGCTCTTGTAGATACCATATGGCCCTGTTTTGCCACTTGCACTTGCAACAGTACTGTATAACTACTTTGGGATATCTATTAATGGATACATCTGACATTCTTCAGAATGGGATATCTTTTTATTTTACACTCGAACATCCATTTAATTTTTCAGTCAGAAGAAAAATTTGAGTACATTAATCATATATTAATTTAGAAGAATTAAAATTTTATACATAAATATTCATAATGTCATACTTAACCAATCCCAATTTCCTCCTTCACCTTTATTCTGTTGCTGATTTCCTAGTATAAAGTCATGCGATTTTTCATGGATTTGATTCATGAAATTATGCTCATGGTCCAACTCATGTATAGGGTGCAAATTAGTATCTTCGAATTGTTGTGGAGGCTCATTAGGATTATTGAAAGTTGTAGAGAATTCACTTGTAGGTGTAAAGGTGACAGAGGTAGCTGGTGAGAATTTTTCAATAGACCCAGTGCCTTCAGATTGGGCATTTGTACCCACTTTTTTCTTATCTAGTGAGATGGTATTTTTATTTTTCTTTCTTGGAATAGCGGACCCGTCAGCTTTGTTGTCCGCTTCTCTGTTGAAAGAAGTAGGATTTAAGTCGTCGCCATCTTTATTTGGTGTACCAGAAACAGACTTTTTGGTATTGTTAGACCCTCTTTGTCTTTTCTTGATAACATCAGTTTTTAAGCTTAAGGGTCTTACCACACCATGCAATTTTAAGAATAAACCACAAGCATTACATAGTGGTTGACCCTGTGGGTTTCTTCTCCATAACGGTGTTGTTTCTGTGTGGCAATTTGTGCATGAGACAGCAGAAGATCCATTATTAAAGTCAGACTTACTAGTATCTGGTGAAGTAGATTTCTTTTTAGACTTGATAGTTTTGGGTTTTTTATTTGTTGTTCGTATCAGGCTCTCCGATATTTCGTTCCAGGGTGATCCCGGTTGATTAGGTAAAGAGTGCGCCATATTTAATAACGAGTCCTTCTTTAAACTGTTAATAGGGCTGTTAGTAAATGAGCTAGAACTATATTTTGAGGCCTGCTGAAAGTGTTTTGTGTTAATAGAGTCAAAGTATGAATCATTCATACTTGAAAAGTAATCTATACTTGGAGAACGGTTGGAATTTAACAATGTCTCTGATGCAATTGAATTTTGATGTGAAAAAATAGGTGTTTCAGTAGCCGATCTGTTATAATGATCTGGTAAACTTAAGAGTGAATCTTCCTGTCTAAGTAGATGACTACCGCTGCTGCCCAAATTGGAGCTTTCCAACCCCTGCAAATGCGACAGACTTAAACTATTTGAATGCTGGAAATTTGCAAACAGATCGTTAGTTGGCGTCGTAGTACCCAATCCATTTGAATCGGATGAAAAATGAACGAAATCAGTAAAATATGGTTTTTCGCTTGTCGCACTGTCCTTCACCGAATTTGATAACGTATCAATACTGTTGGAGTAGTTATGTGTTGGTCCATCGAAAGCCAATGGATCAAGCGAAAATTCAAAAGATGCCGTTGGCCCCTCTTGCTTCTGGGTATCGTTCGTAGTCCTATTCTGAAAATGATTTTGCATTCCATATCTTTCATTTTTCAATGATAAAGAGAGGTTTGACTGAATAGGTATATGGCCGCTTTCAGTTTTGATGAGAGGTGAAAAGTTTGCTAGTCTCTTTTTCGAATTAATATTGCTATTCTGCAGCTGCAATGAGTTCACCTGGCCCATCTGACGTATGTGGGCAACGTAGTCAAACTCATCAGCTACGGGATCTATGGATGGAGATGTCGTTATAGACCTCTTTGGATCTTTTCTGTGTTTTACTGGTTGTTCAAGCCCCACTGGGTTCGACATGTTCATCTTTTTCTCCTGGCCACAGCCTTCCTTTGTTACATTACCTTGTCTTTTGCTTTTGATGTACATCATTCTCCACATCAAATTCTCCATCCTACGCTGGTACGGTAACAGATCCTTGGCCCTGTTGTACATCTCCCATAGGTTCTTGGTATTCGTATTTTCGTCCTCAAGTAAGCTTGACAAATCCCCGGTATTCTCATTCTGGCTATATATGTTGAACTTGAACTTTTTGTTGAAGCTGGCCCCCCACAGCAGATTTGTATTGGGGCTGGTGTCCATCTTGTAGTATATCTCTCTGACTACTCTCTAGTTATTGTCTTTCGGTCAAATGAAAGAACAAACCCACTCTACTTATTTTGCTAGCTATAAAGAAAACTTCCAACTGGCTAATGTTTCCAGTTAAGACAGATATACTTTCCCCCCTCACAATAGGATCGACAATAGAGTTTTTTTTCCAATCTTACCATATTGGGAATGGTTCCAAATATTTCCCCTGTCTATCGGGATTTTTCTTCTAGATCTCGGATTATGTTATATCTTATGTCAGCAATGCCGGATCAGAACAAAATTTGATTGGTGCGATAACTGATCGAAATTAAACTGATAGTTACTTTCATGCATGGCAGATTTTCCATCGGGAGAGGATCCTGTACACAGTTGGAGATTACTTTAGCTAATCTTATCGGTTACGCAACGTTTCTGTGTCAGAACGCCTAAGATACAGATGAGGTTAATATGGAACCTAGCGATGTGTGGTAGTAGTGGTTATGAAGAAGACATGGGGGATCTCTATTACTCTCTGTCGAGCGAAAATTAATAGTGAATATGTGTTTGTAAAATTTTAATTCAATTCTTAAGATAAGCTAGATGTGACGACAAGGGCCTACAAATTTGTGTTCTGCATATAGTATGCGTTCGCCTCGACGTTATCCGTCGAATTGAATTTCAGTATTAAGCATCTTGAGAAGAGATAATCAGGGAAACCCGCGAAGAGGTCCCAGGGAGAGGGATTAACGGAAGTAGTTGAATATGAAGGGGAGGGACAGGTTTACAGAAATCATGAGATTGCGTATATGATGTCCTTGCATAGACAGAAGATAGCCATTATTAAATATATAGAGCTTAGTTCGACTAAATCCAGTGTAGAGACAGTAAATGGACAAATATGTTGATGGAAATGTCTAGGAGTGCTCAGCTGGTAGTTTTCGAGGTTTTAGTTGAAGAAAATGTAGTTTCAAAAGGCTTACTGCTTGTATGTTATTTCTCTGTATGCGATCCTGGTATAATCTTTTAATACCCAGGATCGGACTTCATCAAATAGAATCAGTGCTGAACAACATTATCAGGAGACCTTTTTATCAATTATATGCAGATAGTTATAGCCGCGGGATTCCGGATGAAAATATCAAAAAATTCTACATGAATCAAGGAGTTCAGAGCCACTTTGATTACGTCAGAACGATAGCAGTCTCTTCAGCAACAGGTTACTTCCACCAAATATATATACGCTTCTTAAAAAATTAATTTTTTTCAAATATACATAGTATACTCAGGTGAAGAGGGTTCAACCTTTACTAAAGGGAGTTCCCCAGAATACTATAGAGTAAAACCAAGAAAAGTTTTGACAGAGAGTTATGACCTCAAATTTCTTAAGCTGGGGTAAAACTTTAAAATTGCTAAATTTAATTGTATTTATAAAAAATACTGTAAAATTAAAGTTAAAAATTTTTTGCCAATTGATCAATAATTTTTAAAAAATTTATAGAAATAATAAATTTTTAATAAATTTTTACGATTGCCTTAAAAGTACGATACCGCCTGGATCTTCTAACCCAAAAATATTTAACATTAATTCTGCTAGCATATGCTAGCATATTCTTGAATTATAGTTATTCTCAGGTAAAAGTGGCAATAATATATGATGAATTCTCAAGATGAAAAAGGTCAAGAAGATATCGTGAATCCCCAATAAGGAAGAATTGTGTCCTACTTCGGTCAAATGTTCAAAAAATGTAATTGCTAGTTTATATTCTGGTATTCAAATAACGCACGTTCTATATCTTTCTAGGTATTGATTTGTTAGTTATTTGCCTCCGATTGATAGCAATCCATCTAGTTAATCTTGGCCAAAATATACTTTTGTTAGAGGCGAGTAGTTCTATTTTCACAAGTAGAGAAATAACTAAACTCGTTTAAACTTGTAGTATCAATTCTGTAGTTTAGGAAAAGTACTCTAAAAGATGAAAATTCTGTGATTGGCGCTCTGGGTTCTTTTCCATTGACGCTAAAGGTCATTGCTAAGAGTTTGGGTAAAATTTTAACTGTGAATATTGAATACTCCTATTTGCTACTTTCCTTATGTCTATGGTTTCAAATGCCAAGAGAGCCCTCTTTAAGATCGTGTCTAATTTCCTTTCTACGAGAACATCAACAATACAATATTTCAGATGTGCCACAACATGAAATACTGCCAATACAGATTATGTTCTGTAGTTATACCTTTTATGCACACCTACATAATCTGAAAATACGAATCTCTTGGCTACGCAGGGTTTTATATTACTACTTTGAGACGTCATCCCTACATGAACGTAAAAACAAACGTTTACCCAGGATTTTAAGACTTTGCATTTAATTATATGCAATGCAATATTTCTCAATCTCTAATATGGAGTTGGGGTTACATGGACCGCAGAAATTATTTAGCTACAGGATAATGAGTTAAGTGCAGGTCTCAATTATACTGCAATTCTGACTTAGAGGCGGGAAAAATACATAATTGGATTAAGAAAATCCAAAACAGAATTTAGCTACATCGAGAAGTCAAAACCATTAGAGCAACAATAGGTTAAACCTAAAACTTACATGTGAAAGAAGAAACCACCAGTAAAATATGCGTGGAAATATTTTCGTAGAAAGTCTAAAAATCCTAATTTCTATTTCATACTTGGAGTTTAATGTCAATAATAAGCATTATTCGTTTAACAATTTCATAACCCTACTTATGTATATCATAGATTGGGTTTCCAAGGTGATACGAACAGTTAATTTCATATGACTATTTGTTAATAGTAAACATACTTTATGTAACTGCACAGGCAAATTTGTTGAGACACATAGCTTTCACTCGCATCCAATAATATTACTTCGATAGCTTCTCAATACGAACCTTCAGTTAACATAACCGCGCATATTTCATTACTGCATATTTGAACTATTTATATGCCTTCTCAACGCATACATATGGACCTACTTGCATTCTCCAAGCACAAGTATTAGGGATACAGCTAGTACGCCAAAACTTTCACTATCAAGCTGGTGACGTTCAGGGACATTTGGAAGCGCATATACAGCGTAGGTTATTATAAATGCAAATGCACAAGCATTCGAGCATGCTTTATACTGATTTAAGGTTGAACTTATACGAACACTACCAGAGAAATATATGCATGGTAGATAGTTTCAGCTGTCAGCGTTAATGGTTATTGACTCTGAAAAATACACTGATCATAAGACACCAACCCACTAGCTTATAGTAATACAATAGATAAGGACATGAGTGACATAATTAACCTAAATAAACCACTTATTTCATACGCGTAAGTCATCGTATGTGAAACGTATCTCTAAATTATCTCGATCTGGAATAGAAAACTGTATATGAAAATCAAAGCGAAGCCTCCACGAGGGTACATGCATTATCTAAACGACATACTACATTAAATTTAATTTGGTGCGCAAATTGAATCAATCACCAAATCGTAGACAAAGTATCTAAAAAAACACTGTGGCTTTTCTCATGTGTTTTAATTACCACTTTGGTTAAATATATTACAAAAAAGAGGATTCCTGCATTATTGGCTGAGCGCCGAGAATTGATCTTTAATAGCAGATAAAAGGTAACCGTGTAAAAATAGATCATAATAGGTAAAATTGAGAAAATATTGGCTACCTTAAACGACTATTGATGTCTTCAACTGGTTACAGAACAGTTTAGGAAATTTGGTATGGTTTACTATAACTAGATTTTAAGTTTTTTAACCGTGCCGACATGGAAATGATGCTTGGGCCAGAGAGACTGTAGCTGCTACGGAATGTATGAAGAATGGAATAGGATATCAAGTAAATTAAAAAAACTTCATCTAAATCCGGGAACACCCCCATGATCCACTTCATTATCTAAAACCTTCTACTAAGCAGGTAATTAACTAGGTAAGAATGGAGAATATTTAGCGAGTCTGAGAGAAAACAATTGATCGTAGACGAAATGCAATTTTGGATCATAATTACTGCAAAAACACCATATCCAGAATATTGATGAATTGGGGCAAAATGTAACGACAATTTGGCGTTTGATCTTTCTATCATTCCTACAATAAAATTTAATGTGATTAATCTTGAAATGGGAAGACATTGTTTTCACAACAATAACAACAATACTCATTGCGAAAATGTATCTGCGCTAAACCACGATTTAATCGTGGAACACATGAAAATTACCCTTCGCAGAACGTCGAAGTGGTCTTCAAAAACTATCTTTTTTAATTACTGCAAAGGTATATAAATCAACACAGATCTCTTCGACTTAGTGCTTCAAATCCACTAGATCACCATTGAGACATGAAGTTCACTTCAAGAAATATAGCTGGAGGATTATTAGCCCTTGCTAGTTCAGCCTCTGCATTGACTATCACTGAAAATACTGTGGAAACAAACCCACTTAACTTACAAATTGGAAGTCTCGACATTGAAAAAGGTGTCTACTATACTATCGTTAATAATGTTCTTACCACCATTGCCGGTGATCTTAATAATGACGGTGGATTTTATGTCACTTCTGACAACGGTTTAGCAGCTGCTGTTGCATTAGTCAGTGGCTCTATTACTAATACTGGTGATCTTTCATTTGACGCTCTTTCCGCAACTGTTGCATCTACTTTTGACTTAGCATCTGTTGGTGCTTTCAGCAACACTGGTAACATGTGGTTTGGTTCCGCTAATGCCATTGCTGCTCCATTTACTGTCACTTCTGTCACCTCATGGCACAATGAAGGTTTGATGTACTTCAAGCAAGGTACTGGTCTTGCATCTCTTGTTACATTGAACCAAGTTATCGGCGATGGATTATTGGAAATTTACAACGACGGTCAAATCTGTTTGGAAAACACTTACTATCTTCAAGTATCTTCCATTAGAGGTAGTGGTTGTATGATTGCCTTAGCTGATGCCTCCATTCAATTACAACTTAGTGTTGCAGACACTTTATTCGCAGTTGACCAAACTCAAACTATTTACCTTGCTGATTCTTCCTCCGAGTTATCATTACTTGGTTTATCAGTTAGTCTTCTTAGTACTCCAACCTATACTGTTGCTGGTTTTGGTAATGGTAACAAGATTATTGTTGATCTTTCATTCACTGGTCACAGTTACGATTCCAGCACTGGTATCTTAACTCTTACTTTCCTTGGATTATTAAACGTTAATTTTGACATAGGTACTGGTTACTCTACATTCGAAACTAACGGCTTACTTGGTGGAGGAACTGAAATTTACGTCAACTACGCCCCACCAAATGAAGCTCCAGCTACTTGTACTTGTGCACCATTCCCAACCATCCCAACCGATCAACCTTCATCAAGTTCTTCTGTTGTTTCTTCAACAACCTATGTTTCCCTGACTGAAAGTTCATCAGCTCCAGCTCCATCATCAGCTCCAGCTCCATCATCAGCTCCAGGTTCTTCATCAGCTCCAGGTTCTTCATCAGCTCCAGCTCCATCATCAGCTCCAGCTCCATCATCAGCTCCAGGTTCTTCATCAGCTCCAGCTCCATCATCAGCTCCAGTTCCATCATCAGCTCCAGTTCCATCATCAGCTCCAGCTCCATCATCAGCTCCAGTTCCATCATCAGCTCCAGTTCCATCATCAGCTCCAGGTACTTCATCAGCTCCAGGTTCTTCATCAGCTCCAGGTTCTTCATCAGCTCCAGGTTCTTCATCAGCTCCAGGTTCTTCATCAGCTCCAGGTTCTTCATCAGCTCCAGGTTCTTCATCAGCTCCAGGGTCTTCATCAGCTCCAGCTCCATCCTTACCAGTTTCTTCTGGCTGGAATGCTACTATTCCATCATCAAGCGAAACATCTGCTTCTGAAACTTCAGCATTAATTACATCTTCTATTCCATCAGCTTCTGAATCTTCAGCATCAATTACATCTTCTGTTCCATCAGCATCTGCTACTTTAGCAAACTGTAAGGTTAACGATGTAACTGTTGCTATTGTCGACTTAGCCACTGGTATTTGTCCATTTAGACTTCCAGTTGGCTTGACTGCTCAATTTGATTTTGTTTCTACCAGTGATTTCTTCGCTCAATTCTACTATGCTGTTGCTGACGGTACTAAGTACTTCACTGACATCACTGAAGAAGGATTGATTATTGACATTCCTGCTTCTTTGGTGTATGGTACTGATGGATCTGATGTTTTACAAGTTATTGCTGATTCCAGTGCACCTGCTAAGAGAGATGTTATGAACAAGAGAGCAACTGCTGAAGAAATTGAAGAATTTGTTGCATACTTGCAAACTCTCGAAGGTAGTGAACTCCCATGTGAAGTTGTTTTGACTGTTGATCTTTACATTGCTGGTGAATCTACCGCTATTGCCACTGCCACCTACGACACTGTAGCTTGCCCAGCAGCCTCCGGTTCCGCTACTGCTACTGGATCTGGCTCATCTACTGGCTCAGCTACTGGATCAGCTACTGGATCTACTTCTTTAGCTCCAATTTCTTCACAAGAAACTTTGACTGCCACTGAAAAGTCTACTACTTCTGTCACTATCACCTCTTGTTCTGACCATAAATGTACTGAAAGCACTGTACCAGCTACTGCAGCAGTTACTACTGAAACTATTAACGGTCAAACCACTGTCTACACTACCTACTGTCCAGTTACTAGTGAAAGTAAAGAATCCACCATCGTTCCAACTACTGAAGGTGAAGTTACTACTATCTCAGCTACTGAAGGTGAAGTTACTGCCACTCCAGCTACTGAAGGTAAAGTTACTGCCACTCCAGCTACTGAAGGTGAAGTTACTGCCACTCCAGCTACTGAAGGTGAAGCTACTACTGCTCCAGTTACCGAAGATGAAGCCACTAATGCTCCAGCTACTGAAGTACCTGTTGCTACAACTGCCGGCACTGAAAGTGCTACTGAAAATGCTACTACCTTTGTTACCTTGTACTCATCGTCTATTGTACAAAGTTCTAGCTCTAGCGCTGTTACTGAATCCACTACTCCAGAAGTTGTTCCATCTGAAGGTGGTGCTTCTTCTTTAAGAACTGGCTACAGCTTACTTTCATCATTATTTGCATTGATTCCATTATTGATCTAAACATGTAAACTACAGATGATTGTTAAAATTAACAATGAATTGCATAATCAATTCATCATTTCGATTCCCCATTTTAAAGATCATTTTAGATTCTTTGAATAACTTTAGTTTTAGTTAATATCCTTTATTTTTCGAGAATAGATAATAATTTTATTAATTATGCTTAGAGTTATCATACTTATCGATGGTAGCTGTATATGTACAACTCCTTTAAATCCTAATTAATATCTGAGTTAATAGTAATTCTTTGTCCAAAAGAGTCAATTTATGTATCGCGTGAGAACGAAATTATTGCGAAACGAAACAATCGTTTCTAAGAAAAGGCTGCAAATTTTAGAGCACCTGTTTATTCATCCAAAGCTATTGTTAATCTACTTAAAGGTATTATAAATTGAAGAGTAAGCAGTCTTTGAGTTGATAATTTAATAATACAACTTAACTAAATTCATAAACATTCAAATATGTTAAATTCAGTACATATATATTGTTAGTATTATATTAGCTTATTAGATTATAGAGAAATTGTTCTTTTCGGGTACAATTGTTTATTGTAATTCGCTCGGAGTAAAATTACTCCTAAAATACATACTAGAAACTACCCTATTTATAGAAAAACTTGGTGACAATATTATAGAAAAATTTTACCTTGATACCGTGCAATTAGCGATGAGCTACCAAGATCTTTCCATGCTTTTGGATGCTATTCCAATATCATACTTTATCATTCAATTCGCCTTATGTCAATGCCGAATAGTTGTAAAGTGGCTCTATTCACTTTAGAGTGAATTTGCATCAATCCAATTTTGTTGCACAAAATTGTGTAGTGCACTAACATTTAACTAGCATAACCAAGATAGCTACATTGTCGTCTTATCAGCTAAATTTAATAATTTCTTTACATTTTATTATAAATTAGGAAAATTTAAACTACACATGTAAAAATGTAACACAGGAAAAGTAAGAATTGTAACATAGAAATATATAGCGAACAAGGAAATAGCAGCTATAAATTTTCTTGCAATTTTTACACTGGTAGTTTAAAGGATAATAGTTTTCAAAGTTGTTATTGAAAACCTCTTTTATTTTCCATTTTTATAATTGAAAAACGAATTTTGAATACTAAAGAAAAATACATGATATTATTCTTTATCTTGATGTTAATAACACAACCTAGAATAGAAAGCTTGAAATGTAGAGAAATGATTTTTTTTAAACATTTAAATGAGTTAACTGGAAAGTAAGATATGGACAAGATACATATTTTCTTCACAATGGGGGGTTTGAGGATTAAAATTTTGACTTATTCCTATCATCTCAAGAGGCTGTTTTATAAATATAAAAGCTAATATGGAGACTTGTTTACAATTTCACGTTATCACGATTTTTCAATAAAATTTCTAATTATTAAACATCATCTGCATCGTCACCTATTGCAATTATATTATAACCCTCAACTAAGTTATTAAAACCCAGCAACATAAGAATATTGATGAGTAAAACGCGGCCATGTGATAGCTCGTAACGAGCGCCTTAGACTATTTCTTCTTGACTAAGGTGAATAAACATAGGAAGTCTTACATTATTGAAGAAAATCTATCAAACACGAATTCAATATATCAAAAAAAAGGTGGAAAACCGTATATAGACCCAATGAAAACACCGAGTACCGTAACAAACGTACCACTGACAATAGAAGCACCAACAAAATTTTCTTCAATTATCTTCTCCAGTAAATGCAGGAGTGTTTACCTTTAATTTTCGTGATAGTAAAATTTGGGTGGTGAACAAGTATTGCTACCATTTCTTCCAACCATTGCTTTGTTCGAGAACAGATCCATGGAAAAAATCCACGCTTACAGATACCTAATAAGTAACGCAAAATGAACCAATATTATTTAACAAGAAATGCACCATACTAGTTGGTCACCATAATGGTTCCGTATAGCTGGATACCTCATAAAAGAGAAGCCGCATTAACTCATGAATATTATAAGTTTCAAATGTGGGTTAGCTGGAGAAGAAGCATTTTTTGCCCTTAAACATCACGTATAAGTATCAGTTCTTTTATTTTTAGGTGTGCTTTCGCATAGTAATTATTTTCAATTCATGTGAATAATTCTACAGCTGCTAAAGAACTCTGCGTAATAAAATACGTTATTTAGATCATAAGAGTACCAGTGACTTGAGTCATGAAAGTAATAGGTCGAATTAATTAATATAGACTCCTCATCCCTAAATGGTGAAGCCTTTGTTGTTTTTCGACAAAAGTAATTAACATAAAGGTTTAAAAAGTATTCATACAATCCTGGAAAATGATTATAATAATTAAAATAACTAGGCCATTGATTTCGATTTGTTACTGGCTCAAATAAGAAATCTCTCTGCTGGATTCAGAAACATTAACAAAAAGAAGCTGGGTGCGAACCTATGTTGTACGCAATCACCAATAATGTAGCGGAAACACAATAGAGATAATAGGCAAACATGAAATTATGCATGACAACATTATCTACATAATATTAAAAGAATGATGCAGTGCAATGCAATGCAATGCAAATAAAATATAGTCTTCGCGCAGCACACATGTCGCAAAATATTACTGATATTAGAGAACCGAAGCCTTCAATATTTTTACTCGCCAGCTCAAAATTATTATATAAATACATCAAAGTTTTTGGGGTCCTTTTACTTCGAAATCCTAAATCATTCGCTCGCTAATTCCAAATATGAAGTTAACCTCCACAATTGCAGGAACTATATTAGCATTGGCTAGTTCAGTATCCTCTTTAACCATTTCTGAGAATACTGTCTATAATAGTCCGATTGGTTTAAACATCGGGGATCTTAATATTGAGGATGGCGCTTACCTTACTATCATCAATAATTTACTTACTACCATTGCTGGTAGTCTTGATAACGCAGGTGGATTCTACGTCACATCTGACAACGGTTTAGCAGCTGCTGTTGCATTAGTCAGTGGCTCTATTACTAATACTGGTGATCTTTCATTCGACGCTCTTTCCGCAACTGTTGCATCTACTTATGACTTAGCATCTATTGGTACTTTCAGCAACACCGGTAACATGTGGTTTGGTTCCGCTAATGCCATTGCTGCTCCATTTACTGTCACTTCTGTCACCTCATGGCACAATGAAGGTTTGATGTACTTCAAACAAGGTACTGGTCTTGCATCACTTGTAACATTGAACCAAGTTGCCGGTGATGGATTATTGGAAATTTACAACGACGGTCAAATCTGTTTGGAAAACACTTACTATCTTCAAGTATCTTCCATTAGAGGTAGTGGTTGTATGATTGCCTTAGCTGATGCCTCCATTCAATTACAACTTAGTGTTGCAGACACTTTATTCTCAGTTGACCAAACTCAAACTATTTACCTTGCTGATTCTTCCTCCGAATTATCATTACTTGGTTTATCAGTTAATCTTCTTAGTACTCCAACCTATACTGTTGCTGGTTTTGGTAATGGTAACAAGATTACTGTTGACACTTCATTCACTGGTTATAGTTACGATTCCAGCACTGGTATCTTAACTCTTAGTTTCCTTGGCCTTTTAGGTGTTGATTTCGATATTGGTCTTGGTTACACTACTTTCCAAACCAACGGCATTTTAGGTGCGGGAACTGAAATTTACGTCAACTACGCCCCACCAAATGTAGCACCAACTACCTGTGCTTGTGCTGACTTCCCAACTATTCCAACCAATGGAGCTAGTAGTTCATCAATTGTATCTTCGGCCACTCCTACAGCATCAGCTTCTGAATCCGCTTCAGCATCAGCTTCTGCTTCTGCTTCTGAATCAGCATCAGCTTCAGCATCAGCTTCTGCTTCTGAATCAGCATCAGCTTCAGCATCAGCTTCTGCTTCTGAATCAGCATCAGCTTCTGAATCCGCTTCAGCATCAGCTTCTGAATCCGCTTCAGCATCAGCTTCTGCTTCTGCTTCTGAATCAGCATCAGCTTCTGCTTCCGTTTCTGAATCAGCATCAGCTTCTGCTTCTGCTTCTGAATCAGCATCAGCTTCTGCTTCCGCTTCTGAATCCGCTTCAGCATCAGCTTCTGCCTCTGAATCAGCATCAGCTTCTGCTTCTGAATCAGCATCAGCTTCTGCTTCCGCTTCTGAATCCGCTTCAGCATCAGCTTCTGCTTCCGTTTCTGAATCCGCTTCAGCATCAGCTTCTGCTTCTGAATCCGCTTCTGAATCAGCTTCAGCATCAGCTTCTGCTTCCGCTTCTGAATCCGCTTCAGCATCAGCTTCTGCTTCTGAATCAGCTTCAGCATCAGCTTCTGCCTCTGAATCAGCATCAGCTTCTGCTTCTGAATCAGCATCAGCATCAGCTTCTGCTTCTGAATCAGCTTCAGCATCAGCTTCTGTTTCTGAATCCGCTTCAGCATCAGCTTCTGCTTCCGCTTCTGAATCAGCATCAGCTTCCGCTTCCGCTTCTGAATCCACTTCTGCTTCTTCATCAGCTCCAGCTCCATCCTTACCAGTTTCTTCTGGCTGGAATGCTACTATTCCATCATCAAGCGAAACATCTGCTTCTGAAACTTCAGCATTAATTACATCTTCTATTCCATCAGCTTCTGAATCTTCAGCATCAATTACATCTTCTGTTCCATCAGCATCTGCTACTTTAGCAAACTGTAAGGTTAACGATGTAACTGTTGCTATTGTCGACTTAGCCACTGGTATTTGTCCATTTAGACTTCCAGTTGGCTTGACTGCTCAATTTGATTTTGTTTCTACCAGTGATTTCTTCGCTCAATTCTACTATGCTGTTGCTGACGGTACTAAGTACTTCACTGACATCACTGAAGAAGGATTGATTATTGACATTCCTGCTTCTTTGGTGTATGGTACTGATGGATCTGATGTTTTACAAGTTATTGCTGATTCCAGTGCACCTGCTAAGAGAGATGTTATGAACAAGAGAGCAACTGCTGAAGAAATTGAAGAATTTGTTGCATACTTGCAAACTCTCGAAGGTAGTGAACTCCCATGTGAAGTTGTTTTGACTGTTGATCTTTACATTGCTGGTGAATCTACCGCTATTGCCACTGCCACCTACGACACTGTAGCTTGCCCAGCAGCCTCCGGTTCGGCCACTGCTACTGGATCTGTTTCAGCTACTGGTACTGGCACATCATCAGAAACCACTACTTATCCATTTACTACATACACCACTTACTTCCCAACCACTTTAAGTAATGGTGCTTCAGTCACTGAAGGCGCTTCCGTCATTGTCACCACAGATTCTGCAGGTAGCTTAACCACTGAAACTAATGTTTTCACTACCGTCTTCCCTGGTGCTACTGGTACCGGCACATCATCAGAAACCACTACTTATCCATTTACTACATACACCACTTACTTCCCAACCACTTTAAGTAATGGTGCTTCAGTCACTGAAGGCGCTTCCGTCATTGTCACCACAGATTCTGCAGGTAGCTTAACCACTGAAACTAATGTTTTCACTACCATCTTCCCTGGTGCTACCGGTATTGCTACTGAAACCGATAAGTCTACTACTGTTGTTACTATCACTTCTTGTTCCGACAACAAGTGTTCTGAAACTATTGTTCCTGCCACTCCAACTCTTACCACAGAAACTAAGAATGGTGAAACCACTGTTTACACCACCTACTGCCCAGTTTCTGGTGTTATAACTGAAACCGATAAGTCTACCACTGTTGTTACTATCACTTCTTGTTCTGACAACAAGTGTTCTGAAACTATTGTTCCTGCCACTCCAACTCTTACTACTGAAACTAAGAATGGTGAAACCACTGTTTACACCACCTACTGCCCAGTTTCTGAAACCGGCGCACCAGCTGCATCTAAGTCTGAAGCAGGAGAAGTTGTTACTGTCACTGAAAATGAAACCACATACGTCAAGACTTTAACTCCTGCTGCTACTGCACCTGAAGCTACTGCACCTGTTGCTACTGGTGAGACTTCCAATGAAGCCACTACACTCACCGAAAATGCTACTACATTCGTCACTGCTGCAACCCCAGTTATTTCTGGTTCAGCATCCGCAAGTTTAGCAGCTACTGTCAGTGTTGCTGACAGCGGAGCAAATTCTATGAAATCAGGTTATTTCTGGGTTTACTCCTTATTGGCTCTTGTTCCATATTTCATGTAACTTAATTTTCAATTTTCTTGATAATGGCTGGTAAGCTTATACCCTTCGATCTCTTTCAGTTTAAATAACTTTTCGGGTTTTCATATTTCTTTCTTCATCATTTATAATTTCAGTAATATAATTTAATATTTAATTTCAATTTAGAGTGATTAATATTTAAAACTTAGTTTAGTTTAAGAGAATGCAGCCAGTTTATTGCTTGAATTGTTTGGAAAATTGGTAAGTAGCAGGTACGAATATTGCGTTACATCTTTTTCACGACTTGCGAAGAATATTATTAGAGATGTAAAGCTGGAAAAGTTGTTTTAGCTCCTTTTCACTGATATAATTGCATATGCTAACGTTTTCGATTATCCTTTCTATAATACATTAGAAAATCATGCATGCATTCTTTGAAGGGCAGACTCCCTGTAAAATGCAAGCTGGCTTTCTCATATGACGCCAATAATCACCACTAAATGCTAAACGAAATACCAAATTTAAATCAGAAATTGGCAAATGTTTTGTTTAGAAAGGGTTTCTTTTCGAATCTTGCTGCACGTAAATTTAGTTTAGTCTTGCATGCAACAATGCCGCAGGGTTTATTCGGGAAGCATGATAAAGTCATGAAAAATTTAAAAAATAACTTTATAATAAAAACACGAGGATGTTTTGGATGCAAGTTCGAATTTGGCATAGTGCAACATTTCTTATATAACACGTATGCAGGCGCATGATGTATAACGTATTATGCAATATGTCATGCCATGCCACTTCTTCTTTAGTAATAGGAACTTTTGCTCTGTTGCAATTTGGTCATAGTGATGGAAAATTTATTTTGCAGGTGAAAATTGCACCAGCTATAAATACTAGGATATTTGCATAATTTAGGTATACTTATTAAATCAGTTGCTTATTTATTGAATCCTGAAATGAAACTAACTTCCACAATAGTTGGTACTTTGCTAGCATTGGCTAGTTCAGTATTCTCTTTAACCATTACTGAGAATACTGTCTATAATAGTCCGATTGGTTTAAACATCGGGGATCTTAATATTGAGGATGGCGCTTACCTTACTATCATCAATAATGTGCTTACTACCATTGCTGGTAGTCTTGATAACGCAGGTGGATTCTACGTCACATCTGACAACGGTTTAGCAGCTGCTGTCGCATTAGTCAGTGGCTCAATTACCAATACTGGTGATCTTTCATTTGACTCTTTATCAGCAAGTGTAGCTTCCACTTATGACTTAGCATCTGTTGGTGCTTTCAGCAACACTGGTAACATGTGGTTTGGTACCGCTAATGCCATTGCTGCTCCATTCACAGTTACTTCTGTCACCTCATGGCAGAATGAAGGTTTGATGTACTTCAAGCAAGGATCTGGTCTTGCATCTCTTGTTACATTGAACCAAGTTGTCGGTAGTGGATTATTGGAAATTTACAACGACGGTCAAATCTGTTTGGAAAACACTTACTATCTTCAAGTATCTTCCATTAGAGGTAGTGGTTGTATGGTTGCCTTAGCTGATGCCACCATTCAATTACAACTCAGTGTTGCAAACACTTTATTCGCAGTTGACCAAACTCAAACTATTTACCTTGCTGATTCTTCCTCCGAGTTATCACTACTTGGTTTATCAGTTAGTGTTCTTACTACTCCAACCATTACTGTTGCTGGTTTTGGTAATGGTAACAAGATAATTGTTGCTACTTCATTCACTGGTTACAGTTATAATTCAAACACTGGTATTTTATCCCTTTCATTCGCTCTTCTCTTGAATGTTAATTTCGATATTGGTCTTGGTTACACTACTTTCCAAACTAACGGCCTATTACGTACGGGAACTCAAATTTATGTATCTTATGCTCCACCTAATGCAGCACCAGCCAACTGTGCTTGCGCACCATTCCCAACCATTCCAACCATTGGAGCAAGTAGTTCATCGATTGTATCCTCATCTACTATTGCTTCATCATCTGTTCCTGCTTCTGAATCTGCTTCCGCTTCTGGATCCGCTTCAGCTTCAGTCTCAGGTTCCGCTTCAGCTTCTGCTTCTGGATCCGCTTCTGAATCCGCTTCAGCTTCTGGATCCGCTTCTGAATCCGCTTCAGCTTCAGCTTCTGGATCCGCTTCTGAATCCGCTTCAGCTTCAGCTTCTGCTTCAGCTTCAGACTCAGGTTCCGCTTCAGCTTCAGCTTCTGAATCCGCTTCTGCTTCTGCTTCAGACTCAGGTTCCGCTTCAGCTTCAGCTTCTGCTTCAGACTCAGGTTCCGCTTCAGCTTCTGCTTCTGGATCTGTTTCAGCTTCAGACTCAGGTTCCGCTTCAGCTTCAGCTTCTGAATCCGCTTCAGCTTCAGCTTCTGAATCCGCTTCAGCTTCAGCTTCTGCTTCAGCTTCAGACTCAGGTTCCGCTTCAGCTTCAGCTTCTGGATCCGCTTCTGAATCCGCTTCAGCCTCAGCTTCAGCTTCAGACTCAGGTTCCGCTTCAGCTTCAGCTTCTGAATCCGCTTCTGCTTCTGTTTCAGACTCAGGTTCCGCTTCAGCTTCTGCTTCTGCTTCAGACTCAGGTTCCGCTTCAGCTTCAGCTTCTGGATCCGCTTCTGAATCCGCTTCAGCCTCAGCTTCAGCTTCAGACTCAGGTTCCGCTTCAGCTTCTGCTTCTGGATCTGCTTCAGCTTCAGACTTAGGTTCCGCTTCAGCTTCAGACTCAGGTTCCGCTTCAGCTTCTGCTTCTGGATCTGTTTCAGCTTCAGACTCAGGTTCCGCTTCAGCTTCAGCTTCTGGATCCGCTTCTGAATCCGCTTCAGCCTCAGCTTCAGCTTCTGCTTCTGGATCCGCTTCAGCTTCAGACTTAGGTTCTGCTTCAGCTTCTGCTTCTGCTTCAGACTCAGGTTCCGCTTCAGCTTCTGCTTCTGGATCTGCTTCAGCTTCAGACTCAGGTTCCGCTTCAGCTTCAGACTCAGGTTCCGCTTCAGCTTCAGCTTCTGGATCCGCTTCAGCTTCTGGATCCGCTTCTGAATCCGCTTCAGCTTCAGCTTCTGGATCTGCTTCAGACTCAGGTTCAGCTTCAGCTTCTGCTTCAGACTCAGGTTCCGCTTCAGCTTCAGCTTCAGCTTCTGGATCCGCTTCAGCTTCTGCTTCTGGATCTGCTTCAGCTTCTGGATCCGCTTCTGAATCCGCTTCAGCTTCAGCTTCTGGATCTGCTTCAGACTCAGGTTCAGCTTCAGCTTCTGCTTCAGACTCAGGATCCGCTTCAGCTTCTGCTTCTGCTTCAGACTCAGGATCCGCTTCTGCTTCTGGATACGCTTCAACTTCAGACTTAGGTTCTGCTTCAGCTTCTGCTTCTGGATCTGCTTCAGCTTCAGACTTAGGTTCTGCTTCAGCTTCTGCTTCTGGATCTGCATCAGCTTCAGACTCAGGTTCCGCTTCTGCTTCTGGATCCGCTTCAGCTTCTGGATCTGCTTCAGCTTCAGACTCAGGTTCCGCTTCTGCTTCTGGATCCGCTTCAGCTTCTGGATCTGCATCATCCGCTACCGCCTTCGGTTCTTCTTCTGGTTCAGCTTCTGCTACTGCTTCAGAATCTGGTTCTGCCTCTGTTACTTCATCTACCCCATCAGGATCTGCTACTTTAGCAAACTGTAAGGTTAACGGTGAAATTATTGCTATTGTCGACTTAGCCACTGGTATTTGTCCATTCAGAGTCCCTGTTGGTTTAGCTGCCTACTTTAATTACATTTCTACCAGTGATCACTCCGCTCAATTCTACTATGCTGTTGCTGACGGTACTAAGTACTTCACTGACATCAGTGAAGATGGATTGACTATTGACATTCCTGCTTCTTTGGTGTACGGTACTGATGGATCTGATGTCTTACAAGTTATTGATGATTCCAGTGCACCTGCTAAGAGAGATGTTATGAACAAGAGAGCAACTGCTGAAGAAATTGAAGAATTTGTTGCATACTTGCAAACTCTCGAAGGTAGTGAACTCCCATGTGAAGTTGTTTTGACTGTTGATCTTTACATTGCTGGTGAATCTACCGCTATTGCCACTGCCACCTACGACACTGTAGCTTGCCCAGCAGCCTCCGGTTCGGCCACTGCTACTGGATCTGTTTCAGCTACTGGTACTGGCACATCATCAGAAACCACTACTTATCCATTTACTACATACACCACTTACTTCCCAACCACTTTAAGTAATGGTGCTTCAGTCACTGAAGGCGCTTCCGTCATTGTCACCACAGATTCTGCAGGTAGCTTAACCACTGAAACTAATGTTTTCACTACCGTCTTCCCTGGTGCTACTGGTACCGGCACATCATCAGAAACCACTACTTATCCATTTACTACATACACCACTTACTTCCCAACCACTTTAAGTAATGGTGCTTCAGTCACTGAAGGCGCTTCCGTCATTGTCACCACAGATTCTGCAGGTAGCTTAACCACTGAAACTAATGTTTTCACTACCGTCTTACCTGGTGCTACTGGTACCGGCACATCATCAGAAACCACTACTTATCCATTTACTACATACACCACTTACTTCCCAACCACTTTAAGTAATGGTGCTTCAGTCACTGAAGGCGCTTCCGTCATTGTCACCACAGATTCTGCAGGTAGCTTAACCACTGAAACTAATGTTTTCACTACCGTCTTCCCTGGTGCTACTGGTACCGGCACATCATCAGAAACCACTACTTATCCATTTACTACATACACCACTTACTTCCCAACCACTTTAAGTAATGGTGCTTCAGTCACTGAAGGCGCTTCCGTCATTGTCACCACAGATTCTGCAGGTAGCTTAACCACTGAAACTAATGTTTTCACTACCGTCTTCCCTGGTGCTACTGGTACCGGCACATCATCAGAAACCACTACTTATCCATTTACTACATACACCACTTACTTCCCAACCACTTTAAGTAATGGTGCTTCAGTCACTGAAGGCGCTTCCGTCATTGTCACCACAGATTCTGCAGGTAGCTTAACCACTGAAACTAATGTTTTCACTACCGTCTTACCTGGTGCTACTGGTACCGGCACATCATCAGAAACCACTACTTATCCATTTACTACATACACCACTTACTTCCCAACCACTTTAAGTAATGGTGCTTCAGTCACTGAAGGCGCTTCCGTCATTGTCACCACAGATTCTGCAGGTAGCTTAACCACTGAAACTAATGTTTTCATTACCGTCTTCCCTGGTGCTACCGGTATTGCTACTGAAACCGATAAGTCTACCACTGTTGTTACTATCACTTCTTGTTCCGACAACAAGTGTTCTGAAACTATTGTTCCTGCCACTCCAACTCTTTCCACACAAACTAAGAATGGCGAAACCACTGTTTACACCACCTACTGCCCAGTTTCTGGTGTTATAACTGAAACCGATAAGTCTACCACTGTTGTTACTATCACTTCTTGTTCCGACAACAAGTGTTCTGAAACTATTGTTCCTGCCACTCCAACTCTTACTACAGAAACTAAGAATGGTGAAACCACTGTTTACACCACCTACTGCCCAGTTTCTGGTGTTATAACTGAAACCGATAAGTCTACCACTGTTGTTACTATCACTTCTTGTTCTGACAACAAGTGTTCTGAAACTATTGTTCCTGCCACTCCAACTCTTACTACTGAAACTAAGAATGGTGAAACCACTGTTTACACCACCTACTGCCCAGTTTCTGAAACCGGCGCACCAGCTGCATCTAAGTCTGAAGCAGGAGAAGTTGTTACTGTCACTGAAAATGAAACCACATACGTCAAGACTTTAACTCCTGCTGCTACTGCACCTGAAGCTACTGCACCTGTTGCTACTGGTGAGACTTCCAATGAAGCCACTACACTCACCGAAAATGCTACTACATTCGTCACTGCTGCAACCCCAGTTATTTCTGGTTCAGCATCCGCAAGTTTAGCAGCTACTGTCAGTGTTGCTGACAGCGGAGCAAATTCTATGAAATCAGGTTATTTCTGGGTTTACTCCTTATTGGCTCTTGTTCCATTTTTCATGTAATTCAATTTTTGATATAGACTGGTAAAGTTTTATACCCAGAAGCATTTCGATCGCTATAAGTGAGAAGAACCTTTGGTTTCTTCTTCAATCCATATTGGCTTTGGTGCAATTTTTTATTTAATTTAATTTTGTATCCTTTTGATACCACTGGTATACCCACGAGCATTTTCCAATTCTTTTATTTTAAAGAACCTATCGTACTTTCATATTTAAACTTCGTTCATAATTTCATTAATATAATTTCGTATTTCAAATATGTATCTTAGAGTGTAATTGCTAACGAACTCTATGATATTTTTTACTAAGCTTATGACTATTACGGTTGTAATGTGCTAACTTCAATGATAAATTAGTTGTAATATTATTTATCAACTTTCTCCATTAAACAGAAATGTGGTTCTAGGGATGTCACTTTAAGCTTCTTGGTTTAGATTTTGGAATTAAAGTTGCTTTATCATTTTACCGACGATTGACAATTTTAAAATACAGTGAGATTAGTTTTAAGATACCATCTAAATCAGAAATAGTCAAGGGTATTGTGTTTTTGAGTGTATACAAAGGGTCACTCTTTGTCGCGTTCTGCATATATCGGGATCGTTATGCATCTTACTTGATTGTACGGGACGCCCGTCACAACGCATATTGATTGCAACTTTATTTTGAAAAACGGCAATTTCTTAGATGCGAGTTCTGTATCTTTGTGAGTAAAATATGATAGGTAGATACTGCATAACATAGCGCGCAAGATTTAGAGTATAATGTTAATGTAGTATGCTATGCCTTGTCTGTCAATTATTACTAACGGGAGTTAACAGGAGTTTAGGCTGTGCTGCGATTATACCAATAACGAGAACTTGGAATTACAGAGGAAAATTGTACAAGGTATAAATACCAAGACATATTTCACCGTCTTTCATTAGTTTCTTCTTCTTCATTAGTTCCTTCTTCTGAGATGAAGCTAACCTCCATAATTGCTAGTACTTTACTAGCATTGGCTAGCTCAGTGTCCTCCTTAACATATTTCTGAGAATTTGTGGAAACAAACATAACTCACTTAGAAATTGGTAGTCCTAGCATTGAAGAGGTTCTTCTATACCATCATTAATAATGTTCTTACCGCCATTGCGGGTGATCTTAATAATGATGGTGGATTTTATGTCACTTCTGACAACGATTTAGCAATTGACCAAGCTCAAGCTATTTACCTTGCTGATTCTTCCTCCGAATTATCATTACTTGGTTTATCTGTTAATCTTCTTAGTACTCCAACCTATACTGTTACTGGTTTTGGTAGTGGTAACAAGATTATTGTTGATCTTTGATTCACTGGTCACAGTTACAATTCCAGAACTGGTATCTTAACTCTTACTTTCCTTGGATTATTAAAAGTTCATTTCGACATAGGTAATGGTTACTCTACATTCGAAACTAACGGCTTACTTGGTGGAGGTACTGAAATTTACGTTGATTATGCGCCACCAAATGAAGATCCAGCTACTTGTGCTTGTTCGCCATTCCCAACTATTCCAACACTGTAACTACAGCTTCATCAATTACTACTTCTTCTGCAATTGCTTCTGCATCTGAACCAGCTTCAGGTTCAGCTACTGGCTCAGACTCTAGCTCCTCTTCTTCTGCATCTGGTTCCTCTTTAGGTTCTGATTCAGGTTCATCTGGTTCTGTTTCCACTGCTGCATCTGGCTCTGCTTTTGCTGCTGCATCTGGTTCTGAATCCACTGCTTCAGCTACCGCCTCTGGCTCAGGTTCTGATTCTGGCTCTGGCCCAGACTCCGGTTCTTCTGCTTACAGTACCACCTCGGATTCTGCCTCATTTTCCTCCATCGCATCTGGAAGCTGGAATGCTTCAACTATTGCATCCGGATCTTCTGTTTCGGGAACAGCTTCTATTCCATCTTTTCCAGCTTCTGGTTCAGGCTCTGGTGAGATTCCGGTTCCTCTACTTCAGCTACTGCCTCTGGATCTGGATCATCCGCTACCTCCGGTTCCGCTTCTGGTTCAGCTTCTACTACTGCTTCAGAATCTGGTTCTGCCTCCGTCACTTCATCTACCCCATCAGGATCTGCTACTTTAGCAAACTGTAAGGTTAACGGTGCAACTATTGCTATTGTCGACTTAGCCACTGGTATTTGTCCATTTAGACTCCCAGTTGGTTCAACTGCTCAATTTGATTTTGTTTCTACCAGCGATTACTCCGCTCAATTCTACTATGCTGTTGCTGACGGTACTAAATACTTCACTGACGTCCCGCTGAAGAAGAATTGACTATTGATATTCTGCTTCTTTGGTGTACGGTACTGATGGAGCTGACGTTTTACAAGGTATTGCTGATTCCAGTGCACCTGCTAAGAGAGATGTTATGAACAAGAGAGCGACTGCTGAAGAAATTGAAAAAATTGTTGAATACTTGGAAATCCTCGAAGGTCATGACCTTCCATGTGAAGTTCTTTTGACTGTTAATCTTTACGTTGCTGGAGAATATACTGTTGTTGCCACAGCTACTTAAGATTGTCCAGCCGCTTCAGGTTCAGGTTCAGGTTCAGGTTCAGTTCTGCTACTGGTTCAAACACATGAAACTCCGGCTTAGCAATTGATTCAGAAACCGCTACTTATCCATTCACAATCTACACTACTCACTTCCCAACCACCTTAAGTAATAGTGCTTCAGTCACTGAATGAGCCTCTGCTGGTAGCTTAACCACTGAAACTAATGTTTTCATTACCGTCTTCCCTGGTGCTACCGGTATTGCTACTGAAACCGATAAGTCTACCACTGTTGTTACTATCACTTCTTGTTCCGACAACAAGTGTTCTGAAACTATTGTTCCTGCCACTCCAACTCTTTCCACACAAACTAAGAATGGCGAAACCACTGTTTACACCACCTACTGCCCAGTTTCTGAAACCGGCGCACCAGCTGCATCTAAGTCTGAAGCAGGAGAAGTTGTTACTGTCACTGAAAATGAAACCACATACGTCAAAACTTTAACTTCATCTCCTGTTGCTACTGCACCTGAAGCTACTAGTGAGATCTCCAATGAAGCTACTATAGTCACTGAAAACGATACCACCTTCGTCACTGCTTTAATCCCAGTTATTTCTGGTTCAACACCCGCAACTGTCAGTGCTGCGAACAGCTAAGCAAACTCTATGAAATCGGGCTATTTCTGGATTTACTCCTTATTGGCTATGATACCATTCTTTACGTAAACTTAACACTTTCCCTTCAACCCTTCTCGGTACCAGCTCTTGCCCCAAAACATTCTAATATTTGGAATCAAATAATCTGACTTTTTTGCATTTCTTAAATATCACTTAATTTCTGTTATAGTCTTTCTTGTCCCATATATAATTCATATTAATAGACAATGTTTATGTTTAAATCACCATTCTTCAACAAAAAGCAGCACTAGCATTTTAAATCATTGGAGGATACAGTTACCACCAACAACAATAGGAAGAAGTTAAAAGTAGCAACAAAAGTGTAGACAAAATTTAAAGTGCGGATTTGGAGAGATTTTGCGGTTGCAAATGACTAAAAACTGAAAGCTACTGAACATAGACTAACATATATAATTAGCCACTAATGATACAGAAGAAGTATATTGGTTGTAGAAGATGAGTATGGATGCTATCTAATACACATCTATTTCGCTACATTGTAGATAATTTTCGTAACAGTATATACTTCATTCATTCATATATCATGTATATCGTACTTCATCTCCTATAAGGCATTTAAATCGCTAGAGATGCTTCAAAATGTTTATCCTGGAGTTCCAGGCTTCTATTACCACTTCATAAACCGTTAGCACATAAGCGTTTGGCAATGGAAGAAATGTTATCAGAGGTTGGAGTTTTATCCAAAACTCTACCCAGCTGGCATGTATTAACTCGTTAGGAAGTAAAATAAAATCATCTTTTTCAGACTTCTCTTCTTTATTAGTTACTTCATTATAGTTAAGCATTGGATGTATCAATATCTGAAGCTTGAAAACGGGTACGAGATATCTTGTTGGTTATGCTAGTTAAATGTTAGTGCACTACACAATTTTGTGCAACAAAATTGGATTGATGCAAGTTCACTCCAAAGTGAATAGAGCCACTTTACAACTATTCGGCATTGACATAAGGCGAATTGAATGATAAAGTATGATATTGGGATAACATCCAATAGCATGGAAAGATCTTGGTAGCTCATTGCTAATTGCACGGTATCAAGGTAAAATTTTTCTATACTATTGTCACCAAGTTTTTCTATAAATAGGGTAGTTTTTAGTATGTATTTTAGGAGTAATTTTACTCCGAGCGAATTACAATAAACAATTGTACCCGAAGAGAACAATTTCTACATAATCGAACATATCTTTTTCTCGCTAATCGCGACATAGCAGCAGCCAAATTATCACCGGCAGAGTCACCCATCACGACCACCCTGTTGAGGTCAACACCAAGCTTTCCACTGTTTTCATAGAGACACTTTATACCAGCATAGCAGTATTCCTTGGGAACAGGAAACCTGACATCGGGTGCGAGTCTGCAGTCAACTGGTAGAAACGAAACCTCAGATTTCTATACGTAGAAACTTGGGGCATTAGCATAATTACTAATGTGACCTGAAATAAAGCCTCCGCCATGAAAGTAAATACCTACAGGGACGATTTTCTATTTTTCTTATTTTCGAACCAATAGAGATCAATTTCTTTACCATCAAAAGATTTTGTCTTATACTTTTGCTGTTCCACAATTGATGGTCTCATATTCCATTGGAAAATTAAAACCTGGAATCAATGAATTCAAAACATCTCTAGCTTTGAAAGGGTCATTCTTATCGAACCCTTTTGTTGGATTACCAGTCTTGCTGAGATTCTGGTACAAGGTGGACATGCAATCGTCGGAAGTGAACATTTTTGCCAGGCTGCGAAAAAGGAGATTACTTCGGGGCGAATGTAGAATCTCCGTAAACCTAGACATCGATACCAATATCTGATCAGAAAAGCGGAAATTAAATGGGGACTGAATTACTACAAGCAGAGCGAAGTGAATAGACATCGGAGGTGATCTCAACTCCGGAAAAGTAGTATACTTTCATCATATATGAACTCCGCATTTTGGAACAATGTGATAGGTGAAAACAGGTGCACTTATTATTATTCTACTAAATGCTTTTCCTTTATGATAGATCTAGAATGTCAACTAATTCTGGGGAAAAAGCAACCCCTCCTTTTTCATGTGTATAAGTTATTGCATGAAAAAGGTTCTGGAAAATAGAATCAAATGTTTTTGTCCGAGAGAAACTACGATTATCGTAGGATTTAGAATCTCCTTTGTAACAATTTACTTCTCAAGCATTCAAACTCTAAGACCTGCCTCTAATATTTAAGGTTACTGAAAGAATCAGGTTCATCTATTTTGATAATAACATGCCTGGGTGAAGCCAGCAGTGCAAGTTACCTCAAACAACTCCAAGGTGTTTTGTAACATTCTACTCTCTCGTAGACAATTTAACAGTCAAGAAAATAAGTCTTCTTTAGAATTCAAATAAATTCCGTTAATATCCGAATTCCCCCCAACTTTAGTGCTTTCGTTGTGCAATATACCACAGAACAGGCTTTAAGTAAAGATGGAGGTGGTTAGTAAGACAGAATGAACAGATATCTTTTGACCAGTACTCCACAGCCATTTATTTTCCTTCTGTTACTATAAAATTCGGAAAAAGAAGATACCAATATTCTTACAAAGGGAAAATACAACTTGTCTCCATTCAGTACCATAGCTATATCCCATCGAAGCCAAGGCGTAAATATATAAATAGTTAGCTTACGTCGGGCTTCGAAAATAGGTTGTGTATCAATTAATAATAAACGAATATGAGTGAAATTAAATACTACGATCTGATTATCATTGGAGCTGGCTTTGGTGGTGTAACTATCTTGCACGAGCTTCGCAAAAAATGTTACAACGTTCATGGGTTCGAATGAGGAACATTTCTTGGTGGTGTATGGCATCTCAGCAGATACTATGGCGCTAGAGTAGGCTCGGAGACACTTGTCTATCAACTGAATATTGACGAGTGTTCTCCATTATTTCTTTCCAAACAAAGATTTCCTGATTGGCGTGAGATTCAGGCTTATTTTAAGCGCATTGATGAAAAATCAATATATCTCGCGACTTCACCATTGAGAGTGAAATAGTTAGATGGGAATGGGCTGACGACGAAAAGTGCTGTTATATTTATGCTGAAGGAAAGGGAAAAGGTATATACAAATGTAAGTATCTTTTGGCATGCATTGGATTTGCATCCAAGAAATTATTCCCAACGGTACCTGATATTCAGAGTTTTGGTGGAGATTGGTTCCATACCGGCGATTGGCCAAAAGACCCTGTCGATTTTACGAATAGGAGAGTTGCTGTCGTGGAAACAGGGGCTTCTGGTGTTCAAGTTATTCAATAAATAGGCGATAAGGTTGGAAGCTTAATTGTATTTCAGCGTACACCCAACTTATGTTTACCTATCCAGTGTAACGATCCAGAAGGAATTGCAAAAGAATAGGTCCAAAAATCTTTCTGAAATTTTAAGGACCTCAGAGATGGGTTTTCTAGGTTCGAATTTAAATTTGATTCTAGAGCAGCTAAAGTCTGCACTTCTGAAGAGGTTATTGAGAAGTTTGATGAGTGTTGGAATGCTGGGGGCTTTCGTTTCTGGCTTGGAAATTTTAACGACAATTTAACGGATAAAGATACCAACCTAATGGAATATAGGTATTGGAAGGAAAAAACACTACCAAGAATCAAAGATGAGAGAAAAAGACAAATTCTTGCACCAGATGTTCCACCGCGATATACTTTTACCAAAGGACCATGTCTAGAATCAAAGTACGTTGAAGTGTACAACCAAGACAATGTTGATATTGTGAATTTGACTCAAACCCCTATTACTGAAATCACAAAGAAAGGAATTAAAACCACAGAAAAGGAGTTTGAATTTGATATCATCGTCCATGGTACTGGATTTGATGCTATCACTGGTGGTTTCTATGATTTAAATTTGTTAGGAAAGAAAGGTATCAAACTTGGAGAGGCATGGGAAAAGGGTACTTACACCTTTTTGGGATTGGTATTGCTGGATTTCCAAACCTTGCTTTCCATATGGGTCATTGGCACCAACGCCCTTCTGAATGGGCCAACCAGTGCAGCCGTTCAAGGGGGAATCTATCGCCAATATGATCGACGATGTGGAAATAAAGAAATTGAACGGTTTCAACCCTACAGAAGAAGCAGTGCGTAACTGGAACTACTATGTTCAAAAAGTGCGAATAAAACCTTACTTCTTCTTACCAAAAGTTGGTATATGGGACATAATAGAGGCGAAGGTGTTGTTGGTCACGAATGTTTAGTTTATGTGAACGGCCTTGCAAACTACATTAAAGAATTGAAGAAAGAAGTTTCAGCAAATTACACCAATTTCAATTACTTTTAAAATATTATTACCCTATATAGGTACTTAACTTTGTTTATCTCTTCCAACATATTTTTCTATTCATCATTTAATATGAAAGTTTATTTTAAATCATCTAAGTAACCTTAGAAATGATTATACGATGTCAGTTCCAGCAATTTTGGGATGTCACTTAGGTTATACAGAACCAATGAATGCATTTGGTGAGATGAACTCCCCCCTGTGCTCAAGGTATTCTTGAATATGTTTGGCAAATTTGTTTGAGTCTAAACCTATTTCCTAAGGTTCCTGAAGATGATGCCATATCTTCTTACATATACGATCAATTTTCTACATAGTTGTTCACTCTCTGGGGTTAATTCAACTTAAGAATGTTCACTCTCTGGGGTTAATTCAACTTAAGAAGGCTATCAAAGCTTGAATCTGATCATATCTTTGCAATGATTATTAATTGTATTCGGCAAATGACATTAAGGGTAACTCCGAATATGTCATAATATCGCCGAAATTGAAAAATATGCGTGGCGCCTGTAATACAGCATTATTATGGTTGCTTCTGTCTAACTGCGGATTTATGAAAGCGGCCTTATCAAAAAACTATTTTTCGCTAGATAGTATTTATGTAGCATACTAATACAAGGATAACAATACCTGATGTGTTTAATTGGCTAAGATTTGATATGATATTATTCCTGATTGCGAAATAAACAATAATAACTAGTAATGGTTATAAGTGGATTTGTATAGAACTCAGTTATTTCCGGTCGCCATCATGTAGATTCGACTATACTCTGTGGCAATAATGAATACTGAAATCACTAATACGGAGATAAGCTGATCCTATAACTATTTAAGTAGCAATTCTGCTAGCTATTTCAACTCAGTTATATTCATTTAGCAGTAGTTGTTTGTTTAACAATAGTAATGGCTGAAACAGTTTTTGTGTCTGGTGCTACAGGCTTTATTGCTCAACATATTATCAAGCAATTGATCGAATCTAACTACAATGTTGTTGGAGCAGTAAGAAATGCTGAAAAGGGTGAAATTTTAAAGAGGCATTTGGGATCCGATAAATTTCAGTACGAAATTGTCGAGGATTTAGCAAAGGAGGGTGTTTTTGATAAACCGTTAGAAAAACACCCTGAAGCAACTATTTTTCTTCATACTGCTTCTCCTGTTGTATTTGGTGGTGATGACCCTGAGAAAGATTTATTGCTTCCTGCAATTAATGGGACTAAGGGAGTTTTGAATGCAATTAAAGAATATGCACCACAAATTAAGAAAGTTGTTATAACTTCTTCATATGCAGCTATTAACGCTTCAGTAAGTCCCCGTGCTATCAAAAGTGGTACAGTAACCGAGGAGACGTGGACAGATTTGACATACGAAGAGGCGCTTTTGAACCATATAACAGCGTATGCGGGATCTAAGACATTTGCTGAAAAGGCAGCTTGGGATTTCTATAAGAAAGAAAATCCAAGTTTCACTTTATCTGTTGTTAATCCAGTATATGTGTTTGGTCCCCAAGCTTTTGATGAATCTGCGAAGGGTGATTTGAACTTTTCTGCTGACTTGGTGACTTCTTTTCTTAAGTTAACTCCAAAAGACGTGGTTCCAAGCATGATCGGCTCCTTCATTGATGTTCGTGATGTAGCAAAAGCACATATTGTTGCTTTTACATCTAAGGAAGCTATAGGTAAAAGATTGGTTGTTTTGTCTAATGAGTTTAATCAACAAACAGTTCTTGATGTTTTACGAGAGCAATTTCCTGAACTTCGTGACAACCTTCCAATTGGTGACCCAAGTAACACTAAAGTGGAACTCCCCGTGAAAGATGATACTAGCTTCACTAAAAAGGTGTTAGGATTTAAGTATATCGATATTAAGACATCTATTTACGATACTGTGAAACAGTATTTAGATGTAAACAAATGATATAATAAATGTTGAATATTTGGATTAGAAGGTAATTTTGAGGACTGCTTAATGTTTAGATGTTTTTGGGGTGTTTAAATTGCTGATATTTACTATAGTATTATAGCTAAATACGTAATACTACAATTGGTTGACATGAAAAAATATTTGTCACTCTGAGTGAGAACAATGGAACTTTTGATAATTTCGTGAAATGTCCCATTGCTATTTCTGTAGAGAATGAATATACGATTTTAATGATGAAGTGTTAGATTGCAAAATTTAAAAAATTGAAGATAGCCACAGCTAAACAGTTTTTATATCAGACAAAATTAGTAGACTTATTTCACTATTATAAGCCATTCTGTAAATTCATATCTACAATCATATGTTCGGACAATTACTATCTACATTGTAAATCTTAAATCAGTAGTTGATTAAGATAATTGGAATAGATTTTGTGTAACTTGTCGTGCAAGAAAGTTTTTATCAGAAATTTCAATATCAGATACACAACTATTTCGTAATAGTTCTATAGAAGTAAAGATGAGTGTAAGACTATTATACCACCGACTTCCACTTCTGAGGCCACTAATTAATAGGGTATCGATTGGTATTAGGTTTAAATCCAACTTGCCAGACGATATTCGTCTGAAAAATGACCTACCTTCGCAAGGTGAATGGAAACACATAAAGCAACATATACCTGGGGAATCCGTCCAGACCAATGATTTGAAGTCTAGAATTCCTAAGTTTCCCTTGACCAAGGAAATAGTTCCTACTTTACTACCTAGACCTGGTGTTCCGCAAGTTGGACCAAAATATACATTTCGCCAGGTGATCCAGATTCTCAAGAACAAGACAAAACCAGAATTGATATATGAGGCCGAACCACACAAATTGTACTTCTTGGGGTGCTTCTGCTGTGCAGTTGTTTTTACTGCTTATGGGTTAGTCTTATTGGAATACGCATTTTTCCAAGCTAATAAGGATTACGAAGAAAATGAATATGAGCTTACGGAACCAGTTCGTAAGAGAGAATGGCTTATCTCTTTACTTAAATACTCAGTTCTTAGTGGTGTTATGTTTGCCGCTGCATTCGGTTTTGGAAAGTTCCCAACAAGATTAGTCCGTCGTATGTGGTACTTGCCAGGTCCAGTGGAACACATTCAATTCACCACTTACCCATTACTTCCTGGAAGACCTACTCCTGTGATTACCATGCCACTTTCCAATATTGTTCGTAAGCATACTAGCAGAGTATGGACAGGTAAAGGTTTCTATGGGACTGCCGATAACTCTTTATTCTTCTTTGTGTTGAAAGAGGCAGATAAGAATAAGAATTGGATTGTTGACAGAAAAGGATTTTTCTGGTCTGACGGAAGGGTCTTTGATTTCTTATTTGGTAAAGAATCTTTGGCAGAAGCAGAGGCTGGTATACCTTACGATGAGCAAATTGGTATTATTAACAGAGGAGTTCAGAAAAAGAGAAAGGAGTTACGTGCCAAACATGGTATATTCTATAAATGGAAAATCCAATCTCAAGACATGAAAAATGACATTAAATCAGCAACATCATATGTAAAGACTTTGGGAAAAGGCTCCTCCACTAAGAGTGCTGGGTCTATTAAGGGTCCTTCCGAAAAGGAAAAGTAGATCTATTATTTTAACTTGTAAATAGACCAAAATTAGATTATGTAACCTGTAAATTTTAAGAAACCTGGAAGGTTCTAAAATATTGAATATATAAAAACGAAACCCGAAACTCTGCTGGAAATTAATCTTGAGCAGACTTATTGTGGCAATACCAAAGTAACAGTGGTATCCATGAATACAATTCGAAAATAGGTTTGCAAAGTTTTTAAATCACAACCTGAAGGGAGAGCTATGTCATACACGGGGACGTCTTTTACAAGATGCCCCATAGGAGTCACTATTAGAAAACCTGGAGAAAGATGGATACTCTGGATAGCATTTTTTAGAGAATATTGAGTAGAATCAGTTTCATAACCTATGCTATTTTCTGCCTGTTCTTCGGGCTCATCATATCTTGTGATTATTACATATTTGGTTGGTTCGTACTGGTGATTGCTAATACCAATCGTAAGAACATCGTCTTCTTTGTAACGCGATATGTGCGATGCCTCAAATTGCATTATTTATGGCGATATTTTGCAACTTCTGGATATCTTGATAACTGTCTAACCATTCACCATCTCTCTAGTGGGATAAGGCAGATGATATCAATCACGTGCATAAATTTCCTCATTGCCCCCTCCACCCTCCACTGGTCGAATTCCCCAAAACAACTGTTGTTTTGACAATAACACCTAGCCACTGACGACATTAACCGGATTGTTAAAAGGACTCCTGCACCCTATATGTTTCTTGAAGAACACCCTCGGAACTCTGCGAAACACCCTGGACACCGGATGCTAGGTCATGCAGCCTTCGCACCCACCCAGCAACGCGAATGTGTTGGTTTTGGTTGGTGCGGGCGTGTGTCATTTGCACCTCTACACCACAACGTACCACGCCAAAATCGCTGTGTTCCTGCACACATATACCTCGAAATACCACCGGAGCAACAATTGATGCGGTTACCCTGCCCTTTGCTTATTAAGAATTTGGCGTTCGACGTCCATTGCGACAAATAGATGTTGCCACCCTTTCAATTCGAGCCCCCCTTATCTTGAATTCCATAGTTAGGAATTATAAGGAATTATTATCTTTCATTCATTAACGTTTTTTTACCGAAGAAACTGTATTTGCATATATATTCTTTTGTTCTTTTTGACAGAATTAAGAGAATTATATATCTAATAACAGTAGAAAGTTGTATCATAGCAAAAAGAGGTAACCTTAATTGGAAAATACCCAGAAACAAACAGGATTAGAGTGTGAAATTTCAACGGTGAGATTGGAAGTACACTTGTTAATAAAAACTATACAAAACTACAGGTTGTGTGTTATATACCCATAGACATACTTAGATAACTGGGTATACAAGCTGTTAAGTATTGTAGCAGTTGAGAGTTGTAAGCGGATAGAAAATATATGCGGATTGAGATGGCTGCAAGCTTAGACGACATGAAGTTTCAGCAAAAGAGAAAAATCAACGAGTTGGAGGACATAACAAACAACAACAGATATCATGGGAAGAAATCTAAGGTGAGCAAGCGTAAGGGTTACTTTAAAAGTGACGATGAAGGAAGCCAAAAGATACCTGACCATCCTCAACAGCAACGGTCACCGTCGCCCTCCGAAGCGTCAGCTTCAAGTCCACCAGCGATACGAGCCAAGTCTGTGCTGTTCGATTTTTCTAATGACAAAGCCTATGGGAGTTCACCCTTATTAACCCCAAAAAATGACGATGACGATTTTGATGAGGATGACGTAGGAATAGAAGCAAACTCAAAGCACGAAGGTGTAAGGAATCTCACAGAAAACCTGGACTACATTGCACTTACATCATCATTGCGTTTACTACGTAATTCAAAGAATACAATAGAAAATGATATATCTAGGCTTTCTAACTTGCAAGAAAATTATTCTAGTTGTGATGATAAAGATATACTTATTGACTTCTTTATGAAGTTAATTAATAATGAAATGGATTTACCGAAGCCACATAAGGTTATAAATAGCCCAATGGTTGATTGGACAAGATATCATTCTGGCTTAAAAAATGTTAATAAGGATCTTGAAAATAATAAAAGTGAAGGGAACTTATTATTTAAAACTTTGAATTTATTTGATTCCAAATAAGTTTTGTTTTAATTGTACTGTTTTGTTTTGTTTATGATCAATGTTATACGAAAAGAGTATTTTGGTAATGTTTTATGATCAGAAATTCAATTTTATGATAAGTCGGAGGACCGAGAAACATATATAGAGAGAGTTTATTTTTTCACATTAACTTTTTACATTTGGCATGTTCTTTGTATTTATGATTGGTTGATTCTCGTGTTTCCTTTATTTTGTTGGGAGTGTTTAGTGGTTTGAATTTTAATGATTTGTTTATTTCTTTAATCACTGTTTAAGAAAAAATAATTTTATAGTTGTATGGGTTCGCTTTTTTTAATGATTTTTATGGTATAGTTATCTTTTTTTTTTAAATTGTATTGTAGTTATTCGTTTCAATTTTTTTTATTCATTGTGGTTTAAATTTGTATATATAAAAATATAAAATTTCGTTCATCTAGCAACATTCACTTGTATTAAGGATAAATATATAAAATTCCAACATATATATAGAACATCTGAACATAACACATTAATCACTATCAAAATTACTTAGTAGTTGAATTCTCGGTAGCAATCTTCTTTGGAGTCTCTTCTGTTTGGGCTGGGTGGTCTTCATCTTCACTGTCAGTTACTAAAAATGCATCAGAGTCGACTGGAACGTCGGAATTTAACGGTTGCCATTTTCTAGCTTGAGAAAAAGTATCGGATTGATCGCTAACAGGTTCAATTTCAGTACCACTACTTTGGTTTGGTTTACGGGAAGGTAAAGCAGGTGGTGAAGATTCTGTATTGTTTGATAAATTGATTTTATGGAAATCATTATCAATAATTTCAGGGTCTTCGTCAAATTTACTAGTCTTTTTTGCATTAAAAGAGGAACCACCCAAAGCACCAAAAAGCTTTGGATTTTGTTTAGATGGGTTATCATTTTCCAGAAACTTTTTGGCAATACCACTAACCCATCCATTTAATGTCGTTCTTGCTTCTTCCAATCCTTGAGAAAATGTTTCCTTTATTTGACCAAATTCGTCTGGACTATCGTCATCATATTCATGAGGTCTGTTTCTGCTTTCTTTCTGTGCTTCGTGGTTTCTTCTTCTTCTTCTTCTATTTTCCTCTTCGAATTCCTTTTGTAATTGTCTAGCCAAAAGCTCGTCATCAGTTGTAGAGGCATTGTTCCCAACAGGTTGGGACCTTATTTGGCGCTGTTCTGAAACTGTAACATCTGGTATTTCTGGTTCAAATGTAGGGTCTGAAAGGTATAACAATGCATTGAAAGCAGGATCCAAAACACCCTGTGATGCTACCAAAATTGCGGTGATAATCTTGTCATCTGTGTCAGGGAATGCAGATTTAAGCTCCTCTTTCAACTTGGTGATAGGAGATACCGGTCTCTTTGGAGGCGCAGGAGGTGCTTCTTCCTCGTTTTCTTCCTTCTTGTTATCTGTCGATTTTGATTCTTCATTCTCTCCTGAGGTTGCTTCTTCTTTTTCTTCCGGTTTCTTGTTTCCTGTCCTGTCTGTTACTTCATCAGTAAAGTCAATTGGTTCTGACGATACAACATTCAAACTTTCTAACCTATTTTCTTCCTTAGCCATATTTTCTTTACTAATTTTATATGATAATACCTATAATGAATCCATCCGTAACGCTTAAGTTTAGTGTGATATTGGTACGCAGCAGTATGTACTTTACTTAAACCAGCGTAATATTTGGACTGGAAATTCTCATCACTATAAAGCCGTTAAGAAAATATTTGTATTTAGTGTTTTTTACTTTTTCTTTGATAGTATTTTAATTTAACTCCGAAAATTTGCTAGAGCTTTATATTACATTCTCTATTAATATAAAGTGTGGACAGCGGAGGCAAAACAAATCCAGTGCTTATAATTTAAATTTGACCTTTCCGGGTTGAAGTTTTTTTGTGTTCATGACTACAGTCATTGAATATATAAATTATAAGTTCTACATTGTAGTAATTCAGCCATGTAGATGTTTGAAGAGCCCAGTAGCGATCACTTTTCCAATTATTCCTCTACAGCGTTGCTGGTATTTCCTATTTGTTGGGGACAGAAAGTAGTGAATAACTGAATTATTCTTCATCTTCTCCAACTAGAACTTCTTTCTAAGATGATCTACAATTTTGTACGATTTAGTTCGTTCTCAGATAATATAAATATTAATTTATGTGGTGGATACATATAAAAGTGACATACAAAAAGTGTGAATTTAAAATGTAAAATGTTAAATATGATGAATGTACTGATCTGAACCGTTTACTGTGTCTTGTTCATAGTTTTAAATTGGATTCCATAAAATTTTCTACGAAATTCAACTCTGGGAATAATCAAAACAATCAAATCTAGGACAATAAAGGTTTAATTCTGTCTTCAATGATTTACAACTCTTTCTCAATTTTTCGAAAAAATATCAGACTTGAACTCCTTCTAATTGCCAGAAGCTAATGCTAGTTTTTTTAAATCTAATTTAATTCGGCCCTTCTCTTTTCTTTGGCTTCCTTTAATTCTTTTTGTCTTCTGATGTAATCTAAGTTTTCACATTCTTCCCATGAGTGTTTGTCGTGTTTACAGTCAACGGATGAGTTGGCAGATTGTCTAATAAGACAAGTTTGGTAAAGAGCAAAGTAAGCTGCACATCTATCTCTCCAACGTAATGGGACTTTGTATTTCTGTAAATCTTCTTCAGATACTTTATTCAGTTAGTAACATTCTAACATTTCTAATATAATTTTTACTTACGAAGTGGTGGAAACTCAGTGACAGACATGATTAACGAGGAGTAAGTAACTAATTAATCCAATTTCTTAAAAACAAGTTCAAGTGAATTAACGAAATATTCATCAATCTTTGTAAGCCAATGAAAACTGTTACAAACTTCGTGACTTTTATATACAGGTCTCCCTTTTTAAAACCATTAGATATTTAAGGGTATAATAGACAGTAAAGGAAAGATACTGGGCTTTTACAGTCAAACTTTTGATATTATATATATATTACGTAGCTAATACTTTCCAATAAGAATCCAATACAAAACTAACACCAAAATTTATGACAAAAAAATGAATAGAAAGTAATGTAAATGTAGAATCCAAATTTATCTCCCATAGATAATTAATTATACCAACCTAATTAATATGCAAATTTCCTGGTTACCTTTTGTTAACCAAATAGAATCCAATACCGAAACGTATTAAACGAATTTAAAATTGTTAATATAATCTCATACATCATGGGGGGGAACAAATTTCAATATAGTGAAGTAAGTCAGCTAATGGAGTTTTAGGAGCGGAAGTACGTTCACACTTCCAAAGTAATCAAAATGATCTAGGTAAAATAAATATGTTATAGTAATAAATGCAGTTTTCCATTTTTGTTGGAGACGTTGAAAAAAAATTGTTCAAATTAGATAAAAATCCATCTTTATACTTATTTAAAATAAGAAATGCTCTAGTAAATTGAAGCACTTCAATTCAGTGATTTTTGTGGTTGTCAAGTCTCTCCTTCAAAGACATGTATTGGCATTTGTAGAATTCATCCTTAGTTTGGTAACAGAAGGAAGTACCCTTATTAAGACACTTATAGTAGTTGATTAAGTGAGCAGCACATTTATCTCTGTTTAAGAAAGGAACATCATAGTCGTCTAATTCTTTTTGAGATGCTAAATTAAGTTAGTAACTCAACGTTAACGATAAATGAAACTCATTAGGTACATACGAATTGGTGGATATTCATAACTTTCGGAGTGGGCAGTCATCTTTTCGTTAAGCAGTCGCTAATATTCAAAATAGTAATCTAAATCTACCACTTAGGTAACTAGTCTACTGTATTGTTGTAAGTAAAATTAACTAAACATAATTGGTGGTGTAAAATTTCCATATTGATAATATATTATGTAATCGATTACATTACACAAAACCAAAAAATATAAGCAAAAAATAAACTGCCGGTCCCAGGAATCGAACCTGGGTTTGTTCGGCCACAACGAACTGTACTAACCACTATACGAGACCGGCTACTTGTTGTGTTTTCTTGACTTAGAAAAACACATAACATTCATTCACAATTATATTTTTACGTATATATTCCATGCAATTACTCGACAAGAACTCATATTTTTAGATAGATAGTAAGTTATGAAAGGCTAGCAGTATCAATTTTATTGGAATATATCATAAAAGTCCTGATTTTTTATCCTAGTAGTGGCTATAGGTTTACGCTTCAGAAGGTGGATTGTTAAAAACTATCAAAAGCCACTAGATAAATAAGAAGGAAGAATTAAGGAGAATAAGCAACAGAAATAGTAGTATCTGTAGATAATACTACTAATATGTTAACATGTTAAAGAGTCCACAAGAATGGTGGAAGAAAAGCATGTTGGAAAAACTACCAAGTTCGGATCCGGTATCCTTGCAGGTGTTAAATAACCTTAATATGTATATTTTAAATACTGATATAGATATTTAGTGTAGAGATGATTAATCTTTGGGCCATATCCAAATTTCTAAAGAAAATTGGTGTATCTAAGTTAAATTATCATATTATCTCTTAAAACTTGTCTAGGTTTAGCATATGTCCATTATCTGTTTTTTAATATTGTCTAAGTTCTAAATACTCACCACATCTGTTGATTCGTGATTTAAAGGAATCTTTCAGGGCATTTTTTGATTGCTTCATGAGGATTTGCCAAATATTGTAGCCATAAAATATATTGATGCTTATACATATTTGATTTAACTTAAATTACGGCATGTTTTTTCAAGGCAAATTCAACCGATTCAAATACATTGTCATGAACACCTGCGGTTGGTCTTGCAATAATGTTATCCCAATCCTCGTCTTGGTAGACACCTGTTCTAAGCAATAATGATTCCCATCCATGATCGTTAGCCCCCTTGATGTCAGAAGCTGGGTTATCGCCAACCATGTAAATCTTTTCAAAAGGGGTTGATATTGGACCCAAACCTAGATCTGGAATTACTTGATACAAATCATTAGTTTTATCGTTAATCAATTTCTCACGCCAGTCAATCAACACATGATGAGCGAAATCATATTGTACCTTGAATGGTTTCCCAAGAATGGTGGATTGTAAGTTCTGTTCGGGCCCCAATTGATTTAACTCTCTATACAAGCTTTCAATCATGATTCTCACAGCACCCTGTCCAAACCTTGGGAGATTATAATCATTTGCCCAAAGAAAATCATTATTACTAAATACAATGGGAACTGAAGGTATTTCTTTGTTAGCTGATTCACTGAGTTTTCTCTTTGTCCCAATTAACCCACCCTGTGAATTAAGCACGTCCAAAATAATTTGGACATCAGTTCCCATATCTCTTGGATCATTGAAAACCAATACAGAATCTATGGGTTTTTCTATATTTAATTGTTCTAACTCTAATCCCTGTTTCTCTAATGCTTCTTTGTTGTAACGATGATGTGGTGAGGCAGCTGGAAAGTTCCTGATGATATCCACTGGCAAAAGTACGTCCTTAAACCCATAATCAAGAGCACAGTATCTAGCTTTATCCTCGGGACCCCCAACTACCAAAACTCTATCAAACTTATTTTGTTTGGCGAATACCTTCATTGGAGTATGACTTTGAACAAGCTGTAATGGTGAAAGAGGCACGTTGAGCTCTGCACTAAGAAACTCAACACGTTGTTTTTCTGTAATTCCTCCTCCATTTGTCAACAATATAAAGGGGACCTTACGTTTATTCAATAATTCTAATGCTGGTCTAGCAGAAGGGATAGCCTTAGATCCCCTTAGAAGCACACCATCAATATCAAATACAAATGCAATTTCAGACCGCAGTTTCCTAACGGAAGTTTGGAAAAGACTACGTTTAAATAAAAACTGCATTCCTTTCATTGTCAGGTTTGAAATTAACATCATTGTAGTGTTGTGTTGATCACAATTGCCGAGTTAATTACCATAATCTTATCTTTCGAAAGTCTGGAGGATAAGTTTGTAACACAAAATCAGAAATAAAGATGCAAAAGAAGTAGCCGAAAGAGCTTTTAGTATGTAACACGGAAGGTGAAGTAAGTAAGTTATCCAAAGGAATTAAAGATTAGAAGAAAGAAAATATGTATCAGATAATGAATTGAAATTGTAGCTTTTATGGCAAAATCTATGATGCTATTTAGACATTTCCTACTAGATACAATATATTAGGTCACTAGAATGAAGTCAATGTTCTTACTTGTACATCTACATATTTCACTTTTCAAAGATTAATGCAATAGTATTAAATAAATAATTATATATTTACATATAAAGTTGAGCGATTCAGGAATCTGATTATACTTTCTCCAAACGACCAAAATCTGTGGTTAATGGAGAGCTTCCTTCGGCCATACCAGATGTCATTGCAAGTAAAGGCTTGATACTTTCAATATTTGCACTTGTACATCCTTCTTCGATAACCCAGGGGGTAGCAGTGTAATCCTTCTTGGTAATAATTTCACACGCATAACCGGTTACCAACAATCCTGGTGGTCTTGATCCACAGGCTTCGACTGCTTGAGCAACATTAGCTAAAGTTGTTCTAACCACTCTTTGGTCAGGACAGGAAGCTCTCTCTATAATAGCAACTGGTAATTGCGGATCCCATTCTTTATCTTCAATAAGCTTAGGGATCAAGTCTACGACTCTGTGTAATGCCATCAAGAACACTGTGGTTCTTGACGGTACAAAATCTGGTAATTTTGGAAGTGTACCACGACGGCCTGTACCAGTACAGATCAATACTTGATCGGCCACTTCACGATGGGTGGCAGGAATCGAAGCCAACACAGGAGCTGCTAAGGCAGATGTAATACCTGGTAAGACATTTGGCACGAACCCATGTTTGGCAAAGAAGTTGTATTCTTCACCACCACGGCCAAAAATATAAGGATCACCTTGCTTAAGCCTAATAACCTTTTCTCCTCTGAGCAAGCTTTCTAATCCCATAGAAAGTAATTCTTCTTGAGCCTTTTCAGCATTACCTGGAAATTTACGTGCAATAAATAACTTTGTTCTCTTTTGGGGTATCAAGTCTAAGACTTGTTGTGGCACTAATTTGTCAGCTAAGACCAAATCTGCAGAATATATCTCTTGCAAAGCACCTAAAGTCAAGAGAGAAACCGATCCTGGTCCCGATCCAATCAAGGAAATAGTTCCCCTCTTAGAAGTGTTCTCTATCTTAAGTTCTTCAGCTTTAGATTGTTTATGATCTTGGTATGCGTTTGTGAGATCATCGAGTGAGATATCAGCTAATTTAGATAAGGGGAAATATTCCACAATTTGAGATAACCATCTTGTTCTTTGCAGCTTCCTTTGCTCCTTGCTCATGTTAAACTCCTCCACCAACGAATTCAATTTGCTGGTATTGATGGCATCATCATCGTGCTCGCCGATCCTATCTTCATCATGCTGTATGTTTTCCAACTCCTTTTTGTCTTCTTCCTGTATCCTCCGTCTCAAATCACCTACTTTGTTGCAAATATCTCCAATGTTTGCAGGCAATGTGTTGACTAGCTCTCGTTTTATTCTTGAAGCCAACTTACAACCTTTACCAGAAGTAGTGACACCCATCTGGAAATCGCCTGCGTTGTACAGGGACAACAACGTAAAAGTACAGTATTCTGGCGAATCTGATGTATTTATTGGAATTCTTAACCTTCTGCATTCGTTATATATCGTTCGTTTCAATGTCTCTTGAGAAACAGGAAGAGTCACAAATACCTTATCAACGACACCGTTGACCTCATCTCTGCCCTCTCGGCTCAAATCCTCTACCTCAAACAGCTTCTGCACCCACTTCAACTTTCCTTCGTCAATTAGCGCTCTTATAGCCCCGGGAAATCCATCTATATCACATGGTGCAATAAGTATCGGTGTTGCCCCAGACTCTATAATTCCGTTGATTCTGAACACAGCTGCGTTGGAGACACCCACCACAATGTGCCTTTCATCCTGACAGTTCCAGGACGCTAATAAGTTCGTCATATTGTCTCAATTTGTCCTAAAGAACTCTGTTATAACAAGAATATGAAGCAGAATTCTATATAAAATTGCAACTTTTAAGCCCTACTCAAACCAATTGATCAGAAATATTTCATTACTCAATATCACGTGAATTTATCAAAATTTTACATACAGGATAGCGAATTTTCCAATCTCATCTGACATTCTATAATATACTTGAAAAATTGACTCCATCGGGACTTTACGTGTATATTAACCGGAGTAGTGATGGCACCAAAAAGACATTTGGGGTTGGGAAAGGCCGCTAAGCTGAAAAAGCAAAAGACTGAGGATGTTTCCACTGAGGAACAGGAAGTACCACAAGCTAGCAATGAACTTACGGTGGAATTGAATGAAGAAGTCGATGCTGACGATGAGGTCGCTCAATTGAAGGCATTGTGGAACACACACACCAAGTCGGAGAAGGATAACGAATTGGTGGTCAATGGTATAGTGCACGAGTGTGATAGACTATTGAGAAACGCTAAGAAGGACGACCAGGGAAGTGCAGAATTGCCAGATTACTTCCATTCGGTGTATGCTTTGGCTTTGGCTGATTTGGCACTCTTCCATGCTGAGGAAAACAGCAAGGTGAATGAATTCTTTGATGCTGCATTGGAGAGAATTGAGTTCGGATTGAAGGCACACCCTGGATCCGTTGATATTTTGTTCGCTAAGAGTAGGATTTTGCTTAATAGAATCCCATTGCAATTTATCTCTCAATTGAGTGTAGATTCCGTTGTTAATGACAAAATCCCTAAGATCAGAAAGCTCTTGGACGAGTCCTTGGAGGTATACGAGGCTGCTGAAAGGGAAGCCGAACGTGTTGAAAAGTACGACAATTTCGATGGTGCTACGTTGGAAATTTTGGAAGCCCTTGACGACTTATTGGATATTGTTGATAACTTTGGTAAAAACACCATGGAAGGCGAGGCCAGTGATGACGAAGACGACGAAGAAGTAAAGGATGTTGAATTACTGAAAAAGCATCCATTGCACGGCATTAGAGACACTGACAAGTACAACCAATGGTGGAGAGATCACATCTTAAAGTTATTGGAGTATGTTGACAAAGAGCTTGAAAATTTGAACATTGATTACAAGGAACAGAAAGAAGACGAACACCCATTGTTACCAGTCCGTAGAGACGTCTGTAAGAGAATTGGTCAATCGTATTTACAAGAAGCTGAAATCCCTTCATCTGTGTTTACTACATTGACTTATGACGACACTGCCGAAGGATTGGAAGAACTCCAAGGATTAACTCGTTCGGATGCTCAAAAAATTGCCCAAGAACTTTTTGGAACTGCATTGAAGTACTTGAAAATGGCAGAGGACAAGGAGGAACCAGAAACTTGGGTCAATGTTGCTGAAGCCATCATTTCGTTGGCCAACTTGCACGAGTTGGAAAGTGAAGAGCAAGAGTCTCTTTACAAAGAGGCTGAGAGAATCTTGACTAGAGCAAATAAGGTTACTAATGGTAAATACGAAGAAGCATTGGAAAATTTACTTGGATGAATATATTATCTATGAACGATATAAATACACAGAATAACATTAAATATTAACGAAAATTAAAAGTGTCGAACTGAAAGGGCTAAAACATAAAATATTAATGACATTATCATGATCACTCATCAAACTCATAAGAAGTGGACTGTAACATAATAAAAAGGGGTCAACACAGAAACAAAGTCTCATACATTGCTTGCTATGGTGCTTTCGCTCTGGAGCTTCATGGCATTTCTCTCGTGAGCATTATCCTTGCAATATTGTAATGCCAGACACAAATGATCCTCTAGCAAACGGTGCTTGGCGCAAAACTTGCCCTGGCAGTGGCTGCAGTTACCCACCATTCTCAATGGTGCAGAATTGCATGATTTGAATGAACACTTATTCTTTTTGCTCTTTGGCTTCTTTGTTGAGACTATGGGGATACCGGCTGACTCAATTGCACTACTTGTCTCGCCAGTAAACTCTGTTCCGCTGTTCATGAGGATGACCGTGTTGTTATTTAAGTCTGGCTTCATGTTGAACGTCTCTAGCGTTCTGTAATACGGTTCTAGCTTCTGTCCGTTGTAGATAAGCTTGAAATCAACCGGAAGCTTTGATTCCACGGGACATGCCACTTTGGCCGAGTTTCGCAAGTCTTCCACCGTCGAATTATCAGGGATGGTAATAGAGTATGATGTTTCTGTAGATAACCTAATAACAACTTTCATTTTGTATTTGTGATGAGTATATAGTAAAGAGTATAGTATAATGAAATCGCATCCTTGCCACTCAAGAGAAATCCATATTGCGCTTATATTTGATGATAGGTTATATGCACTCCGCCATTGAGTCATGGAAATATTTCTTTTTTTGCACCATTTGTTCAATGATTAAGAAACATAGAGATGTGATTGGAAGATATGTAGAGTTGTTGTGGTCACAAGGGGGCCAAGGGACGAGCAGTAGACCATACGGGGCCCCCAGAGGGATTGTGAAGGGGGGTTTCTACGGGCAATGCTTTGGGAGGGAGGGGCAGGACGGAGGGTGACCTGGGCAATACTTCTAGACAAGAGAGTTGTTTGGTTCGAGGAAGCGAAAATTCCACAGACTGGACGACGGTGGTAAGTGATCTGTATTGTTGCTAGCCTTCGGTAGAGTCATGTGCATAATCCAGAATGAGCGGGTGAGCAGGGAGCATTTCGCCGGATAGGCGCAAATATTTGTGTCACAAGACCGAAGGTCAGTGGTGATCGGTGTCTGCATCCGGCAAACCCTTTGCCGGTAGCCCTTGACGCTTGTTCTAATAGGTGGTGCTTACCAACGATTCATCGTTAGCTCATTAAAGTATTTGAACCAAGTAGGATTGGATGGAAAAAGAGTAAAGAGAAGTTTGAGCTAGAAGCCAGCTGGAAGTAAACTATAACAGAATAATTGACGAAGTTTGCCGATGTGGGTCAGAGTATGGTATGGTTCCGAGACAGTCGAGTTGTCCTGTTTATGGCAGTAGTGGCGGTTCTGGGCAATGAAGTTGCTCGCGCTTCGATTGTTGTAGTTGCGAAATTTCAACATTTGTGTTTTGGTTGGAGCTATTCTCTGCTTCAACATGGGCAATTCTGCTTGTTTTACAATGTGGAGAGCAGTCTGTGTGTTAATTCTGCTTGTTTCACTTTGATTTACGAGAGCTACATGGTAGTAAATTCTAGCAATATGTATTTTGATCTATATTCTATAGCCATTATGTCGTAAGTCGTAGCATCGTTATCATTGTGGTTTGAGTTCTGTTTCACTAGAACTTGTATTCTGGAATATGGGCAGTTTCGCCGGAGGATTGGGCCACCGGTAAGTATATGGTGGTGGACTTGGACTCTCCTGCAGCCCTGGATATCTCTTCCTGGTTGTTGAAAAGAATCTTAACGTCTTCCACTTGCTTCAATGTCGGTTGTGTGGGAGTGTATGTAGGAAGAATGGTGGAAAATGTTGGAGTGACTAAAGTTTCGTAGAGGGCAGTGGATGCCGAAGCCTTAAAGTCGATGTTGACAGGAATCGGAGTGGCCTGGATGACTGAGGCCAATACAAGAATGGAAATGGATACTAAGAACTTCATATCTTCGCTTCTGGAGTTTGAAAATGGTCTCTTATCTAAGGAAATATGATTCTATATATACTCTCCAGTGCAAATCCGCTCGCGTCTTATAAGGAGTAACTTGACACATTCGAGAAGCTGGTAAGGCACCTAGACTCCGAGTGCGCGTGAAGTGAAACCAAGTCTGAAACATTCGCCCATTACATCCGTTCTATTCAACCTTCTCCTTACGTCAAAATCCCTGCTGGGGGAGGCACTATAGACCTATTAACCCCCAACTGTATACATGACCTAGAAGGCGCAGGAGCGGTTATGTGTATTAATCTCCTGGTTTTGTACAGGGCATTGCTGTAGTTACGAAGGAGCGATGGCTAACTGTCGTCAGACACGCATTGTTCGTGACAGGGCCATGATAACACCGACCAATGTTTAGTAAATAGAAAGCAATGGTACATGAACACTTACAGAGCGTACAAAGATAAGGGGTTTACCCTTATATTTGCAGGTGGCGTAAAGACTCTGGGTATCACAGGTTCAAACGATGGGAGGACTGCGGTAATGATCTGCAGTGGCAGTACAGTAGTAGGCTTGTGCTGCGCTGTCGCTATTCTTTTTTGCGGGAAGTCTCGGTATAATGTTACGTATGTACACTGCCCACTCTTCCCGAGCCATTAAAGACATATTACGAAGGCATTGCGTATTACGAATAAAGAATTAATCACTAACTAATAATACTATCGGCATAAGCTAAGATAGTTATTTTGGATTCCGGAACCGAAGGGAGCCGTTGCTGTGCTCGTTTGTATCAACAGAAGATGCTGTAACATTCGACTCGGAATTCTTCTCGCTAGTGGAGGAGTTTCCACTAGGACTACAGGGTTCATCGTCTTGTTTGGTTTTTAACTGGTCCACGATCGTTGAGAAGATAGGGATGTCAGATAAATTATCCAAGTTGAAGGAGTTAGTTCTGGAAATTGTCGACACTGATTCGTTGTCGGAGTCGAGATTAGATTCTGTATCGGCAATTTCGTAGTCATTCGAATTCGAATTATTATTATAATTTCGATAGAACCTGTCGTAATCTTCGAATATATCTGGGCCCACTTTGTTACAGAAGTCGGTTACTCTTTGGGCTAGGTATTCTCTTTTCCTCTTCAATTCTTCAATTTGAAGAAGGTCCTTTTCGTCACTAATAGCTGAGTAGAACAACGGTCTTAATGACTTGTAATAATCAACTCCGATTTCTCCAACTCTAAGGGATGCATATGTTGTTAATACCGACCATCCGTAGCAGATTAAAAACAAAACCACTGAAGAAAAGTTCTCAGGAAGCACATTCATATTTAAAATGAGCACAGTACCTATGATAGAATAAAATATGTATAACGCTGGTGCGAGAATTAGGGCCACAATGATCTTCCAGGTGCTCAATACATCTCTTCCTGTTAACTTTACTTTCGACCCCTTTAAAGCTTCGGATGCTTTTTTTCTGGAAATCCTTTTCGCAGTAATAAACACTGGAGAGAATAGGAAGACGCCAGGAAGGGCCAATCCGCAGAAAAGTAAGACCTTAAATAATCTCTCCATGAACATTACAAATGTCTTGGCTTTATTTGAGCTTGTCAACCGAGGAACTTGGTGATCTCTCAAACCCACTCTCATCAATTGTCTATTATACTGGCTCACCATGGACTTTAATTCGATAACTTCTGGATCGCTAGCATATTTCTCATAGCCCTTAACCAATCTTCTATTCATCTCCACCACTAATGGTATTGGTATTGATTCTCTAGAAGTTGATGTGTAAAGTCTTCTTGCAGCCTGAAGTGCCATTAATGTATCATAATCATTACAAGTAACAGTGGCTTCCTTTAATCCCATAGTGATTACACGAAGTAACCTGTTAACTTCTTCTCTGGCATTTTGCTTGTATCTCTCACCAAGCTTTTTGTCAACTATAATAGGCTTTCCAAACTCAATCACAACTCTGGATCTAAATTTGTGGGGGTGGAAATAATTCAAGCCTACAGGGATAACCTTGATTTCAATATTAGGATTGCTGGATTGTGCAGCAGCCCCTAATGCCATAATGGCAACACCAGGCTTCAAGGGTAATAAATCTGACCTGTCGTGTGATCCACCTTCGGGGAATATTCCTATTACATTTCCTGAATTTAAATGCTTGAACACATTCTGGAACACCACATTATTGTCAATATGTGGTGCAGTTTTATAAGATGTACCCTCAGTTAATTTTTTAATATCTTCTTCATCTCTGGCTGATGGGTTATCTAAGTTCACTTTGAATGGCTTTTTCAATGTCAATTGAGTGTCTGACTCGATGGATTCAATCTGACAATTTCCTAATGGAAGCCCAATTAATCCTTTTACCGTACATTCCTTGGTGAATTTAGTTCCCTCTCCAATAATCGTCAATGGATCGTTTCTCAAGTCCTTTACCCGAATCTTACCTGAGGCTGTCTTCAAGATATCCTGTGCCCTTTCAACAGGAATTGGACTCGTCAATTTCGAAATATTCCCTACAAATAACCGCCTGTATGACTTAGCTGCAATTAAGAAAGAAATTCTTCTGCCTGAATGCTCCTTTACCTTTGACATCACAATAAGCAGGTCCACAAACTGATTGGCATGTGGTGCAATCACAAACACAACGGGACCACCACGTGGGAGATTAAACGTTCCACTGACTCTAATATCTCTGAAAAAAGTATGTACCACTAGATAGAAGAACCAGAGTACAAGATCATAGGTAAACATCATCAATATCTTGACCAAAATGCTATTCTTCAAGGTTGCTACTATGTATTCTTGGTAGCGATTCGTCATATTACCATCGTTTGAACCTTCACTTTCTTGTTGGGGACTCTTCTGTCCCATTTTTTAATGTATTAGATGTTAAAAACTCGATATAGTCGATTGTAAACACTTATAATCAGAGAATATGGATATTATATATTAATATATATATTATTTAAAAATCGAATATGCGATTTAATATATGGGGTTACCCCAAAAATATAGTACCACACAAATAGTACAATATATAGTGTAGTTTTTTCGTAGTATATGGTGTAAGAAGACAAAATGTAGAGCTGGATTTATTAATATGTATCTAATCTTCACCAGCTGGCACTTCGTCCTTTAGTATCTTGTTCAATTTGAGCCTTATTTCAGTTCTGTCGTCACCTCTTAAACTGTCCTTGACAAATACAGCATCTACATCCAATTGCACCATTTGCAATGCCCCTCTTAACACACCACAGAGAATCTGGGAGTACCACAACTCCTTGGCGATTTTGGAATCATTGGTGATGGGCAATTCAACAAAATCTGCTAATGGGTTTTCAGTTAAAATGATGGAACACGTCTTTCCATCAGGACTCCAGTTCTCGACAAGCGGCTGGATGTTTAAGAAGATCTTGAATCCTACTTTGGTGATAACCTCTGCAGTTTCCTTGAATGATTGGCATCTCTGCGCCCCGGTCTTCGCTAAGAACTCCTCTATTATTCTCAACCCAATATTGTATCCCATCTTGTCCAAATGGCTGTTTACCTCGTGATAGTTGTTCTTGAAGTCATGGCACAATTGTGACACTACAGATCCGTAAGTCAATGTGAAAAGCTCAGAATTCTAGACATGTTAGTACACTTGTCAAGATGACATTTAGGACTAATTTTTGCATTAAACTTACAATTTTTTCGACATTGTTCTTCCAGATGTCGTCACCAGAGTATCTCGAGGCCTTAGACATCGTATATGTATCTCTATGTGGTAGTAGTATAGCTATTCTTCAGTACTAACTTATTTATCTCGTTAACGGTTAATAAATCTGATCAGATGTACTGCACAGTACTACACTGGGTTTCATACAAGAAACTGGATTAAATAGTGGAAGAAGCCAGGTATTATGGCGTTTATGGGGGGGCTCACAAACGTAATGGATCGGTCAGATGGGTGAACAGGTGGATAAGTGTTTACAATGCTAAGAAAAAGACGGAAAAGAATTGAATATTGGATGGCTTAAATTTTGCACCTTTTCTTGGACTTTACACAGAAGAGAAGCGAACGATGATAACAAATAGGGGCAGTCAGGAAAGAGCTAGACTAGATATGGATAGAGGACTCTTCCAGACAATAGAGTTTTGAAGTGCAATACATGGAGCATGGAAACTGTGACGTATATGTTTGTTTTTCAATTTTGTCAGGCCGTTTTATTACGACTTGCTTTTCAATCTTTATCTTGCTTCTTGTTAAAGGTTACGGTTTAGTTTATTATATTCTATTTTATACGCTTACTACAGCATCGGGGACATGTGCCTCCACTCTTCCTAGTTCTGTCAATATTTCGGCTGCTCAACTTTCCGTTACCTACATCACCTCTCATCACCTTCTTCTCTCTACACCACCTCTATCACCTCTACATCATGCATTGCACATCACCTACTTCGCTTTTATGGCACTTGTCGCTTATCCTGCAAAAATACCCGCTCCAACCTCACCGTGGCATCTAAGTCCTCTTATCACCGTCGTTCATCGTTAATGGTCCCAGACTCTGCAACCACCACCAAATTCCACGGCTCCTACAATATCTACATCCAAAACCACAACATGGCAGAATCAGAAACCCACTACACGATTCGGTTACTCCCCTATGGTGCCCTTAAAACGTAAGATTTGCCAATTAGTCGTTGAAATTTTATCGCATTACTTTTTTCCATAAATCGAGTCGGGTGACTTCTTGTTTTTATTTATATTTCTTTCTCTTTATTATTAATACAACACTTTATTCTTTGGCGCTTAATAAGTTTCATCTTTCATTGTTTATAGATCACACTAATGGAATCAATAAAGAGATTGGTAGAGGACCTAGTTCCTCCTGGAAATTTTTCGTCGATAGTGACGCAGCCTTCGTTCACTCAAAAGATCAATATAGTGGCCAGAGAAAGTCTAGTGCCCGGTATACCTGACGGGATATTGTCGGTGATGTCTCCTGTAATTGCCTATTGGATCTATGCTTCGATTTTCCACATTATAGATGTCTATCAGTTGGCAGAAAAGTACAGAATACACCCAAGCGAAGAAGAGTTGACAAGAAACAAAGCGACGATGAAGGACGTGATACAGGACGTGATATTCCAGCATATTGTACAGACCATAGTGGGTTATGCTGTTTACAAGTTGGATCCACCGCCAACTACCGGATATGAATTATACGAAATGTGGATGTGGAGACAAAAGTTGCCTGGGTTTGTGAGCGACAGCATGTTGTTCTATGGCTATATGTACGGATGGTCGTTGTTAAGATTAATCATTGCCATTAGCATCATCGATACTTGGCAGTTTTTCTTGCATCGTTACATGCATTTGAACAAGACACTTTACCGAAAGTTCCACTCAAGACACCATCGTTTGTACGTTCCATTTGCCTATGGCGCATTGTATAATGACCCTGTGGAGGGGTTCTTGTTGGACACTTTGGGTACGGGTGTTGCGGCCATTGTCACTAAGTTGTCGCCTCGTGAAGCTGCTATCTTGTACACATTCTCAACATTGAAGACTGTCGATGACCACTGTGGTTACAGATTACCATTTGACATCTTCCAAATTATCTTTCCAAACAATTCTTTATATCATGACATTCACCACCAAAATTGGGGTATCAAAAATAACTTCTCACAGCCATTTTTTACTATTTGGGACAGATGGTTTAATACCCAGTACGAGTTTGTTAATGAGTACAAAGAATTGCAAAGCCATATTACATTAACCAAATATAAAGAGTTTTTGGCAAATAGAACAAAAAATAAGACCAAGGAATCTAAAAAGGAACAATAATCGTGTTCTTTTATTTTTTTATCATAGATTTTACAAATATTTTCACCGATTTTGGACACTCCAATTCTATGATTATTTGTAAACAAAATCATGAATAAGAATCAGCGTTTCTAATGAATGTTAGATACGTAAAACAATAATCTAATAATAAATAATAGTAATACTTAATTTAACTTAATTTAATTTAGCAAAAATATTGTAGAAGGGACGATACTGCATTAGTGACTCTAAATACTTTCTTAGAAGGTTTTCTTGTAAACAATTTCAAGAACTTCTAGTAATTAACATCTTGTTACATTCCAGTACAATGTTAAATTGTTCACTATGTACTGCAGACTAAAGTAGCAAGTTATGATTCATTGTGAATCTAAAATAAGCAAAATATATATAATATTATTTATGTGTCATTTTAAATAGATACTATTGGTTGATACCTGCCTCCTATACCACACTTTTCCCTTTACTATGAAATGAATATCTTAACAGTATATGACAAAACTCGTAGTTAAGACCGTTATCTCGCCGCTACCGCTCCGGTTACCGGCCACCACTCTTTACCAATTACTATATATATGAGTGGTTGCAATCTATTATATATTACCTATTTTTTTGGTTTATTACCAAAGAAATACTATGTCAGTCTACTCTGAATCTACATTTGATTCCAAACATTACAACCAGGCAAGACCCTCGTATCCACAAGCTTTTTATAAGACATTAATTGCTTACCATGATGCCAATACAGTCCACAAGGACCATGAACTTGCAATTGATATAGGCTGTGGCTCTGGGTTCGTAGCTTTCGGTTTATTAGATTATTTCAACAATGTTATTGGAACAGATGTTTCGTCTACGATGATCAATCAATGCATGGAAGATGTCAGGACAAAAGAGACTCAGGGAAGAATTAGGTTTATTCAAGCTTCAGCCGAGAAGCAACCCTTAGAGGTAGAAGAAAACTCTGTTGACCTTATCACAGGTGCTGAATGCTGTCATTGGGTTGATCACCCAAAATTCTTTCGTGAGTCTTATCGAGTTTTAAAGCCAGGAGGAACTTTAGCATATTGGTTTTATAGTGACCCCGTATTTATAGGATACCCCAAGGCTAATGAGATTTACATGAATTATACATATAATTCTTCTAGAAGAGCCAATCCTAATGATACATTTGAACGCTGGATGGGTCCTTATTATCAGCAACCTGGACATGACTACCTTAGAACACTCTTGAAAGAAATTGAAGTTCCCAATGAACTCTATGAGAATGTTGAGAGGCATGAATATATTCCTGATCCTTTTCAGAGCGATTCTTCACAAACCACTCTTTTTATTTCAAAAAGAGCTACTCTCAGAGATTTTTTCCATTACGTTAAGAGTTGGAGTGCTTACCATACGTGGATGGCTGAACACGGTACCAAGTACGACATTGCTGAGGCATTTGTTGATGAGCTCAAGCAAGCAATGGGATGGACAGATGATACTGAATTCGAATTATGCTGGCCCACGGTATATACGTTTGCAACTAAAAGAAAGTCTGAAAAATGAATTAATGTGTATATCACCAATAACATGATTCTATAGGGAGGCTTATAGTAGAATGCAAGAAATGTACGCTTTCTCTTCCTGTTGCACTTTCCTCTATAAACAATTTACACTCCCTACTTCACATTTGTAATATCAGGTCTAAAGAGAGCAGCACTGATGTTTTAGTTCACAATATAAACTTTTTAATACCTTCAGAACATCTTGAAATCTAAATATGTGAACATTCATGGGATGTGAACACTCTCCCCTCTAAAATCTCCTGGTCCAGTTCCTCTGAAATCTTCAGGTCTCCGGCCACCTCTATGTCTAAGATCCATCTTGATAATATTTGCTAAGAATATTTAGAAACTTTTAAGGATAGCATATGGAAACGTATCTTCAGATACGGCAAGAGGGAGACAGGGCTCATTATATATCAATTGTGACGGGCTGCTTTGAAGCTTTCGGTATTACAATTCAAATGTATAGATTGATATAATGCCGACCGCTTGATTCAGCACCAATATTATGGATATCAACACCAACACCCTTCTATGACAATACAATATTTAGCACATCGCATATATTGGTGGTAGTTTTCCATTATCTTTATTGTTGTAGACTGATCATAATATACCCTATTAAGTTATTAAGTGGATCTTAACAGACTCTTATATTTCAAACGCCGATATGCCAGAAAAACCCGAACTCTGGCCTTCATACTATAATTAGATGAATGAATCTTAGCGGATGATACCGGTTTATATGCAGGTCCTACTCTGGTCAATTTTAGCGGCTAGTGCGTTCTGGTCGAAATGACATCGTGTCGGCCTTGATCTACAAAATCCAACCGATGGCGGAACAAGATACAGCCGACCTTACTCTCAAGTGCTACCCCCTAGCGATAAGAACTATACTTATATGATCTTCATATGTTTAAATTAATGGTTTCTATAAAATGTTTCCCTTGCTTATTGCTCTTGTAGGTCTAGAACATTTACGTTGTTCTATCGAAACATTCATAGCTAAAAATCCATTTATGGTTCATTCATAGCTCAAATTCTTTTGTAATGCAAAGTAATTCATTAATAGCTATTATGATTTCTTCTCTTTCCATCGCTCATCTCTTAACGAACTATCATCTACATGATATTCTTCGATTTATTGTACAGACCACAGTACTATAGCCTTACCAATAAATGAATAATGAGGATTGATTACATAATCATAATCATAATCAATCCACAGGTACAACCACACCCATTTGGAAGAAGGAACAACCAAGCAATAGTTTCCATATCATGTGTCTGTGTAACATCGTATTGCTTTTCTTGCCCTGTATACTGTTATCTTCTTTTACAGATGGGTCCTGAGTATTTTTCATAATCTGTGCGATGCTCATCTTAGCAATTTAACACTTTTGGTAACTTTTGGCAACTATTAGCAACTATTAGCAATTAATTGCAATTCATTGCTAAATATTACCAATATCTCTGATTATCCACCCATATCACTAGCCATTGACACACAGTATGACCTACACTACAATATACGACTCTACAATGACCCCAAATCTCCTATATATGCTGCCTGGAACCTTCCCCGGATTGTCATCTCGAGATTACAAATTCTCAAAATTGTATTTGTTAACGAGCGTATCTGAAATTTACTAAGGTTTTACTAACTAAGAAATTCTGTATGTAATGAATTGGTAAGGTTTATAAAAAATATATTTAACGTAGAAAATTCTACGATATATATGACATCCAATATTTGTCTAAAACCAGATTATTTCTAATCAATCAAGCTATTCGCGTGACAGGTTAGCATTTGCCAGAAAGTATTTATATGAGCATAGTCTTCTGGATTTTAATATTTCTTGCATTTTTTTCACATAGAATCATCAGTAGTAACATTACATCTGATATCAAAGAAAACATAACAGAAAGCAAACAATTTAACATGGGTTTAAGAACAGTTCAAAAGGTTATCTCTGCCGTTGAGCAGTCAGAAGGTGTTGGAGCTACCGTGCGTAGATCCATTGGTGTCATGAACAACAGAAAGTTCAATCCTTTCTTGATGTGTGATCACTTCTACAGTTACGGTAAGGGGGGGTTCCCAGAACACCCACACAAGGGTCAAGAGACCATATCTTTGATCTTGGAGGGGGCAATGGCCCACGAGGACTTCACTGGTTCCAAGGGTATCCTTTATGCCGGTGATCTTCAGTTCATGACAGCTGGTAAGGGTATTGTCCACTCAGAAATGCCAGTTGCTAGTCCGGAGGCTCCAACTGCTGGTTTACAATTATGGGTTGACTTACCAGATTCATTGAAGGACACAGAACCTCGTTACAGAGACTTAAGATCCTGGGAAATCCCAGAAGTCGTCAAACAAGACGGTAAGTTGCGTGTTAAGGTCATTTCTGGTAAAGCCTATGGAGTTGAATCCGTCAAGGATTTGGCCTACACCCCAATCCAATACTACTACTACAGAATGAAGGCCGGTGCTAATTTCAAGCAGGACTTACCTTTAGATTTTAACTTCTTCTTGTATGTCTTGAAGGGTAATTCCTTAGTCCTCAACAACGACACCAAGACCAACAAATTCCACAGTTACTTCTTCGGCCACGACGGTGACAACATTATTGGTGAAAACGTCGCCACTGACCTGGAAGCAGAAGATGTCGAATTTGTCCTTATTGGTGGTAAGGAGTTGGAACAAGACGTTGTTCAATATGGTCCATTTGTGGCCACCGACAGAGAGGGCATCCAAAAGGCCTTCGAAGACTATCAATACGGCCGTAACGGTTTCGAAAACATCAAATCCTGGAAGACCTTGATTAGTAACGGTGTCACCAAGGAGATGATCAACGGTCCGTTGAACGGTAATCTCAAGAAGAGAGAAGAAGACAGATTAGCCTACTTGAAGGAACACGGAATCCCAGAAGATTCCGCCACCCAGGTACCGGTTAAGGATGAGCTCTAAAGAGGGTCTTAATGACTTCACCTTATTTGTATTTACGTCTCGTTTTATTTGTATTTTAGTTTTTATAGTACCAAATATATTATTGCTTTATATCTAATCATCATCGCGCACTCTAAATCGCGTTAATTGTAGTTGTGAATTATTCATTTTATTTAGTTTTTTATTCTATTTATCCAGTTCTATATCGTTTACTTCTAGCATCTAGCACCTAAGAATGACCATGGAGGCGTCTACTGAGTCATTTGAGTTCATAGCAGATAATATTTTCAGGAAAAGAAGCGTGGTGAGCTACCGTCAGGTATCGAGATCATTGGGAATACATCAGAGCCAGGCCAAGAAAGTGTTGTACGAGTTTTACCAGAAGAACAGGGACAAGTTGGACGGATCGTTTGTGATAAGTGGACGCAATGCGTCGGGGACGTTGGTGAAGTTTTCAGAGAATGAGCAGGACATCGAGGATGACGTGAGACTCTTCGACAATGTCAATACTATCCAGATATACAGTATCTCCTTGAAGGAGCTAAACGTGACAATTGACACGCTTGCACAGGAGGAATCGAAGCTTCGTGTTAACCACGACGAAATCGACGTGTATGTAAAGAATGGGATGATCAAGGGTCCAGAATTGAAAGTGGTGGACATACAACAGCCCGAGAGAAGCAGACCAGCTACTTCTACAAGAGCACCAACGGAGACTGTGTCGAGTCTTAAGACAGAAAATGCCAAACCAGTCAAGAGTCCAGGCTTGACTTCTGGCTATGTGTCGAGAAAGCAGGGTGCCAATGCGTCCCGTGCCAATACTATATCAGGGTACGTATCTCGCAAGAGTGAAGTAGCTGTTATACCGGCCAAGAGGCTGTTGACAGACCCCAAACCCAAGTATGAGTATAAATCACGTAAGCAAGAGAAGGCACAGCTGAAAGAAAGAGTTGTTATCTCCAGCTACGAGCCTCATAATGAGCCAGAAGAAATACAGAGTAAACCTCCACCAGCCAAGACAACGGAGCTTGAGAATCTATTTGCTGACGACTTCAGTGATGAGGACACCACTATGATGGAAGCTGACGATAACAACGAGCCTATTGCAGTTCTGTCCGAAGAAAAAGAGAAAGAACCTTTGGAAGTCGAGAAGATGGAAGATGTTCAAGACGAAGACGACGTAGAAATGCAAGAAAAAGAGCCTAGTACTGAACCAGAGCCACAACCACAGCAAGTAGAAGATGAAGAAGATGACCAGGGTAAAGTGCATACAAAGGAGTCTGTTACAGACGGTGGTAGTGTGACATTCACGTCGTACCGTAAGAAGAGCACACCTAAACCAGAAACTAAACGCCCACCTGCTCGTAGCAACACAGCAGAAAGGAAGTCGGAGGCCAAAAAGACAGATAATAAGAAAGCTGATGGAAAGAAAAAACAAAGTTCTTTAATGAGTTTCTTCCAAAAGAATTAATACGGCTACATATTGATGCCAGCAATGCATGTCGGATATAAGTATATAGTTCCTCAATCCAGTCATATTTCTTTGCATTGTCTATTTACTCTTACACATGCCTACTGTTAACAAACACATAAGGCCATGTTTATTCTTAGGTCCCATTAGGGAATACCTTTTTACTTACGGTTGTTAAATAACGTCGATTAGGTTCAATAGTGCATTCGGATGCTACTTGGCATTTGATACCTGGACTCAAGCATGAAAGTCTCCTGCACTACTTTCTCTAACCATAACATACTCAAATAATAATTACCTGATATTGCAATTTGCCAGATTCAATTCTTCCTGCTTTGGTATAAACTGTTCAATTTTGATTTATGCAAAAAAATTAACTTTCCCAAATAGGAAATTTTTGGTCGCAGTTCCAAATATCAAGTTGGGGTTCCCAGAAGAGAAAGACGTATGAGTATAATCCGCTAGAGCCCATTATAAGTATAAGTAGATCCCCTACTGTACGTATATATAGTTCAGGGCTTGGATATTTTTTGAAACTAGCTAGTTTTTTTTTTTGGCAATTTACTTTATACACTCGCTATTCATAGATATGAGATTAGCTGCAACTGTTTTCGCTCTTTTTACGTTTCTCTTTGTTGTTCTGGCAGCTCCAACGTTATCTGAAAGGTCGCTTCACAACAGGGCTATTGAAGAGAACATCATGGATGCCTTAATCAATTATGAGTCATATAAGCTGAAGAGAGACGTTATGCCCGAGGAATTGTCCAAGCGGGAAATCAAGGTGGTTACTGAGATTTTGACCTCAATCAGTGATTCAGGAATTGTGGAAGAGGTACTTCATGCTGTGGCCACTAGTGAAACATTGGAGCCTATTGTGATCAACACACTTGTCACCGTGTTGAAATCGGGTCTTTTGAACTATACTACATTATTCCAGGTGTTGGACGAGTCGAACTTGATCGGAACTACAGTGGAGAGTCTTATTTCAGACTGTTCGTTCTATGCAAGCTTGTTTGACGTTGCAAAGAAGTACATTGGTAACTTGTTATCGTTGATAACCGGCAGGGTGCAGCTGGCAATTTCCAACAAAAAGAGAGAGTTCAATCTCGAAGCTAGCTACGAGGCCAATGTCAAGAAAACGATGCTCTCAGAGATGAGCCTCGAGAAAAGAGATCTCCATGATATTGTTGTCAGCGTCTTGGAATCTGTCGCTGCTTCTGGAATTGTTCCTTCTCTTATTAAGACTATTTTGACAGACACATCCTATATTCCATTTGCCGTGGATTTAGTTAGGGCTATCATTGAAAACAATGCTATTAACTTCCGAGCTGTTCTCAGTGCTATTAGGGATTCTGGCTTAGTGGGCGGCTTGTTTGAAGAGTTGTTCAAATGGTCAACTGCAACGACTATTGCTACAAATGCACTCGCTGCCTTCCAGGGCAAGTGTAGCGGTGCCGGCTCTGCCACTGCCACCACAACTGCAGCTACAAGTACAGGTGGATTATACGGCATCTTGGCTACTACCACTGGCGAAACTACAGGCATAGCAAAAACCACAGGAACAACCTCGACAAAGACTACAAGCAAAACTACAGGAACAACACTCTCAAAAAAGACAGCCAATGCTATGAGCTTGGTGATAACTGCAACTTTACCATGAAAAACCACATTCTGATCTGAGGACAAGAGCAGCTATTGACTGTTTCTTGGGCACATTCATCAAAAACGGCCATTGCATATGCAGCTGCCGTTGTAGGATACACCAAATACTATTTATCACTAGATAAACCACGATACCTTCTGAATCGCTAGCTCAGCTGCGATTTAATGTTGAACTTATATTTTCTTCATATTCGTAAATAATTCTTTTTTTTCCCCCTTTTGTTACGATAGTTATATGTTACTTATTAATAATAAACACGCCCATTCCAAGAATTACACTCTCTGCAACAATCTAAAGCCTCTGTAGACGATCCAAATGGGTTATATGAGTTACATAAGACGACGCTTTGTTGGTGCAACCGAAGATGACATTTGGGTGCGAGAAACTCAAATAGGAAATATCAAAACATGGCATTTTTATCAGCTTTGATAATAGACCTCTTTTTTAGGTAAACTAATGTTCTACAGGATGACTAGAACTAGATACCATCTTTAAAAAGTTTAGATACACTAATAAAAACAGCTTCAAACAGTTAAATCTAAGCAGGGTAAAAATTATTGCAAAATGAAGGGAAGGGAACACCTGCCAGGAAAGATATATCTACTATCAGATGAAAACAAACAGGAATTTCTGAAGGAAGATGTGACAAAGCAAGAGAACCATATCCTGTCACCAACAAAGACTATAAAGAGCTTGTTTCGGATGTCGATATATTCGTCCAGCAGTATAAATCTGGATGCGAGCCCCCCCAAGAGAAGTCCCGTACGTCACTTGAATACGGAGGTGATATCTCCTAGCAAGAGCAAGATTGGTGAGTTTTTTAAGCCCAAGTTCAACATGTCAAGATCTTCCTTTACCACGAACACTTCGAGTTTATACAACACTAAATTGAAGAATACATCGTCCATAAGTGTACAAGAACATCGCCCGACGACGTTAGAAGACTTTGCAGACACTTCAACGGAATCCAGTAGAAATATCAGTGGATACGATGCCGAGTCCATTAATTCCATATTAAAGGAGTATGAGGATGAAAAGGAAAATCAAGATTTTTTGTTCAAAGAGGAGTTTGACGAAACAAAGCTGGTTCAAGATACATCAAAGATTACCAGTGACGAGTCTACAACGAACCAAACTAAAACAAGCCAAGACAAAGCAAATAGCGAAATACCTTCCAGGAGGAAAACAATGAATAAATCTGTCATTGAGTTGACGTTAGATGACGCCAAACTCAGTAGTTCTAGCTCTTCTTCACCACACAGCTTTTACGATGCATTCTCCGAGAGTCCAAGATCATCCAGATTCGTGATATACGAAGAAAAAAAAGATACAAAGAAGGCTCCATCAATTAGAAGAACACTGTTTAATACAGACAGAAGGAAAGTTCTTAGTACATCGTCAAATATTGACATTTTAAACCGGTCTTCCTTCTACAACACAACCGTAACATCTGACGCTACCCAACGGACAGTGGAAGGAAAGCTCGAAGAAGGAAAGTATCCTGACCCAAGCATTTCACTCATGAATACCCCCAAGTGGACAAACAACACACTGCTGGAAGCCGATGGAGAAGGATCTTCAGTAAGAATGAGCTATTCGGGCCAAAGCATTCTGGAGAGGCCGCTCCATACAGTAATTATAGACGAATCATTTGATGCAAACGAAACCATTCTCAAGGACCCCGATCTCAAGGATACCAGTATTGTCTCTGAAGTGGGAAAATCTGTAGTGATACTGTCTATGTCTTCTGGCGAGCTTTTGAGCAAATTGGAGACTTTCCAACCAATACCAGTACCACCAGATACCAGTGAAATAATTTCAAACTTTACCCACAACATTTCGGAAGAAAAGATTAATGTTGCACGTCGTCTATCCATCAAAAAGATATACGAAAATCTTCAATCTTCAGACGATTCTCTGATGGTAAACACTGAAGCCCAAAAGCGACTAGGAGTCAAGCAAATTGTTGTAGGTCCACCTATTTTGGTATCTAACCCCAGACCAGCTTATCTTCCTTCATCTGATATCATGGAATCGATATCGTCGACCAAATCCCCTACATCTGCTGGCCATCCTTCACTTCCAGTCTCTTCCAATAGACAATTTGTCGAGAAGAAGCTAAACCAGAACATCAGCGACTTTAGACACAATCGGCCATGGTCGCTAGCCTCCCCCAATCTCTCCGTGTCGAAACCCCAGTCAAATATCAGGTTGCTGGACAACCTAACCAAGAAAAACTCCTATGACTACCTCCTCGAGGATGCCCCCAAACCGTCATATCTCGAACCTGTATCGCTGGGCTCCATCTACAGCTCCGAAGACCTTGAGAAGAACCCCCATACCCGTCTCCATCGTAGCCAGCCGACTAGCGGTGCCAGCTACTCATGGCTACTCCTTGTGGCCTTCATGCTCATCGGCCTCATCATCCCACCGCTATTCTTTCTCTTGACGCTAGGCTTCTGTGACAACTTCAACACCTATCCGCATTACTACAACGGCATCATCCACTGGCTGCAACCCCTGAAGAACCTTCTGGTCAAGCACACCACTCATTTCTCCAAGACTCAGAAGATCGTCAGTTTTGCTGTCGGTGTGGTGTGGCTCGCCATCATCGTGGCCACGATCATCGTCGGCCTCTGTGTGGGAATATCCTCCGTTTCGTAGCCCCATATATGTATATATATATCGATAACTATTAGCTAAATTTTCATAGACTACCAATAGATGCAAAAATAAAAGAAAGCAAGAAACAAAATCTTGCGATAACAGCCGATCGCCGACCGGATCCGAGGTTCGAAGCCAGGGTGCGCCAAAATCGGCAGGAGCCCTCGTGACCAGGCTTTGTAAATGAAACTGAAGTCATTTGGGGTAAAGAAATGAGTAACATTATCATATATATTATAGGATTGGTAGGCCTATACGGAGTTAATCGCGGTTGAATAAGGTATAATAACTCTGGAAATTATGGGAAATGTACCCGCTAAGGAAGTAAGAGGAAGATCAGGCACTCTTTCGTCTATAACGTCTAGCATATCAGACGGACACCATGGAAGAGGCAGAAGAAACACTATATCACTGACGCTGTCAGTGCAATATGGCGACTCCAAGAAGTCGAAGAGACAGGAAGAGAAGGATCGGTTGAAGGAATTGCATTACCAGGGGTTGATAGTGAGGTTCACAGAAACAGTGGATGGTGGGTATTTGGCCCCCTATGGCACCTACAAGTCCAATCTAGACTATGACTCAGAGATTGTTAGAAATCTCATCATGAATCGACAGATAGCACCGTTCTACACTCCGCTCCAGGATTTTGACCAATCGTGGAGCGAAGACGAGTTGATGACGATCTTGCTTCAGCTTTCATTGCACTCGGTCGAGACGGCATATTCAGAGGAGGAAGAGGACGACATAGACAACCATAAGATCCACAAAACGACAGGCTACTACAAGCGGAAGGAGAACAAGGAGAAGCTTGAGCGGTTGGTCGCAAAGATGAAGGAGCTCCAGTTGCAGGAAGAAGAGATATTCTTACAGGAGAAGATGAAGCTCAAATCTGGCAGTCCCAACGTCAATCGCTACATGCCATCGAAGGACTTGCTCATGAAGTTGTATCTGAACGCAACCGAGTGTCCCATCTGCTTTTTGTATTATCCCAACAACTTCAACATCTCCCGGTGCTGCTATCAGCCGATTTGTACAGAATGCTTTGTTCAGATCAAGAGATTAGATCCTCATCCGCCGCATGACGAAGAAAACGAAGCCGACACAGAGCAACTCCCACATACGTTGATCTCGGAACCAGCAAATTGCCCCTACTGTGCCAGTACGCAATTTGGCGTCACTTACGATGCCCCTATGAGTATCAACACTGGCATTGGTGGCGGGTATCCCATACAGTACACCGCTCCGTTCAAGAGCATACTTGAAGAATCTGCATTGTCCACAACGTCTTCTGGATCTGACACCCAACCGCACTTGGAGACAGCCACTAACGCAGCACCCGAAGCTCTACCTACAAAGAAGCTGAAGAGAAAGTTCTCGGTTGCGGCTGATGCCCCTGGCGTAATTACCATTGACATGATCAGACCAGATTGGGAGTTGAAGCTCATAACTGCAAGAAACAAGCTAGCTAGAAAAGCGGCCACTGCAAGCGCCATCCATGCATCTAACTTATTGGTCAATGACAGTAACACCTCGTCGTCTTCTCGTCGTACCTCCAACACAAGGCGTTCGGGTAACTCTCTTACCCCTGCTCAGTTGCAGTCGGCCGAGGATAGAATGCTCCAGGATGCCTTGAGACTCTCACTTATTGACGAAGAAGAAAGGAAGATCAAGGAAGAGCTCAATAAGAAGAGATCTACTACGCAGCTGCCGTTGCAGTGACGCCCACAACTCCCCCCTGATACATACATACCACCCGAAGCCGAAGTCTGCGGCGATTTACTACGTCAATTGCTACACACACATTGCTACAACCGTTCAGATGGTCTATAAATATATAGATTGTTTCGATTTATATAGTAATTAAATTATGTGGTTCTCATCAGTTTGGTTATTCTTGACATTATTACGAGAGATAATTTTTCACTAACTTCTTGCGCTTATTTCTACCTCATCGTCACCATAACGACTGGGCTGAGGATTTTCCACATCCATCCAACATTATTACTCAAAGCAGTAACGTCTTCCACCGTCTAAATGCAAGAAGACGACTCAAAAACCGTGCCTGTATTGTATTTTTTATTGTTAACGTAATTGTATTGGTGCGGACGAGTGAAATTGTACTACTATGCAATACTAAGGCTATTGAACTAGGTTGATGCTTGCATTCGGCATACATGGATCTCAGACGCTTAAACAAGATATGAGGCTCGAGCTATAAAAAAATACAATGTTTCTATAATAGCAAATGTGGTACAGCTAATTTTTGAAAAATTTCATATATAACCACAGGGAATGTATTACACGACAACGATGCTGGAGCCAAACAGCAACTCGAAGCTCGGTGTAGAAACATGGTCAGTGAGGTTCAAGGAAACCGACTAGATGCTACGGATATAGCAGAGGCGCTAGTGACACTTCCCATCAAGAGGGTGATGCATCCCGAGACTATGACTTTGCGGGAAGTGACGAAGTTGCCCAGGGAAGTTGGGTTGAAAGAATTAGAGAACGGCGAAGCCATTTTGAAGGTGCTGATGACGGGGGTGAACTACACGACAGACTTCCTGTGGTTCAAAAACAGGAAAACCCATGATACAAGAGTGGTGCCGGGGAATAAGATAATAGGAAAGATAGTAAGGGCAAAGAACTTGGATTTTGATAGAAGCATTAAATATTTGCTTTTTCCCTATAGCAATTGTATCCTTCAGAACGTGAAAAGATGTAGTAATTGCCAAATATTGGAGAGTCAGAATCTCACACATCTAGACAAAGGCACCTACAAAGCTCACAAAGATTACAGTTGTCTAAACAACTTAGTTCACGGGAGAACAATAGATGGTGGTTTGCAAGACTATATCAAGATAAGATACCCCAACGATTGCTTGATCGAAATCCCGGAGTACATAAGCATGCACGATAGTTGTTTTTTCCTAGATATTGCATTGCCCTTTTATCTCTACTTAAAGGAGAATCCCATTTCGTCGGAGACAGATGAACGAATTCTTATCATCCTTAACGACATCTCAAAGGAAATTAATGATGTACTAATAGTTTTGAACTATTTAAAGTTGGGTCAGAAGAACATAAACTTTTTAGACCATCATACCATCAAAAGGTTCACCGATAATGAAAAACAAGCATACTGTTCAAAGTTCAATCGTGTTCTTGTTTACGATGAATTATTGGCTTCGATCAAATTTGGTATATTTAGCACAATATCAACTGGCTTGGAATCGACGAAGTCTAGATATACCATAACCCTTTTTGATCTGCATTGTCCTTTACCAGCATCTTCTTTGCAGTATTTAAGGACTGAAATCAACGACAAAACAATTTCTCAATTCAGAGTCTCTTTGAAAGATAAACTAAATGCCATTGAGCTAATGAACATTATATCTGATATGAACAGAGATATGGCAGATCATTCTACGCTGGAAAGTAGTGACTCTGGAAGGAACTCGCGATCAAACTTAAACTGTTCAAAGGATACAATATCAACGAAATCATTTTCTCTGTGCTCGTCTGCCGGAACATCTTATTCTGCAAGTTCTAAGCATAAAGATGACAAGCAGGTTTCAAAAACACTTCGTTTTGGAGAGGATGTAGTGATAAATGAGCCCAAACCCAAACCCTTTCATTATACGTGGATTTGGTTTGAATTTGATTCATATTTAACTACCGAATATGATTTCTCGTGTTATAATGATGACCTTGAACCAATTTACGTTAAAAACCATAGTGTCGTACAGATCAATCAATTGATTAAAAGTAGAATTGCCTCAAGGGTTTTTTACAATAACACACTGAGAAAAAATCGTAGAACCAACGATATAACTATCTCATGATAAATATATTATGTATTATATTATTAATCTTAATGACTTTAATGTGAATCTTATGTAAAAAATTCTATAAAAACCATGCATACGTTTTAATTATTATTATAAGTATTATAATGATTATGCATTCCTCTTTCCAAGTTCACTCAAGGTATCTGATAAGATAGATCTCAACTTAAAAAGGTTGTTAATTCTTAATTTCTCATCTTTCAAGTGAGCATTGTCACTTTCTTGACCACATGGAATTTGAGCTGCTGGAGCTTTGAAACACTTCTCTAAGAATCTTATCGAAGGAATACTTCCACCTTCACGAATAAATAATGGTTCAGCAACATTTGGTCCCCAATTAGAACGCATCTTTTCAAATAGAATCTGATAAACTAAATTTGAAGGATCACCTAACCATGGTTCAGCTTCATGGAATATATCAATCAGTAATTTGTTAGAGGAATTTAAATTGCTAAAGCTATCCTCTAAATGTTTTACTAATGTTGACTTGATAGTTTCCAACTCTTGATTAGGAACAATACGTAATGAAATGTTCGCCTTTGCTGTTTGTGGAATGACAGAATTATTATTAGGACCAGATACCTCAATTTTGTGGACGGTTAAAGAAGGATTTCTCCACTTTGCCATTAAAGTCTCTAAATCCTGGTTAAAAATATTCTTCTTGATTGCAACCTTTTCTACCTTCTTATAAATTTCAACTTCTGTATCCGTTAATGGTAAGATGTCATCATAAAATCGGTTCAAATTGATTTTGTTGGTCATTGGGTCATTTAATTGACCAATAAGTTGAATTAAATCCATAGTTGGCTCCTTCAGTACACCACCATCTACACCAGAATGTCTATCTGGTTTTTCTGATTGAACTGTAATTGAGGCATGAATTACTCCTCTTAATCCATAATTAAGACAAGGCGTTTCATCATCCATCCAGTATGAATTAGACAACATAATCCAATCAATATCACCAATAAAATCCTTGTTTTCATTGATTACATCTTGAAATCCAATAGAACCGCATTCTTCTTCACCTTCTATGATGAATGTAACATCACAGGAGAGTAGCTCTTTAGAATGTAACTCTGCTACGGCATAAATAGCAGCTAGAATTGGACCTTTATTATCTGACACACCACGACCATATAAATTTCCATTTTTGGCTGTCATTACAAATGGATCAGTTTCCCAGTCATCTTCTTTAACTGCATCAACAACATCATAATGACCATACCATAATACCTTCGCATCATTATCGGACAACTTATGGTTTCTCAAAAATTTAGAATACACTAAAGGATTACCATTTTTTACTGGTAATAGCTCAGTTTTTGACGCACCTAATTTTGAGAACAATTTCATTAAATATTTTGCACATTGACGTGAATCTTCCAAGTAAAGATAAGGTAATTTCAGTACAGTTTTAAACGAAATAAATTGTGCTAATGTTTGTAATAGATGTTCGTTAACCAAGTCCGGGCCCGAAGAAAAATCTAGAGGTTTATTTTCAAATAATGCACCAACAGATTTATACCTAGTTCTGCTACCCACATCCGTGATATCCCATATACACATTACTCTGTGTCCACCAGATATTAAGAACGTAGAACCAGATGGCATAGTAAATATCTTTATCGCTAAGACAGAATTATTCGAATTATGCTTTTTGAATATATCTGAAATTTCATCATCAACATCAACAATTGTCGCATTATCAGCTTTATTTGCTTCAGAAGTTGATAATGTAGAACTTTTCTTTAATGTAAATTTAATGAGACCACCAATATTGGAGGACTTGAATATGCAATTGTTGTGGATTCCTAAACTTAATACTTCGTCATAAGAGTCAGAATACTCAGATTCGGATGAAAATTCGTATGATCTGACTAACTGGAAGGTTGATAAATCCCAAACTTTAATACTAGAATCTGATAATCCTACAAATAAAAATGAATCATGCATAGTCATAGAAAGAATAGATTCCTCGTTAGCTAATGCTTTAATTTTGGTCATTGAAATTTTCCCATCTTCTTTTTTAATTCCCCACATATTAACAATACCATCTCCTCCACAAGAAATTAAAATGTTCAGGTAAAGATCGGCGTAATTATTGAAGATATAATTGACATGATTCTTACACTTGTATATATCCATACAATAAATATAACCATTGTGTGCAAACCTGATAATATCTTCGTTATTTATTTCAATCAATTTAGGGCCAGATTTAATATCAACTGACGAATCTTTTAGCTCTTGATGTTTATATTGGAGCCTATTAAATGAACCACCTGGACCCTTCGAATCAAAAAATTTATCATATCTAAAATGAGGTAATCTTTCTAACGTAGAATGAGTTTGGTCAGGCTCTATGTCGTCAAGGGGAAGATAACACCAGAGAAGTGCAGCATTCTGAGCTCCAATAAATACTGTGGAAAGAGCATCTGACCAAGCAATGGAAAATATGTCACCTATATCTAGCAACGAATAAACGATATACTTACATGGGATGTCTTCCACGATTGTTTCCTCAATTCCCGTAAGATCCCAAACTTTTACAAGTGAGTCAGACCCAACACTAAATAAATACCTTTCATTTTCACTTATTGCTAAACACAAAGTCGACACATCGCAACCCTGTACACCTGTAGATATTTCATATTTCAAATTATAATTCTGAAGATCGTATACCAATATTTTAGAATCTTGTGTTCCACAAAATATGAGACCCTTAGATGGAACGGGCATCACACAGAGAATGGAGTGTGTATGCGTCCATTTGTGGACCAATGCTGGCATTAATTCAGCCGAATAAGCGCTGTTTTGTTCTCCAGATCCTTCTCCTTCCAGTTCTAATGTAGGTGACTTTTCTCTTCTGGGTGTCCTGGGCACTGTTGCTGAATTGTTTATGGAATCAGATCTACTGATAGGTAGAGGTAACCTTGTTGCAGGTATCAGCACATATTCTCCCTCGTGAACCATACTATGTATCAAATGACCTAATATACTAATGCAGTTAGTTTAATATCTAACCACAATTCTTAAGGAATCTATAAACAAAGAAATTACACGCGGTAAGGTGGTTTTTACAACAATATGATGTAGTCACACAAGCATTGACATAATTTCAGAATGTCGCATAATAATGTCGTGTTAGCTGAGGCTCCGAGATTTGAATGTCGCATTTTTCAGGTCGTGGTAGAATGTCGTCTTTTTCCCTTGAATTCCGGTAAACCTTTTTGTGCGACCATTTTTACCAGTCCTCAGAATATCTAGGCAATGCGCTTCTCCATCTTATGCCGGACTCATCGCATGCGCAGAATCCAATCGTGTGCTGGTAACCCACGTGTGCGGATCGCTAAGAAAAAATCAATTATTATCAGGCCCACGTTGTGCAATTTCTTGCTATCTAGGTCTTAGCTTACAAGAAATTTTTTCAGAAGAGGAATTAAGTCACACGATTCATTGCTTTTTTTAGCTTGGTTTTTAACGGTTTTTCAGTTTTAGGTTTCTGACAGATTTGACGTCAAGCTAAGATTCCAAGAAGTAGCAGAATACGGTTGAAATATGAAGTTTGCACACTCGCTTAAGTTTAATGCTGTTCCGGAGTGGCAAGATAGCTATGTGAATTATCCGACGCTTAAGAAAAGTATCTACAAGCTCCAGCAAAAGCAGCTCGAAGCTCAACCATCAGATGGAAGTATTCCAGTGGATGAGATCAACTGGACTACGGTGACACAGCTTGTTGAGGACCACAAGGTAGCGTTGACTGCCCAGAACAAGGAGTCAGAAAAAGGGGCTGATGATAATGGTAATAAGTTCCATCCTGCCCGTTTAATTAGCAGATTCAAGAAGAACAGATCGGATAGTGACACAGTCATCCCATCGGATGATTTAGAGATGGGAGCCGGATCTACTGGTAATGACTTTGATGTTGAAGACTACAAGGATTCTACACAATCTCTTACTATTGAATTGGACGACTCGAATTCTTCATTCTTGAACTTTGCTGATGAAAAGCATGAAGATCCGAACGACGAATCTTTCGATCCATTAAAAGTTTTCGCAAAACAATTACTAGACGAATTGGCAAAAGTTAATAAATTTTACCAGGCCAAGGAATCTGAAATTTTCAAAGATTACTTTAACTTGACGAAAGATTTAGAACATAATAAAGTAGAAATTGACGAGGTATTCAAACATACTCAAGCTCATCAGCAAGAGATTTCTGAAAATGAAGAGCATTTCCATAAATTATCTAAGATCATGTCTCCATCTTCTGCCTTTGATAATGATCATATGAAAGATAATGAAAAGGTTAGAATTGAGTATGAAGATGATGAAGACGATGATGATGATGATGATGACGATGACGACGATGATGATAGACATAGTCAAAATTCTGCATTGTTATCTCATATAGATTTTAATGTTAAGCAACAGAAAAAAATCACCTTAAAAAGAAAATCGGTTGCTGTATTTATAAGTTTGTCGGAATTAAAATCCTTCATTGAACTTAATAAAATCGGTTTCACTAAAATTACTAAAAAGTTTGATAAAACCTGTAACTTTGCTATAAAGAGGGATTTCATTGAAAATTACTTACCTACACATGCACGTATATTCTATTCTTCAACTCTTGAGAGTGTTGATGAGAAACTTGACCAACTTGTTAAGGTAAATGCCTTTTTATCTGGTAAGTTAAATGCAAAGACAACACAGCAAGATTTAGAGAGTGTCAGATTAGAGTTGAAGTCACATTTAAGAGATCATATTGTTTGGGAACGTAACACTGTTTGGAAGGATTTGCTTTCTTTAGAAAAGAAATCTTACAATTTACATGTTGATAGTGCTGCTACCGGGAATAAGATGGGTGATGAAGCTAATGTTATTAATCCTTTGAAATACATGAATATGAAGGATCATGATTTGCCTTGGGGCTTGTCAATTTTTGGCAGAACTCAAGTATCGTTGCCAACATTTGTTTTTTCTTGGCAAGTTTTCAAGATATTATTAGTTATTGTTGTCTTGGTTATCTTATTTGCGGTTAAAACATTCAATGACAAAGCGGAACATCGTTGTATGGCTGTTTTGGCTGCCTGTGCTATTCTTTGGGCTACTGAAGCAATCCCATTGCACACAACTGCTATGCTTGTACCATTGTTGGTAGTTACTTGTAAAGTTCTTAAAAACGATGATGGTAGTGTCATGAGTGGTTCTGATGGAGCTAGTTATATTATTGGTAAAATGTGGTCATCTACTGCTATGTTGTTAATGGGAGGTTTCACTCTTGCTGCTGCCTTATCCAAATATGATATTGCAAAAATTCTTTCGTCCTATATTTTAGCATTTGCTGGTACCAAGCCAAGAAATATCTTAATTTCTATCATGGCCGTTTCTGTCTTTTTATCAATGTGGATATCTAATGTTGCAGCACCTGTTTTAGCATTTTCATTAATTCAACCAGTTTTAAGGACACAACCAACTGGTTCTCCATTTTCAAAAGCATTAGTTTTAGGTATTGCATTAGCATCTGATGTTGCTGGTATGGCATCTCCAATTTCTTCGCCTCAGAACATGGTGGCTATTGAAGCCATGAATCCAAATCCTGGCTGGGGTAATTGGTTTGCTGTCGCTTTGCCAGTAACTATTCTCTGTACTTTAGCCGTTTGGTTAGAGTTGATTTTGACTTTCAAAATTAGCGATGCTAAAGTCAAAGCGTATAAGCCTATTAAGGAAAAATTTTCAATGAAGCAATATTACGTCAGTGTAGTTAGTCTTCTTACAATCTTATTATGGTGTGTCTTGTCTAAAATTGAAGAAACTTTCGGTAATTCAGGTATCATTTCATGTATTCCTATTGTCTTGTTTTTTGGTACTGGATTACTTAAGGTTGATGACTTGAACAATTACCCTTGGGGTATCATATTATTAGCCATGGGTGGTACTGCCTTGGGTGCTGGTGTTACTTCGTCCGGTTTATTAAACACTATTGCTGGTGCATTACAAAGGAAGGTGATGGGTTTCACACCAATAGTTATTTTAATTATTTTTGGTATATTGGTTTTGGTTGTCGCTACCTTTGTTTCGCATACAGTTGCAGCATTAATTATTATTCCATTGGTCAAAGAAGTTGGAGAGCAGTTACCTTCTCCACATCCATTACTCTTGATTATGGGTACAGCATTATTAGCATCTTGTGCTATGGGCTTGCCTACTTCAGGTTTCCCTAATGTTACAGCAATTAGTATGACTGATGAACTAGGAAGACCATACATCACCGTTAATACATTTATTACTAGAGGTGTCCCTGCTTCCTTTATTTGTTATATTATTGTTGTTACACTTGGTTATGGTATAATGAGTAGTTTGCATTTCTGATGGAATTTATTTTTTTTTTTCCTTTTCAGAAGTATACATTTGTATTAAATATGATTAAATTAATTGAATATAAAAGATTCTAATAAAAGTACATTGAATTTATCTATTGTGAGGATATCATTCATATTTTACGATTCGATTATTCACATGCTATAATTATGCTTTAGGTTGTGTTCAGTGTCAACGTTTTAGCCGGATTAATATTTTTGCTCGCTCAAACATCACCGTACAATGTTCGTTGCATGGATTTCATTACGCCAGTATCTTCTAACTGTTTTAGAAGTAAACCAACAGCTGGCCCGTATTTTTTATTAGTTACTAAACTTTGTATTGAATTGGATAAAAGTCCCGATTCTTTAGCCTCACTAAAATAGTGATTCAAGTCTATATTATCCAAAGCACCGTCGCTATATAACTTTGTGGACACGTACGTCAATATATAATAAACATTTGAATCATTTAATACTTGTAAGGCGGTAGATTCGGCAACCCCTGACTGATTCAAAGCTACTAAGAAATCATTCACCGAGCTATAAACAAGGCTCGATCCAGTAACGGTGGAAATCAAATTATCCAAGAATGCTTGTGCAGTGCCTTCCGTGTCATCTCTCTTACCAAAGACTACTGTATTATATTGAGTAAATGTATAGTGTGAACTAGGCTGAAACAGCGGGTCTTTACTTGTAAAATTTTGAATTAAGTCTGCAATAAAGTCAATCGTAAGCTTTTTACCAGCCCCAAGGTCATATAGCAATTTGGTTATCCATGGATTATACCTTATAATTTCCCCCACAACTGTTGTCACGTATTCTCTATTAGTGTCATCTAGTAATAAACCATCAATAAGCGAGAATATTATACCTGAGTCATTTACTGCCTGTAAAATTGTCGTTAAATTTAAATTTAAAGACAGTGTATTGAGACCACCTGACCCATTTTTTAAAATACTCTCAGTTAAATTGCAGACACTGTCTAACTGTTCATCACTGTCCGCAAGATTAGAAATGATTTTTAAAATAATTCCCGAATCATTTACAGCTTGTATAATACTTTCTATCAGACTAACATCTCTTTCAATAATGACATTTTCGTTCCGTATCTCTAAGAAGTCATAAAGTCCATCAATATTAAATTCTTCACTTCTTGGATCAATACGACTCAAAGCGTGTATGAATGGAGCTATCCAAAAGATAACTGTCATCAATATTCTTGTGGAATACATGGTATCGTTGAATATTTCCTTGCTCTATATTTAACTCTCTATTAAATTTCGAAATTTTATAAAAATCGTAAAAACGAGGTACTATGTCAATATTTAAAGCAATAGCTTATATGTATGCTCTTAACTGGTATTGGAAATTTTATATTTTTATTTAAGTAATTTTAATTCATGATTCCTTTTAATTTTTGATATGAGGAGAATTCCATTTCCCAATTAGGAAATGTTTTTGCAATAACTTTTGCATGAGAATTGACGTATATATGCAGTTTTCATTTGCAACCTAGTAGTTTTATTGATCCTGCCATACTAAAAAACATAAAATAGGAGAAGATATAATAAGTTTTCATGGCTACTGTTAGTTCAGAGTACTTTCTGTATATGTAATGCTAGAAATATTTAGCATTTGTAATAAAAGGAGCAACAGAAGCATATCATTCAGCAAAATTCAATAATTTCCGTATTGGGTAATACCTGTGATGGTTGTCACCTCAATTCCTATTCAGGAAGTTGACTTTTTGAATACTATGCCTAAATATCATATTTAGAAGTATTTACCAAATAGGAATGGGATTATATGGCAATACTTGATATCGTTTATATACTAAGAAATCCTCTAACTGAAAGCTATTTTTTTGTAAGAGATTTGTTTAAAGAGCATTGAAAATGAGGTGGATCTCAATTTGTTGCGTATTTACTATCTTATCAACTATAGCATCATCTTATCAAATATCGACTGTAAGGTCGGAAGAGTTCAACTTAGAAGAATTCCTTGAGGATTTCATATATATGACTGATACTCCAGATGAGCTAATGGGTTATTATGATTATGTTCATAATAATAAAAGAGATGAAGAATCATTTGAAGATATATTACTTAAGTTTAATGAATCACAAATATTATTCAAGGGATTAGATGCATTGAGTGACAGTAAAACAGCCCAAGAGCTAATTGTTAACGCCACTGCTTTCTTAATTAAAGGTATAGGAAACGTGAACTTGACCTCATTATTGTTGTCCGCTTCAAGTTTACATTTGAATGTCTCTGGTATATTTGACACTGTTAGAAATTCTGGGCTTGTCGAATCTACATTAGACGGAATTTTATTAGATGAAAGCTATAGACCAGTTCTTGTCAATTTGGTAGAAAGAATTGTTTATCCCAATTTAGATACAATTTACTTCTTGATGACAAAATACCTTCATTCTGCTTCAAACAAAAAGAGGGCAGATACATCTAATAGTCTAGAGACATTTGCTATGAATATCATATCTACTTTCTTATCGTCCGAGCTTGTTGCGGATACACTGACTGACTTGTTAAATGCTCTAAATGATACCGGGGTCGCAGTGTATACTATCAAAAGGTTAATTGCGTCCGAACAATACCAAAATTTAACAGTATCATTAGTGAAGGATATTTATGCTACTGGAGCAATTAAAATTAATTTGTCCAGTTTAAATATAACTGCTATTATTGATAGCGTATTAGATAATCCATTACTTATTAATAGGGCGATTAGTGGAATTCTTAGTGGGGGGAGTAATCTTGGTTCGACGTTTGGAAAATACACTGGGGCTATCAGGGAGATTATTGGTGACTTAGAAGATGATGGATTTTTCTTAACATTAAACAACTATCTTTTCTCATCTTCCACTTCTACTACAAGTGCTAGTAGTAAGAATGAAAGAAAAAATGGTTCTAATGCTAAAGGTGCATTATCAAAATCAAAAGCAACGTCGACTGCGGATTCTTCAGCACATATATTGACACCTGCTGCAAACCCTATTTACAAACTATTATTTATTGTACAATCGGTAATACTAGGAGGCCTTCTCTTTTAATTAAGATGACCTTTCCTCCACCTTAATTTAGATTCCCTTGCACATTTTTTGTTCATACTATATATTTCGTCTTGTTACTATTTTTTAGATCTATCATCGCATTTTACATATTTTTTATAAAAACAAAAAATAATACAAATTTTCTATATTTATAAATGAAAAAAAAAACTCTAATGTTGTTTATTTGTTGAAAGATTTTTCCTTAAATATTTCTGGGTAATCATCAGAATTAGTGTTGTAGTCATTAGCATCTATTTTAACTAATCCCCTTTCCTCCATTAATCTAAACTGTACCATTTTTAACATAGTATAGAGTGTAGATAAAATAGGCGTCTTAACTCCATTCCTCTCGGCTACTTTCAAAGGATTCCCTAAAATGATTTCGAGTTCGATAAGTTGTGTCTTTCTTACATCCACACACATTGATGGGGCATAGAATTTACCATCGCCGATATGAACAAAAAACTCCTGGAACTTCTCATCGAGGATATAACCTTCACTTGCAGCAATTTCAGTAAGCTCTTTCATTGCTGGTCTAAATAACTTGTCATTTGCTTCACAAATTTGACACCTGTTAACATCTAGATTTACAAGAGCAGTGGTTGTATTCATGACTGAATTGTATACTAATTTCTCCCATCTTCTCTTTTGGGCATCATCATCAACTTCCACTAAATTCTTTGATTTGTCGGCATTCTGGTATATTTCACAAAACAATTTAATTTGATCGTCAGCTATAGTCTTATCTATGTTAGGGTTATGAAATGATGCAAGATATATATGGTCTTTAAAAAAGTTTTCAATCACACCGTTAACATAGGTAGATCCGATTAACGAGACAGCACTTAAAATAGGATTATTTGGAAATCTTTCTATCATTGGAATTTCAATACCTATACCATTTTGAATTAATACTATGGTTGATTTATTTGTAACCGCTGGAGCAATAATATCTTCGCAAGTAATAGGTCCATCAGGAATATTTTTGGTTGTTACAACTATAAAGTCAAACTCGCCGAATCTTTCACTAGCATCAGAAACAGATCTAGCTAAGTGGTGAGGTCTCCAGTTTTCTATGTCACCGTATGTTTTCGAATGAATAGTATAACCATTTTCATTGATGTAGTTATAATCTGATCTCACAACTAAAACTACTTCTGATTTATCATTAAGACACAACCCTAATGCAGAAATGGCACCCACTCCCCCTGAACCAATAACTAATACTTTTGGTTTACTAAAAGTCATTCTATATTAATTTTTGACAGAATATAAAGTGTAGAAGAGCTAATCTATCGTAATCTATTTTTCCGAGAATATTAATGGTCGTGTCCAAGGCTATTTAAACGGTTCTAAGGGAGAAAAATCTCCATTACCTTCGTAATTGAAAAATTCTTTTGATTGTATTATCCTTAATTCGAAAAACTTCATAGTCTCTGCATCATTAATTTTTCCGGTTATTTCTATATCATCTGTAAATTGTAATCCATTCGCTTCACAGTAGGCTCGAAGACCTAGTTTGTGAGTAAGCTCTAATGTTGAACGCATGATCGTAAGAACTTGATTCACAGTTCTTGAAAGTATATCAAAAGAGTTCTCTAAGGATTTACTAGCATTCAAGTTGTGAAAAAGTTTAGAAAGAAGTAGAGCACTAAAAAGATCACCGATGCCTGTAAAGTATGATTTTATAATTGGAATTTTAAAGATCTGAAAATTTTCATGATCCAAAGTGGAGATTGCACAATAGATGAAATTTTCATTCAGAGTGTCGTTGGCTAACTTTAAGCTCAGACTCAAACTAGATATCACCACATACTTAATACCAAATTTAGTATGTAAAAATTTTATACAATCAGTTAGATCTTGAATATCGTTAATTTTTGTATCGCAAATCAATTCCAACTCAAACTGATTAGGTGTAATAATATCTACTATTCTATCCTCAAGAATCCTCCTGTATTCCGATACACATGATGAATCGACATATAAGTATCCTTCATCGCCCATAACAGGGTCCAATAAATACAAAAGATTAGGCTGATGCAATTTGGATTTCTTGATGTATTCATTAACAATGGATATCAAACCAGCATTGGGTATATATCCTGTTAATATGGCATCATATGAAAGCTGTAAATTATCTAATCCTTGTAAAATATTCGTCAAGTCCTTCTGCTCTAAGGCTGGTCCTTTAAATTGTCCGTATCCAGTATGGTTTGAAAAACTCACGGTATTTATGTTATCAACTTCCCAGCCTTGTGTTTGTAAGGGAAAAATCGCAGCTTTCCCTCCAACATATCCATGTGAGACATGAGATTGAATAGACAACAACGACTTGTTCATGTACAATTATACTAGTAATGCGTACTTTATCTATTATCAAAAGTCAATATGACTAACTATTGTTTCAAAATCTCAGGTCATGTGACTTGAAGAAGAGAACAGTTCGTTTGATTTAAATTTTCAGACAGAATTCATTTTGAGTGGCCAATTTACGTCTGAGGAATAACTGAGCATATATATACAGAAAAAGTGTTTCATAGACATCGAATTTGTCGAATTGTTACTACAGTTTGTAGAACTAGGCTACGTAACAGCGGTGGTGGCGAGCGTCATCTTAAGTTCACCATGTCATTGCCGTTCTCCTAATTGAATAACCAAACACAATTCAACTCAACCCTTTAAACCCCTATAGACCCCTATATTGTAAATAATGCACTGGATAAGACTCTATTAATAAGAACACGGCGCTCTTGAAATCACTCAGCCTATTAGGTGTCGCGCCTTACCTTACTAATGTTGGAAGGAGTTTGCAATCGATAAGACTAGCCAAAATGCTAGGTATCATATTCCAGGCACGGGATTCTTGAAGTTATGAACGCATACTGCATAACTCTAGATTATTTGATATATGCATTACAATAATATGATTGAAAGAAATGCATATTAAAAATATTGTGAATATCAATGAATATAATAATGTAGAATTGAAAGTTTTGATAAGAACAGAAAAAAAGATGCCCAATATATATATAAGAAGACCAATCAAATGGATGCAGTAAATCATGATTTGACCTATAGATCTGTTTTGGGCAAACAGCTAGTCAGAGAATTATCTTTAATTTTTAGCGCTATGACTACTTCATTTGTAATAATATTCTACGAATAGGATGATAATAGAAAGAAGGTGAACACCAATAGTGTTTAGTATACACACAATAGTAGTCGCCATTATTGCATACAAATCCTAAAAACCGATTGAAATAGTTGTGCTTTATTTATATAATACTAAGTATTTTCTTATAATTCTCTAGCTACACTTAATTATTATCAGGCTCTGTCAATTTCAGACATTAACATCACTATGCAATTTATTGCAATTTATTTTTGATTACAAACATGTTCCTTCTCGTATAAATTACTGACCTTAAAACAATGTTAGAGATCAAGATGTTATAAGAGAATGGTAAAGGTCCTGTGACACGTGAGAGCCCTCTAAGAGTATATCACATCATACCACTACCATAAGGAACAATATAAGGAACTAGACTAAGTAGACGTAGTTAGGTATGAATAGGACTAGCTAAGTATTTATAGAGAATAATAAATCACTTAGACTCACTTAAACACCAATACAACACTTACAAACAATGTTAGGAAACTTACGGACCTTTAAGTTAGATTTAGTCCTTAATTCTTATTCAGATGAACTCTCAGAGATTATATAACCAGAAAACAGTAATATATTTATATATAATGGTATATAAATTAGATATAACAGGAAAAACTGATCTCTAAAAGTAAACTTGTAGAGTTTGCAACAAATGCGAATTATATAGTGTATAGCTTGCACGTGAAGGTACTGTTAGGAACATTTCCTAACAAACAACAGGAAATGGTTTCGTGGTCTAGTAGGTTATGGCATCTGCTTAACACGCAGAACGTCCCCAGTTCGATCCTGGGCGAAATCATTTTTTTGCTTATTGCATTTTTTCCCGAAATATGGGAGATATCGACTGCGTTATCAACTGAATTCCTTGTTACATAAATTCTATACAATTCTAATTTTCAATATCTTCAGCCTTTTGGCGTGTCGTTGCAAAGTGATGTTTCAAATAAATGATACCTATTGTAATAGTTGATCAATTAAAGTTTCTGTGTCTACCCTAAAATGCTCCATAGGCGTCGGTGAACTTTAGCACCTGGTTTCTGGACTCTTTCCGTGTGATATATTCCAATTTTCCCCTTTTTTTCAGAACAGAATCATTCGTTGGTCAACGCGTTCGGACAATCGTTCTATCTCTCGTCGCAATTGCCGAGCACATGAAACAAACATATTTTATAATTGCTCATTTCCTATTTTGGAGAATAATATATTCACTATGAAAAATTACTGTACTTATGTAAGCAATATCACCTCGACGATCCATTAAATTGAGAGTCTCCTCAGTAATATTCTATCGCCTTCTATGCGCGCAGCGTTGATGACATCATATGCCCAATTTACTATTCCTCTGCCTAAGAAAAGAATCTAGATTTTGACTACGCCAACGTCACTGCCCCAGATGAATGATCTACAGATTAACAGGAACTTGTCCAGATATCGGCCGCTACAGTCTACGAGGTTACTCTCTTACATTTTTGCTCGTCTAGTACATGTTTGGCCATCTTGAAACACCCACTGTAGAAAAATAGTACTTGCATAGACCAGTAGTTAAAAAATACAATGCGAAAATTGCAAGATTGGCATATCGGGCGTGCTCCTGGTAAGAACTCCCGAAACACCCATACTGAAACTCTGGTAGGCTCTCAAACAAAGACTGTCACTCTAGCGGAGCAGCAGGAAATATCTGCAACATTAGCGTAGTAGATGGACTTGGCAGAACCATACCAAATTATATGATTCGTCGAGTCGTGTCGTGGGTTTGGCAGAGAATCTAAGAAGTTCACTAAGGGAACAAGTTTCCTACAAACTACTGAGTGGAGGTGGTTACATGAAACACTAGCTTTGGCATCATTGACAAAAAAATCAATACTGGGGTTCCTCCTCTTGTTTTAGCAGAGAGCATTGCCCCTCGCAAGTAGTTTCACAATCACCTACATGCACGCTGGGTCGTCTCGACACACGAGACGTTGATTGCAATTTACCTAACAAGCACAATATTAAACCTGTGGTGTGTCGTTGTAGAAGCATTGTTTACAATAAAAATATTAAAAATAGGACTGCGTCTCGCCATGTTCTAAATTTGCATTCTATAAAAAACAGGGCTCAGATATGGGCAACTTGTTACACAAATCCAAGAAACCGTGGACAATGCGATCGCGGGCAGTATTTATTTAAGACATTCCCATGAATTTTCCAAGTTTGATCCAAGTTATTCATTTCAGTTAGAAATTCATCTTAGGAACATCTTGCAACTTCGAGTGTTCATATAAACTAATAAGAAGTTATTATACGGTCATAGTCATTGGTAGTTACATCAGTCGGTAAATAAATATTGAACATGGTTGAATCAGTCGATAGTTTAGATGTTAATTTCAAGTCCACATTGCCACCACGTAAAAGAGCTAAGACAAAGGAAGAGAAGGAACAACGTCGTGTGGAACGTATCCTTCGTAACAGAAGAGCTGCACATGCTTCTCGTGAGAAGAAGAGAAAGCATGTGGAGTACTTGGAAAGCTACGTGGTACAATTAGAGGACAACTTGTCGATGTTGCAAAGCAACTTCGACGCTGCATGGAAGGTTTTGAGTAAGAACCAAAAGGGTGATATATCCTTGACGTCCTTGAAGGATTTGGCTGATTTAAAGGAGAAGATTCATCTCAACTTAAACAGCTCCGTCTCTAGCGAGTCGTGTGAACCGGAAACCAAGAAGAGAAGAATGTCCTCAGAACCTGTTAAACTTGAATCTGAGGATGAATTTATTCACGAAGAAGAAGACGAAGAAGAAGAATCATTACCTTTGGTTGAGACTAAGCTAAAGGCAAATATGGATTCTCCTTCTATTAAGAAGGAAGAAAGTGATTCAAATGAACTCTTGTCTGTTACCAACGACAACGTGTATTTCAACTACCTTTCACCTATTTCAATTAATTCCCCAATCAACTCCCCTATTGATTTGACTTTAAAGAAATCCGAAGAGGATTTCGCCCCATTTTCATTAAGTGACCCTGCATTATCTGTATCCCCTAGCGAGTCTAGTTACTCAACTCAAGAATATGATTTAATGGAGCAAAATTCAGAAGAGATTTTGTTACATAAAAGTTACGATGGAAATTCATTGATGATTAGTTGCTGAGATTTTGAAATGTTCTCTGCTTAATTAGTTGCCTATTTAAAGGACTTTGGTTTACTAAAGACAACCTAGTAGGAGTAGTATATTAATTTAGATACTGTTTGCTAGGAAGCAACGATGTTTAAATTAATATGCGTGGAATCTCCTTATCTTTAAACCAAAGTCTGGGCTACATAATTTCAAGCATCGAAGTAACTTTCTTATTTCAGTGTACTTCAATAATTTAATGATTCCACCATAATTTTTTTGCATTTGGTCCGCAGCACCAATCATACCTGAGTTGATGGGCCCTTCTAGGGATGAAGATAATGGGTTCGATCTGTTTTTGGCTTCCAACGATGCCCTTATGGATTCAAGTGAAATTGTATTGGATTCATTGGCTCCTGGTTCTATTAACATAGAAGAATATTTGTTATTTTAATAATGGTTTGTAATTTCGGTTTTTAGTAGGTTTATTCTTTAATGGGTTTTTTGGTTAGATAGCCGAAGATTATTGATTGGAGAATATCGATGAAATTTGATTTCGTTTCCAAAATTATCAGTTTTAACATAATGTTCATACCTATGGTTAGAACACAATAGAATAAGGCTTCCAGATTCGAAGGTACTGGCGCACCGCTTTATTGAAGTTGATAGTAGCGACGACCGACAAATGGAAAACTTAAGATATTGTGTGCTATCATGGTGTTTATGTTATTTTAAATTTATTTCTTTGTTGATGAGATCTCCTTTTCATAGTCTGGATCATAGTCAAGGTTAAATAGTATATATTTGAATGGTTTAATATAAGTGTAATTATATTATTATAATTGTAGATCAGATAGAACCTGCAGATTGCGCAACCAGCCTTTATCTAATCAATTCTCGATCGATTCTATCTATATAAACTATTTTTAATTAGGACGTTCATAATTAATAGTAACTACTTGATGCCGTTAATAGATCTTAATAGTGATATTTTATTCAAAGTGGTATACTATTTATCTCCGGAGGATATATTTAGTTTATCATTAACATCTAAGAATTTTAATATTGTACTAACTTCAAATTCAGTATACCATCTACTTTATGTTAAAAAATTCGGATCAAAGCCAACGCCTTTGAATTTGGATAATTATAATTGGAAAGACTTGTTTCAGCTTCGTTCTTCTACCGAAGCCAACTTATACACTTGGGGATCCTCTCACTTTGGTAGATTGGGGTATCTTTTGCGAGATATTCCAAATGATCATACCACAAAAGGCTTCACAAGAAACGTTCATACCCCTACAAAGTTAAATAACTTTAGTGATGTACTTATTACTGATATCAATGCTAATGGTTTTTGTTTCCAAATATTGACAAATGAAGGGTCATTATATTATACTGGGAAAGGATGGAAAAGAGGCGACGGGCAATATCTGACTCCAGGACCGTATAACTCTAGCGACTATTCGCCACCAATTAGTGCAAGTAGCTATTCAATCCCCTTTGCTGAAAGATTACTGTCAAGAAGGCATATAAATAGAAATATTCTACCTATGCCAGGAATGAGCCGCAGATATGATAGAATACCGACACAAACAGCTCCTCCAGAACCAAATAGAGTAACAAATCCAAATCTTACTAGGCCACATACATTGGATTTACCGGGAGATATTTCAGATTCTTCAAGGAATTTAGAATCAAATTTTATTACGAAGTTGGATCTTCCAAAATCATCAGAAAATAACAGAAAAATCATTTCAATCTCTAGTGGTAGAGAACACGTCCTAGCATTAGATAACAACAATTCTATATATACTTGGGATACAGGAAATTCGACTAAGGTTGGTGTAAAGTTAACATTTCTGAATATTCCAAATTCCACTAATGTTACTAAGATTTCTGCTGGATGGAATTTAGCAGCTTGTCACTTTGAAAAAATAGGAGTAGCCGTCTGGTTTTCAAGGGAATCAGTTACTAGAGAGAATTTTGAAGATGGATCATTTCTATCTGAAGCGAAATATGTGATCATTCCAGGAACGGTTAATGTCGTGGATTTTGTTGCTTGCTTTGACTATGTGTTGTACATTGATTCAAAAGGAAATTTAAATCGCTTTGAATTTAATGCAAATGACTATGCTTCTGGAAATATAGATCCACACACCATTGATGCCCCTTATAAGGAAGAAGCCTTTAATGAATGGCTCGACAATCATAACCAGACTACAGGAACTTATGCCACTTTCTCCAAACTTTGCGGGTGCTTTAATAAATTTGCTGTGCTCACTAATGAAGGACTGGTCCTTTTGGGATCTAAGGATTCAGAAATACCTTTGGTCTTATCTCAATTGCAGAATCAGGGCATAATAGATGTAGTCATGGGGGACTACCATTATTTGGCTCTCACTAACAGTGGAAGCCTACTATCATGGGGAGTGGAGTCCAGTAATTGTGGATGTTTGGGCTTGGGAGGCAAAGAGTCGTTTACAGAGGCTCATCCTGACATAGCAAAAGATTTAGGCAACAATAAGGGAATGTCGGTTTCAATTCCTTCATTTGTAAAAAACCCAACTACAAATGGGAAATGGTTATCGATTGCGGCCGCTGGTTGGCACACTTGTGGGATATTTATATCCTTGGAAAACTCTTAGATTACGTCTACATATTAGGTAGTTCTTTCTTCTATCTGTATTCTTTAAATTTCATGGTTGAATTTTGTATCAAGCGGTTGAAGTTGTAGGTACCTAAAGGCGGGTAATTAAGGATTGTTGCGATAAATTTTTGATGATCAACTGGGTTAAAGCGTGTTGTAGACTCACTGACAGAGATAATCTTAAACTTTATTTAAGTACAATTTATTTTAAATTCCTTGTATGGTTTAGAAGTTATAAACAGCTATATTACATTATAAACTATCGGCTGACTTACTAAATTTAGTTAGGAATTCCAATCAAATAAGCGAGCTTTTTAAAAGAGCCTCTACGACGTTATACGAACATAGCAGTCAGGGATAGTACACACGGTAAACAAAAAAGAATAGACATGAGTTCGCCAAAGCCTCAGCCAGAAAATAGAGAAAGCTTGGGTATGGATACGTTGACACCTACTCCTACACACACTCCAGGCCATCCATCGCCACACACGATTACGAGACAGAGAAGATCGTCATCGATAATCCAACACCTTGAGCCAGACACTCTAGAAACTAAGATTGACCAGTCCTTAAACCCCAATGTGAATGCCAATTGGGTGAACTTCAAGGGGGCGTGGATTATTCACATAGTATTGATATTGTTCTTGAAGGTGTTCTTTAATTTTATATCTGTGTTAGATAACGACTGGAAGTGGACATTGACTAACTTAACTTACAATATTGGATCTTATATAATGTTTCATCAAGTCAAGGGTACTCCGTTTGAGTTCAATTCAGGTGCATACGATAACTTAACTATGTGGGAACAAATCGACAATGGTGATCAATACACTCCTACGAAGAAGTTCTTAATGTTGGTACCAATTGCATTGTTTTTGATCAGTACTCACTATTCCAACTACAATTTAAATCTTTTTATTTTAAACGGCGTAAGCTGTTTATGTGTGGTTGTTCCTAAATTAGCCTTTGCCCACAGGTTGAGAGTAACTTTGTATTAGATTTTCACCTCAAGCGCATCATCGCTTGTGCTTAGATCCGTCTATTGTATCTTGCAGTTATATCTGATTTATGTTTTGCTGCTTCCGTTATATCTATAATATACTTAATTCTTATCTTTCCATTCTAGACAATGCAAAGTGAATTTCTATTCCTCATATCCAATATTTCTAATTTTATAAACAATCGCATGATGAGAATTATATTATTGTCTAATTTATTTTACAATTTACCCTATATATCTTATATATCCTATATATTTAATATTTAAATAATGATTTGCAATGACGAGTGGATTTTGACTCGGAATCCACGTAAAATTTATTCTTTTCAATATGAAATATTATTAGTGCGCATGGGGAACGATTGGTTGAGTCAATCCCAAAATTATTTAAATCGTGATATATTTCTTGTAAAAATTTCAGGAAGCAATCTCCAGTAATATTAACATATTATACAATTCTTAAAATGACCTATGCTTTATCCCAATCGCACAAACAATTAGTCGAAGGACACTTGAAAGAAAGTGATCCACAAGTCTACGAAATTATCAATGATGAAATCGATAGACAAAAGCACTCTATTGTTTTAATTGCCTCCGAAAACTTTACCACTACTTCTGTTTTCGATGCTTTAGGAACTCCAATGTGTAACAAGTACTCTGAAGGTTACCCAGGTGCTAGATATTACGGTGGTAATGAACACATCGACAGAATTGAACTCTTGTGTCAAGAAAGAGCTTTGAAAGCCTTCAACCTCACTGCCGACAAATGGGGTGTTAATGTTCAAACTTTATCTGGTTCTCCAGCTAACTTGCAAGTCTACCAAGCCATTATGAAGCCACACGAAAGATTAATGGGTTTGGACTTACCACACGGTGGTCACTTATCCCACGGTTACCAAACTGACTCTCGTAAGATTTCTGCTGTTTCTACTTACTTTGAAACTATGCCTTACAGAGTTGACTTAGAAACCGGCTTAATTGATTACGACATGTTAGAAAAGACAGCTGTCTTATACAGACCTAAGGTCTTAGTTGCTGGTACTTCTGCTTACTGTCGTTTGATTGATTACAAGAGAATGAGAGAAATTGCTGACAAGGTTGGTGCTTACTTAGTTGTCGATATGGCTCACATCTCCGGTTTAATTGCCGCTGGTGTTATACCATCTCCATTTGAATATGCTGATATTGTTACTACTACCACCCACAAGTCTTTAAGAGGTCCAAGAGGTGCTATGATCTTCTTCAGAAGAGGTGTCAGATCCGTTAACCCTAAGACCGGTCAAGAAATCTTATACGACTTAGAAAACCCAATTAACTTCTCTGTTTTCCCAGGTCACCAAGGTGGTCCACACAACCACACTATTGCTGCTTTAGCTACTGCTTTGAAACAAGCTGCTACTCCAGAATTCAAGGAATACCAAGAACAAGTTTTAAAGAACGCCAAGGTATTAGAAAAGGAATTCATTTCTAAGGGTTACAACTTGGTTTCAAATGGTACTGATTCCCATATGGTTTTAGTTTCCTTAAAGGACAAGAATATTGATGGTGCCAGAATTGAAACTATCTGTGAAAAGATTAACATTGCCTTGAACAAGAACTCTATTCCAGGTGACAAATCTGCCTTAGTTCCAGGTGGTGTCAGAATTGGTGCTCCAGCTATGACCACCAGAGGTTTAGGGGAAGAAGATTTCAAGAAGATTGTTGAATACATTGATTTCATCGTCAACTATGCTAAGGAAATCCAAGCCAACTTGCCAAAGGATGCCAACAAGTTAAAGGACTTCAAGCAAAAGGTCTTGAATGGTGACGATGAAAAGTTGAAAGCTGTTAAGGAAGAGATTTCACAATGGGCCGGAGAATTCCCATTATCTGTTTAATCTCTTTTATTTCATATATGTTCATTTCGTTTTATTGATACTAAATAGTCATTAACAATTATAATCTACGTTTAATTTGTGTTGAAAATGTATATATTGAATACTCTATAGTTTAGTAGTCTACTTTATAATTTCGTAGTCTTAGTACCCCGGAAATGATCATTCACCATCTTAAAATTGCTGCATAATCTGAAATTTGCATTTCTTGAATAACTGGAGTAATTTTATGGGGCAAAAAAAATATACTTTTCTCATCACTAACTAATACATAGTGAATCTTTAGGAATCAGATGTCTAAGCTATTTTATAGTACAAATTCATATCACTTCAGATCATATCATGTTTCATAATATGCTAGCTTTTTGTACACTCCACGGAATAGCTGCCAATGTAATTGTAAATAAAATACTCAAGATTACGACTATGTATATTAGTATCTAAATACAATGATAAAATGTATCCTAGTGGAAGTTTAATCTCTTCCTGAAAAGAAGGTCGCAAGAAGATTTATTGTAGGTTTATAAAGTTTATTTTGTTTCTTAGTCATGTATAACTAAGATAATTTTTTCATACCTGAATTTATTTGGGGCATATTTCTCTTTTGCTAAGCTTCTATATGCATAGAGACAGCGAGTGTTGATCTCTATGGTATTGAATAATTTTCTATAAAAATCCAACTTTTCTGTAAATTTAAAATAATTTAAGTATTACTTGAATTTTAAACACCAGCTAGTACCTTTAATATTAATCTATTCAAGTGGCTATTTACTAAAGATTATTGAATACTAAGCTAGGTTAAGTCTAGATGACTGCTATTCAAAAACTTAGCATAATATTCTGCTGTTCTCATTTAAAATAACATAGCCAATATAAAGTTAGTTATAGGAATATCAAAAAGAATACTTCCCAAAAGAATAAGGGTACTAATGGTAATGGCATAACGATTCAGAAAATAAAAAATATAGAGCCGTAGCATATATCTCGGATTTCTATTTTACGGGGTATATATAATTGTAGCGTCAGGGATTTTTAAAGTTTTCGAACTATTTTCAAGAATACATAAATTAATATGAACAGTAAATTACAAAGTGCAGTTCACGATATTGTGAATGACTTTTCAATTGACAAGGAGTTCTTAATTAAGGCCTCTCAATATTTTACCGAGTCCATGGATATTGGTTTATCCAAGAGTAAGCTGGCTAAAGAATATATGCCGATGATCGCAACTTATGTCACTTCAATTCCTAGTGGTAAGGAGAAGGGCTTATTCATAGCAGCGGACTTGGGGGGTACTAATTTCAGAGTTTGTTCCATCTACTTGAATGGTGATCATACTTTTGAATTGAAGCAAAGCAAGTATAAAATACCGGATGATTTAATGAAAAATTCTACATCTGATAATTTATTCTCATACTTAGCTTCAAAAGTTAAAGTATTCTTAGAGACAGAGCATGCTGATGAATCTAAGGATATCTTAAAGTTAGGTTTTACTTTTTCTTTTCCAGTAGACCAAACTGCATTGAATAGAGGTAGACTTATTCGTTGGACCAAGGGATTTGACTTACCGGATTGCGTTGATAAAGATGTGGTTGAATATTTACAAAATCATTTAGATTTACTTGGATGTAAGGTAAATGTTGTTGCTTTAGCAAATGATACCGTTGGAACTTTATTATCAAGAGCTTACTCCAACAACCCAGCCGAAACAAATTCGAATACAGTTATTGGTGCTATATTCGGAACCGGAACAAACGGTGCATACTTTGAAAAGGTTGAAAATATTTCTAAGTTGAAGACCGATAATTTATCAAAAAGTATTACTGGTATGGTAATTAATACTGAATGGGGTTCATTTGATAACGAACTTAAAATTTTACCAAAAACTAAATATGACGATATAGTTGACTCAGAAACAAGTAATAAAGGATTTCACTTGTTTGAGAAAAGAATCAGTGGTATGTTCTTAGGTGAATTATTACGTGTTATGTTATTTGATTTGTTTGAACGTGGTTTCATATTTGTTGATTTATACAAGGAAAGAGGTGGCAGTTTACCACACAGACTCTCTGAACCATGGCAATTATCTAGTGAAGTTTTATCCTACCTTCAGATTGATGATTCAACCAATTTGAAGATGTCAGAATTAATTTTGGAGAATCAACTAAGATTGCCAACCACAAGGGAGGAACGTTTAGTTATTCAAAAATTAACACAAGTAATTTCACACAGAGCTGCTTACCTTTCAGCAATTCCACTTGCAGCAATTGTGAATCGTGTCAAAGATCAATATGCAAATGATGATAAAGACTTTGAATTTGGTTGCGATGGTTCAGTAGTTGAATTTTACCCTGGCTTTAGAGACGAAATACTTAAAGCGTTCAATTTGATCAACCCATTAGAGGGTTTGAATAAAAAGGTTTATTTGAGAATAGCTAAAGATGGTAGTGGTGTCGGTGCAGCTTTATGTGCCAGTACTGCGGTTTAATGCTCGGGACTAACATCTTTCAACATTATTTTTATAAATTTGAATAAAACATATGACGATAAACTTATTTGAAAAGTTTCTCATTTATCTTAGTTTAGATAAGGAATATGACTCTTTCTAACTTTAAAGAGCTCTCGTAGCTTATAAGTTTCATAAATAGATCCACCTATTTGTATTAAACTAATCATAGAATGCAGTACTGAACGTGAATTTTTACAATTAGAGTAGAACTCTATCAATAGTATATCACATACTCTAATAAGCTTTGTAAGAACTGCGTTTCAATTATATGCTATGGATATTATATTATTTTCAAGCTCCTAGCCAACTGCTAACCTAATCTTCAAATCTAGCTTTCTTTTTTGATGTCATAACATGTGCCCACAATCTTGACAATCAACATAATTATCATGTATACTTCAGACAAAATCATATATTTTTTGTCTTTATTTAAAGTTTTATACTTGGTAGGACTCGATACTATACAACAATAAGATCTGAAACAGCATTTCCAGGTGGTTTAAGACTTCATTGCTCTTGAAGGTTAAATTTGCATCCTTAAACGAGTTTGTAATTCAAATCAACATGTCTAATCAATAACAAAATCAGAGCTCAAATCTTGGTTTAAATTTCCTTTTTAACAACATGAAGGAGTGTCGTCAAATAATATGTATACTATATAAAGAAATTAGTTTTCACCATGAATCGTTTTTTACCTCATAAAAATTCAATATTCGTCAAAGAGAGAGTAAAAAATAATGGGTAGAAGCCTGAAAGGTCGCAAAGCTATAGTTACAGGAGCATCCAGAGGAATTGGAGCTGGAATTGTTTGTGAACTCGCAAGAAGAAGTGCAAATATTGTGCTTACATACCAGAACTCTTCTAGTAAGCCAAAGAATTAGCAAAATTTCTTTCTGAAGAATATAATGTCAAAGCATAGGCTAATACAACTCCATTTAAATATTCTTTATAGCCCTGGTATTACCCAGATATTATACCATCAAAAATCATGTAACCAAATGTTTACTTAATACAATATAATTTATAAATTCAACAGCTTGCCTTCTTCCTTCACTTATATTATTACTTGTATATTCAAAAAGTGATACACTATCCATTTTCGATTTTTCGTTTTAATAGTACTATATGTAGAAAGATCATAATACAATAATGATTACAATGTCTGATTCCACTATTGCTACATCGCTTAATGACATTCAACTTCTTGATAAGGACTACGAGAACGACGTGGATAGATTATATTAATCAACCTCCCAATATTGACAATTGTGTTTATATAGTTATCAAAAAGGAGTTGACAATCAGCTAGTTCTCCTGAAAAATAGTGTCGAGAACTTGAAATTCTATGGTAGCTTTCATCTGAATTATTTTTCCAAATGATGAAAATGAGAAAATTCTTGATAAATATACTCCTTATTTGTGTATATTTTTAAATTTGGGAGGATATTGATAAGGTTATATTTTGAGCATTCAAATATAAGTGGGAAATAAAATCCGGTGATAGAAAAGCTTCTAGCGAATCTGATAAATATAGTTGTTTCAAGTACTTATAAGAAAATGATCTCAGAGAGGTGTTTACTATACAATCTAGCACATTATATTCAACTATGAGAATGATTTCCGAAAGCTAAAGATGTTCATAATCTTTAAGTTCTAATTTAATCGCCAAAACAAGATCATCGTACAACTTGAGTCGAAAATAGAATATGCTCTTCATTTTTAGTTATATTCGGCACACCTACTACGATAATATGAAGCAAAACAAGCATCAACATATATTTCAGTGAAAACACACTCCTCTTTGGTTCGTTACCAATAATCTCTCATCAATGAAGATCAGGGATGGCCCCAATGCTTTGCTCGTTATCTTCAATGGTCCGAAAACAGCATTGAAAGTTTTAGTATCATAAGTTTATTTCCCTTCGCAATTATATGAAGTATCATCTCTCTATGTGATACAAAAAAAGTATGGTATTATATTCATTTTGGATGAATCCACATTTAAAAGACAGTTTGGAGAAACACTGAATGTTAAATTCAAATTGCCTTGAATTGTGTGAGGGTGGTGAAGATAGTGCATTAATTGTAGAGAAAAACAGTATTGTAATTGGACTATTTTAAAATTTTATAGACCTTAGAATAAGCATCATCCTTTTCACACTTCAATACGTGCGAAGGATCTCCAAATCTCTTATCCATCTACAATAGGTTCAGAAGTAACTAATCCTAACGCTAATAATGTCTTTACAGACAAAGATTTGAAATATTCAACTGATGTTTCAAGAAGTATATATTCTTCTCGCCTGAGTTACTTGACTAGTAAATAGAATTGTCTTTAAACGACGCTCTTCACTAGTCGTATTGGCACTTCAACCATAGAAACATTAGGCTCCCATAAAAAATGCATTCCCCTTTTCTAGTTTAGCATCCCAAACTTCCTCGTCTTTGGATTCTGTGAATTGATCCCGTAGATGCGATCCAGGTATCAATCCGGTAGCTCCATTAGCACTTGATGTCTTGGAGAACCCCAAAACCGTACCGATAGCAATTTCAATACATGTATTCATTTGAGGTTAACAGAATACGCTTGTGCCATCTCTTCACCTAAGAAAATAGTTCACCTTTCAATACATAAATCCTACGTACTTCTTTTGGGAAGAAATAGCCACCCCAACCTTTGCTTTCTTCAAAGAATGGCTTTAAATCCGTTATGATTAGATATGGATGATCTAATTATGCAGCCCCCGTAGTATACGTTCTAATTAATGTGCGATCTATCAAGTGACAGGTTCCTCATCAATTAAATTTTCAGCCGTAGCCTTAAATACTCTTGTATCTTCTGTACGAAGAGAAAGTTCAACATATTCAGCATTACCTTGTTCAAGTATCGAACTTTGATAATAGTTTCGAAAATTCTGTTGTCATTGGACTTCTAATAGACTTATCGCTGTACGAATTTTATTAAGCGAATAATGGTATATCATAGCAAAGGAATCCCATGTTACATAAAATTTATAAATTGGCTCAAGCATATTTGCAAGGAAATTCGAATCATAATAAAATAAGCGAAAAATCGCTGGATTTTTGCAATCATTAAAAGGCAACTATTCATTATGCGATGAGAAAAATCCATTTAATGTATATTTCTCTAACAATCTAAATTATGCTATATATTTCTATATCGAATTCAATTGTTCAAAATCCAAATACAGATACATACACAGAGAGATAGTTTTTAAAGTTGAAAAGGATCAAGCAAAAACAAAATGAAATATACATATTAAAACAATTATTCAGTTTGTAAAAATTAAAATAAAATAAAATATTATATATTATCTACCGAATACAAAATTCAAGTTATACCAAAAATATTTAGTAAAGAAAAAAAGTCATAGAATCTATAAAATATTTAAATATCATCAAAACATCAAGACTTGAGATGCATCAAAAATTAAAAAATATTCATATTTGTCTGCAAATAGGATAGGGATAAAACCTAAGATACAAAAATTCTATAGACAAAGAATATTTCGTTGTAACACAATTCCCTAATTAGACATGTCAAAAAATAAAGAAAATATTCGAAAGAAATGAAATAAAATGGATGTCAAAATATAATATACTTCACAAATATATTGTATTCGAAAATAGAATTACTAGAAATAAAGTTAAACATATACCATGGTATCATTTACAAATAAATACAATAAAATATTTTATTTATAAGATAGAACAGAAACAATATTTTCTTCCCGAATAATAGTAAGTATTTGCATTGCAATTAAAATGAAAAGTAATTTAAAACTATTCAGAAAAGTAAAAAGAAGTTAATCATTTCTATATAGAATTTTAGAAAAGAGTATTATTTGCTGGACTCACAAGGATTGTATTGACTCTTTAGATAAAACAGTATATTGTAAAGACTAACTTATGATTGCGGAATTTAATTGATGTTTTTCATTATGAAATTTATCCTATATTGTCTTTAATTTTGGAGAATAGATTCATTAATAGCTTTTAAAATAAAAGAATCTTAGTTAGTATGATAATCTCGGAATATCGTAGCGATCGAGAATCTAAATTTAAATTACTATGTAATTCTAAAGAGAATTGACTTTTACTTTATTAATTCTTCTAATGTAATTGTAATGTCAATAAAGACATAATCAATTTTTTTAACAATTATCTCAAGCCATTGTATAATTATGGATTTAATTTCACTTATCAAAATATTCTTTGATTCAAATGAAGAAATATTTAGACAAGGATAATTCTATATTAATTGTACTTATGACTACAAGATATTAGGTATCGGAAATCAAGAATGAGTAACAGTGTATACTTATTTTTGAGGCGCCTAAAATTTACTCTATAGATAAGAATTCGTGTAACGCTTTATATAAATTATAGAAGAACCTCTTAGATTAGAATATAGTATGCACGTATATAGCGGAATGTAAGAAATATCATCTTTATCTTTTATTATATTTTATACTAAGACGAATCAATATGGTCTGCACGTCAATTCGTAGAATGGTAGACACATACTTTGATGGTTGAAGAGGACATAATAATCAAGTATATTACTTTGACAGAGATTTCAAATACTCTAAATTCGTATTAAATCTGGTTTTATATTATTTTTCAATTTCTATGGGACATATAAAGAGCAATTTATATGATGTTCTCTTTGTATAGTTTAAATATATTTGACTTTTTTTATAGAAGATTTTTTAATGATATTGATATTCAATTCATTTTACTTCTCAAGGATTGACATTGTGCTTAAATATTTCAATAGAGTTCTTTTGTCATTCATATATGCAATAGATTTAAATTTCTAGGAATAAAGTTTTTCAAGTGGTACTATTGTTAGTCGCAGATTAAGTTACAGCTAAAGAAGAAATATACGGAGGAAAATGGGATATTACTTATCGTAAGATATTAGGGACCATATGAATTCTTGCTTTTTTTTTTATAAGACAGCGAGATTTACATTCTCTGATTTAATTTTTATATTTCATATTAAATTATTTGTTATTAATTTGTTATTTAATCTTTGAGCATTGTTCTTGTTTCTTTTTGATTATGTGGCTTAGACTGGTTTTATTTTGTTTATTACAATGTTAGAATTAATTTATATCGATCTCAATGATAATTTAATTCTCGATAGTTACTATTTTTTTGTTATTCTTTTATTTTAATTATGTTAACTATCTATTAGAGTTTGTTTTTTTATTATTCTTTTTAACATTATCTGATCTTTATTTTGTTTTTATTTTGTTTTTATATTATTTAGTATACTTTTTGCTGTTGATTATTGATAGATTTATTCTTCAAAGAAATATTAAGTACATGGATTCGGAATCTGTATATATGCAAATTGTTAACTATATAGAAATTATTTGTATTCGTTATTTAGCGGAACATGCGTCCATTGGAATCGCCTTCTTCTCTCCAGTTTGCCCTGAAAGACGAGCTATTTTCCAATTTGTATAGTCTCCAGGCTTCTCGTATATGGTCCGGCTGTAATGGAGATTGAATATCTCCATCGTATTTTAATGGTTTGTGTTCCACTTCCACCTCATTGCCGTTTGCCAAATTTTTTAAGATATTATGCTTTTGCTTTTTTTTATTTTCAATATCGATAATAAGTTTTCCTTTGTCGTTTCTTTCTTGAATTTCAAATGAACGAGTTATTATTTCACTTAAGAACAGTTTTGATAAACCTGCCAATACAACTGCAATATTCTGTGGTATAGAATGACTCAAAACACCATTACAAATTTTTTTGACACCAGGTTTGTTAACTGTCATTCTTCTATAAGCTTCAAATTTCTCCATTTGGGTTTCAGTTAAATTTGATATTAAAAGTCTTTGTTTTTCATCATCGGTCATATTCTTATCAATTATTGAATTCTTTAAAGCTTTATATTTATTAATTAATTCGTCATCATCGATATCTGATAGATCACTTACATCACTCTCTGATTCTAGATCTTTATTAGCATCAATTATGTTTTCCTCATAAGGATGCTCCTCTGAGGGCAGCCCAACTTGATTGCCATGTGATTCCAAAGCACTATAAAAAACCCTCCATATTAATTCTTCATCGTCTTCATCTAAACTGACATCACTATAGTTTTCTTCTTCGCTTGATGACATGCTTCTATTAGAAGTTCTGAGATTGTTGTTATAATTAAATCTTTCATTTCTATAATTTTGTGTACTGTATATAAATTTATCGTGTGTGTTCCGAACTTACGTACACCTTATGCAACAATTATATTTAAACATTGTATTTCAAGTTGGTACCTTCACAAATACCTTATCTTTCCTCAAAATTGCCTTCGCTTTTATCAGAATTTTTGTATTTGGGGCACTTCATAATGGCACAGCTATAACCTTAATATTTGATCATTAAGTTCTTGAGCTTGTTGAAGTAAGTGATCCCAGCTCAGAGTTCTAGTACTTTTCACCCTTTCAACTAACTTATAAATGCGATTGTATATATCTGAATATAGAACTCGTTGTTTTAACCTATCAATAACTCCTTTTTCATCACAATTTTGATGAAAATTACCAATCATGTCAGCTAAAAGTTCTAGGGTATTGTTCTTAGTTAAGCCAATGCTTTCAGCTATGTTTAGATTTTTCTCAGTTATTCCATAAATTTTGTCATTCATTTCGTTCCATAGTAAAATTCGATTAGTAGAATTTATGCTAGATAAATTACTACCAAGGTAAACTACTGGTAAATCATCGTCCATCCCCATAATATATTTTTTATGTTCTCCTTCAAAAACATATACAGTATTGTTATTTGATGGGAAAATAGAAGAATTGAAGATCTCAGAAACTTGAATATTCAAATTTTCGTGCTGCTCTGAGTGTAATTGCAGTTGTTCAAGAATAAACTTATAATATGAGTCCTGCTTTAAGCTATCTTCTTCACGTATAAGAAGAATCTGCACATTAGTTAAAGTGTTTTTCATAATTCCATATTTCAAAGCGTTAATTTCTTGGTTTACTAAATGGTATAATATTGTTTGAGTAACATAAAATGGTAAATCATTTGAATGAACAGCTGTTACATCAAAATACAAATGCGCTTCCATCCCCTTTGGGTCAACCAATAGATAATTTTCAGATCCATAATACATCTTTAATAGAAATTGTGGGGTTATACGTTCTTTATTTGAGGTTGTATCTCCAATTTTCGAATTTGGACCTTTAGATTCTTCAAGCTCGTCATATATTTCGATATTCCACCTTTCTCCGTATAACTTAAAGCTTTCTATATTGAGTTGAATCTGAATAGCAGCTGCTAAATCTGGGAAATTAAACCCTTCATCTCCATATCGGATATGTACTGGTATATGTAAGGGAAGATCGTCTCTGACATACAGTTTCAATCTACTCAATTCCTCAAATTTTGAATTATTTTGAATGAAATAGCTAAGAAGTAGAGGTAATATGCTAATCAATAATGTCAAAGCTAAAGCCATTTTTGAGATTGCTGCTCTTTCCATAATCATTATGTGACTATAATACCATATATATTAAGAATTTAGATAGTTCCTTGAAGATCAAAAATCCACGTGATCAGGATGCAGTTTTCAGAAATATTTTGATGATGATATTTCTTATCCAATCAACAAGTATGTCTGTGCCATCTTTGACTATGGCAGAAGATCTTGATCCTAAGAATCAAGAAGAACATTATGTGCATAATGTTTATAATGAAATTGCACCACATTTTTCTCAAACACGTTACAAACCCTGGCCAATAGTAGAAAAGTTTCTCCAAGATCAAAATGACTACTCAATTGGGTTAGATGTTGGATGTGGTAATGGGAAATATTTATGTGTTAATGATAAATTATATATTATTGGTAGTGATAGATCAGATGGACTTGTCACATGTGGACAACAAATTTCTAATAATAAATATAATTTAGCAGTTGCAGATGGTTTAAACTTACCACATCCAAATGATACTTTCGATTTTGCCATTTCTATTGCAGTCATTCACCATTTTGCTAATGAAAAGAGAAGAATTGAAGCTATTGCTCATATCCTTTCTAAAATTAAAAAGGGGGGGCAACTTTTGATATATTGTTGGGCTCTTGAGCAAGAAAAGTCAAGAAGAGGTTATAAAGAAGGAGATAACCAAGATATTTTAATACCATGGGTTTTACAGAAAAAACAAGAAAAGAAGCCAAAAAAAACAAGAAAACAAAAGCAAAAAAAAAATGAAAGTTTGGAAGAAAATAAGCTTGAGGAGCATGATGATCTGACTTTGGAAAGTACCGATCCTAAGGAAGAGGAACCTGATATTAAATATAGATACTACCATTTATATCATAAAGGCGAGTTGTTGGAAAATGCACTTAAGGCTGGCTCTTGTTCTTTAGTTTCTGAAGGCTATGAAAAGGATAATTGGTGGGTTATAGTACAAAAAGATTAGTGTATATATTTAATATTTATATCTCACGCTCGAATTTTCAAACTGTTGTAGGATCATTTTTTATTGTTTACTCGAAATGCTTTCTCCAAAGGAAAAAAGAGAGAAGCTTGTAAGAGCTACCGATTTGGATGCTCTTAGTTGTCGATTCAATACTAATTCTTTATCATACTTTGAGCATCCAGATCCATATATTGAAGACATGGTGTCATCATACAAAAATAATCTTCAATACTGCTGTGGATACTCGAAATTATCTGCTGGTAGAATAATTAGATCTGTATTTAATGAAAGGAAGCTCCCAATCATTAATAGAGGAACCTACATAAGGACAATACTGCTTGATAATGTAATAAACGAGTTCATATCAGAGTACGAAAAATGTCAAATAATTTCATTAGGAGGAGGAACTGATACAAGATGCTTTAATATCCTACAAAATAATAGTAACATAATATATCATGAGTTCGACTTCCCTGAATCTGTTAAAATTAAAAAATTAGCCATTTTAAAAAATGGAAATCTTAAAAGAATAGTTGACTATTCGGACGATTCTAAGATTGAAGTTAATTCTAAAGAAGAGTTTACTCTCATGGAAAGTGATATCCATACAAATAGATATCATCTCTATGGGTGTGATCTTAGACTTTTGAATAATGAAAATGACACTTCTTTAAATATTAGAAAATATGTTGATACTTCTTTACCTACAATTATTCTTAGTGAATGTGTTTTATGTTATCTCTCGCTTAGTGAAAATGAGTATGTACTAGATTTTTGGAGGAAATTATTTGAAAACTCTATTAACTGTGCATCTATCTTGATTTATGAACCACTTTCTTTAAAAGATAGCTTTGGAACAACGATGACACAGAATTTATTAAATAGAGGTATAGAACTACCAATTTTTGATAAATTCCCAACATTATCTTCTAGGTTTGAATTATTATCGCAAATCTTAAACTTCAATAACGTCAAAATTACAGATATGTGTGATGTAGGAGGCTTTGATTTGAAGAATTCATCTCTAAAACCCTGGATAAATAATAATGAATTACGCCGTATAAATAAATTAGAATTTATTGATGAACTAGAAGAGATAATATTATTATTGAAGCATTATTGTCTCTGTTATGGGGAGTTTCCGAAAAAGGCTACAACTTTTAAGGGTATTGATAAATGGAGTTGGCTCATTGATAATACAAAGAATTAAAACGATTTAATATATGCATATCTCACTATGCTCCTTTTTGGAGGTCAGAAATTAAATGATAGCTGTTAAGGAAGGTTAGCGACTTTATAATGATCTAATTAATATTTATTTAATGATTTGAATTTAACGTTTTTACCAGTTATTAAAGACAATTTATTGTATTTCAGTAAAACTACTAGTAATTTTAGATCCCTAAGAATAATTATGAATCAATGATATAAACTCTACCTTCATATGGGGATAAGATATTTTCCTCAGCATTTCCAATATTTGAATGAATCAATTTATAATCGCCTTCTAAAAGCTTTTCAAATTTAACAGATTCACAAGAAAAATTAAGAACAACATAAGCCGTTGAATTGTTATGACGTTTTAAGTATGTAAATACCTTTTCATTCTCAACGTCTAATACCTGGAACGATCCATATATTAAGGTATCCTTATACCTCTTTCTGATTTCAATCAGATCTTTCCAAAAGGAAAGAACCGACTCTGGGTCAGAAATTTGGGATTCAACATTTATCTCTCTATAATTATCATTTATCCTCATCCAAGGCTTCCCTGTTGTAAAACCAGCATTTTCTGAAGAGTTCCATTGTACTGGACTTCTTGCATTATCCCTTGCAAGTAAATTTATAGAATCTAATAATGTTTTTTGCTTTTCGTTAAAATCTGGATCAGCTGCATGTTTTTCCTTGAATTGATTGTAATAGTTGATAGTATTGATATCTTTATATTCTTCAATGGACCATTCCCTTGGTACATTTGACATACCAATCTCCTGGCCCTGGTAAACAAATAAAGTACCTGTTAAAGTAGTTTGTAATAATGCAAGTAACTTAGCAGATTTCGCTAAGTGCTTAGCAGAATGGTTTCCAAATCTTGTAACACTTCTAGGTTGATCATGATTTTCAATAAAAACAGTGGACCAAGCATCAGTTCCCTCAATAAAATTTGACTGAGCTTCAACTGCCTTTTTAAATTCCTTCAAGCTATATCCTTTGTATTTAAATTTGTCAAACTTTACACTGCCTACATCAACAACGTTGAATAGAAACATCATATTCATCTCTTTTTCTTTTGCACCCACATATTTAAGTGCTGCTTCTCTGGAGGCATCTCCCACCTCGCCAACAGTCATAGCATCGTACTTTGAAGTAACTTCCGCAAACATTTCTTTATGAAATTCATGAATCCTAGGACCATTATGACACCAGACATTACATGGTTGATAACTGTTATCTGGAAACACTATAGGAGCATCTAAGAATCTCTGATCTTTAGAGTATAAGCCTGCAGTATCAATTCTAAATCCATCTATTCCCTTGTCGAACCAGAATGATAAAGCTGATTTATAAATTGCATTTCTTGTCTCTTCGTTCTCCCAGTTAAGATCAGGCTGGGTTTTGGCGAAAAGTCTTAAATAATACTCATCCGTTAATTCGTCATATTCCCAAGCTGATCCTGAGAAATGAGAAGCCCAGTTATTTGGCGGCAATCTTGTTCCATCCTCAGAAAATTTAGGTGGCTTCCAAATATACCAGTCCCTTTTTGGATTTTTCTTAGAAGATCTAGATTCTTTGAACCACTCGTGTTCACTTGAAGTATGATTAATTACTAAATCCAAAACTAATTTAATTCCTCTCTTATGAACTTCTTCGATCAATTCGTTCATATCTTCCATGGTTCCATATTTCGGATAAATTTTTTCATAGTTACTAATATCATAACCCATATCATCTTGCGGAGAATCATACATTGGACTCAACCAAATTACGGTAATACCTAATTCCTTCAAATAGTCTAATGTGGAGATTATGCCTCTAAGATCTCCAAAACCGTCTCCGTTAGAATCCTTATAAGATGCTGGCCAAATTTGGTATACAATAGCATCTTTCCACCAGATATAATCAGCAGTCATTTTAGTTTTTATCTCTTAAATTATAAATTCTATTCTGTCATATTACCTCTATTCTTCCAGTTTCAACTCTCTTTAAATACTATTTTGTTATGAATTATTGCGAAAATCGCTGGAATTCTCGCTCCGAAACTTACCCCAGATTATTGTATGTTCTAGTTACGAATAATGTAACATGTATTGCAATTATTTTATACCCCTCCTATTACTCCTATGGATAACTATTTCTGGGCCTAATTGACTATATTATTGAAAAGGTTACATGTGTTTTTACATTTTTTTAACATTTATTTTCTTCAGTAATCAAAAAAATCAGAAGTTTTTACTTATATTTCAGTCATTTTGTCAATTCTTGAACAAATGTGCAATAGATTAATATAATAATATTAGATATTATATAGGGTTATTTTATATTATTACTTACAATTTAGTATAACTCTGCCTATTTTAACTTATCATGGCCGATTCTGCAAATTCAAGACTATAATTATATTATAAATTTGATAGCAGCAGTGCCTCTATAATACCGATATGAATACCACTGTTATTATTACCTAATGAGTTAAAAACCCAACTGAATAATATTATGTAATCTCATAACAAGTTATGGTCTGTTTCAAATCTATCTGACCATACATCTTCGGTCACTAAGAAACGTCAGTTTCATTACAAACAAATGTTTTGTGATATTATACGCTATTGCACTCTCAGACTTTTAGAGTATGGAGATAGAATGTTATTTATTATTCAAATATAGACATTTTTAATAAATCCAATTGCTTAATCATAGGTTTAAGCGAATGTTTTTGAAAGGATTTTAGGAAATATACGGACCATTAATTGGATCTAGTCCTTAATTCCTACTTAGATGAACTCTCGGAGATCAATTATCCAGAAAACAGTAATATATTTATATATAAATGTATATCTTTTCGATATGCCGGAAAAAACTGGTTTCCAAGAAGTAAATTTGTGGAGTTTGTAACAAATGCGAATTATACGGCACGTGAAGTTACTATTAGGAACATCTTAACAAAAGATCTAGTATTGTCTAATATACACACAATAATCAGACCAAATCATCTCAGATCACTTCATATTACTCAATTATTGTTCAAGATTACTCAATTATTACTCAATATTACGAATGTCTATACTATATATGACCCCTGCTATATTTCAATCCTGAACCCAAGTCACCAAGGGAGTTAGGACCAATCAGCCAACTCATATTATAAATTAACTTATTAATAATAACTTTAAAAGAAAAGTCCGATATAGTGTAACGGCTAGCACGGTTCGCTTTCACCGAGCAGACCCGGGTTCGACTCCCGGTATCGGAATATTTTTTCTTTTTGTTAAAACCTAGCCTATTTGCTAATGATGATATCAAATACAGTACTACTTACATCTACATTTAATATAGAAAAGAAGATATTGCTAATTTAGCTATATAGGAATTATTCAAGGAATCCACCAAATCCAACAGGTGACTTTGATTTATTTGGCAATAAGCAAAGGAATTTATAAATTTTACCCATGCCTTTGTCATCTTTATCCGTTAATCTTTTATAAGCATTGTATATTTTCTCTTGAATTTCAACATTACCTGCATTAGATTTTATGAGCTGATCTACTCTATATCCAATACCAACTTCATGAAGCCAATCACCTTGATCTATTGGACCATAGCTTTCGCAAATATTTTTAGTTATATATTTTATATTTTCAAAATCAACATCCACAGATAAGTCAACTTCACCAGGCTTTGTAAATGGTGATACAAACTTGTGCTTATATATACCTCTTAAACTATTCTCTGGAATACCCTGGCTTAACCCATAATCTATCACCAACACAGAACCTAAATTTTTCTCCATATTCATAAGGTTTGCCATCTTCATTACATACAATTCTGCTTCACTGCATATTTCTATTCTTGTATCCACAGGTAAATCTTTATACCTAGAACTCATTTTTGGGATAATTGAAGACGGTGACTCTTTAGTAGAAAGTGTTAAGTGAAAGTCTGCATCTAATAGCAAATCTATTTCGTTTTTAGAATCACTCACAGCTTCTGGTAATGCTTGTTGGGTATTAATGACACTTGGTGAATGCTCCACTACTAGTTCTCTCCAACCATCTTTCTTTCTTTGGAACAGCTTAATTGGAAGAGCATCAAAAAATTCATGAGCTATCACATAATTTGCTACATTAACTTCCTTGTTAACATCTTTCTCAGTATCCACCCATTTGATTTTATTTCCCCAAATCGTTTTAGAAGTATTGAATCCTTCTTCGGTGGTCATAAATTTATTATCTTCACCACATAATATTTTCCATTGTTCCTTTCTAAGAACAGGTGATGCTTCTATTAAAACGATTTCTATATCAGCATTTTGCTTGTTCAACTTGTTAAATGATTTTAAACAATCATAAATTAAGGTTCCTTTTCCAGGTCCAAATTCTATTAATTTTAATTTTTCAGGCCTATTCTGATTTAACCAGGTACTGAATAACCATATACCAATCATTTCACCAAACATTGATGAGATTTCTGGAGAGGTGATAAAATCACCATGTTCCGTGTCTAAAGGATTACGAGTTGTATAATATCCAAAATCTGGATGTGTTAAACATTGACGCATATAAGCGGATAAAGAAATCGGTCCAGTTGTTTTAATTGTTTCTGCTAATATATCCGTCAAATTGTCAAGCTTTATTGGTTTCTTTTTGTCAGCAATAGAAGGGAACATTGGCATTTGACCAATATTTTCACGAACATTAACTGTCCCTTTAATGTCATTTTCAAGTCTGTTTAACTGTTCCATGACATATTTAGAAGCATTTATATATTCGTCTTCAGTAAATTTACCAAAATACAATCCATTTTCGTCTTTAACAGGTTTTTGAGTTTCATCATTTGTTTTGGAATGATTTCGTTTAATTAGAGAATTAGAAAACTTCCTACTAGTCTGAAAAGATAGAGCTATGGGATAAAAACCAATCCTACCTTGGCTTAGTCTTATTCTTCCAAGCATGATATTATATAAATCTTGAACTTATACTTGATAATATAGACTCTCGAACTGCGGAGATAAAAAAATTTAAAAGCTCATTACGTAAGATTTATGTCAATTATTCAATTTTGCATTAATATATATAGAATATATAATCATACAAACGAAAACAAATTAGAGAATAACCTTAAGAAGAATTCAAAAATAATTAATAGGCAGATAATTTCTGCTTGAAAGCTCGAAAACTCAAGAATGTGAAATTTATACAATAATTTCCGTGGTGGTTATTGTACAAATCGGAGACTTGAGATAGTTTGACGTCATTGAGATAGTGAATTTAGGCGATCTGAACATTGAATCCATGTCAATAGAATCACCTTTATTCTTGTAATCGTTCTCATTGATTGCAAATGTTTCAGCAACAGCAAATCCCAATTTTTCATAGAACTTTCTGTTTACTGGGTTTGAACTTTCTAAATAGCACCATGAGTTGGGAAGTACGTCAATATAATTGTCTAAACTATAGTTTATCAACTGCTTAGCCAAACCCTTACCACGCATTGAAGGAAGAATACCAATGTCACTCAAATACCAAACTGTATCGATACTTTCGTCTAATTTTAAAGTTCTTAAAACGTCTTCTCTTTTTTTTGACAAAAGGGGGAACTTATCCTTCAAAATCTTCAGACGACACTTAGCTAAGGACGAAAATAAGTTAAATTTGAAATTTGACCTGTGCATACTATCAATAATACTTAAAGTATCAGGATAATTGTACATAATCAGCTCTTTGTCAAATTCTAACTTATTCCAGCAGGCAGCACCTAGATACGGAAGGTTCTTCGACTTAACATTGTTGCACAATAAGTCGCTTTCCAAGCTGTTGTCCTTCATGACAAGAACTACACCTCCAAGGGACATGCATTCATATACTGAATACTCAAAGTACGAGATCATCAAATCTCTCTTCTTATTATATGCCCTCTTGTTCCGTGAGTCGTTACGAGAGAGATTAATGTCCGTGTTCAACATATAATTTACAAACGGATCATTCTCAAATGCAATCTGAAGTGTTTTTGCAATCCTACGGTAATCCTTTACCGCAGCTACTTCAATGGTGACGTCCAAATCCTTACTAATTTTGAAGCTTCCTGAGTTTTTAGAAATAATAATGTTTTTTAAAAGTCTCAGGGTGGAGATAACATCATCAATATTAATCTTATCACAATCCTTTATAGTAAAATTAATACTGATGTCTCGGCCCTGAGACTTTGGCAGTCGGGGTTTTCCCTTGGAGCTGGAATCATGGTGTTCTTCTGATATCTGGGAAAACATGACTAACCATCGATAAATTTACTTGATACTTAGGGGGAACTTTAAATCAATACTTTAAAAAGCCAATACTCTAAAAAGTCTAGATAAGGAATATGGAATTTGGGTCGTTATTTATCTATTCGCAATCACGGGTGTCGTTATCTTTTGTTCCCAATAGGAAATATTTTGCGGTTATGGAATGCCCGTCCACGAGTGGTCAGATTCAATAAACTAGTGTCCTTTACGAGAATATCCTATATATTTTGGATGACATTCATATTATAGTTCTTTCCATGCTTTTTAGTATAATCTCGAATAATGCAACCATTCACCTACGATAAAATTGTTCTATTTGGTGACTCTATAACCCAGGACTGTTTTGAAACTATTGATGGATTTAATTTTGGAGGTAGTCTACAGCACCATTATCGCCGTAGATTGGATGTTTTAAATAGAGGCTTTTATGGCTATTCTACTACTATGGCTAAATGGATTCTTTCTAAGATAGTTGAGACTGAGACTACTGAATATACCAAAATAAAACTAGTAACTATATTCTTTGGTACCAATGATGCTAGAAATACACATGAAAGAGTCCAACTAGATGAATTTGAATCCAATCTCTCAGATATGATCCAGTTATTACAAAAGCACAATATTAATACTATTGTAATCGGTCCAACTTTATATGACCCAGTATTGGCAAATGAAGAATTAGGAGTGGCACCTAATAGACAAATTCTTGAATACTCAAAAGCGGCTAAAAGAGTTGCAGAAAACAATAAAGTGCCTTTTGTTGATTTATGGAATGCCTTTAAAGATGCTACAGTTTATACAGAAGAAGAAATATTGAAAGATACATGCAATTTAGAAACTTTGTTATCTGATGGCATTCATTTTAATGGTAATGGATATAAATTGTTTTATGACGAGTTGTTCAAAAAAATTGAAGAAAATTTCCCAGATCTTGCTCTAGAAAATATGCCTAGAAGATTGTCAGAATATGATGAATAGACACAAAGGATTGATATCTCTGATTATAGAGATGAGTTTTAGCTATTATTTTTAAATGCTTTACAGGGAAATTTTTATTCTTCCTTTTGGATATCATCCAAAATACATCTGTATCGATATACTCCTAGTATCTCTGAAGACCAGGATTTTCTAGGAATATCTGGTGATGCGATAGAATCGAAATTGGATTTTTTTGATTACTCTTGACAAGCAGATTTCGATATATTAAAATATTTTATAGATGTATTGTTTTTGTTAGGTCATAGAAGGTAACTATATTATTTTTTTTTTGGCAAATTGTAATTGATTATAGGATAAACTTTACGTCAATTTGTGATTACGAATCTTTAGTAAGCGGTGTCCAAAAATATTTAAATTTTGTTGAAGTTCATTCTGCACGTTAGAGAGATAACAGGGTTTAGATTAATATATACATTGTACCCGATTTAGTATTGCCAAAGCAATATCTAATATATGTTCAAAAGAATCACCCCTATTAGATATGCCATCGAAAAGTACCAATCTTAAAAAAATTGAAACTGTGGTTGAATATCTTGAAAAAATAATTCAAAATTGTGGTTGCAAATTTTATTGGGTATGTATCTATTATTGTTTCTTGTTATACAGCTTTTCTACTACTTGAACAATTGCCGAGTATTTAGAAGAGCCACACAAATAAAATTTTGCTATAAAAGCTTGTAAATTTATCTTACCTTAAAGTTCTGTTTTCAGTAAGAGTAATGAGTAAAAAAATTGAAGATATTAAAATTCATACAGAATCATTCGAGATTATACTAAAAAGCACGGAAAGATTTGGTGTTCTAGCTTAAAATAAAAGATATTGCGCGACACACAATAATAAATATTGAATTGATGCAAAATAGTCATCTGGATGATGATGAAGACTCATTTTACAGACACTCGGCACCAGTTTGATACTATTAGATGAATAAAAAAAGATATGAAAATATTATCCAATAGCTGAATGTACTCTAACCAGCTCATCGCCGTTACCACGGCACTGGTGACATTTTTCACTATGAATCATCATCAGAACTGTCTATAAATATGAGTTAGTTTGTATAGATTCTTTTTATGATTTAGATTGAGCAAATTACAATAAACATTGTACCCGAATTAGTATTTAACAAAGTACTATCCAATAGATTAGAAGTCAAAACTGTGTTTTAAATATGAATGATAGTACCTTGGTTAACGCTAACAACGGTGATAATACGCCTGTTAAGGATAAGAAAAGTAATCCTCTTGACCTCAAAGAATTGGTTGACATTATCAGTAATACTGATCTTTCTGATCATTACAAAGATAAGATTTTAGATTTATTCAAGAACAGCGTAATCAATACTAACGACCTAACGTCAAAAGCTCACTCAGAATCTGAATTGAGAATTGAAATTCGAAATTCTACAATTGAAGAAGCTAACAGCTGTTATAAGAATTTCTTTAAGAAGCTTCCTACGGTTTCAGAAGGAGATAGCGACTCGTTTATACTACTAAGCATAGCTATGAATTCATTTGTGGCTAAGTACCCCGGAATCGAGACATAATTGCGAAAGGATTCTCCGTCACCGGAAGACTTCAAATCGGTAAAATTCAATAGATCAAGAATCGACCTTTGGTATGAATAATTCGGGTACAATGTTTATTGTAATTCGCTAGACCTAAATCATAAACAGAAACTATACAAACTAACTCATATTTATGACAAATCTGTTGATGATTCATAATGAAATTTTTCATCTAGTGCCGTACAAACGACGATGAGCTGATTAGAATCCACTCAGCTATTGGATAAACGTTCACTTCTTCCTTTATTTGTCTAATAGCCTCAAGCTGGTGCCGAGTGTCTGTAATATGACTCTTCATCATCATCAAGATGCCTTGATGATTATTTTGCATCAATTCAATATTCAAGATATTAAATTTGTGTCGCGCACTATCTTTTACATAGTCCATCTATGAGCGGAATAATCGTAGATAGTAATAAGGACATGACCCGTTTTTTTTTTTGCTCAAAGTAGCATATATATGAAGTTTGTGATCAACCGTGTATTTTTTCCTCACACATATTTCTTTACAGATTATTTACAGATATATATTGGGTCATCCCGCTTATCGGTTTAGGTTTTGGGTTATTTCTTTCTGACACGTATCATCTGGTCTAGTGACTAGACAACTCGTAATTTTCCTTCCATACACCGGATCGGTATTGGTCTGCCTTTTTGACACACTGTAAAACTACATCTCAATGTTCTAGATGCCGGATGGGGTGTACGATAAACGTAGGCATGTTTTCAATTAGATATTACATACGTATATGTGTGATATCCTATTATTAGATTTTTCTGCCTGGTGTTACTTTCTCTGAATATGTAAAGTCACTTATAATACTCTTTAATTTCTGCCCCAACCTGTGTTTCCCAGTGGCGACGGGATTGTTTCCGAGTCTCTCCACGGGGCAGTGAAGAAGACATGTTGTCCTTCCCGACCAGAAGTCGTCCCTAGAGGTCCTGAGAGATGCACGTACTATTAGCGAAGGCTTTCCAGTTCCGTTGTTGCTTCGCACAGTTTCCTGGATGCATCCAGCTTCCGAACGACTTAGCGAGCAGAATAGTCGTCAAGCATTCTAGAATACATTACGAGAACCTCATACTTTGCAAGACTATAGATATTCTGGAAGACTTTCCCCTGAACCATTCACTTACATGTACATCCACTCTCGTAGAACATCTCTTACTATTCGCTACTCAATTACATCTCTACGGTCGTCCCCAGAAAGTAAAGTTTGTGAGCTGTCCCCCCCCTACACAACGGACCACCAGGCGCGAGTGAACAATTTAGAGTCGGGGCGCAACTAGCCTTCAGACTGAAACCAGAGTCCAGTGGTGTCACAGGATGTGAAACATAGACCAGACCTACCATCTGTTACTCCTGTGACAGCATTGACATATATACCGAAACTACGTCCGTATAAGTTCATTTACAACACCCTCCCCCAGTTCATCTACATTAATCACAGGGTCGTGTTTCGACAAATATATACACCCACTAGCCGCACTCCTTTTCTTCACTACACCCATCGCCTTGGCACCTTTAGCAACATCATTTTAGGGCCTTCTTTCCAATTATACGTTTTATGGAATAAACAAACAAAATTCTTGTCACCAATAGTACATATACATAGTCTTTTGGTAGAACATACATATTTTAGCATTAGAACGAGTCAAAGCAAGTTTAATTTGATTGATTGAAGCCTCACAAAACAAATAATTTAGTGACGGAGTTACTGAGTATAATTCATTGACCACGAAGGCGTTTATAGTTAGAGAAACCCACGCGGAAACAAACATATCAATAAGCGCAAGTGAGAGAATAAGAGAATGGGTAATAACACTTCAAGCCCTAAGGATGTGAGAGGGCCAGCGTTAACTCGTACAGACACTAGTAATTCGGCCAAGTCGTCAAGATCAGTACGGTCCAGGAGATCGATACAGAGAGAGGATACCGCCTCCATTTCTTCGAAATTAAAAACTCCGAAATCCCTTTCCAGAAAGAACTCCTCTGCAAGTGCTGTGGAAGGAGGGGATGGGATACCGTCACTGCCAGGTGGGAGTATCAACATCGCTCCTAATGGCAATTCTGGTGTTAATTTACCTCCTTCCATGATGCAAGTGGCACCCAAAGAACCCATATTAATTAGAAGAAATACAAATGGAACTACAGATAATGAAATATCGCCAATATCACCCAAATATCAATCTACTAATACTACGGGATCCCCACGATTGAACCCAACGAAGTATAGTAGTGACAATGAGGGCGCTATAATAAGCAGAACTTCAACTAATCATTCCACATCGAATTTGAGTTTTAACAGTCATAACAATTCAGTTTCTCCACTGTCACAGTCAATAAATTTATCATCTTCATATAATAACGAAATACAACCTGGTAATTCTCAGTCATATGATATTATTCAAGGAGATAATCATTCTATATCTTCAAGGAGTCTTAATGGAAACCTTTCAAGGGTGAATACTGAGGGATCTCTTGATAATAACAGCCTTCATACAAGCACCCCAAATACAGAAATAAGCACAAGCCCTTTAAAGAAAAAGTCCACTGCGGAACTTTCGAATTCAACATTGTCATCAAAGAATTCTAATTCAATAGATATTGAAGATTTAATACAAAGACTTTTAGATGCTGGTTACAGCGGAAAGAGAACAAAGAATGTCTGTTTAAAAATATCAGAAATTCAAGTCATATGTGCTAAGGCCAGGGAAATATTTTTACTGCAACCCTCATTATTGGAATTATCGCCACCCGTTAAGGTTGTCGGTGATGTTCATGGACAATATGGTGATTTGATTAGAATTTTCACCAAGTGTGGATTCCCTCCTCTGACAAATTACTTATTCTTAGGAGATTATGTCGATAGAGGAAAGCAGTCCTTAGAAACAATTTTACTTTTACTTTGCTATAAGATCAAATATCCAGAAAACTTTTTTTTGTTAAGAGGAAATCATGAATGTGCTAATGTAACCAGAGTGTACGGGTTTTATGATGAATGTAAACGTCGTTGTAATATAAAGACTTGGAAGTTATTTATTGACACATTCAACACTTTGCCGATAGCAGCTATAGTTGCTGGTAAAATATTCTGCGTTCATGGTGGTTTATCACCTGTGTTAAACTCCATGGATGAGATTAGAAATATTGCAAGACCCACCGATGTTCCTGACTTTGGATTGTTAAATGACCTAGTTTGGTCAGATCCGGCGGATACGGTAAATGAATGGGAGGATAATGAAAGAGGAGTGTCGTATGTTTTTTCTAAGGTTGCAATAGATAAATTTTTGCAGAAATTTGGTTTTGATTTAGTGTGTCGAGCACATATGGTAGTTGAGGATGGGTATGAATTTTTCAATGATAGAACGTTAGTCACAGTTTTTTCTGCACCAAATTATTGTGGTGAATTTGATAACTGGGGTGCAGTAATGAGTGTCAGTGAGGATTTATTATGTCTGTTTGAGTTGTTGGATCCACTTGACAGTGTTGCTTTGAAGCAAGTCATGAAGAAAGGAAAACACGAGAGAAAATCAGCTCAGTTACAACAGCAGCAAAAATTTAATTAAAAAAATATGCTTCTTTTATGTACTGATTTCTGCTTTCAACTTTATTTTTGATATTCTTCAAATTTTTAAGTAATGGTATGCGTTTAATGAAAATAATATTTCTTATTATTAAAGTTTTTTTTATTCTGGGTTGGTGTTAAATGTTAAAAGTCACTAAGAATTTTTATCTTCCGATAGATATTTATATGCTCTATAGTTCTTCTTATACATAGTCTTATAAAAAGTCATGTAATTGGTAAATCTCGGAAAGTATTTTATCGGGTTATTCTTTATGATGTGTATTATTTTTTTTTATTCCAGCAAGTAATGTCTGAGGGCAGGCCTGATGATATACCATTCGAGAGCGAAGGGCCTGGTGCTATTTCAGAATTGATTGATGGACTTACTTTGAAAATAGAAGCAAATCAACATATCATAGATCGTATAATTTCGAATGTTGACGCAGAATTTAATTTCCCAAAAATACCTGAGGAATACATTTCTTCAGAGAATGAGTTGAAAGAAAGAGAAGATGGAAGGAGAGAAGCTAATACAATACCCCATGAGGTTGATATATTAAAGAAGCTACTTAATCTGAAATATAAGTTAGATGAAATAATAGTCACAGATGATGAATCAGAGGAGAATCTTAGAATACGTGAGTTGATTTCTGATAATAAAAAATTGGAAATCCTACACAAGAGGGCATTAAAAAGAAATAAAGAATATCTAGGTATTGTCGAAGGTTATGAGGAGTTCACAGTTAATGAAGTTTTACCTGCATTAAGGTCTGATTCCTATGACTATATTTTCAATTCACTTTTCAGGGATTTCAAAGAAAATCTTTTAGAAGAAAAATATGAAACTGATAATAAACTATGGGATAGGTATATTCGTTATCTTGAGAAATTGCAAACCTTAAGTAAATTAAGTTCAAACTTGATATCAGTTTTACAGAATGAGTCTAGGGACGATGAAGTTCAGATTATTTATCTGAAATTGGTCATTATTAACAAACTTAAAGAGTTTTTATTATCCAGAATTTCACGCACTCAACCAGGCCCTTGATAAGTTTAATTACGTATTACGAGTTCTTAAGTTACATACACCTTCCATCTTTATAACTTCGATTAGTCATAGAATTTACATAATACTCCCTTTTCTACATCATTAATACTAAGAAAGGATAGATATTTTTACCAAAACAAAAAAAACTTACCCTAAAAATTTGAATATTGAACGTAAATTATGAAAACTAGAATATATATTGCCAATCAAAGAAATAGTTTAAATATAAAAAAGAATGGACGAGTCCGGAGTCGAACCGGAGACCTTTCGCATGCTAAGCGAACGCGCTACCAACTACGCCACACGCCCTCCATTATTGAATGTTAGGAAATGTTCCTAACAGTACCTTCACGTGCAAGCTATAAATATATAATTCGCATTTGTTGCAAACTCTACAAGTTTACTTTTTAGGGATCAGTTTTTCCTGTTATATCTAAATTATATACCATTATATATAAGTATATTACTGCTTTCTGGATAAATAACCTCCGAGCGTTCATCTAAGTAGGAATTAAGGACTAAATCTAATTAAAGGTCCGTATGTTTCCTAACAGGAAGATTTAAAGAGGAGTGTATACTAGAATAAACATATAATATCTATCAAGAATAACTTTAGTTAAAATCAAGACTACTGTAACTACATGAATAACTGAGAAATACTTCTCTTCTCAGAAAGTATATAAGGAATCATATCTAGGATAAACACTTAATGACGATGAAGATAATTATCTAAGTAATTCTATAAATGCTAGATATAGTATGAATAACTTAGTCTCAATTAATGTAGAGTAAAACTCTTACGAAAAGTGTTAGAGATCAAGAGTTCCGAAGAGAATTGAATTCAACATATTTACACCCTTATGACGTAAAATTAATTAATGAAATTTCTTATAAAAGTCCGTTTACTTTCGAGTCGTAATGATTTCATGCTTTTATTTGCATTAGATACTCTTATATATAACTTCAAATATCTATTTAAATGAATAGTGATGAAGTCCTATTATTTCACTGAATCAGGAAACTTCTCGCCATCACAGGGTGACAATAAACTATCTATAGTTGGTTTATTTGACGATACCACGAGATGTGTTTTAGGTTCTTTATTTTGTCCACTATTCTCAGATGCTACCTTTTGTTTATTGTCATTATCATTAGTCTTTAAATCATCATTTAACACGCCGTCTAACCAAGATTTTCTATTCTCCGTATTTGAATTATTGATATTAGTGTTGCTCAAATCCTTATTATTCATAATCTCAGTGAATGAATTAGTTGACGAGTTAGACGTGGCTGATTGGGATAATTTACCTTCCCTACTTACAGGATTGAAATTAGTAGGGATTGGCAAATTCCTAACGGGTGGTAATGGACTATTAACCGAACTCATAGATTGATAGACAGCGGAATGTACTCCGCGATGATTACTGCCTCTATAATATGGTTCTCCATGATTCACGTGCATGAAATTGTGACGATATAACGGAGATATTGGTGATACACCATTTGGTGTCAATGGTGCCGAATTAGGCGGTGGATATGAAATTAAAGTATTCTGCATAGATGATGAAGATGATGAAGCTGGCCATGCAGATTGACCGTAGTGGAGAGGAGGTGCACTTTTTAATACATCATCGTTGAGTTTGTGAAATGCCCTATTTGGCGAGTTATTGTCATTCAAGAAGGAATGCAGAAGCGAAAGAGGGCGAGGCCTTCTTTTTGGTTTATAATCGCTTTCTTTTATATCTAGTGTTGGTGGTGGTTGTGGTTGTGGTTGTGGTTGTGATGATGCATTTGAAGTAATATTTGAATGATACGCGCTTCCAGGATGTTGCGCACTCAGCGTAGGAAGTGGATATGGGAACTGGTAATGTGAATGTTGACTGTTTGGCGGGGATATAAGACTATTCCCGATCGATTGGTTATTAAAATATGCATTGTTTGGCGTTTTGGGATTAACGAGTAGAACCATGTCTTGGTCTGGTCTATTCATCTGGTTCATAGGAAAAGTTTCATACGGATGCACAGCCTGTTTATGCTGTCTCAAATTGTCTAATCTGGAAAAGTTCTTAGAGCAGTGTGGACATGTAAAGGGTCTCTCACCCGTATGCTTTCTCTTGTGTCTAGCAAGATGCTCTGATCGTGTGAACGACATATTACAGTCTGGATACCCTGTACACTTGAACACTCTCCCCTTGCTACCTCTTTTTCCCTTTCTCTGGGAGCTTATATCACCGCCATCGATATTGAGTTCTTCCTTGTGTTCTGGAGTCTTCTCAGCGGCCCCAGTCTCTTCTGGGCTGAGCTGTTCCTTTGATAGGGAACGTGGAAGTTCTGTATTTAGGGATGTCATATTAGCAAATACCCAAGATGTATGCCATTAATTTGTTACGTCGCAATGAAGGAACCAGTTTCTATGTAACCTTTTATTCCCGATATCAATTATAATCTATTTTGTTATTGTTTAATATTAGGTATAAGGAGAAAGATTTCACGTTTCACAGATACTTGTTCAGGAATTAAAGCCCAAATTTTGAAATTCTTTCAGACTGCACATAGGTCGGAGGTATTTATTTAGTACAGGCGATTTACATCTAGGAGGCTTCGACAGGAGTTTTTATTAGCGTAGCGTGCATAAGGAACAAAAAGGCTTGCCGAAACACCAAACCCCCAAGGAACACGACATGAAAGGTGAAAAAATACCTGTGATGTTAAAATTAGCTAAAATTAAGTTTTTGGGGAGGAGAGAAATAAGACATGCCGCGCTTTCGTCATGGAAGGCCAGTAGAAACTTAATAAGAACTTGTTACTATACAGCGTAGAAAGAAATATGTAGTAATAAATGCTAACAACAGGAGTTGGTATTTGGCTGGGACGTGTTATCCACGGAAATATCAATAGTTTCAGGTTTATCAGCAGTGTCTTCTTGAGTTGCCGAGGAGGAGCTGAATTCTGGCAAGCTTTGGGCTATCTTCTTAAACAAAAGCTTGACGTTATGGTTGGCCTTGGTTGAGGTTTCTATGAAGAACTTGGAGCCCACTTTTTTATGCAATTCTTCACATTCTTCGAGAGATACTTGTCTTTTGTTGTTTAAATCGTATTTGTTACCAACAATCACAATGGTCACCTCATCACCTCTTTCTAGTTTGACATCATTGATCCATTTCTCTAAGTTGAGGAAACTTTTTTTGTTGGTTATGTCGTAGCACACCACTGCTACGTGTGAATCGCGAATATATGATGGTATTAATGATCTAAATCTTTCTTGTCCAGCAGTGTCCCACAACTGCAATCTTACGGTCTTGTTATCTTCCAAGTACATTGTCTTTGAGAGGAAATCTATTCCAATCGTAGCGGCGTATTGGTCGTCAAATGTGTCGTACATGAATCTTGTGATCAACGAGGTTTTACCAACTAGAAAGACGTTAGTACAATGCTTCATGCACTACAGAGAGGGATACAGTTCATTTGCTAGGATACACTAGGTCATACGGCCAATAGTTGGAAATTCTGAAGAATCTTCCGATGTAAAATGTCAAAAATTCATGTGCACACGATCTCCATTGTAGAATTCTACTATATCTGTCCTCTGATTCTTTAAAACACCAGTTCTAATTTCCAAACAGAATACATCCTAGATCACACACTCCTATCACTACACATCTCTAGAGTAGATTTCATACAAGCACCCGCTCACCACCACAGTCCAATCTCCGATCTGTAAAAAAAAGAAGCTACTTACCACTCTGATCACCCAAGAAAACGATCTTGTACTTTCTCAATATGTTGGAATTCTCAGAACTCATGTTAAATCCGCTTCAAGAAACCTGTCGTAATTGAATCGATTCCAATCTTCATTTCACAAGATATAGTAATCGACCATGATTTATTTTGAGAGCCAGAATCACATTACGTAAGAATATGCCCATACTTATATAATCAGACACACTACCCAGGAAGTTTCTTAATTATTATTTACGTTTGTGCTGCCAGCTATAGAACGCCCTTTCACTGGATCCCTCCTCCACTATCCGATAACGAATAGAGGAAATACCGACCAATATGGATGACGCTGAATTGAATGCTTTAAGAGCTGCAAGACTTGCAGAGTTGCAGAATAACTCCGGCCAATCTGCATCAAGTGCAGATACCAGAAAAGATGATGCGAAGTTGTCTATGCTTTCTCAAGTGCTAGAGACTAGTGCCAGAGAAAGACTCAGCCGTGTAAGAATCGTAAGACCAGATAGAGCTGACGCTGTGGAACAATACATAATCAAGCTCTTTTCTATGGGTTCTGTCAACAGAAAATTGGGTGAGAAGGACATTGTGGAGATTCTTGACGGGATCTCTAGAGATGAACAAAAACTGACCCAGGGCAAGATTGTGTTTGACAGAAAGAATACGGTGGCTGAGGAAGAGGAGGAAGACGATTTTTTTGACTAGATAATACACCACTCTATATAGCTAACCAACTCTGGTTGAATTCATTTAGAGCTATCATAGGCAGAAAAATGAGGTATAACAATATCCTGCATATATCCATTTTTTCTATAGTAAACAAAAACAATTGTTATTGTAAATAATCCAAAACATCTATACCAGCATATTTGTAATCTTTATTACGACGACAACGATGTCTAACATTCAGGTAGTTGTGCGTTGTAGGGGAAGAAATGCCCGGGAAGTCAATGCAAAATCGCCTATAGTGGTAGAGTTGGCTGATGACATGTATTCTGTGAATGATCCATATGTGACGATAAATCAAAACATAGATTCGATTGCCCGATTAAGCTCGTCAAAAACGTACAAGGTTGACCAGGTATATGGGTCGCAGGCTGACCAGAATCTTATATTTGGCAAGGTAGCGTTGCCGCTCTTTAACGATTTCATGAACGGTTACAATGTGACTATTTTAGCTTATGGTCAAACAGGTACCGGTAAGACGCATACTATGTGTGGTGATTACCAGGATGAGCTTAGTGAAGAGTCAGGGATTATACCGCGTGTGCTCGCTGAGTTATTCAACGCATTGGAGGACGATTCATCCAACGCAGACTTCATGGTGAAGTGTTCGTTTATTGAGTTGTATAATGAAGAGCTTAGAGACTTGTTGAGTAATGAAGAACTGAAATTGCGGATATTTGAAAACAACAATAGAGCTACAAATTCTAATTCAATTCTTATTAAGAATTTGACAGAAGAGTATATTCTGAAATCGAAGGATGGATTTGGCATCTTAAAGAAAGGTGTAACAAAGAGAAAAACTGCCAGCACCAAGTTAAATGACTTTTCTTCCAGATCACACACAATATTTACCATAAATTTATACAAGAAACTAGACAACGAAGTTTTCAAAGTATCCAAAATGAATTTGGTAGATTTGGCAGGATCTGAGAACATCACAAGATCTGGTGCAGTAAATCAGAGAGCTAAAGAAGCAGGTTCCATTAATCAAAGTTTACTAACCCTTGGTAGAGTGATAAATTCTTTAAGTGATAAGAATAATACTAATAATCATATTCCATATAGAGAATCAAAATTAACTAGATTGTTACAAGATTCCATAGGAGGAGATACAAAGACCACGTTAATAGCCACAATTTCTCCAGCAAAAGTTAACATTGATGAGACAGCTTCTACATTAGACTATGCTTCCAAAGCGAAAAATATTAAGAACCTTCCACAATCTGGACAAGACTCAGAGTTAATTCTTAAGAAGATTATAATTAAAGATTTAACTAAAGAAATCATTAAATTAAAAAGTGATTTAGCAGCCACCAGGAATAAAAATGGTATATATTTGGATGAAAAAAATTATCAATCTCTTGTTGAAGAAAACGAATCGGTCAAAATTAACTATAAGGAATCCAAGGCTCGAATCAAAGGTTTGATATCAAAGGTTGAACATTTAGAAAAGGCTAAAAATGATATAGAAAAGAATCAATCAAATGTGAAGAAAAATTTGAATGAATATCAAATAAGGACAAAAAATTTGGAACACAATCAATCTCAATTATACCAACATATATCGGAGAAAGATTTAAGAATACAAGAACTTGAAAGAAGATTGAGTAAATTGAACGAAAAGCACACCAAGGCCACGAATCATTTAACTAATACAGTGTCTGAGAATTTAAATAGCTCCATTGCAGCAATAGAGAATATTCTAGCAAATTTCGATAATTCAAGTGATACAAATCAACTACATGAGTTTCAAAGATCTATTTCATTCAACATAGAAAGCTTAAAAGAGAAGGTACTTGAAAACATTGTAAGTACAAATAGTAACTTGGAAGGTTCATTATCCCATGCTTCACATCACTTTGATCAGCTTGATACCAAAATGGTAGAATATATAGAAAATGCACTGAATTTCGATAATAATATCAAGCAGAACTTCTCTGATTTAAAGATAGCAAATGAAAAGATTACTGGTTATATCACAGAGGATCATTTGAATTCAGAGAGCATACGCAAAATAATTGACAGAAAAGTTCAAGAGAAAGTAGAAAAGGAATTAGATTCGATCTATAATACTATGAGCAACCAAATGGATAAAGTTTTACGCCACTCAAAAGCAAATTATGAAAATTTGTTCAAGGGTTCTGTTAATTCAATTTCAAATGATATTATTTCTACCCAAAGAAAAGAAATTTTGCTTATACAAGAGAACTGGGATAACGAATCTAAAAAATTATACAATGACATAGAGAAGGATATGAAAAAAGCACATAATTCGACTAATCAGTACAAAAAGGATCACAGCAAAGCTATTGAGCAGGTATCAACAGAAGTGAAATCTTCTATAGCAAAAGCATTTGGACTGGATCTTAATAAAATACGTGAAGTAGTAGAATCAGAAAACAATATTATTCAACATAAAATACCTCAAATATCTCAAATTATCAGTAGCATAGATAATAAGGACAAGCACGTAAGCAGCTGTTTATTGCTGGTGAATAAAGACTTGGATGGGATGAAGCAATTTAATATAGATCCTATTCAAGATTCATCTATGCTTATTCGTTCACCTTCAAAATCATCACCAACTAAGTCACCTACAAAATCACCTACAAAAACAATTACAAAGTTGTCTACAAGGCCACCGTCAAGAAGCTCTACTGTCCAAACACAGCTTTCACCTATTAAATTGCATGGTGTTAGTAATATTGTTTCTCGTATTCCTCAACTTAATAAATCGTTACTGGACAATAAGGAAAACATTTCAAACAATCCAGTAAAGAGAAGAAAAATCTTGCAAAATATTAATAGCATTCATAATAAGTAATTTTGTAATTTTAGTATTTTATGTATTTTTAAAAATGATATATTGATAAATTTAATGTTAAACCGATATCAGAACACGACGATATTTCTAGAAATCGGACCGAAATAAACCCTTAATTTTAGGTTCAATCAATCAGAAACGTATCGAAAGATGATCATATCTAAAAGTGCTCGGTACTTTCTAATATATACTTCGGTGTCAGTGGCTTCATTGAGTTGGTCTGTCTTTGATTCATTATCGAAAGCTGTTAATTACATTACATTTATTACCGAGTTCACAGATGGGATAAAACTTGGTATATTAATTAACTTTCTATTCATGATCTTTGTAATATTGTCTAAGATCTTTCAATATATTCTCTTTGGGGAGCTTCGAATAATTGAGGTGGAACATATAACAGAAAGGCTTCCAATTTTCCTTATCAATTTATTATTCAACTTAACAATGAACGACAACAATCTTATATTCAATTGCTTTTTACTAGCTATGGCCATAACTTCCAAGGCATTCCATATTATATTGATAGATAGATTAGACTTCTTGAGTCTTAAGATATCCAGTAGCGTTAGTGAGGAAGGATATACTAGAGGGGTTGTTTTGCAGAAATATTTACTAAATTTAAACGTTTGGTTGATTCTTATTAGCACTATTGTTGATTTTGTTCTTGCCAAGTTATTAGTTTATGATGTATTTCAGGGTATTAACACGGTAACTTGTCTATTATTTGGCTTTCAATTTGCTGTCCAAGCTGTGGAGACTTTAACTTATTTTTCAAAGATGATTTTAACTATACTTGAATACCTAATGTTTAAGACAAATGACGATGAATTTACAGATTTAGGTTCTGGTGACGAAGAGGATGATGCATTTGAAAAAGTTTGGGATAATAAACCATATTATAGTAAAGGAATTGATATTTTATCGGCCCTTTTGAAAGCAGTATCATATTTAGGCTTTATTTATTTATTGACGTTTCACTCCGGGTTATCTTTACCTATCTCAATGCTACAAGGAACCTACTCATCAATAAGACAAGCATATGTGGAAGTAAAACAGTTGTTGGCTTTCATCGAATCATCCAAGCGTTTAGATTCGCAATTACCAACTGCTACAAAAGAAATATTGAGTAATGGTGATAACCTTTGTATCATTTGCAGAGATGACATGTATTCTATTGAAGACTATGAAGAACAATTCCATAAAAAAATGGCACCAAGAAAATACCCTAAGATTTTGAAATGTAATCATATTTTACATATGGGGTGTTTAAAAGATTGGTTAGAAAGATCCGATGCATGTCCATTGTGCAGAAGAAATGTTTTTGGTCAAGATGGGAATATATTTCAAAATACCAATATTGCAGCAGATGAACAAGATATCCAGGGGCTATTTGTTCCAGCAGAGGAAGAAGTAAGAGATGCAAATAACAACGATAATACCAATGGTATTAGTGAAAATGTAAATAATAATATCAATGAGGCAGATAATGCTGTTCAACCTACACCCACTCAGAATGATGAAAATGATCGCCCAGTTCAATTGAATGAATCATTGCCAAATGCACTGAACTCATATAATGGATACCAACATCTCAGATTACCCACCACAGCTATTTTACCCCCTAATTGGACTATACTTCCTTTAGATAAATTAAATGATAGTCAGTACATGGTACATCTATCGAACGAAATTGAAGGTACACTTGAAGTAAAAGAGGCAGCTAGAGGCAGTCAATTACGTTTCATTCGTCCTCATGTAGAGACGAATAATGAAGAAACCAATATTTCTGACCAGTAATAGGATCAGAAGACGTTGGAGTATGAAAATGAATGCTTGTATATATGATCTTATATATATGACACATATATGAATTACATGAATTTACATGAATGAATGCTAAATTAAATGCTTAATCAAAGTCAAATTCGAAGTCCATTCCATCCTCCGAGTTACTCTCTATATTTCTATTATCAACAACCTCATCTTTGTCTTCATAACTATTTTTCAAATTTAATTCATCTTCATAATCATCCAACTGAGATGGATCAGGTTCGGGATAGCCCAATTCTATAGGCGTCGAGACTCTATGTACATTGCTTAATTCTTCTTCAGATGGATTGTCACCTGCATCAGAAGAATCGTCAAAATCATCATTAATCAATTTCATAACAAATGTTAAGTCATGTTTAATTGAATCAGGACATTCGAAATTTAATTCTTTGCATATATTCAAATTCTTTTCAATGTCATGTATATGCTCTAGGATTTTATTGTATATGTCACTGCTTGAGTTAAAATTACTAGAATCAAGATAACTATCAGGGTCAAAATCCATATATTCCTTAGTTAATTTAACCACCTCAGTAAAATTGCAAATTACTAAAAGATAATAAAAAACTCCATCTGCATTATATGGAGGCTCTAATAGAAGCTCGTCAAGTTTCTCCTTCAAATTTACGTAGTCTTTCTTTTTTACAAGATTCCATAAAAAAGTCACCAAATACATAGGGGTATGAGTCCTTGAACCTGATCTCCAAATTGGAGCTGAAATCTTTCTTGATGGTTTAGTTGAACTATTAACACTAGTTCCATTTATAACATGGAAGGATGACAACCACTCAAAGAATCTTTGTACTTGAGGGGACTCCTTCTCTAGGTCTGTTTGTCGATGATTTAAAATTTCTATACCCATCGGCCATATAGACTTTATGTCCACATATGGTAATCTTATTAATAAACAAAATATCTTATATGCTAGGGTCCAATTCTTTCTCATGATATTTAAATGCAATAACGTTCTTAAATCATTAATATGCTGTTTCATTACGTTAGTTTTTTTTCTTAAGCCTTCACCATAGTTCTCAATAGGTAGTACTTCAAGGCCCCTTGTACGTATTAAAAAATTAGCCTTGGTCCAATTTTTTGACGAGTCAAAAGAATTTGTAAACTTATTTAACTGATATTCCGCTTTAGAGTCATACTCATTATAGGCCGTATTCTCGTCATCCTCTTCATCATTTTCATCACTTTTATTTTCCAATTCTTCTCTAATAATATCCTCTAATATCTTGTCAGGTCCAAGGTCTTGCTTGTTCTCTGGGCCCTTATGTTTATTTAAATTGAGATTAAGATTTTCTTGTAAATGCCAAACTTCATATGTTTCTTCCGGTTTCAACCTCTTGTTCAATTCGTTATGTATTCTCTTAAGTATCTTCTTCTTGTTATATGACTTATTGATCTTTTTTTTCTGATCTGCAGTCAAACTTTCATTCTGATTTAGTTCTTGAAATTTCTTTATCTCATTATATTTAGATAGTAATCTTTGTAATTGTTTATGTTTTTTCTTTGAATTTGATCTATTACTATCAACGTATATATCCTCAAACATCTTTGACAAGCTATATATCTATCATTCTTATTTATGGTTTCAAAGTGAAGTTTTAAATGCAATATGATATTTTCCAAAAAAAAAATAAGTCGATGGAGATTTCAATCCGACCAGAATTGTCTACAATGATGTCAATGTTAGTTCATCAATTAAATACACAACACTATATTAATACTATTTACAATGATATCTTTTTGTTATAGTGTATAATATTATTCATCATAATGATGGTAGGAATTTTCTAGGAAGTTAGATTTAGAAACCCATTCCTGGCATACCACCCATACCACCCATACCACCAGCTGGAGCAGGAGCAGCACCCTTTGGCTCTGGAGCGTCAACGATAGCACATTCAGTAGTGGCTAATAAGGAGGCAACACCACTAGCATCTACTAAACCGTTCTTAACGACTTTGAATGGATCGATAATACCAGCAGCTATCATATCGGTAAATTCACCCTTAGAAGAGTCGTAACCGTGGTTAAATTCAGCATTGTCGTAAATCTTACCAACAATAACAGCACCTTCTTCACCGGCATTTTCGATGATTCTCTTGGCTGGCTTGGTAATAGCAGCCTTGATGGTTTCAACACCTAACTTTTGGTCAAAGTTAGCAGCGCTAGCCTTAACTTCATCCAAGATTCTGGAAGCCTTAATTAAAGCGGTACCACCACCTGGTAAGATACCTTCTTCGACAGCAGCTCTGGTAGCGTTCAAGGCATCATCGTAACGATCCTTCTTTTCACCGACTTCAATTTCGGAAGAACCACCGACCTTGATGACAGCAACACCCCCAGATAACTTAGCTAATCTTTCTTGTAACTTTTCCTTTTCGTATTCAGAGGTTTGTGGGTCAGCAATAGTAGTTCTGATCTGTTCACATCTAGATTGGATGTTTTCCTTGGCACCTTCACCGTTCAAGACAACAGTGTCTTCCTTGGTGATGGTGATAGAACCAGCAGTACCTAATAATTCAATTGTAGCATTTTCTGGCTTTAAGTCCAATTCTTCAGTGAAGACGGTACCACCAGATAAGATGGCAATATCACCTAAGATGTTCTTTCTGTTGTCACCGAAACCAGGGGCCTTAACAGCACAAACTTGGACTTGACCTCTCAACTTGTTTAAGATACAAGCAGCTAAAGCTTCACCATCGATGTCTTCAGCAAGAATTAATAATGGTCTTCTTTGTTGGTTAGATAATTCCATAGCTGGTAAAATATCTTGGATAGAAGAGATCTTCTTTTCGGATAATAAGATCAATGGGTTTTCGAATTCAACCTTACCAGACTTGGTGTTGGTGATGAAGTATGGGGAGATGAAACCACGTTCGAATTTCATACCTTCGGTGACTTCTAATTCATCTTCTAAGGTCTTACCTTCCTTGACGGTGATGACACCTTCCTTACCAACCTTTTCCATAGCAGAAGCTAATAAGTTACCGATGTGGGTGTCACCGTTGGCAGAAATAGTGGCGACTTGGGCAATTTCTTCGGAGGTGGTGATTTCTTTCTTGTTCTTTTGTAAGAAGTCTACAACGGCTTCAACGGCAGCTTGGGAACCTCTTCTCAAGTCCATTGGGTTACAACCGGCAGCAACGTTCTTGACGGATTCGGTGAAGATGGATCTACCTAAAACAGTGGCAGAGGTGGTACCGTCACCGGCTGATTCATTGGTCTTGGAAGCAACTTCTTGCAATAACTTGGCACCCATGTCTTCAAACTTGTTTTCCAAGTTGATGGACTTGGCAACAGTGACACCATCCTTGGTGATCTTTGGGGAACCGAATTGTTGTTCAATTAAGACGTTTCTACCCTTTGGACCTAAAGTGACAGAGACAGCGTCGGCTAAAGTGTTAACACCCTTCAATAAGGCGGCTCTACCTTCAACACCGAACTTCAATTCCTTGTGGGAGTAGTTACGGACGAGGGAAACTGCTGATTTCTTTAAAGATGGACGTGTAGCTCTTAACATCTTATAATATCCTAATTAATTAGATAAGATTTGAATATAAAGTATGGAGAAATGAAAAATTACTGGACGTATTTATAATCATGACAATCCGAGATCTTGAAAAATTTTCCAGAAAATTCCACGGGAAAAGAGTCACGTGGTGGATTTTTTTGGTTGCAATAAGTTATTGAAGATTAACTAGAGGTTTGGGTGTTCAGGAGACTTTATGGGAAGTTGGTAGTGTGCTTAGGGGGATTTGTGGGTTATGGGTATTTGTATTGGTTGTGGTTTGTGTTTTTCCTGGGGTGGTTGGAGCCAGAGAGTCCAGGTATAAATGGTTGCGAAATTTTATCGGACTCTTAGAGTCTCGTTGGCAAGCTTAGACTCTGGTGGGGAAGCTTGGAGTTGGTTACCAAGATGGATGGTGGTATATAGGGATAATTCAGGGTGACGGATTGTGGAAATGACGATATTGCGTTGCGTTGAGATCCTGAATAATAGAGAAGCATTTGTGGAAATGAAGCATCTACCTAGTGTAGAAAATGGTTATTTGGAGAGAACATAAGGGAGTGGGTGATGGGTGGTTTCATTGCTCTAAAAAGTTTTGGAGGTAGAACTGCTAGATAATAAAAGGGGATGTGCATGCAGGTATTTAGGTGGTTCTGCCGTATAACGATATATGGTTTTCAAACAGTTACATATGATGACATGGGGCCACTCTTTGCTGGCCCTGTAGAATCTAAGATATTTTATGAATAAATACAGCTATATTTGAACATAATACAAGTATGGTTAGTTTTTCTAGTAAGGGTATAAATATAGATTTTTGGTATGCTGGTGAATCCCGGACATTTTGCGGCAATTCGAATGTTACTTTGCCAGTTAAATCATTTTCATACAGAAAATAGACTACAAGAAAGCAATGCTTCAGCATAAACACGTTTAAACAGATAAAAATCAGTTAATTAGGCATAATGCAGCCCCACTAGCTTATTCAAAATGCTTTCCAAGTTAGGTAATTACAGTATACTTTTTGGAATTTTCACAGAAGATTACGCTAATTAGCCCTAATAATAATTCTCTCATTGAGATATAAATGTGACAATTATTTGAATTGATTAATTTAATCATATATACTTTGTTTATTAAGATGCAAGAGGAAGAGTTGAGAAGAGTTATAAATTTAAAGCATTTTCTTGACGAGAATGTTCCTGATTCCAATGCCATTATTGATTATCGTTCCTTAGATATTCAATGGAGAAAAGAAAACCCACTTTTGAAATCAGTAGCAGAAACCTTGCTTGGTTTAAATAAAGATGAGATAAAGAAGGCGGTAGTGCTGTGGGATCCAGTAGAATTTGATATATATAAGAAAACTATAAGATCATTTGCAGAAATAATGAAAGAAAATGTACCTTACTTAAAAAAATTAATACGTTTGAGTCTATCACTTCCTCAAGTAGAATATAAGAGACATTTGGATGATGGCAGTATGCAGAAACTAGAGCTTCTTAAGAAAGATTTAGATCTTCTAAATTCATTTCATAAAATAAATTATGGCAATTATCAAAAATATAAGACCAATGATATTATTAAGAAAATCCAGGACATGGTAGACAACACCTCCAATAGTGAATATACTTGGATTAAAGATGAACTAGGTAAAGTCTGTATAGGATATGCATTTTATTCTCGAGATTATGATAAAGGAATAGAACCAACTCTTAAGTATGCAGAAGGATTTCTAAATTCCTTTTTAGGCAAAAGATGTGAGATAATCTCCGAGTACTTTAATGACAAGCCTACAATTAGCTTGCCATATATGGCACTAATTGATAAAAATGATCTGAGTGTATTATGCTCTATAGAGTTTCAAAATCTGCCATTGGTAGATAAAGAGTGCATCAACTCTTGTGAACTAAACGTCTTGTTTGCTAAAGATGAATTATTTGAACAGTTGGTGAGGAAAACGATAATTCAAATGATAAAATTTAAAACTAACATGGGAATACTTACCGATTCATATAACTATATCTGTATTGAGATAGACTTGGAAAAATTTGGAGGTAGAAACCCTAGTCAGGAGAGCTATGATGCGAATCTTGAAACAATGAAGGAAATTCCATTGAAAATAATTTGGAGAGATCATTACTCAGTTGGTCCTACTTTGAAAGAAACTTTGATATTCTTTTTATCTAAAGCCATAGATAATTCGAAAATGCTTAAAAAAAGAACAGGCGTTTTCGATAAATTGGGAATTTACTTGAAAAAGACTTCGGCTGAAGTACGCAAAAGAGAGATAGAAGACTCTTTTGAAACTGAAACTAATGTACTCTTTTCAAACAAGAAACCACGTATACAATCTGTAATCCCTTCGCTCAGAAAAAGAGAGATCAATGTACCAAAGTATGAGTTTGAGGCTGTACAATACGGTGAAAATTATAACTCTCAGCTATTCAAATTCAACGCTTCTTACTTGATAGAAAATATTCTAGAGCCAATTGAGGGAATACTGAAGATATTGGTTAAGTCATATAATCCGCTTTTGGCAGATATGGACTTCAGTATGTTCCATGAGTACTGTGATTTGGCCAATAAAGAACGTGAAATGTACACACTATTACAACAGGACCCAGAATTCAACTCGATATTTATTAAACTGGATAGTCTAAATTTGGATATATGGAGTGATGGTAAATTATATTCTGAATCGAGAGCAAATATTTTCAAATACATTGAAACAGAGGTTATGGACCCATCTTCCTTTGACAAATACTACGATAAGATTAAGAGACAGTTTGAAATTATCCACAATAAAGGAATAATCCACTCTGATATACAGCTAGCAAACATATTAGTTTCATCCACCGAAGATATATATGTAATTGGATTTACTAGGGCAATAAAGGATCCACCAGAAGCTGAAATTGCTGCAGGGTATGAAATGTATCAATTAAGAGATTTACGTAAAAAATTAGGGTTTGGGAATTGTAGTCGTTATTGAAAGATGTTCGTAGTTTGCTGTTCTATTGATTTTATATATATAATTATGAATACATGTTTTGATTAAATTTTCTAATTTTTATACTTCTGGTTTTAAACTAGAGCTATTTTCTATAAGCGGTGTCACAAGTGATTGAAATCGGCACTTTGCAACCTCCTAATATTTGAAGCATTGGATTTTTGCCTTCAATTAAATCAGAAAGGTGCCGATAATAAGTTATAATTTTTTCATTTATCATAATGTAGGTGTATCCCCCGAAATTAATATGAGGTGTTATCTATAAGAGTGATGGGTAGAGACTAGTAAAACATTGAAAATGAACAGATGTTTTTGTAGGCATAAAATCTTTTTAGTGATTTTAAAACTTATATCTCTATCTGTTTATCTATCTATACTCTGCTTTGAGAGTAATTACTGAAAATGAAGCCCTTTAAGTACTTTTACTAATATTGCGATATAACGTCACCTTGATCTAGAACATGCCATAAATCGAACAAAATGTGTGGCAATCCTCTAAAACAATAGTAACAAACTCTGGCTTCCTTTTCAATCAATAGTTTTGTATACTCCTTTCCACTGTCCCGTAAACTTTCATCATAATAATACGGCGAGGTAATTCGTAAAATTCTTAATATTGAAAAAGGCGGCGTAGTAAGAAACAACTTCGGATGGTTCCTAATATCCAATTCTTCATGGGTTATATCAACAAAGTCATTTATAATCTCTTCACGTAGTGCTTTAGCTTTCATATTTTCTTTTTGAGAATATGTTCCTACTTGGCAAGATATCACAGAACCCATAACGAAGAATAGACGAATTGAAATGGACATCTTTGGCATCAATTAAACCTAGAAAGTCATCTGCTAGTGAAAATGAAGCCAGAATAGATTCAAGGGGATTTTATCTACGCAATGTGCTTGTCCAACGGATATCTGTGCTTGTTTGTCAAATAAGTCTGTTTCACCTTTTGAACTTCGTGCTTGAATGTTTTAATTGGGTCTAAAGGTATAGGTCAAAGAAATTGAGGATCACAATCGTCCTCTTTTGAAAATTGATAAAGCATGCTGTTTTTACCCAGGGATGTAAAATCTTGGTCTCACATTCTTGCATTTTTTCAACTAATATTTGAATACTCCTACAGACCTGTCAGAGAAGCGAATGAAGAGAAGTACCCCGGATTTGCAATAGAGTTTAAAACAAAGAATATCACTGAGTTCACATGTAATTCCTTTCAAGTAAAGACAGAGTCTCTATGCAGCTCTTTTCAGATTCTCCGAATCAATTGTGACCAGAAGCTGAGAAACATGAATCATAAAAATTCAATTTCAATCCCGCCCAGATTGCTCGATACGTTCTCAAAGAATTTCAAGTGTACACTATATCGTCAAGCGAATTCTAATGCCCATCTTATGGGCTCCATGTCCTACAATTATGCTGGGAATCGATATCGATCAACCAGGCTGCGAAGAAAAATCCTCCATGCAAAAGGTGGGGAGATATGTCCGAGTTTCACCTTCAGGGCAATAGGCAAACACACTTATCTGGATGTATTTTTTCTTGATAGAAAGCAATAGTACAGATGCCACGGCAATAAGCTGGAAATCTTCCCATAAATCTTTCCACTGTGTCCATATCTCTCAACAGTGTATTTTCCTGAAATTAGAATAGTTCTTACAAAACGGTACATGCTGTTCTCGTCAACATACAGGACGGAGAACCACTATCGTCGACATTCACGTCAACATATTTCTGTTTTTGGATCGAAGTCATCTATCGGCCTATTTTGCCTCTCAAGTCGAAGCTACCCTGGTTATTGTGTTATTATCAGCGTTTGAGGCGGTTTCGTCCTTATTGGTTTTTTCACCTTCTGGGGTAAGTGGCGTATCCCAATAAGCCTGGGGCAGCTTATCTCCACATCAACAATCATCTATACCTCAATGTAAGGTTTAGGAATTTCAAGGCGCTCGATGTTCCATTGCGACGACCCACCTAGGTTGATCAATTCCTTATCCTCTGGTCTGTATACGTTCTCTCTGCCACTGGCTATCTCTAAAATTGCTTTTATCGCACCCAATTTTTCATTCGCGATGAACATACGAATCAGGATTCAATGTTTGATAAGTACCAGTGGGACACAATTCTTAGTGTTCTTAGTATATCCCTACTCGTTTCATGTTTGTGGCACATTGTACGGATGACAAGGGTAACAGCTTTAATCAGTTTCGAAAGCAGAGGTCATCTATGCATATAGGATCTATTGTGCAGCGTGAGGTTCCGCCATATGGGCATGTTGTACATGGAAAAAGAAACGAAGCTTTTCCGAAATTCTTCCAGTATGGGATGAGCTGACATAATTTTGCACTAGTAAATGGACGACATATACGATCTAGAGAATGAAAATTTGTTAAATCAGAGCCAGATGAAGAAAGTATAAATTGGCACTGAAAGAAGGTCCATTGGATTTTTTTTTTGATTCGTAGATATCTTGATAAGACTCTTTCGCAACTATTTCTTACATACTCCAATATGACTATTGAACAACAAGCCCCAGAATCACTCGTTAACAAGCAAATTGGGTCTTTGCCAGCTGATTTCCCAGTCATGGCCGATAATATTATGGACTTGTTCCTGTTAAGAGGAAAGAGTGCCGTTATCACTGGAGGTGCCAGAGGTATTGGTTTCGTTATCTCTGAAGCTTATTGCCAAGCTAAGGTCGCCAACTTGGCCATCGTTGACTATGCTGATAATGACGCAGTCATCTCCCAATTGAGCAAGAAGTACCCAGACACAAAGATCACCTATTCTCACTGTGATGTCAGAAAGGCTCAAGAAGTCCATGACGTTATTGCAAAGATCCACGCTGATTTCGGAAGAATCGATATTTTCGTTGCAAATGCTGGTATTGCATGGACTTCTGGACCTATGATTGACCAGGAAACCGACGACGAATGGCATAATGTCATGAATGTCGATTTGAACGGTGTCTACTATTGTGCTAAGAACGTCGGAAGAATCTTCAGAGAACAAGGAAGTGGTTCATTAATCATGACCGCTTCTATGTCAGCACACATTGTCAACTTCCCACAATTACAAGCTGCCTATAATGCTGCTAAGGCTGCTGTATTGCACTTAGGCAAGTCTTTAGCTGTTGAATGGGCTCCATTTGCCAGAGTCAACACTGTCTCCCCTGGTTACATGGCTACTGAATTATCAGACTTCGTTCCAGATGACATTAAGAACGCTTGGTATGCTGTCACCCCTAAGGGTAGACAAGGTGCACCAAGAGAATTAGCCGGTGCTTACTTGTACTTGGCTTCTGATGCAGCCAGTTTCACTACTGGTTCTGATCTTTTGGTCGATGGTGGTTACACTGCCGTTTAAGTGTAACAGGTTTTACATATTCATATGTTTGTATATTAAATTTTATAGAGTAATTTATTTTCTAACGTTAATACATTTTTGTTCAAGTTAAATCACAATCTCTGAAAGAAGGCTTAACGCAATTAACATATCCGAAATGGCATAGAATTATAGAATAACAGGCTGCTAATTTTTTCAAATTGCAAAACCCTAAAAATTTCTAATTCTATATCTTATCTATAGACGCCTTACTTCTATAATTAGCTGATACGGGCATTGAAGATTACGAATACTCATTTTTTTACAAATTTGAACTTTTTTGCAATAATTTTATATATTTTACTTGTACCATCAAAATATCTCAGTGAATGATAAGAAATTTATGACATGCCAAAGATCTCTGAACGATCTAAAACTCAGTCTCTAATATAAATATGGTACAAAGACAATATAATATTTTGCATTGCTCCACATAAAGAAGTTAAAAAGCTAACCAAATAGCTATAGCCAAATATGACAGCTTGGTGTAGCATAGAGATAGATTACGAATTACTACTCGGCGAATAAAATAGAAACATTCAGATTTATATAGAAAAAGTTATATAAGGAAATATCAAGACAACAATGACACCATCTCAAAGGAAAGTAGTTTTTATTTCCAGAACTTATTGAAAGAATTATACTACTAAATTAGAATCAAATATTATTTCTGATAACTTTTAATATTACATGATTACATTATCTCCATAAAATACTAATGACTACGTATGTTCCACTACTTATGTATCTATTGGTATACTTTTGTTTCGTGAACTGTAACTGAGAGGATATATCTGCGGCAAAACATTTTCCCTCAACATTTAGCCGTAGTAATGGCAACACCAATGTCCTCTAATGTCACAACATAAGCGCACGCGTTGTTACTCGCCAGCTGAGTCTGATCTACCCGATAACTATACAAATGTCGCCCGGCTACTCGTTGTCTCCCCAGCGAATACCGAGAAATGTCCGGAAAAAAGTTTGATTTTCGCGGAAACCGTCCACTAAACATTTATCCAGGCTTCCCCAGGCTTCCTATGTTCGCCGGGATATTCACGACATTTTAACGACATCATGATCGGCCATATCTAATAAATCGATTATTATTGGCTCAAATCATTTCATTTCGCAGCTACTGGTAATACTCGAACACTAAATATGAGAACATTATTGTCTTTTTAACCACCTAAACACCTTAGTAAGTAGCCGTAAACCTGGTTATATTGCCTGTAGTTATCTATAGTATCGCCCATGAGTCTAAATACCCGGAGATTTAAGCACAATTCCTGAAAATCGACCCCCGCAAACTTTTTTTTTACCTATAGGGACGAACGGATTAGTCAGCTCGATATTTCACAATTTTTTTTATTTTCGTTAATTACATTGGTTCTTTCTTATTAGATACAAGATCCGTTTTCATACGCTTTGAAGATTAAGTTTAATCATCATAGTTCTGGTATAATATTAGATAATTAAGTTAGATTGAAGTTTTTGTCATATATAATAACAAAGACAGGAACATAATTGAAGCTTTGGTATATTGAATATTAAGCATAGGATATATTATTGGAATTTGTGGAGATAAAAGATGATGTCAAGGGCTAATTTAGGGCGCTTAGCTGGAGCCTTACAAAGAAGGAACTTCAGTAATTCCTCTGTTAGAAGTGTTACTGTCGGTGACATTAAGGGTAGCGATTTAAACACTGCTAAATACATGGGTCAAAAGTACCATGTCATTGATCACGAATACGACTGTATTGTTGTAGGTGCTGGTGGTGCTGGTTTAAGAGCAGCTTATGGCTTATCTGACGCTGGTTTCAAGACTGCTTGTATTTCTAAGTTATTCCCTACCAGATCCCACACTGTTGCTGCTCAAGGTGGTATCAACGCAGCATTGGGTAACATGCACAAGGATGACTGGCACTGGCACATGTACGATACCGTCAAGGGTTCAGATTGGTTAGGTGACCAAGACGCTATCCACTACATGACTAAGGAAGCTCCAGCATCTATTTACGAATTGGAAAATTTCGGTATGCCATTCTCCAGAAACGAAGAAGGTAGAATTTACCAAAGAGCCTTCGGTGGTCAATCCAAGGAATACGGTAAGGGTGGTCAAGCCTACAGAACTTGTGCTGTCGCTGACAGAACCGGTCATGCATTATTGCATTCTCTTTACGGTCAATCCTTAAAGAACGACACTCATTTCTTCATTGAATTCTTTGCCTTAGATTTATTAATGCAAGATGGTGCATGTGTTGGTGTTGTTGCTTACAACCAAGAAGATGGTACTTTACACAGATTCTTAGCCCACAAGACCGTTATGGCTACTGGTGGTTACGGTAGAGCATACTTCTCTTGTACCTCTGCTCACACCTGTACTGGTGATGGTTACGCCATGGTTTCAAGAGCCGGTTTACCATTAGAAGATTTAGAATTCGTTCAATTCCACCCATCTGGTATTTACGGTTCTGGTTGTTTGATTACTGAAGGTGCTAGAGGTGAAGGTGGTTACTTAGTTAACTCCGAAGGTGAAAGATTTATGGAACGTTACGCACCAACTGCTAAGGATTTAGCTTCCAGAGATGTCGTCTCTAGAGCTATTACTATGGAAATTAATGAAGGTAGAGGTGTCGGTCCAAAGAAGGATCACATGCACTTACAATTAAGTCACATTCCAGCTGCTGTCTTGAAGGAAAGATTACCAGGTATTTCTGAAACTGCTCATATTTTCGCTGGTGTTGATGTTACTAAGGAACCAATTCCAATTTTACCAACTGTCCATTACAATATGGGTGGTATCCCAACCAAGTGGAACGGTGAAGTTGTTAAGAAGGGTAAGAACGGTGAAGACGAAGTTGTTCCAGGTTTATTGGCTTGTGGTGAAGTCGCTTGTGCTTCTGTCCATGGTGCTAACAGATTAGGTGCTAACTCCTTGTTAGATTTAGTTGTTTTCGGTAGAGCTGTCTCTCACACTATTAGAGACTCATTGACCCCAGGTACTCCATTGCCAACCATCAGCAAGGAACTTGGTGTTGAATCCATTGTTAACTTAGATAAATTGAGAAACGCTAACGGTTCTAAGGCCACTGCTGACATCAGAGCTGATATGCAAGATACTATGCAAAAGGGTTGTGCTGTTTTCAGAACTCAAGATACTCTTGACAAGTGTGTTGACCACATCAAGCAAGTCGACCAATCTTTTGCAGATGTTAAGACTACTGACAGATCTATGATCTGGAACTCCGACTTAGTCGAAACCTTAGAATTGCAAAACTTGTTAACCTGTGCTACTCAAACTGCCCACTCTGCCGCTGCCAGAAAGGAATCCAGAGGTGCCCACGCCAGAGATGACTACCCAGACAGAGATGACGAAAACTGGAGAGTACACACCTTATCTTACCAAGAAAACTATGGTGACGAAGTCAAGTTAGACTACAGAGATGTCATCAAGACCACTTTGGATGAAAACGACTGTAAACCAGTTCCTCCTGCTGTTCGTGTCTACTGATTTACTCGGTAAAAAAGTCCAAATATGGACATCGTAACTTATTATCTAAATATTATTTACTTATTATATATAATTAACTTATACTATATCAAATATATTCTTTTAAATTGATATACTTATTAATTATTGTTCCGAATGGATTGACATAACTCTCCGATAAGTATTGTTTAACTCTCCAATACGATTGTTAACTCTCCGAAATATACTGTTAACAGAGGTGTCGCTCAAAATCTCGTAATATCCCGATTTCTTGATAACAGAGGTCTGTATTACATCACGGATCATTTATCGCAATCCTATATGGGACTGGAATACTATATAAAGAGCATCAGTTGTCTTCTTCAGTAGAATTCCATTTAGCTTCCAATAGTATAATTGTTTATCGAGACAATAATTTAATAGCAGCTTGCTGAAAAAAAGAGATTAAATTTGGGTAAAAAGAGAGAGAATACAACATGTCAGGAGTAAAGTCATACATTAACGAAAGTGTTGGAAGCTTGCCAACCAAGGCACCAGAATTGAGCAAGAACGTCTTAGATCTCTTCTCGTTGAAGGGAAAGGTTGCCTCTGTGACTGGTTCATCGGGAGGTATTGGTTGGGCCGTGGCCGAAGCATATGCCCAGGCCGGGGCAGATGTAGCTATTTGGTACAATTCCAAGCCGGCAGAAGAAAAGGCCAAATACTTGGAAAAGACATACGGCGTGAGAGCCAAGGCATACAAGTCCAATATTTCTGATCCAGAGGATGTTGAGAGGGTCGTTGGCCAGATCGAAAAGGATTTTGGAACCATTGACATTTTCGTTGCTAACGCAGGTGTTCCATGGACTGAAGGTCCCTGCATTGATGTAGATGGCTACGACGGCTGGAAGAAGGTGGTAGACTTAGACTTGAACGGTGTATTCTACGGGGCCAAGGCCGCTGGTAGAATCTTCAAGAAACACGGTAAGGGTTCCTTGATCATCACTGCTTCAATGTCTGGTCATATTGTTAACATCCCGCAATTTCAAGCTCCATACAACGCCGTCAAGGCTGCATGCTTGCACTTAGGTAAGTCTTTAGCCATTGAGTGGGCAGGATTCGCAAGAGTTAACACCATCTCTCCGGGTTACATTATTACTGAAATTTCGACTTTTGTGTCCCAGGAACAAAAGGAAAAGTGGTGGCTGTTAATTCCTTTGGGTAGAGAAGGTTTACCCCAGGAATTGGTTGGTGCATACTTATATTTAGCATCCGACGCATCTACCTACACCACTGGTAGCGATATGATTGTAGATGGTGGTTACTGTGCTCCATAGAGATTTTTTTGATTTATACCTTCATTTATAGACCATGATTTGAATGCATATTTATACACACCAATCTGATAATAATCAATGAAAGATCGATTTCCATGGAAGTTGAAGTTAGACAAAATCAGAAAATTCAAGTAGTACCATAGTAGATATGATATTGTATTAGAGGAACTAGATATAAAAAGTTGTAGTTTCAATCAGCTCAAAACTATCAAAAGAATTACAAATAGAAAAATTCCTTCTATAAAAAATAGATTAATGAATTGAATAATTGCCTTATTGCATGGCTAGAATATAACATCATCTTCGGTTTCTTTTAATAAGTCTTCTTTTCCGCTGGCCTTGATGTCTAATGCAGCAACCTCTTCTTCTATATGCTTTTCATTCTCTTCTAATGTAGCTCCTTCCTTTTCGTCATCTCTATCTGCGTCATCGTCTTCATCGGCAGCTTCTCGTTTTTCTTGCTCTTCGCTGGTGGCAGCCTGCTTCTTTTGAGCTTCTTCTAACTCAGCAGCAACAGCAGCCTCCTGTTTCTTTTCTTGCACTTTCTTCAATCTGTAGAATTCTTCTCTGTCCAATTCATCCAATTCGGAGTTGATGTAAGAAATGGTATTCTCGGTTCTTGGAATGATAACATGCTCAATGGCATTGACTCTTCTGTTGGTGACCTTGATAACCTCATCCAAGATAATAAATGCCGTCTGCAACGAAGCCAATTCAACCAAAGTTTCACAAGCCCTTGTGTACACCATCTTGGCCTTCTGGACTTGCTGACCACCCCTTCCCAAACCGGTCATCTTGAAATCGTTGATTTCCTCGTTAATGTGGCTATCAAACGTAGGCAAGTAAACACCCGAAACGTTCTCTTGCTTGGCCTTAACCTTGAATCTAGCGTTTTGCACCGATTCTTGTACCTGGTACGCAATATTGTCACCAGTGGCATATTGCACCTCTGCCAACGAGAATGCAGCAGTCTGCATCACTCTACCCATCTTTCTCTTGGAGTCGTCAATTCTTTGTGTGATGTCCCTGAATCTCTTAGTTAATGCTTCCGACTTTCTTTTCAAAAGGGAATGGCCCTGTTGTGCACCCTTTAACTTAGTCTTCATGAGTCCCAACGTCATACGAGTAGGGAAGACTTGTTCTCTATTTCCTGCTCCGGACATTTTGCTATAATTGATGAAAAATTCCTACTATAATAAAGGATAATCTTTGATATCGATAATTGAAAAATGGCCTTCAAATAAAGTCGACTTTGTGTAACTTCCTCTAAGATTAAAATCTGATGAAAACAAAGATAAACTGCTAAAAGAACATATATGATTACCGGGGCGTAGAAGATCATGTCTGGCAGAAAATGGAGCATCGACGAGCTCGTGGGAGAGGAAGAGCTCGAGTTTGAACGATCAATCGTGAAAGATGCCAACAACTTCGATATGTGGGTAAAATATAGCCGCCATATGTCATCTCAAAAATCCATACGACACAGAATATTTGTGCTAGAAAGGGCAGTGGTGCAGTTCCCAAGGTCCTATAAGTTCTGGATTGAGTACTTGGAAGTGGCTCTAGAAGTTTGCCAGCCATTTACCTACAGCAGACACAGGGAGGAGTTGTTGCAGATGAATCTGTTGTTTGACAGATCATTGCAAATGCTTAGCAAGGCACCAGTAATTTGGGTCAAGTATTTGGAATTCTTGTTGCAGAAACAAAAGCAGGAGATCACAGCAATACGGAGGAAATTTAACGAGTGTCTATATTGCTTACCAGTCACACAGCATGGTATGATATGGCCGTTGTATATTCAGTTTGCTGACTCTGTAGGCGGCATCACTGGGGTTAAAGTGTACCTGAAATATCTCCAATACGCTAGTCCAGAATCTCTCAGCGGTGTGACTGTGAAGGGACACTTGGATCTTACGATAGACCAAATAATAGCCAAAATTATAGAGTTTGGTGCTTGGAAGGAAGCTCAAATGTTATTTGAAAAGTATGTTAAAAACAATAAGGAACAGGCAACATCATATAAATCACCCTTAGAAACGTGGACGGAATATATAGATAAGATTATGCAATGTATTTTGGATTCAAAGGACAGCAGCTCATCAGAGGAAGGTAATAGATATTTTGAAATATTGATTGAAGACGGCATTGAACAGTTCCCCGATCAAATGGGAAAATTTTATTTAAAGTTGGCTGAGTATTACAATTTAAGTTCAGATGACTTCAAGGTAAGACACTACTATGATTTGGCTCTTCGAAAGAGTTCTAATGTGAGGGATTTTACTGATATATATGATGCATACATTGGATTCGAAGAAAATATCTTGAACAACTTGGGGCAACTTCTTCAAGAAAACGAAGGTATCTCCGAAATTAACGATGAATTTGATTTTAGAATGAATTATTTTGAACAATTATTGGAAAACAGACCCATTTTATTGAATGACATGATGTTGAGAAATGATATTAATAACTTAGATGAGTGGTTTAAAAGAATTGAGCTTTATGAATCGATGAATAGTTTAGAAAATGTCATAGGAACTTGTGTTAAGGCTTTAACAAATGTTAATCCTTTAAAGGCTCATTCTGCATCCAGTAATTTGTCATTTACTTTACCAAAGATTTGGATCAAATATTCATCCATATATTCCAATCTAAATGACTTTCAAACAGCATACGTTATTTTTTCTAAAGCAGTCAAGTCTCAATTTAAGTCACCCGAAGACTTAACGGAATTATATATTTCTTGGGCAGAATTACTATTCAGCAATGATCAAGTAGCGAAAGCAATTGAGATTATTGAAAATGCCTTAATTGCTCCTAATGATGGGAAGAACTATTCTTATAATGACTCATCGATCGATATTCATTTGAGAGTTCATAAGTCTATTAGACTATGGTCATTTTATCTAGATTTACTCGAGTCCTTAGTTGAAGATAAAGAACAAACGTCTGCAATTGATAAGGTTTGTGATTCTTATTATAAAATGATTGATGTCAAGCTAGCAGCCCCTTTAAACATTATTAACTTTGCCAACTTTTTAGAAGATTGGAAGTTTTATGAGAAGTCCTTGTCTGTTTACGAGTTGGGAATTAAAATTTTTAAAGATTCGAATATTAAATTTGAGATTTGGAATATCTATTTGTCAAAGGCTATAAATCATAATTTAGATATTGAAAGAATCAGGGACTTATTCGACCAATGCTTATACGGATCAGGAATTGATGGAGATCATGGTTGTCCTGCTAGATTATGTAAATCAGTATATCTATTATACTCTAAATACGAGATAGATAAGGGGTCTATTATTAGATCTATCAAGGTTTTGAAAAAAGGATTATCCAAACTTTCTGAAGGTATGAGTACTGCTAGAGTAAAGAGTGAACGAGATCAGATTATTAATGATAAGTTTGAAATTTATGTGATATTACTTTACCATATCGAAAAGTTACATGATTCTAATGAACTAAGAAACATGTATGAAGTATCATTAAATGATAAAGAATTAAAATTGTATAATATTATTGAGTTGACGAGGAAGTTTATCGATTTTGAGACCAGATCAAAGGAATATAATAGAGTTCGGCAACTATACAAATATGTTTGTAAATTGACAAATCCAGAATCAGCAACTATCAAACCAATTTGGGAAGAGTGGAAGGATTTTGAGTTGCATAATGGTAATGAATCTACTTTTAAGGAAATATTAAGATTCAGGAGGATCGTGGAGAGTGAGTTTGCAAGCACTGCCGAAATTAAAGATTCTATCAATCCTATGGGTTTCGTTAAATCTTCAGCTCCTCCTATAAAAACTCTTAAAGACGAAACTTCAGATAAGATAGAGTCTAACCCAGATGAAATTGATATTGATATGGATATGTAATATATTATGGTTCATAAAAAAATATGTATATAATAGACCTTCCCAATAATGTAACGATATATCATGCAAGTAGAAATCGTATTAAAATATCTTGAAAGCATCTTTCCACTTGCGAACAAAAGAATCAAGATTTTCACCCTGATCTCCACTATTATTAAGCCTTATTGACGTATTAAGTTTCATAAGTTCATTTATATCATTCCAGCTAATATGATAATACTGGAAAATGATTAATGTAAATGTTTGGCAGAGCTTTAAAATATTTTTAAGACTGCTCTTTGACGAATTAGAATATACTACCAAAAGTTGTAAGAATCTTAGACTCAAATTAAGAACTGAAGAATTATAATTAGGATTTTGTAGATGCAAAGAATCCTGAGAAAGTGGCCGTTCTCCACTAACAGGAAATTCAAAGCCAATATTAATTATTGGTGTAGATGGTGCGGATAAACTCAAAGGTAATTGATCGTTGAGATGAAGTATTACTTCAATTAAGGTATTTGAATTCAAATACTCAAATTCTTCTAAATCAGAGAATTTCTTCAAAAATTTAAATAGTGAATTTGATATCCTATAAGATGAGTTGAGACTTGTCCATCCCTTGAAACATTTTGAAAGTTCTTTAAGGAAATCTTCATTGAATATCTTTTGATTTATCAACTCAACAAGTAAATAAATATCGCTTACGGATTTATCCTCAAATAATATTAAGAAGAGAGGTATTAAAAATCTCTCATCATTTTTAGAAACCCCATTCTCTGAAAGAGATTTAATGTATAATAATGATTTAAACTTTTCCTTGAATATTTTCATATTGAAATCATCTTTCAATTCCTTAAAAATAGCACTGAAAAAAGGTCTTTCCAAGATGGACTCCATAGTAATATTAAATTCAAATCCTTTACTAGCCATCATTGTTTTCGATAGATTAGAGTATTTCAGGTTTGAAATATCAAATGACTGTTTAATATTATCCAAAGTGTTCTTATTCATACCATTGGACAAAAACTTCAAGAAGAACTCATAGAGTATTTCACGAGGACAAGTAGAATCCCAAGCTAATTTTCTTACCGAATGCCTCTCGCTGTTGAACTTTCTACTAAAATAATTATCTTCTCCAGCAGTTTCTACAAGTTTTAGCCACAACTTTTGGTTCGTGAGTATAGATTCCACTGATTTCATACGTGATTCTTTATGCAGCTTCGTTGTAATTTCAAAATCATTTAACACTTTCTTAAATTCCTTATTATGCTTAGATTTATCAGTTGATACTTTGGGAGGCAAATTTATTGGCCTTGTTTGATCAACAAAATTTAGCTTTTCTGGGGAAATTAAAGCCAAATCTTCCATGGACGATTGAGACTTTACATATTTTGGAAGTTTATATACCACATCTTGTTCTCTAGATAACATTGCCAATTTTGAAAAAGACGCAGATCTTTCAGAGTAAAAATTGGAAATATTCTGTGTTATCTCCAGGTCCAAATCACTTCCAAGAGTATGAAAAGTTTCTTCTTCAGAAAAACTGGAGTTTGCAATAGCATTATTGCTTATATTAATCAGTGATTCATTTAAGTTCGTCATAGATCCTATGTTACCTGGAAGCGGACAAGGCTTCATCGATGCACTTGACTTATACTTTGAATCATCAGCAGGTGAAAATAAATCCTTCCTTGATAGTAAACTTGTAGTGCTATTTTTTCTATAAGTATATAAATCTGCGTGATTTTTTATGACAGGAACATTGAAAACTAGATCATCATTAGTAAGAATTAATTCATCGTCATCATTGTCATCGTATTCCTTTTTTCTCATTTGTTGTCTTTCCTTGGTTTCCTTAGCATTCAAAAATTTCGATTTTGTTCTGGTCAAAGAAGTTGTAGATTTATGGCTAAACAATTTAGGAGGTTGGGGTTTTGGCGAGACCAACTTCGATGTAGATAAGGATTTTAACGACGCTTTCACTAATTGATTTGAAGACGGCGCCAAATTGACTAAACTGGAACTAGACGATTTCAAAGCAAGCGTGGATAACGAAGATTTCATTTCTGTTACACTGTCCATTGCCTCTTCTTCCTCCAATGTATCATCGTTTCTTTCATATTTCGGTTTAGAGCTTGGCTTTTCTGAGCCATTAGTGAAACTGTAACCACTGCCAATAGGTGAGTTCAGGGTTGATCCAATCGAGTTACTAACTGAGGAATTCAAAACTGACCCTTGTGCATCAAAATGTGATGAGACCTCCAGAGATTCATCAGAATTATTGGATTGCAACGATAATATTGATTCTCCCGAGACAGGCCTGGTATTCAAACCCGAAATCCCTTTTCCTTGGAACACTGTTAAATTTTGCGAACTTTGGCTCATCTTTTGCACATAGTAATCCCCTGGCCGCTTGGAATCAAGGGTTGCAATCGAGCTTAAAGACCCCACTCTCCGAGGTGCATTCATCACCTGCATCTTCTTCTTCTTTCCATTTAGTATGTTGGAGGTTAAATTACGGGTAATATTGATATCGTAGTAGTTATCACTCAATGAACTTTGTGAGGAATTGGTGTGATTCATAACAACAAAAATTTAAAACAGTCAGTAGGGAGTTATGTGGTGAAAATGCTACCTTGTATTTCTAATATTATCAATATCCGCCAGATATCCTAGTATTGTTCGATGTTAAAACCAGCGTGAAATTTGTAAACAAATAATAAAGCGAATGACTTCTTGGTTAATGTCAATCTTTCCGATTTCTTCCAGCGAGTAGTGATAGAAAGCGTTCAACCGGATCAATACAAACGACAACCAAAGGAATAAATAACAACAGCGACTAGTGATAGTTGAAAAAGAATTATTAGATGTTTTGAAGCAATCATAACAATTGTCAAAAGAATTCTTTTCATCTATATACAGGACTAACAATACGATCTTCTTACTTGATTTAGTCGTTATTGTCTTACCGAATTTGGTCTGGAATGTGAATAAATAAATAGAAAATATACATATCTATATCAATGTATAGTGGGTACCTTCATGGGAACATAAAGGTGCATTTAAATAGGTCTAATTTTCTCTATCCAGTCTGTAGTGCTCATTTGAGAGAGTCTCGAGAGGGCTCTGGCAAAGGCGAATCTTTCTTCATCGTTGGCAAACATGGAGGCCTTTTTAGCTATGTTCTTGTCGAAACCATGCTTGGTGACCAATTCGTCATCCTCGAAGGTGTCATCGACACCCGAATCGACCTGTTTCTTGTATAGCTGGTAGTTTCCCTTAGCGAGATCTTCTGGCTCTACGAATAGGTCCTTGAACGGAGCAGCAGCAGTACAGGCTAATCTGCCGTGGGCATCGTAGACAGCGTCCAAGAACGTAATGAAACGTCTGACCTGGTCGCGGACATCGATACTCAAGTAAGGAATATCGGTAATTATGAAGGATTGAAAGGAATTGGCTAACAGAAGATAATCACCAGCAGCAAGCGGTTTACCGCAAAGATCCGAGAACTTGAACTGGGCCACATATGGACTGGAACTCTTGGGTATTACAAGGTCTCTTCCCCAGACCGTCAAGGAGTAGTTCTCGACCACTTCTTTTCTTTCATTATCGGCATTGAAATATTCATACCATTGGTCAACATGTTTCTGGCAGTTCTTTTGGTTCGTTTTGGACAAATAGCTAATACCTGGCTTTGGTGAATAATAAACTGACGAAACCGGTTTTGGGATCTTCCTGTAATCTGTAGGAGAATTCAAGTATATTACTCTTGTCTGTCTTTTAATCTGTTGAATGCACGGAATAAACGAAACTCTCTGAATACCATTCAAGTATAAATCATCCGGAGCTCTATTAGATGTGGCAAACAACACAACACCATATTTATTGCTTAAAAGCAACATAATTAATCTTCTAAGTAACATGGCATCTGCTACATCAGTTACCTGAAATTCATCGAAACAAAGAATAGTAGACTCGCGGGCAATTTCTGCTGCTAATAAGGGGATGACATCAAAGTCCATGTGCCCATGTTCCATCTTAAGCTGATGGGATCTCTTATGCAAATGCTGTATGAACTGGTGAAAATGGATTCTTTTCTTTGGCAAATGTTCAGGAATAGTAGAGTAGAACAAATCCATCAACATGGTTTTTCCACATCCAACGTCCCCATATAAATATATACCCTTTATTTCGTTGTCCTCTATAACCTGGGGTGCCAGGTGATTACCTCCGAGGAATGATGAAAGAATCTTTGAAATGCCCTGTTTAGGCTTTAAATCGTTAATGTCAGGAATTTCAACTCTAGGAGGTTCATAGGTCAACAAACTCTCATGTAAAATTGATAAAGAAGAAATAATCTTTCTTTGATATTGGTCATCTCTAAGTTTACCTTCCTTAACCTTAGAGTCGTATTCTTCCAAAGGAGTTCTGAAGTATAAGTGTAGCGACGAATGGAGAAGATTTCTTTGAAGTTTACCGAGTTTGTAGGATACCTGTAATATCCTTAGCCCAGCTTGATATGAACTTATAGATAGTACCATAATCTCACTAAGATACTTGCAATCTAATTCAAAAATAGTACAGTAGCACTGAGATTTACAAGAGTGAATCTCGCATCAATGAAATCCCCGGATTTTCGTAATGAAAATAATTGGACTAAAACCATCTACAGTTAATTAACAAAAGGTATAGATCAATGTAATTTAAATGGATATATAAAAGGATTCACATGAAATAATAACATCTTTGAAACCAAAGGGAAGAAACTATCGCTAAAATCTATATTATATTTAGATATTTAGAATATCGAAAAGTATTATAAATACGGTAGATTACATTAATTTGGAGACATCAGGGCTTTAAAGAAGAAAAAAATCAGTTCTTGGTAAGGTTCATGTCGCTCATGGTAAACAACAAGTCATCGTCGTCATCATCCATGTTGGCATTACCAGAAGATCTGTTACCACGACTACCCAAAGACTCATTCCGATTATTTCCTTGCGCGTTGATAAGCTGGTCTGATAAGTAGTAGTCTTGGTCCTCTTCATCATCGTCATCGAATACGTTTTCGTATTGAACTATAGCTCTATTAGAATAAATAGATGGCGTGGTGGATAAACCAGAAACCACTGGTTTAGTACCACCCGGAGTATTATGGATTGCAGCGTGAGCTACAGCAGTGGACACGGCAGTTGCAGTGATAAGTTTGCTAGTAGAAACGGATTTTAAAGGCGACGTGCTACCGGAATTACGCGATGCCTGATAGGTAACACTTCCTTTTCTAGAAGAACTTGATCTTCTACTGTCATGTCCATCTGGTTGTTCTCTCAATCTGGATTCAACTGACGGTAAATGTGGGTTATCGTAAGATCCGATTTGCAAAGATGGAGGTGGAGAGTAAATCGAATGTGAAGACTTTCTACTAGAATGTCTTGAACCTGCTTGATTATGATGTAAAATCAAACTAGCATTAACGCTATCACCTAGTTGTTGGTGTTGGTTTTTAAGTGAGTGAAATCTACTTAGCGCATCGATTTGACTATTTGACCCAGGGTAAGAACCCTTTGAATCATTGGAATTGTAAGTGGAAAATCTGAGGTCTGATTTGCTATCAATCATTCTCACAAAATCACTTATATCATCATCTAGATATATTCCACTCAAAGGAGTCCCAGAAGAAACCAGACCAGAGCTGACTGCCAATAACGAAGTATCCGTTGTTGGGTTGTTTTTCATACAGTTTGAGAATCTCCTACTTGCTCTTGATCCGAATGATGATGAAAATTTAGGTGTATTTGAACTCTCTCCAGGAAAAAAGTTATCATCATGTACCAAGTTTGAACCGTGTGATGAAGAAACTGATCTGGGTACTGATGAGTTGTATACATTCATAGAATTACCACCTATTGGAATATTTGCTGTTGCATTTCCTGATGAGTTGCTTCCCCTTGGATTTCTCAACATTGCTGCTAATGAAGCATTAGAAGTAGATTTATTACTCGTAATTGAAATTCTTCTTTCTAACGAGCTGCCATAGTTATTAACAGGTGTCGTGGAGGGAGGTGGCGAACTACCTATAGAACCTACTTTAAAAGGCTGTATGGAAGTTCTTTGAGATCCATATGTTGTATACGAACCCCAAGAATGCTTTCTGACACTTGGTGAGCTTTCTCTTATTAAATGAGCCTGAGAAGTACAAGGCGACACTGACGCAGAAGCAGTGTTGGAAGTAGGAAATGGTTTTACATCATGTGTCACTTTAACTAAAGCATTTGAATGAGAATCTTCTACTTCACTAGATTCTTTCATAGTAATATTATCATCGGTTTTATCACTATCCATACTAATAAAATGTGTTGACAATACTTCTTCATTGTCATGTATGCAAAAAATATAATGATTCCTGTAAGCAATTGATACTTTCAAAGTACCAACGCTAGTTTGAATTGGTTGAAACAGTCTCTGACTGACATGCGACTCGGTGGTTAACATCTGGTGAGGTATAATAGATTTTGAAAGGCCTATCCTACCTTTAGAACTAATTGGTTGCTTTCCATCTAGAACTCTGTTACTTAGAATCAATTTATTCGACTTTGTCTTGTTCAACTCTTTCTTCAATTTATACGCTGGCATCAACCTAGAGCTTCCGTATAAACTTCTGAATAAAATTATCGCCTGTTTATAAATCAATGGCAACTCATCCACAATTGATCCTGAAACAATGCTAGGGTCAAATTCAATAAGCCATCTCTCTATGACAATCTCTTGTTTCTTGCCACCACCTTTTGCTACAGTCCAACTGTTGTTATTGTCATCTTTTAGTATCAAGATTTGCAGACTTGTCAACTGTCTCATGTCAAGATAAGTCTCAATTATCAATGGCGGCACCTGGGTTAAATCAGTACATGATTTCCAGAGCCTCAAGTCTTCCTTTAGCACATCGCTGGTGTACATATGCAAATTAAACCATTTATTGATTTTGTTGCCACTCTGTTCCAGGCCGCCCTGGTCCTTCGTAGTCTCATTCAAGGATCGTGCCTGTAGCACGACTTGAACAGATTTGGTGAAGAAGTTAAGAATCACCTGTGTTAGTTTGGCATTCTGCTTCTTGATATACGGCTCAAGCTGATTCTTATCGTAAGACATCTCATCAACGTAAGCCTCAGTGCTTGGTTAATCAATCTCTCAACAACTGGAAGGTCACAATGAGTTCACAGTACCAGCTATGTCGTCTATAGTGATACCCCGTACCGCAAGATTGGCGTCTACTAGTCTAATGCTGCCTGTTGATATGTTAGATGACTCTTATCTAGAACCAAAGAACACGCCTTGTGTAGGAAGAAATGCTTTGTAATATATATCTGTATCAGATGGCCCCAAATATACAGCCAATACTCAATAAATATATCACGTATAAGGTCTTTCTTCTAGTAGTTGATTTATAATAAATGTAACTTAACATAAATCATGACTGTGGTTTAAGGATCATGTAAATCAAGTTTGATCCACGTCACGTGAGTTACCACATGACTACAATATGACTCCTCCTTAAATGAAAATATGAATTGTGGTATTAATCTGCCATTGTTCTAGTTTGTTGTTATCTACTTAATGCGGGATACACTCTATAAAGTAAACAAGAGGGGTTTGAAGAGGAGAGGGCTATAAAATTGATGGCCACCCTACAACCAAAAATAAATGTAGTATGTAATTATTGCAAAAAAAAGTATCACAAGCATCCCTTTAATGCCAAGTGGGCCTCTTCGTTACAGGGGAAGAGGATAATACTTCTCTGTATCTCTCTGAGAGTTCCTGTTGCGCATAATGCTTGCGAGTAGACGGGGGTGGTGAGCTTTGTATTCTTGAGGGATGCAACTTGCAAGGCCATTTGCGTGTTGAGTTGTTTCCAGACAATGTAGTCAGATGGGAACAACATGGCGCTTCTCTGCCATATCTTGTCCTCTTCGTTCTTTTGTAGACGTTGGTTGATCTCATGTAAAAGCGTAGGCACGGATCTGAAGGAATCCGCAACAAGCTTCAGCAACTCAAGTCCCTGTAATTCCTCTTTCACTGCTCCAAGATATTCTGGTAAATCATCGACAATAGAAATGGCTCCGATGGTTAAGACAACTATCAAGGAGCTTCCATTGGCCTCAATAAATGTAAATAATTGATCCAAGGCAGCTTGCTTAGTCTCTTTTGAACCATAAGCTTGCAATACTTGTGCCGTCAACGTAATCAATTTAGCAGAATCACTATATTCAGCAAGAATATATTGGAATTGCTCTAAAGAATCATCAAATCTGTTATCGAAGAAGTAGGTTAAACCTAAGACAACACGAGAAGATAAAATAATAGAGGAGAATTCAGCATCACCCTCACCATTATCCCCAAGTATATCAATAGCATATTGGGCAGTCTCTAATGCACTTTCGTACTCATGCATTGCCAAATATATTCTAGATAACTGTGTTTTAGCTCTTGCATAGTCTACTAAAACCACTTCATTTTCTGTAGTTTCATACTTCTTCTCAAAAATGGCACATAGCCTGTTTCCTAATTGGACACTCAACTCAAAGTTCTTACAACGTTCACTAATTAATAAAGCTACCTTTAATCCCACCTCATCATTAGGGGAAAATTTGAGATAGTTCATCATGGCAAAATTGGCGACACTTATTTCCTGAGCTGCCTCAATGTCTTGTGGATCACTTCCTGTACCAATTCTCTTATCCACAACTGCTAAACCGTATAACAATTGAGCCATTGGATTGCGTCCATTCGATAGAATGTAAGCATGAGTAAACAAATTCGATGCCTGGTTCTCATCACCAAGAGCTTGAACGGTCAAAGCATATCCTAACCACGAAGGAACTTTTTGCGGGGCAACTGATTGTGCTCTCAAGAATGCTTCCTGTGCCAAGTTAACATCACCATATCTTAAATATAAGGCGGCTAAGTTAGTCCAGTAATCGGCTTCGTTTGGCTCGAGCGATATGGATTTAATGAAACAATGTTGAGCTATTTGTGGATTTGTTGTAACATATGCATTACCCAAAGCAATCCAATATGGCGCTTTATTAGACTCAAGCTGTATAGTTTTCTTCAAAACTTTGATTGAAATATCTCTAAATTTCTCATCATTTGTGTAATGGAAATTCTCTAAAATAGATAATCCTAAGTTGAAATAGACTGCAGAACGTAAAGATCGACTGATCTTATTGGGCAAGTTTGCTATTGCAGCTATTGATGCTAAAATTATAAGCGATGAAATTGACTTCGCATGGTCTTCAGATGCAAAGAGTGAAATAGAAGATTCCAAATTAATGTCAAGACTACCTAAGTTTTCCTGTTTGACAACTTCATTTATTTGTTCGACAGTCGAAGAATGAAAAATATCAGACATTAATTCTATGGGGAAACTTTCAATTCTCTCCTGAATCATTAAGAATAATCTTAGACTCTCACATAAAGATTTCCATAATTTTTGGGATGCTCTATTTATTTTAGCTGATTTGGATAACAATTCAAGAGCTTTGATATTAGTTTCGATAGCACGTCCGATGAATCCTCCTTTTATTAAGCCTTCTGCGCTTGTAATGTAAGATTCGTATAACGCATTCAATATACATTCTTCATTAGGCATAGTCTCTAATGCTTCAAGCAAAAAGGAAATTCCCTCATCAAATTCACCCATCGAACAGGTCACTGAACCAAGCATATATTTAGTAGTCCACGAGTCTTCATCCATAGTTAATGCATGACGGAAAACTTTTGCTGACGCATCCAATCTTCCGCAGTTGAAATAAGCTTCACCTAAACCAATCCAACATTCAATATCCATAGATGTCATTCTTAATGCAGTTTGGAACCATTCAACCGCCTTTGGGTCATCTTGCTTATTCAACGAAGAACATCCTAAAACTCTGTAAGGCCAAGCTTTATCAGGATCTTCATTATTAATATTCAATAAAAACCTTCTTGCCCTCTCCGAGGTTACGATTCTATTACATAATATTTCTGCCACGTCCCATTCATTTTTGAGGGTTAAATCTTCTACCAAACGTTTTGCAGCGTTGATCTCCGCAACATCGAGTTCAAAAGCTTTATAGTAACATTTTTGAGCTCTTTCAAAATCGTTATATGAGTCCTGATATAATAATCCAAGTAATGTATAGGTCGGAGCATAATTCTTAGATTCTTTTAAAGACTGAATCAAGTGTTCATAAGCTTGATTAACATATTCAGGAGAATTATCATCTTCTAAAATATAACTCTTTGCAATTCTCCAGTTTACAATTGCTCTCGTTTCACAAGTATGTAAATCCATCCCATTAATATTTTCAAGAGCTTTCAATAACCCATTTCTTCCTACTGCATATTCTTTTAATTTTATTTCACACCAATAAAATTCAACAAGAGCTTCAACGTTTTCAGGATTTTCAACTACCAAGTCATTCAATATCTGTCTTGCATTGTGTAAATTATTTTCTTGTATCAATATTAAGGCTTTTCCGATTTTTGATTTTATATTATTAGGATTTGTCTCAAGGATTTTTTCGTACAACTGTAATGCTCTTGAAAAGTTTTTAGGAGCTTCATGATGGGTGTAGATAATTGCCAATAAACACAATAAATCTTCTTTGGAATTCTTTAAATCTAATCCTAAACTTCTTTGTATTTCTGCCAATGAATGGATTGCTTTACGGCAATTTTCTGAACCTTCTTGATAATCACCTAAATGAATGTAATATGAGCACAAAAGACGATTTGCTAATATGGAATTTGAACATCTAGAAAATCCCAGTAACATTAAAGAAAGAATCTCCTCAGAAGATAATTTATTTGTTTCATCAGTATCATCTTCTATTACTTTCTTTAAAACTTCGGCATCGTGTTTGTCAACTTGAATTTCCATATCTTCATCCTCTTTTTTAGCCCTATTTCCATTTAAGTCTTTTAAAATTTCTTGGATTTGGTCTTTAGAAAATGGGGAAAGGTCACTCATCAAATATCCATATAGGATTTGACCCAAGCCATCCTTTCTGAAGTTTTTAATGAAGAATATAAGTCTATCCAAATCAAATTCATGTAAATCTTTCACATCTGACCAATCTAAGTACAACTCCCAACAAAATATGCTCTTGCTATTCACTAAAATCATACCATCTACCATTTCCTTTGTTTCCTTAAACATTTCATCTTTATCTGGAGTTACTTTTAATAATTCATATTTATACTTTAAGAATTCCTCTTCGTATTTTTTTCTTAATTCATCATCCATGCAAACATTTAAAAAAGTAGTGTAATATTCTTGAAGTTTAGAATCCTTATAAACAGACCAGCTAATACTGTTCAAATGATTTTTGTTTTCTTGTGTTAATATTCTTGGTAACTTCATTTTTTCCTTGGATATAATATTAGTAAGTAGGAATTGTTGCTTCTTTTTAACCAAGTCAATCAATGCCTTTAAATTAGTTTCAGGAAGTCCAAGTTGCCCGTTCACTAAATCACCAAGACGTGTGCCCGGGACAACAGACTTCAAATAGAACTCATAGAGCTCAGAATTCGACTTATAATTATGACTATCTAAATAGTTTCTGAAATCTTTAATTGTCTCTGCTGTGCCAACTTCTTGCTCGATTTGTTTCTCGAGGAATCCTGGAAGAACCTTGAATACAAGCTCATAATTATCCATTGATCTTGCTAATTGAAAGAATCCCTTCCATCCTAGCAAATTTTCAGGATCAATGGAAATTGCCTTCTCGAAGGAGCCCGCTGCTTCTTGGTTCTTGTCAAGAAGCTGATATGATTTACCTTGAAAAATGAATGCAAAGTAGTTTTCTTCATCTATCTCTAACGCCTCTGATATGTATTCTAATGCACTTTCGGGATCATTACCCTCAATAGCCACCTTGGCAGACTTCAAATATTTCTTTACCGAAGACATTGTGGCCAGTTTAGGAAGAGTATTAAGCGTTTAGTTAAAGTAAGTGAAATTGTTTCAATGGATTTCTGGTGTTCTGTGACACAAAATCAAATTCAACGATTGCAAACTATCGTCTGAATAGCCCACCACATAAGAGAAGAAGACTAGAAAGAGACAGGAAAATGATAGAAATACTACCACTACTATCTCTGTTTCAAAGTAGTTGGAAGAACAATTCATGCAAAATTTAATGTAAAGCGTTGAACCTCATTTTTTGAAGAGGTAATCTAACAAGTTGAAATAAAAAAGAACAATTCACCAAATAAAATATCTACTAAGTAACCATATGTGGTGCTATAAGTGAAGAACCACTCTATTTATATTGATAGAGTTCATACTTATAGGTGAGGTTTCCTCAAATCTAGAAGGATACACGAAATGACTATGTGCAGTACTATAATTTTGAAATAATTTTTTGCTTGAGCCATCTTGAAATATTTCATATGAAACTAATGTTATAAGCTAGAGAGTTGTCGGTGTATATAATGGATACAATAGTTCCAGAATCTGCAAAGACGCAATCCCCCAAGTCATATCTTCTCACAAATATCGCAAAGACAAACTTGGGAGAGGTTGCAGCTTCAATTGTATCATGTTTGATCTCGTACGGAAGATTAACAGCCAAGGAGTTGAGTAATAGATCGAAGTTGCCTCTCAAGTTGGTTAAGACATCGTTAGTTTCGTTGATTCAAATGAACTGTATTTGCTACTGGAAAGAGAACAACTCAAAGGCGGTTCACTACTCGTTTAACGAAACTGGGTTGTTTGTTCTTTTGCATAGTGGAGATATCATCCACTATATAACTGTGAAATTCGGAGAGAAAGCAGCCGAAATAGCCCAGAATGTCATAGAGAATGGCCATATGAAGATAGATGATTACTTGAGCAATATCCAAGATGAAGAAATAAAGTTCGACACACAAAATTTATTCTTTAAATTGTTCAGCGAAGGATGGCTTAAAAGAGTTCAAAAGATTGATTACAATCCTATAGACGACTTGTGGAATAGTGTATATCAAGAGACATTAAAAAACACCCCAAGAAGTTCAACTACTTCTGAAATTAAAAGAGTGGCTGAAGCTAAGGAGAGAGCAAAGATGAAGTTCACAGAATTGATGGAAAGAGGAAACAACCCCAAAGAACTTTACATCATAGATAGTGGTATCAAAAAGCTTAACCCACAAGTTGTTATCGCGTTCAATTTAGAAAGATTTGAAAAACATTTAAGATCGATTGCATTAGCTAATTTAGCAAAGTCCAGAATTGGATTATTAACATCTAAAGTGTACGAAATAGCTCTTCAATTAATAGAGCAAAACTCTCCAGAGATGAGCCCTACATTTTTAAAGATCAGTGGTTTAATAAATGATCCAGAAGAGAAAAGAATATTCATTAATTCTATTGAAAATAAGTTAGTGGATGATAAAAAGATCGTGTTCAACGTGAGAGACTTAATTAAGTACCTTCCAGACGATTTAGACTTGCGTAATTCTATATTGACCCATAATTTCCTTAAACCTAATACCAAGAAAAGAATCAACGAAGATATAACCGAGTTAGGTTCTAAGAAAATTAAGCTTGAGAATGAACAGGAAATGCCCTCCTTTGATATGAATTTTGAATCCAGTAATACTGATAATTCCGATCCCCATTCTCTTTCTTTAGTCAACCATCATTTGAAATTGCTTTGCTCCGCCCATTGCACATTCTTGACAGAAATAACCCCTGGTGTATACACTGTCCCATACACAGCATTAGCAGAACAACTTAAGAAGCATAATTACGAAAGTTTGATCAAAGCTACTTTAGGGCAAGCTGCATTCAGAATCTTGAGATGTCTCAAAAACTTAAAGTTGTCTGACGAAAAAACTATTTCCAACACAATCTTACTTAAAGAAAAAACTGTCAGAAACGAGCTATTCAGATTAATCAAAATGAACATAATCGAAATTCAAGAAGTTCCTAGAAGTGTTGACAGAGCCGCGTCAAAGACTTTCTACTTATTTAGACACAAGAGTTCTACGTCCTATAATTTCTTCAAAAACTGTCTTCTCTTCTGCATGGCTGAAATTCTTACAAACACCCAGGGTCTAAAGGAAGACCATAAAATCTTATTGGAAAAATGTGAAAGAGACGATGTAAAGGGTAATGAAGAAGAGTTATTGTTAGATTCAGAATTGAAGACATTGAAGACCTTACAACTGAGAGAAATTGTCTATATGGGGAAATTTAATAGAATAAAGTCTTTATACAGTATTTTTAATCTTTAGCATATTTACCATTTTTATCTGTTCTAATGAATGTTAATTGAACCCATAGTATATTTTCACTTGCTTTAGATTAACTTTTATTGTCTTTATTTTTTACCGTCTTCGTTTAATCTTACTTTCACCAGTTATTTATTCTGCTCTGTTGAAATTTCCATGGATCTAGATGTCATTTTTATATACAATACTCGGAAATAATGCGATATTTTTGCGCAGAAGGAACTCATAAGAGAATGTTACCAAGAAAGAAAAATATACGACATGTACATGCGCGAGTAAGGCACTGGAAGTCTAAAATAGGGTTTGCCTACATGTTCATTTCTTTTTGCTATGCATTATCCCGACTTATAAAAACATATGCAGAAGAAAAAAACCTATGCATATGCATATACATGTACCACATTTTGAAAATAATCAAAGTAGAAGCTCCTTAAAAGGTCTTTAAAGAAAATATTATATACTATTGTTATGTTGTATAGTATAAAGAAATATGTAGGTAGCAGAAGTGCTCTTAATCTAAACAAAAATATTATGAGAGCAACATCGGCTTATGTAGATTTAGACATTTCCTACACTATCAGCATCTTGACCAGGGTTACAGGTCTCGTAGTTCAAGAACTTAAACGTCTTCCAGATACCAAAGGATAGAGCGGAGCCCAAAACTGGGCCCAACCAATATATCCAGTGGTAGACTGGGAATGATTTAGCAGCAACACAGGGGCCAAAAGATCTTGCTGGGTTCAATCCGGCACCAGTGTAGTAGACACAGACCAAATGTCCCAAAAACAAGGCAATACCAATAGCAAAAGGTGCCATGAAGGTGGCCTTGTGCTTCTCTACAGCCATGAACAACACAGTCAAACACAAGAGTGAGGTACCAAACATTTCAAGGAAGAGACCTCTGGTCTTGGAGCACCCACCACCTAAAGCATTAGTAAAGGCAATTGGGCCAGGGGTCATGGCAGAAGCAGCACCAGCAGCAGCCATACCAGCAATAACTTGGGCCACCATCATGATTGCTCCTCTTACTGGGGGAATAGCTCTAGCCAAGACCAAAGTGAGGGTCACAGCTGGATTTAAATTACCCCCCGAAACTCTGAAGAACATGAATACTGCGACCATAACTCCGAAACCAAAACCAAAGGCAATCATTATCAATTGCATAGGATCAGATCCTACAGTAGGAATTGTAGGGTCCTGATTAGCAATTTGGGCGATAACAAACGCAGTCCATAAGAATATGAAGGTACCAAAAAACTCACCTAAAAATGCGATGAGATGGTTTTTTGTAGGGGATGCAAAGGGCTGAACAATTGGGTCCTGCGATGGAAAAGTCTCCTGTTCCACCTTGTCGGCTCTATGACTATCAGAATTATGCTCTGAGTTGTGGTCTGCCATTATGAATTTTTCTCTATACGAAAATTGTTATAGAAAAGATATCTTGGACCAAGGAAAAATCCGAGGAAATACCGTGCTATTTATCCATACTCTCAACCAGCAATTGCTCTAATACTATCCTCGTAGAATAGTCATTAATTTAACTGAGTATAGATTATTATTTAGAGTAAATGCAACTATCATGTTCACTTATGCACAATCATGCGAGGCACAAATATATATTGATTTTGTACTAGTCTATTCAAATTTAGCTCTTCATCTGGCACAATCCTTATACCTTCCTGTACCAGGACTAAATCGACTTATTGGTGGCTCACCCCTTAATCAATTAACTGTTCTCTAGAAAGCCATATGCTTGGAGGTGTCACCAAAGCTTCTATCGCATATCTGAGAAATGTGCATAGGATATACATGTTCGAAATTTTAGATGATCAACGAAAATTTTCACCCTTTGCATTAAAAATATTAGCCAGCTGATTGGGTAAGAAAATTGAGGCAATTTATTAATAGACTAGTCCAATCGAAAGGGATGATTGGCTTCTCACTTGTAGGAACAATTATTGCCTCAACGGTAATGGTCCGACAACGAACAATGTTCTTTCATTTCGTACAGTGGCAACATTCCAGCATGTAGCCAAGCTTGTAACATGTATTTCAGGGCTTCTCTAGACTTCCACAGCAGAAATACCTTGTTCTTCACGTTTATTAATCTAGACTCCAAATCTTCCTAGCCGTGCTATTTCAGGCAGGTTAATCTTGCACGTATTTTCCAGGTATAGATCTGTATCCTGGATACTGAGGAAGTCCAATTCTTTAATTCCTGGATTTTAAAAATCTATTGTACTATCTTTCGGTCAAATCTATTGTACTATCTTTCGGTCAATTTACGAGAGAATACAAAATAGCCGCTAAAATATCATATGATTATAATAGAATATTGTAATATCATCACTGGTATCATCAGAGGGAAGTCTGCAGATACATGAAACTTCCAAAGAACCATCTAAGATATTTTGCGCATAGTCCAGCAACCCTAAATTGGAAATTAATAATTCTATCTTCGCCTTGCTCCTTGATTACAGAGAAAAGTATTCTTTATCTTGGTTACTCGATACTCAATTGGGCAAATTTAGCTGTGATTCAGGCGTTGGGATATTAAATTCGATAAATCAACCAAATTCTTTTAATCAAGTCATGGTATTTCTCCTATTTTTTTACTTTATTTTCCTCTCCTTCGAATGTAATAAATTGTATGTGATAACTTATGAAGACGTACGAATTATCAGAGAGCAGAGAGTAGTAGAGTTCACATCCACTTCTTTCGACAATAATATGATTGTTTGATTGATAAGTCGTGCATCGCACCAATATTTATATGTCAATTCTTAAGCTGATAAACATGAAGAATATACTATCGAGAAATTTATCCACTCTGTTCCTACAATCAGGTCGTTATGAAGGGCACAAAGTTTCCACCTTTGCTTAATGTACAGATTGACAAAAAAAAGGACGATGAAAGGGACCCCAATGAGCCAGAAGTACTTCGAAAAATCGACATAAGAAGTAGTCAAAATCAAGTCCTGAATAGAAAGGACATTGATTCAGCTGAAATAGATACGGGGGAAATAATCACATGGATAAATTCATTGCATGTCAGGGTGAATCTGACGTTGGAAGAACATTATCGAGAATCTTTAGTCTTAGAAAATAAACATAAAGATGAAGGCAAGAAAAATAAGTATAAAGACGTTATATTTGATGAATCATTTAAGAAGATAAGTGATCTTGTTAAACAAGATCGTGAAAGAAGTTTCAAACAAGAATTGGAGGAAAGTAGTGATGTTGATAATAGTGATGATGAAAATCCAACACATTTTGCAAGTAATAATGTATATGACGAAGAAGATGAAGATAGTGATGTTATTGAAATTTTGTCTTCAGAAGCTGAAGATGAAGTGAATAATCTAATGGGACAAACTGAAGTCCATTTTGATGAGGAATATTCCCATTCGGAGATTGAGCTAGATGTAGTAGAAGAAGACGAAGGTGAAGAAAACTTCGAGTATGAAGACCAGGAAAACCATAAAGATTATCGAGAGAATCAATTGGATGAAGACGACGAGGAAGAGCAAGAAGAGCAAGAAGAGCAAGAAGAACAAGAAGAACAAGAAGAACAAGAAGAACAGGAAGAACAGGAAGAAGAAGAAGAAGAAAATCTCAATTCTTTTGAATCAGCTCAGGGAAAGATTCGTTACCAAATAAAAAACGGACGACCAAGACTATCAGACTTTAATCCCAGTATTAGAAATTTTGAAGAACTGCAATATTCAGAAGATAATGACAGTGAAAATGAAAATGAAAATGACAACGTAAGCAGCGAAGTAGATTCTGACATTATCATTATAGATAGTGAAGGTGACGAGCAAAATGGCAGAAATGACAATGAAGGAAATAATATCTCAGTAAATTTTTTCGATCAGAATAATGGACAAATTACTAATGATGACTCTGAAAAGTATGAATCAGCCCCTGATAATACTATTCCTGAGAGTTTATGTGGTCAAATTATTCAACATATACAAGCTGAAAATGAAAATGAACAACATTATTCAGCTGGTAGTGTATCAATAGAACAAGATTCAATAGAGGAATTACTTGCTGACGAAGACCTATTGGAGGAAGAACCAGAAGAGGAATCTCAATCTGAAGATGAGGCAGAAGAGGAATCAGAATCTAAAGATGAATCAGAATCTAAAGATGAATCAGAATCGGAAGAGGAATCAGAAGTAGAAGTACCAAAAGATGAATCACAATCGGAAGAGGAATCAGAAATAGAAGTACCAGAGGGAATGGCGATACCGGAAGGATTAGAAAAATTAGAAGGTTATTCAGAAGATATTAATAATCTGAATGCAAACGAGAAAGAAGAGCACGGTGGTTATTTTACTGAGAAATATTCATCAAGTAGGGAAGAGACCACATCCGAAGAAAGCGGAAATGAAATAGCTGTTGCTCCTGATCCTTACTTCTCTAATATTGCACAGGATTCGAACTACTTATTAAAACTAGCAGAGACAGTTTTAAGGCAAGAAAGATTTGACTCTACTATGAAGGCTGAAGAACCTGAGATTTCAATTGCTGAAAACTTAAACTCTACGAAAGAAAATGAAATTATAACTAAAATTGAAGACGTAACAGAACAAAGTAAAGAAAGCCAGGTTATAATTGAAGTTGAAGATATACCGGAACATAGGAGTAATTCGATCGAAACAAAGGAAGAACATAAAAACTGCAGTGATAAAGCTCCAGATTCGGCGAATTATGATCTTGATTTAAGCTCTACTCCAATATTTAAAACAATAAAGGAAGAAGATCCGGAAGTTATGCTTAAGGAATTGAAAGAGATGGAAGAAAGATTTAATATAAAATTAAATGTGGTTAATGATTTAAAAGAAGAGATTTACGGGAATAAATCCGAAGAGGAGGATGAAGAAGAAACTCTATATTATGATGCTGAATTTAAATCCGAAATTTTAAATTTAGAAGAGGGACATAAAATAGATGATGGCGAGTGTATTCTGAATTTAGAATATCATGATGCTTACTCTATATCTGAGAATACAATTGACCTGATTAGTGACATTAATGAACTAGATGTTCAAAATAGGGATGAAAATAACTCATCTGTGGAAAGTAATAATACATATCATAGTTGTGAATATAATTCTGACAGTTTATCTAGAAATTCCGAGATAGATAATACCGGTGGAATTGATATATTACCCAAGTTTTCCAATAGTGATGAGCACGAATTGAGTACCTCTTTAACAATCAGAGAAAAAAATGAGGAGGTAAGCTCCAATAATGAGGGAATAAGGGAGTATACAATTTACCGTAGTGTTGAGAATGTGAATCACCTAGATATTCATTCTGTTCAATATGAAATGGAAAATTTGGACTACAGTGTGATTGCTGAAAGTACTGTATATCAAGATACGCAAACTAATGAAAGTAGGCCAAACTTTTCTGAAATTGGTGATATAATAGATGATAATAATATAGATCCTAATAATGAGGTAGAAAACTTCAATAGTTTTGATTATCAAGAGTCTGCAGAAGCAAATACAAGTCTCTTAAGGGAGGAAATGAATAATCTGGATTCAAAATGTGATATTTCTGATGTCGAATTCCATCTGGTTAATTTAGAACCCAATACTGAAGTACTTGGGAAAATTAAGGAGATTACGGATTCGGGTATAGATAAAAAACTTGCATCCTATTCAAATACTTCAGATGAAAGTACATTGAGTAGTAAAGAAATTACTTCAGTAGAAGAAGAAAAAACTAAACTACATAATGAAAATTCGAATATAATAACAGTAAATAATGATAGTGATTCAACACTGAATGAGCAAATAAATGATGAAGTATCAAGTGAATCGGTATCTAATGTCGAGGAGGGAACTACTGAATATTTTGAGATTGAGAATGCAGACAAGCAGAAACAAGATGCCCAATATTTTGAAAAAGATGATATAAACGGCCCGTCTAATAATCAATATTCTACTGAAGAAATCATAGTTCCAGAATTTATTGATCATATTGATTCATCCATCAAAAATGATGAGGAATTAGATTCTATGACGGAAATTCAAATTCCAGATGTTATAAATGTTGTAAAGGTTCCAGTTTTAGATCAAATGAAAGAAACGGAAAATGAATGCATTGAAGGAGATGAAAATAGCGATTCAATTTGCTTGAATGAAAACTTAACAAATAGTGAATCTTGGGGCCTGCATGGACAGGCAGAATTATTAGAATCAAGTCTGAAGGAAAGAGAACTGATAATCTTGACAGAACAAACAGATATTCCATCAGATTTGAAAGCTAATGCTAGTACGTCTCCTTCGGAGGTTGAATACGTTGTAGAAGGGCTCGAACAAGAAGCTGTTAATTTTTCACATGATATGATTAGGAGTGTAAACCCAGAAAAACAGGAGCAGTATATTCGTAGTGACTTTAGTGATACTGATAAAAATTTTAATTGTCCAACTGGTGAATTAGAATCTGCTGAAGAAAATATTGAAACTAAAGATACAAATGAGAATTTCGGTCTATTGTCAATGGCGAATAATATTAATACTCCTAGCGTTGAAGGTATTGAAGAAGTAATAAATAACAAGGACTCACATGTAATCAATATTACAGAGTCTAATACTATGGCCGAGAATGAAAATGAATCTGAATCTGAAACAAACAATTTTACGGATGTTTCTAATACAATCAAGGAAAAACCAAATGCAACTAACATCTATTCTAATACTCAACTAAATCGTGAGTCTGGACTCTATTCTGAAGATGATAATGATGAAATCAAAGCTGATTCTTATATACCCACCTCAGAACCTGTAACTCTGGATGACGAATCATTAAATATTAAGGAGAGCGATAATTTTGAAGATGAGAATAAATTTAATAACGTTCGTAGACCAAACAAGCGTACTCACGAAGAGTATCCATACTTCGGAGAAAAAAGCGTGAAGCGTTTGAAACAAATAGTTGATATATTCAGTCCGATCAACTGGAATTGGTTTGGTCCAAAGCAAGCTAATGGAACTGAGATTTTGAAAGTAAATAAGCCAATTCTTGAAGAAGAATTTTTATCGAATGATAATGAAAGTGATTCGTCCTTTTCTGTTAATGGAGAATCGGAAGAAGAACAAAATTCCGAGGTAGACGAGGAAGAAGATAAAACCAACGAAGAATCAGTTAAAGAGGAGGAAGAAATAAAATCAGATGTCAACATGTCTGAAAGTCAAATTCAGAGTGAATCCGACGAAGGCAAAATCGAGGATTATGAAAACGAAGTCCTAGTAACTTCTGATTTAATATCGGATAATTTAGGGATTTCACGTAATGAATCTCAGAATCATTCAGATGAAAATTTGTCATTTAACGACAATAGTAAAAACCAAAGAACATTGGATGAGCATGAAATAGAAGAATTGAAGGATCAATTTTCTAAATCGAAATCAAAACACCCAAGAATGTTATTGGGACTTGATATCAAAGATGTCTCATTAGAACCTAGGAAAGTGTTGAGAAGTGGGAATTCTTTTGGTGTTACCAATGAAGAAAATACCTCATCAGTAAAGCCTAAAGAAATACCGGCCAACTTAGAGATACCGAAGCAGAGAAATAGAGTTCTAGAATCTTTAAAAATAACTACAAGTTCTCCAAGCGATTTAGAGTTTAAGTTGCCATCTCCAACGAGTTCAAGGAAAGGTTCAGGGTCTCGTAGGAAAGTTATAGAGCTGCTACTGGATACCCCTGCGACAAGAACTAGATCAAAATCCCCTATGAAGAGAAGCATGCAAGAACTCTTATCATCATCAGATGTAGAAGATCAGCCAACAAAAAAGCTTCATCGTAAAAGAGAAATATCAGACTCATTAAAAAATGAGGGAGATGATAGAGGTCGGTCAAAATCAAGATCTTAATAATTTGTATAATACTATGTATATTCTATAAAACTCTAATAATATTCAAATTAGAGCTAATAATAACACTATTTACAAGTAATAAATAAATTAAGCCACATGAGCCATGGTGAATTCAAAGGCACTAAAAAAGACCATATTAACAACAAAAGTCCTGGCACATGAGACACCCAAACCTCTATAAAGCCTTTTACTGATTCTCTCAAGCTTTCTCAGCTTAACAGGATGAGGTTCCAAGCCTTGTACCTTTCTTAATATATTAGTAACAACATCTTTCTGAATCAAAGATTTGGTTGTATCGATTGGAAATATCAAAGTCCAACATAAAATACCAGCGAAGCCTCCTGAAAGCAAAATCGAAATTTGCGATGTGTCGTTAGGATTTGAATTAATCAATTTATTCATAGACCACTTTAACATTTCATACGAGGAGTAATAAATACCAGTTGAAAAAGAATCTCTGAGAAGGTGGTATCTATAACCAGAATACAATCCTAGAATACCTTCATGGCTGACAATATGTCTAACATTAGTGATTAGAGATGTGTTTTTTGGAACTGCATTAGTTCCAGTGGCTGTTAACATTTCAGATGCAGATTTATGTTGAACGATGTTACTAATTTGAGAGTAAATCTTAGTAAATTCAAAGGGACTGGCAAACAAAGAGACACCAGCACCTGCACCCATACCCGATAGGAAACATACGGGAAAGTTTTTAATGAAAGGATCAACATTATCAAAATAGCTAACATTGGAATATAAAGCATTGTAACAGTACGGCTTGAATGACGTGAACAATGACACACTCAACGATTTTGAGAACGAAGTGGAGATTAATGGCGCCCATATACCCCGAAAAAATCCACGAATACCCTCCTTGGTGTATGTCTTTCCAACACAGTCTAAATAGCTAGTAAATTTTTTATGCGTTTGCATCCTGGTTTTAACAGTATCAAAAGGATACCCTATGATGGTTGCCGAAAATGAAGCCCCATACGCCAAAATCGTCGATCGCCACGGCTGGAGACTCTCTGGAAAAATATGTAATGCCCTTGAGTAGTCTATATTACCGGTAATAGCTGGAATCCCCCCCTTGGAATGGCTTTCGTTATTTCCCATCTTTCTTATATGAATTTAAACCTTTTGCACTTTTTCAAACCTATCCATAAGTCTTTTATTTTCTTCTCCGAGAGACTAATCCTCACAAAAATAGCAATAACTAACTTCCACAACAGATCTTTTAAACCTGTTAGCGACGCTAAATATGCTTAACTACAAATACAAAAGATTGTAGATAACGATGCATGCCAACATTCAAAAATTTTCACTTTTTGCACGACTTACGATATATGTAGATATTGTTTAAATATACAATTACACACCTAATGATCCAATAAACTACTGAACATGTATATACAGGGGACGATGAAGATGACAAATATGTGGGAGTGGGCTTTTGTTTCTGTTTAATTTAACCATGTCAACGTTAACAAAAGATTAATATGCGAGGCAGAAATTTGCAGACTAATACACTCAGTAACCTCTTCTCTTTGCATCTCTGACTTGGGACATCAAGTCCTTGAAGCCTTGAGAGAACTTACGTCTCCACCATTCTCTCTTTTTTTGCTTGCCGTACTTTGCAGGAGGAATAAACCTGTTCTGGACCTTTTGGAGGTATCTGACCTTGTTGTTTCTGATGACGGAGTTTACACCACTCAAAGCACGGCCCAAGTTGCCGTATTGCACGTCTACAGTTCTACCAGCAATTGCACCGTGCAAACGGATGTTTTTGGCGACATCACGAGGGTGTGGAGCCGAGTTTCCAAATATGTAGTCATCGGTTTTGTTGTTGAAATGTAATTTGTTTGCGTTGTTGGAGGTTTCGCTCAATAAGTTGTCGATGGTGTCAATAGCACTGGAGTTGGAGCGGGAATCGTCCTTGCTGCTGTTTTGGTTCACGACGTTCTTCAATTGATCAAAGCTCGAATTGTAACGTAAGAAGGAAACGCCGCTTCTTGGGGCGAGATTTATGTTTCTAGCCGCTATGGCCAATGAACTTCTATAGATTCCTGGTCTGAGCATCTGAAGCTTGAATCCTAAGACCTGTTTATACACTAGTAATTACTTCTTAAAAAGCTCAATACACTAAGTGTGAAAAAAAATCCAACGAAGAAATATATTTCACACGACATTTGACGACATATTTCTGCTTAATGTCGCATCAACGAATGTCGCGATTATGTCGCACAAATGTCACAAGACGTTTTATTAAAAGATGCAAACCCATACTTAAGTTCTAGTAGTAGTTTTTGGTTCTTCCTAGTTTAATTTTGTAGTCGAAAATACATTTGACAGATATTACGGCATGAAGAACTTATTTAATACACTACGGACTACTATATTTGAAGCAAATAACGTTGTTGTATACAAGATTCCCCCTGGCGAGACATTCTTATCGAAATGGAACCTCAGGGATCTGAATATGATCTGGTCTGGAAATTTGCGTTTGGTCGAACAAGAATCCACCATAGATGAGGAGAAAGATGATAAATTCGTATATAGTCTTTTGGAAGAGAATTTGGGAAGTTGGACGGGGGCAATTGAGTCATCTACAAGTGAGGACTTACCGGAAGCAAGTGCACCTCAGAGAACACTTCGACTAAAATTAGAACTTTATAATACGGTTGAGATACCTCCTGGCATTGGCAGTTTGACGACCACACTGAGAGATGAAATATGGGCGGAAGTGTGGTACAATCCTCTTGAACCCATAGATTATTTGAACTGGAACAGTTGTGTAGCAAATGATGGGCAGGAAACCATCCAGGCCACTCCGGAATCTTCTAAGTTTTACAAAGTCATAGCCCAATTGCCTGGTACTGGTTACTCTCATACGGAAGGCGTTGATGATGGTATGGACGATGCTACGTTACACATTGCATTGGGATTGAAATTTGTTGACACATATGATGCAATCTCTTTTTCGGAGGGATTGAGTATCTACAAGCGAAGGTTTACTGATTTCATTGATCAACTTAATTACGAGCTAACTATGAGTAAATTGGAGAATTTGCATTTAGATAGAGTTGGTGGACCTAATAGACAATTAGATACTCATGACTTTATCAATGATAATCTTGATATGCATGAAGGTGATGATTATGACGATTCTTTGAAAATTGAGCAAGATTTCGATACGGATGATACAAGTGAGAGTGATTTTGGTGAGTTTGTCGAGGGTTAATATACCGTTAGGAAATTTGGTTAATGATATACGGTAAATGGAAGTATATACATCTAGATATATATGGATAAAAATCACTTTTATTCATTAAATTATATTATAGGCATGGTATTGAAGCATTAATATACGAGTAAAATTAAATACTAATAAAAATAATATGAGTCTTCAATTCATTTTTTCATTTGTTTATTATAGTACATTTTTTGGATTAATGGATGGTGCTCCTTTAATTCTTTGTTTTTGTTTTTATTATATTCAATGTATGCCAAATCTTCACCACCAGCCAACCCAGCCAATGAACCAGCACTTCTTGTAGCATTTGAACTTTCTATCTTCATCCTCTTTTCCTTGGATATAAAATTAGTGTCAATGTCGTCACCTATCTCCAAACCAGCGGCATCCTCATTCTTAAGAAGTACAGCTTGAAGTAACTCACGTCTTTCTCTTGGAGAAGAATAAGCTAAGTCAGGTAACTGTTCCATTCCACTAAGATGCGTAATAACCTTAAAAGCATAACCTTGATCAACAAGAAATGCTTGCCTTTTAGTAGAATAGTACATTTCTTGTGTATCTTTGGAAACTAAAGAGTAAAAAAATGCATTGAAACCTTCATCATTACGTCTCTTGGCTCTTAAAATTCTTCCAAGTCTCTGTGCTTCTTGTCTTCTTGAACCATAGTGTGAAGAAATTTGAATCAAACATGTTGCTTCAGGAAGATCAATTGATGTGTCACCAACTTTAGATAAAAATATAGTATTAATTTGATCATTGTATTGGAAATTTTGTAAAATCTTCATTCTTTCTTGTTGAGGAGTAGAACCATAAATAAATGGTTTACCTAATTTCAATGCATATTCTTGTAAGGCGTAAACATTATCACTAAATACAATAATCTTATCACCTCTCTTTTCGTGATAATGAATTAAAAATTGACAAGCCTGGAATTTTGTTGGATTCATGATGTATAATAACATTCTCTTTCTTGCTGATTCTCTCAAATATTCTTGATAGAATTCAGACGTCATTGGACACCAAACTTCTGCACACTGAACGTTTGCAATATGCCCTTTTTGAGCTAAATCCATCCAATTGGCTTCATATAATTTAGGTCCAATTAAGAAATTTAAATCGTCGATCTTATCATCTTCACGAACCAACGTTGCTGTAAGACCTAATTTGGCATGTGCTGCAATTGTAGTAACGACTCTTCTGAACATCGCAGCAGGAACAACGTGGACTTCATCCAAAATAATAAAACCCCATTCCCTAGATGTTAAAAAGTCCATAACCTTCTGAGAATCGTGTGATCTATTACGTGTATTAGCCACCATAGAATAAGTTGATACAACTAAACCAGCATCACTTGTAAACATTTCCTTGTTTTCTGAGGTGAAGACTGCAACACTTTCAGGCTGGATGGTACACCATTGTAAGAACTGTTGTCTCCATTGCATTACAGACACAGATGAAGTACATAATACAATAACCGATTTTCTTATAGTACAAGCAGCCGTGATACCAACTAACGTTTTACCAGCACCACACGGCAACACAATAATTCCCGATCTGGCACGTCCATTACCAAACATCTTAGATAATGACTTTTCTTGATATGGTCTGATTTGGGTAGAAGGCTTCAAGTCAATATCCAAATCTGGGTTACGGTCATCATTACGGAAATCATATTCTTCTAAAACTGGGTAATCGATCTCTTGACATCTCTTTTTGACGATTTCAACAGATTCATTTGCGATTTCAAACGAGTGAACTGTATCCATATCATCATCGTCTTCAACACCATTTTTATTGCCTACCACAGAGGAAAATATATCTTCTACCTTCTCATCTGATTTAGTTTCACCATCCCTTTTCTTTGTACCTGGAATCGTCAAATCACCTTGAACAGGTGCAGTTGATTTTACCAATCCATTACTGGTTACCGTATTTTCAGATGATTGAACACGTAATGGACCAAGAATAGGGTCTTTAAGTAACATTTGCAAAATATCAGCTTGAGTACTTTCTACAAAGTAACGGTTATGTTTTAAAACAAGCTTGACTTTACCATATGAAACAGTAGCACTTTTTATAAAATTAAGAATTGATTCAGCCACTGGAACTTTAGAAAGTCTGCTAAGAACAGAAATAATATCATCCGTTTCTAAACCAACAGAAACCGCTGCATACAACGAGTATGCAGTGATACGATATTCATGTATATGTGACGGTCTTGAAATAGGTTCAGCAATTGTAATCAAGAAATCCTGAGCTTGTTCAGCCAATGGCGAAAATGATTCCAAAATAATTCTACCATCATTTGGTGAGATCCAAAGCGGTCTTGAAAAATGATCCGGCTTCAACTTCAAATAAAGAAAGTCACCCACGCCAAATGTCTTTGATACGGCATCAGGTACGTAATCAGCTGGCACATCTGGAGTCAATTCTACTAACTCTTCGTCGGAGTAATCGACATTATTCACCTGGCTCTTGATTGCATCCACCGATTCCTGTGCCTTCCGTTTATTTGGCTTATTCGTCCTGTTGCCGCCGGCCTTTTTGGGTGTTGATCCGTACGTATAGTCGTCATCTTTATATTTTTTTGATTGCTCTTCTTCACCAAACGAATCGTCAGAAAAGTTTCCCTGGTCCAATTCAGCATAATTGATCCCACCCGGTCTACGTGACATTATATCTAGCAAAACCAAAGAAACAAATCGGTAATGCTTACAATAGTATAACCTAATGAAAGATACAGAATATAATATACAATATTATAAATCAAATAAAATGATTCTTGATATCTTGAGACAGGTCGTGGATTTTGGCCAATTCCCTTAGCTATGGAAGAGGCTACTACTATACTACTATGGCTATTATAAAGAGAAACAAGAAGTAAATTATATTATGAATCTTTGTATAAATAAAATATGTAGCTGACTTAAGTATAGTACAATTTGATATGATCAAATGAAAATTTATGGATGTCTAATCAGTAAATTTGTAAGAGCCGGTTGCTAAAGTAATGGAACCACCCTTGTAGGAACCTCTCTTCATCTTGTTCTTATTCTTGGTGAAGTCTTTTCCTCTGACCTTTAATAACTTTTCACTTGCGAGTCCACCCCAAGTACCAGCGGCACCCTTGTAGGTGTTGTCTTGTAAGGCCTGGTCTTCGAAGCTGATTCTAGATCTGTCGATTCTGGAGAAATGCTTTCTTTGGTTTGGTCCTAATTCTGGTTCTGGTGTGGCCTGAAAAGGAGTAGGAGTTTCGGATATGGATTCAGTTTGGGAAGATGAATCGGTTTTTTGTTTTTTATTGGAACTTTCTTCCTCGTTGACAGTTCTCTTTTTGGATGCAGAATCTGAGTCTGAGTCTGAGTCTGAATGGGAGCTTGAGCTAGAGTCTGAGTCTGAATCAGAGCTTGAGCTAGAGTCTGAATCGGAACCTGAGCTAGAGTCTGAGTCTGAATCAGAGCTTGAGCTAGAATCTGAATCGGAACTTGAGCTAGAGTCTGAGTCTGAATCAGAGCTTGAGCTAGAATCTGAATCGGAACTTGAGCTAGAGTCTGAATCTGAATCTGAATCAGAGTCGGAGTCTGAGCTTGAGCTAGAACTGGAATCGGAATCAGATTTAGATTTAGATTCTTCTTTATCTTCTGGCTTCATTTCTTCATCTTCATCGGAATCAGAATCAGAATCTGAGTCTGAGTCTGAACTGGAGTCTGAACTGGAGTCTGAGTTGGAGTCTGAGCTGGAGTCTGAGCTGGAGTCTGAGCTGGAGTCTGAGCTGGAGTCAGAATCTGAATCTGATTTCTCGCTAGACTCTTTCTTCCATTCCAAAACATCCTCCAATTTGGTTTCGACTTTAGTTAATTCAACACTAGCCTTCTCAGCCTCCTTATTAAGTGCCTTCAAAGTCTTTGCAAATTCTGGTTGTCCAGATAAGTATCCAGATATTAATGATAAGACGTAGTCTCTTGATGCCATGTTTAACGTTCCCTAAACGACGTTCTGATACAAGCCTAAAATATTTCAATTATCAAATTTTTTAGAGATGAGTATATCGCATTGGTGACACAAAACGGTATCAGGGAAACTCTACCTTCATAGAGACTCATTAAGTTAAACCAATACTACCATACGAAACTGGAAACTATACTACTTTTAATTACACAGATGGGATGTAGGAGTCCTTGTCACCACAATTAGGTGAACTTGAACTCAAGAAGTAATAACTTTACGTAACCAACACTGAGCATTCCCTTAAACTAGTGTCCTTTCACACCCGCCAGTCAATTACCAATTTTTTCAAAATTCTAGTGTATCTTGAAGAGAGCACAGGTAACGTATTGATCACGTAACCCTACTCTAGAATCTTCTAATGTCATAAAACCCATTATACTATATAAGGGATTGAATATTCGTATTATATGCAGTCCGGTGAAGACGTGACACAAAATTCCGTATAGATGCAAAATCTTTGATGTAATCTACTATGAATTAGATCAGATTTAGAGATAAAATAGGGTAAATGGTAGAAATGGGACCTGGTTAATCAATCAGGACATTACTCCTATGCTTCAAGGTACAAGGGTAACGATTTCGTGTATACTTGTAGTCTTAGCGATCCGACAAATTACAAAAGACATATTGAATATTTCAGTATCCAGTGCCTCATATATCCAAACGCCATAATAATAGCTGATTCAATAATATATATATATATATTAGTTCACCTTCTATTGATTTTCGCATACTATAATTTATATATCTACTGAATAGTTTAAGTATTCTAGGGAATAATAGTTTGAATGAGTTGACCATTCATTGTAGTCTGACTGTCATAGTGTTCTACTAGTTCTCAGTTTTCCTGCTCCTTCCAACTAGAGAAGGCTGGAGCAAGACTGAGGCTTCAAGATATCTTTGAATTGTGAACTAAAACTAAAGTGATCCTCTATAAAATCTTTTCTAGAGCTACCGTCTCTCTCGGAATATTTCTTGAGTTCATCTGTAAGAATATTATCTAGATGGTGGATCACTAGATCCGGGTTTTCGCCATTTACTAGATGCTTCTCATTTGGGAGATCTATATTAATGAGTATCTTTTGCAATTGTCTAGCCATATGAACTCTTGCTTCAGGTATAGCCAAGTCATACTCGCTCAAAAGCCTATATACTGGGACTTGTATAAACCGAATTAGGTCGGTGAATTGGCGCATCGCTTTCATAGAGGTAAGATAGGTAGAAAATTGTGCCTGGACGGTGGTATGAAGCTTCACAACAGGTTGCGGTTGTTTCGGGTCTTGTTGTATCTCATCCAGTAGCATATTTTGCAAGACTGACGGATGGAAATTAGCAAAAAAAGACTTTGTCCTGAAGAATTGCTCTATTTCGTCGTACCAACGACTTGGTTCCGTCGGCTCAAACGTATCTCTCATGTATCCCCGATCGTACCAATTCATCACCGATGCATGGAACATCTTGTTATATGCATCGCTCTCCTTTGAAACATAGCAGACTGGGTTGATTGGAACACAAGCATTGAAGATATCGGGAGCTAGAAATCCGGTGTAGAGACAGACAAACCCTCCCATTGAGTGTCCTATGATAATGTTTATCTTGTTAGTAGGGGTCACAAACACATCAGCCTCGTCATTCGTCACTAGCTTGACGATATCCTTTGCCAGATCTCTCCATTCATGAATAAACCCTAATTTGTCACGATTGAGGAATGCCGATTCACAGTGGTTCACGCAATCCACAGCGACCACTGTGCTCAACCGGTTACCGTAATGCTGCTGGTTGAGCTCAAAGAGCTTGTCTATGTGATAGTGCCAGATTCCCTTGTTCATCCCAGTTCCATGGATAAACACCAAGTTGATCCTGGGCTCGATCACTTCTTGTGTGCTAGTATACTTTCTGTACACCATTTTCAACCGAGAATTTCTGGGAATTGCAGACCCCTCTTCCCTCACGAGTTCAGCGTAGGCTACCTTGAGCTCATGGCTATACAATTGGGATCTTTCTGGGATTAGCATTGCTTCAAGAAGATCTAAAATTAAGTTTTTGAAAGCAAAACGGTTTCCCCACATTTTATCGTCGGCTGTAGCTCGGCTACTAATCTCTCAATTCAAATACTCATACCTTATTCTAAACAATCCATATATAACTACATCATATACTAACCTAGAGCTTGCTGCCGATATCAATGACCTCGGCTGCCCTGCCCTCTAAATACATCTCTTTATAGTGACTCATAATCTTGTCTCTGTCGCCGTGGAACTTAACCTCGGGATCGAAGTTCTTGTTCTTTTCAGCCAACGCAAGTCTCTTCAGGACGTATTTGGCGATGATGGAGGCAGTTTCGTCGGGTAATTGACAGTTCACAAGATGTTCCCCCTTGGGGATATCGACACCCTCCACTAGATTCTGGGGAATTGCACCTCTGATGAAGGGAACACTGGACGGAGCATTCCACGTAGCATCTTCCCCAATTACATGACACACACCACACGTCAAAAGAGGCAAGCATGCCATACCTATTTCAATGCTGATGGCACTTCCAAGATATGCAACCATCTGGTTTAGATTGGAGGCCTTTGTCTTGTATCTGACCTCTTTCGTCTCGGGATCAACCTCGGTGTAGACCTCGTCCTCTAGGAAGTCCTTCATCACTTCAGGAGTGAAAATCTTGAAAAAAGACATTTCCTTGAAGTACCGGTTGATGTCCTCCTCTGAGTCGAAATCGTCGATGATCAATTGCGACATCTTGGTGAAAATCTTCACAAATCTTCCTCTCATGGCCGGCTCTATATGGCAAACAGCCTCAATGGGCACAATTGCATCAAATAAACTAGGCTCTAAGTATGCCGCTACAATTGTCTGGAACCCACCCATCGAGTGGCCCACGCCAATGGTCTTGTTGAATGCATCATTGTAGAACTGGCCCGTGGTTTCTATCTCGTATCTCAACACCTGAATGATGTCCTTAGCCCCATCGTCCCATCTGTAGCGCCAGCCTAGCTTGCCCCTGTTGGCCATGGCTGAGTCGCCGTGCCCGACAGCGTCAATAGCGAACACACAGTTCAAATTCCACCCGTTCTTTTCGGAATTCTCGTAGAGCTTTCCGATGAGATACTTCCACACCAGCTTGTTCATTCCTGTTCCATGAGCAAACACCAAGTTGACCTTCACCTCGTCAGCAGCAAACGTCCTATCGTTCTGATACTTCAAATACACTAGCTGCAACCGATCCTGCTTCAAAACCGTGCTCCCAGGGAACCTGGGATACGCAGCCCCAATTGTCTTTTTTTCAACTGAAAATGTCATATTGTACCAATCGTAGCAAAATCCTATATCAGCACTTGTAATCTAAGACCAGCAATCAGTCCAGTGTCTCCTTATTGTCGAGATTAAATATATTTATCCACAACGTTAGCCTTTTATCAACCGAGCTTGGGACTCCGCAAAATCGCTTTTTGGCCGAGGACTTCCACTGAGATGAGCCCAAAGTGGACCAGATGCTTCTGATAATGCCTAGAGGGCTTCTAGAGGGCTAATATCTGTTTGTTACACCGTCTGTTCTTATCGGATCACATCCCAGTTAACTCTGTAGCGATAATCTGGAGAACTAGTGTTTAGTGGCATTTTGAAAAATTTTTTTGGGGCCATTCGATTTAAACGAAGACTAACCGAATCTTTGCAAGCTGGATTTTCTTCCCCAGATACACAACATCAACATGACAAACTCAATCAAAATCCTCCGTACGATCCAGCAAGTGAGGCAATGGAGACTAGGATGTAAGCTAAACCACGAAAGCGTGGGATTTATCCCGACGATGGGCGCATTGCACGATGGCCATTGCACATTGGTTTCCCAGTCCATCAAGGACAACGACAGAACTATAGTGTCGATCTTCGTCAACCCATCACAGTTTGCTCCCCACGAAGACTTGGATTCGTATCCTAGAAACTTGGAAGCCGATTTGGCAATATTAACCAGGAAGTTCCCTGGCAAGCCGGTGGATGCTGTTTTCGTGCCTAAAGTGTCTGAAATGTACCCTAGTGGCATTACGTTGGAAACTGACAAGCAAAGAGGCACGTTTGTGTCGGTGGTAGGCATTTCGGAGCAGTTGGAAGGTGTCACTAGACCACAATTTTTCAGAGGAGTTGCTACTGTCGTGACAAAGTTGTTGAACGTCGTCACTCCAGAACGAGTTTATTTTGGCCAAAAGGACGCTCAACAATGTGTCGTGGTGAAGACGTTGGTTAAGGATCTCTTGATGGACACAGATGTCGTCGTTATGCCTACAGCAAGAGAGAATAACGGTTTGGCCTCGTCGTCTAGAAACGAATATTTGTCTCAAGCCACAAAGGAACAAAGCGCCATCATATTCAAGGCATTAAAGAAATCAGAAAGCTTCTACAATGAGAACAAGTCGACCAACAAAGTGGCCTCTAAGGATATTGTGTCGATAATTTCATCCACTATAAAAAACGCAACTGCTTTTGATATTGAATACATATCGGTAAACCACCCAGAGTCCTTAGACGAGTTGGAATATGTCACCCCTGGAACCGGTGCTCTAGTGTCTACAGTTGTAAAAGTGCCTAAGGAAGACGGTAGCGGTGTTGCCAGGTTGCTTGATAACGTCATACTTCATTGAAAAAATACAAATGTATAGAGATTATAAATGATACACCTAATGATTCAAAATCCCCTTCTCTTCTTTATTTTATCGTTGATACCAGAAGTAATCTTGCTCTGGGAACTTGTTCTTTTAGCCCTATCATGTTCTGCCCTTTGCTTATACCTTTCCCTATCTTGCTCAATTAACTTCTGAACGTCTTCTTTACCAATCAAGTTTAAGTCAAGATCTTTCAATTTCATCAGAAAACTATCCACCACTCCATAGAATATATATCCATGTTCAAGTAGCCAAAGCGGATCAACACTTGTAACACAACTCATATACTCCTTCGTTGTCAATATCAATTCGTGGTAAATAACATAACTAGAAGACAAGTTACTATCATTTAACGCACTAGTTGGGTGTAAATACATCTTCATGTAGTTGTGTCTTAAGTTTATAAACTCAGAGGAGCCATTGACGTTTATTTTCGTTAATTTAGCCAGCTGTTGGTAAAAAGATGCACATAAGCACTTCCTGATATCATCATCAGACCTCGATTTCACAATTGGTAATTTGGCCTTTTGCATGATTAACAATATCTGGTTCTTGATGTCCTTGGCTCTAAGTAATGATTTCGCTTGCAAAAAGTTTTTGTTTGTCCACGAGTTTAACCTTTGATGGTTTTTGTTGAATTTCTTTAAATTGGTTTCCCATTGATTATAAACATTCAATAATGTAAGATGATCTGATTCAGAAATAAGAAATTTTTCCCTTGCCATGTCTGCTTCATTGGCACGTTCCTTTGGCCTATAAAAAACAGATGGAACCGATAACATTGCAACAATAGTAATGATATCTTCTGTGCAGTGGAATTCTGGTCTACAAGATATCAAAATCAATTTCGCTAGGGTAGGCTCCATTGGGAATTTAGACATTGATTTACCCAACGACGTCAAATCACCTAGGTTATCCAAGGCCCCAATACTCCACAACTCGTATAAGGAACAATTTAATAAATCTCGAGGAGGTGAATCTAAGAAGGGGAACTTTCCAATATCATTAACACTAAGTGACTTCAACATTAACATGACGTTACTCAAATTAGTTCTTTGAATTTCAGGAATTGGTTGAGTATACATTTGCTCCGAACTAGTTGCTTTCTCCGTATAAAGTCTGTATGCTATACCTGGCCCAGTTCTACCAGCTCTACCGCTTCTCTGCTGGGCATTAGCAAGCGATACCGGTATAACCTGTAATGTATCCATTCCAAGCTTCGGATTATATACCGTTTGTTTGACTAAACCAGCATCAATGACATATTTAATTCCATCCACAGTCAACGAAGTTTCAGCGATATTTGTAGCCACTACCACCTTTCTTCTAAGAGAATTAGATTTATTGAAAATCTTCTTTTGTAAATCTGCCGGCATTGTGGAGTATATAGGATAAATATCAAGAGGAGGTGGTTCATCCAATAATGATAGCTTTTCTTTAATCAACTCACATGTAATTTCAATATCTTCCTGACCTGTCATGAAGACCAATATATCACCATCATTTTTACTCGTATTCTGCAAATGTATTGTTAACACTTGTTTAACGGCAGTCTCTACGTAGTCGCTACAGCTGGCCTTGCTGTACAATACCTCCACAGGGAATGTTCTTCCCGGTATAGTAAATTGAGGTGCATCACCAAAGAATCTTGCAAATCTATCGGCATTCATGGTAGCGGAAGTGACAATTAACTTTAGGTCCTTCCTTCTAGCTAATAGTTGTTTGAAAAGACCTAATAATACATCAGTATTTAACGATCTCTCGTGGGCTTCATCCATAATAATGCAAGAATAATTCTCTAAATTTGGATCAACTAATATCTCTCTTAATAAAACACCATCTGTCATATATTTTATAATCGTTTTGGTAGGACTAGATCTATCTTCAAATCTAATGGAGTATCCCACTAAACCACCTAAATCACAATTCATTTCTTCACTTACTCTTTTGGCAACAGACATGGCTGCTACTCTTCTAGGTTGCGTACATCCAATCATCTTTTTAAGTCCATTCTGCTCCAAGTTCTTACCAAGTCCTTCTTCAAAGAGAAACTGTGCTAATTGGGTTGTTTTACCTGAACCTGTTTCACCAATTACAATAGAAACCTGATTCTCCATTACTGTTTGGATTAATTTTTCTCTTACGGCAAACGCTGGTAACGACCTTCTCTGTCGCTGGATTGACAAATGTTCTATTTCATCATCTATTGTTGTGTCTTTGGGTTTCTTATTATGTACATCTTGTGATTCATCGGCAACCCCTAAAATATTCCCCAATGCTGTATTTGACACGCTTGAATTTTGTTTCGTTTGTTCTGATCTTTCATTTTTGGTCTTCTTATCTTTAACTACAAAACTGCCCTGTTTCGCCAGAACTGCCAATTCTGAATTAGGGTCTTTGATAGGACTTATCGTTGGCCCTATTTTGGTAAGACCAGACCCACTAATTTGTAATTTTAAATCATCTTGGGCTGATTCTAGAAATGGTGGAATCAAGAAATGTGAGTTTATTTGAATCCTTGACAAATCGTTGTAAGTATTTGAAGCATCATGATCGAAGTCGATATACTGTCCAGTACTTTCATCAAATACACCTCCACTTAAATTAGCATTCTGTTGACGCCCTCTAGATAATTTATTAACGTGTGAAATATTAGGACCTTCTGCTACGTCTAAAGAATCGCCCGCAGCATAATTGTTTTCTTCGGCCATGTACCATTCTCTATCATTTTCTATATTTATCTCATCATCTAAGTCTGCCAAGGATACCGAATAATCATCTTCAGGAGAAGTGGAACTTCTTTCCAATTCTGCTAATTGCGATAAGCTCAATATACTCGGTACAGCCAGTGGTGTTTTGGTTGGTGTATTTGCTTGCTTGGATAATACAGCCTTATCGGCATCATTAGATCGATTCGAATCACTAGCAAACTCGTTCTTTCGAGATGCATCTTCTTTCTTGATCTTCTTAAAATTGAATTTACGTTTAGACTCAGGTTCCGTATTCTGTGGGGAATCATCAAACTCATCCTCATCGAAATCTAACGTAACCTTATTGCCTGTTTTCTTCTTGTTTATTTTCTTGAAGGAGACGGTCGATTTCATCTCGGAAGCATCTATTATGTCTTCGTCGTCTTCGTCTTCAAACGATAATGCCAATGTACGTCTTTTCGTAGCATTAGTCTTCTTCTTTTTACTTCCACCAGCACTATCTGCCAGGTTTACCTTCACATTTAGCAAGTTGTCGATCTTATTGATGTTGTCATTGATTATTTCGTATATCTCTTTGCATTTATCAGCATCTCCTAGTCCCAATATCTTCGTCTGCCTGCTAAACACATCATAGCTATTATTTTTCTTGTAGAAACCAACCACAGTCTTCACTAGGTTCTCGTTGATGCTTTTATTCAAATAATCCGATAGCTTATCCTTTAGCACCAATACAATGCTATCATCGCTTCCCATAGTTCAAAACTAGAGCCTATGGAATTATGTGATAAACACTATAAGAAACAAAGTTAAATATTGGATATCGCGAAGGCATCGGAAACTAAAATCGATCTCTATACTATGGAGAATGATAATTTAAAGGATACACCAGCTAGTATATAGTATATAATGAGTATAAGAGGTATAAACAAACAGCTAGCGCTGTACTTTCAACACCATGTTTTGGTGGACATTAAAATGACGCCAGTGCCGACAACGGCAGAAGAAGTGGAGCATCTATACAAGAATTTCAGAAGCATAGGTAACTTAGAATTCTTCAGAATCAACAGAGATAAGACCAGAGTGGCGTTGTATGACTCCAGGTTGGTATTGTTATATAATCCGTCGAATCAGGGATCGCTATTGAAACCTGAAGGGAACTTCTCTAGTGAAGTTGAAACCAAACAGCAACTCAAACATAGTCAAGATCTGATAATAAACACGTTTAGCAGAGTCATTGCCTTACCCAGGTACTCATTTGTAAATGATGATGTAAAATACTGGAGCGGACAAATAGAGGTTTTGTTCAAATATCATTTAAACAAAGAAGCGTTAAAGTACGATAAGAAATTTACCTTCACTCCGTCAATCAGCTCAAGACAATTGATAATGGCTGAAGACGGCCCCTACACGAAAGAAATTCCTGATTTCAGAAAGAAGATTAGACATAATTTTCAGAAATTCCATAAATTTGATTCTGTGACGTTCAAAGTGGGTGTAGAAGCCATAAACAGCTTGGTGGGATACGAAAAATTCCAACATATAACTAATTTTGAAGGATTACTGTATAATGAAGTGCTACATCTAGACAAGGAACTAGATGCTGACGATTTTAAGTACGATGATGAACATATACGCTTTAATAAGAATGTGTTAACTAAAGGTTTCAATGGATTTTATGACTAATATATAGATATATAATTTAATGTACATATTAACTGTCTATTTCTTAGAAAGATCGTTGATTACTTCAATGTCCTTTTCTAAAACATCGTTCAAGTAATTCAAACCAATTTGTTGTTTTAATAACAGCTTGGTAAGTTTAGTGACGATTTCATCTGAGTTATTGACATTTTGGTTTTCAATATCAATGCCATCCTTGTTACCAATCCCGTTTAATCCTCCGCTATTTATTGCACTAAGGGAATTATCAAATTGATAGTTTAAGTCGTCAGACCTTTCTTTCAAAACAGCCAATCTGGCAAATATATCGTTTAATTTTCCAACTGAGCTGTTTGGATCGTTCAATTTAGAATTCAATAATTCAAATTGCTTAGATATCTCTTCTTCCTCGGGCAAAAGAGGGTATCCCTTCAATTTCAAAATTGCCAAAACTGTAGCTAATCTTAATAACCTTCTTGATAAAGTTGTATGCTTTCCCTTTGCCTTAAGAATTCTAGTGGTGTTATCCAAATCATGTTTCGATGATAATTCTGTATGCTTCTCATTGATAGAGTTTAATAATATTCTTGATTTTGCGACATGTTCTAATTGCACTTCAATTCTTTGGGCAACTTCGTTAAATGAAGTAACCTTAACAGGATAATGATTGGTTGATGGTCTCTTGTTCATTGCATTATCCCAATCTTCTGGGGTCTCATTATTAGGTCTAGGTTGATTATATAAGATGTTAGCGTCTTGAGCACTCAACTTGTTATAAAAATGAGTCTTCAAAGCACATTTATTTGAATTTGGATCCCATTGCTCTTTGATTTTAACAAGCTGATCATTAATAGCTGGCGTATAAGTATTACTTGTTGATGCATTATTTATGTTATAATTTGGAACTTGACTGAAATTAGTGTTAGAAATATTTGATAAAGAATTTGGATTTTGTTGCTGTTGGTTCTGATTTTGGCTCCATCCAAAAGATGGCTGTGGATTATTAATTGTATTATTACCAAAACTTTGTTGTTGTTGCTGTTGTTGCTGTTGTTGCTGTTGTTGCTGTTGTTGTTGCTGTTGCTGTTGTTGTTGTTGATTATTGTTGGCCCCAAACAATCCACCTGATGTATTAGAGGTATTAGAGGCTCCAAATAATCCTCCTGAATTGTTGGAAGTGTTAGAAGACCCAAATAACCCACCACTGGATGGTGCAGCTGCAGGTTTATTGCCAAATAACCCTCCTGTGGTATTACTTGTGTTATTATTATTGGCATTTCCAAATAATCCCCCTGAAGCAGTGGTATTAGTGTTATTGTTACCTGATCCAAAGAGACCACCAGATGTAGTATTATTGTTGTTATTTGATGATCCAAATAAACCACCAGTTGTTCCGCTTGGCTTGTTTCCTAGTAATCCACCTCCTGTGGTCAAATTTGCAGCAGTTCCAGCAGGTTTGTTGCCAAACAATCCAGTACTGCCAGAAGTATTGGTGTTAGTGTTTGCTGATCCAAATAAACCGCCTCCAGATGATGATGTATTTGTGACACCAAACCCACTGGTGGCATTGGGAGCAGTATTATTGTTATTTCCGACAAATCCCACCCCGCTAGCAACGCTAGGGCCTGTGTTACCTCCAAACAACCCACCACTGGATCCAGGTGCGCTGTTGTTGTTGCTGGCGTTGCTAGTACCAAATAATCCACCCGACGCATTATTATTAGTGTTATTGCTGCCAAACAAGCCGCCACTGACACCAGTGTTAGAGGAGCCAAACGATCCTCCAGCGCCTCCAGCATTAGTGTTATTGGTAGTGTTGGATCCAAACGAAAACCCACTGTTTGTGGAGCCTTGGTTGGCAGCTCCAAAACCAGTACCAGCGGGCTTGTTTCCAAACAACCCACCCCCAGTGGAACCAGAATTAGATGCATTGGAGTTATTGCCAAACATCCCTCCTCCTGACGTATTTCCAAACATTGTACCTAATTGATTATAGACAATTGTTTGATGCTTGATATACAACACCTAGATGTTTACAATAAAATTTTTAGCGCCTAGTGGATTCAAAAAAAGCGATTACATAATCAATTTTGTGATCCAATTTTTTTCAATTAGTGAAATATGTAATAAATATCTGTATTATGATTTGAAATAAGATTAACTTATATACGATATGTAGTTATAATAGTGAATAAGTGTAGATGTAACATTGGGTGTTGTATCTATAGGTTCGGAGGCGGAAAAATGGTGGATATACGCCAATGGAATGGGGGAGGGACACTTATACACACGAGGCCCAACCACCGTCAACGTGCAAATATTCACCAATTGAGCCAACACCAAACGTTGTCTTTTGAGAATGCATCTAATTGAAATGTATGGAATAAAAATTCTGTGGCGGGATAAATAGTAGGAGGCAAGCTTGGGGATGTCTTTACGCAAACCAACTAGGAATATTAGTTTGATGATGTATCTATATTTCTTAGTTGGCTTGTTCCTTAGAAGCCTTTGCCTTCAAAAACTCGGCGGCATTGGCCTTATCCTTGGAGGTACCTTGGAAAATTGGGTTTTCATTCAAGTGGATTTGTTCTTTAATGCCAGGGATTTTCTTTTCCAACTTCATGTTTTGGAAAATACATTTGTTCAACAAGGATTCAGAGCTTCTACAGTGGCCCATTCTTTGGTTTTCTTGTTCTAAACATTCGTAATGCAACTTGAATTCGTCAAAACAGTATTTATTTATGTCCTTCAAGACGGATATGGCACATCTGGTGACTCTTCTACCTTCCTTTAAACATTCTAAAGTACCTCCATTGTTTTGGTCTTTACACATCATGAAATCATCGTTGTATGGCTTACATTTGGCTCCAATAAAATAGGAAGCCGATAACAATGGTGCTGATGTTGCTCCGACTTCATCTACTTCTGGAATGTCTTTTGGTAACTGGTTCTTGTCGACATTTTCCCATTCATGTCTACCAATAAAGTATTCACCTAAGACCATATTCAAATACGATGTTTATATCCAATAATCTGTATGATTTACTAATAAATATTTTAAACCATTGCATATATTGGTAGTGAAAATTGCGTATAATTGTCGTCGTATGGTTGGTGCTGAACTTTACCCAGTGCTACGCACCTAACTACGCTACCCAGCGTAATTATGAGATCACTTTTTCACATGTTTTGGCACGTGATTATAATATGGACCCTACTGAACTATAGCTTCAACTATTTAACATTCAGTTATATTCATTGAAGAATATATAAAGATGAAGACCACGACGAGCTGAGACTTTCAAACCATTCTTTTAAATATATTCTAGTTTAAAATGAAAAGAAATTGAATTGAATAGCCTGGAAACTAGTTTTGAATATTGTATTGTTAAACTAGAGGTTGCAAAGTAGATTTCCAAGAGTTTGAAAGAATTATACTTTAGGAGACGATTAAGTTATAGGCGGAGGATCTGGTACTGGTGGTTTATAGTAAAATTTATTTTCACGTTAAACCTTGTCTAGCTCAAAGTAGATGTTCTGAGAATATATACATTGTGAATTATTCAAGAAGATGAAAAAATAGAATATTTTAGTAAAAATAAGAATATATTGTTAATACATAACAATAGTTCTAACAAATATCGTTAGTAATAGGCGAAAATAATAGAATAATTCTAAAAATCTGTAGTTTATTGATAAATAATATATGTAATTTTTTAAATATCAAGCTAATTATACCTAACTGAAGTTTTTGAAGAAGGTTTTCAACATTCACACAATTTTTAATTATATACGTGCCTGTTGAATATGTAACGACTTAAAAAAGCCTATTTTGGGAAGCTTTATTTCTAAATAGATGATTTTTGAGTGAACTTAATACCAAATTCCCCAATTTTCAATATTTTGAGTTTTTATATGATAGAACGCCTGTGGTCTGTAATTCTGGAAAAGATTTTCACATATCCTCTTAAATCGTAGGAAACCCATGTATACTTTTAATGCTAACATAACATGTTTGCAGACTTATTTATGCTTAATAATAGCTATGTAGTCTGATTCATGGCCGATGATTTTGTAGATGCTCATAAGCTCCAATAATAAAGCAGAATTTGCCAGTCTATCTTTGTTGGCCTGCTTCACTGTGGCATCTAAATATGACTTGAAACTGAGTTTCAACGAAGAGATCTTATTTGCAAGTATCTTGCTAATGTATTGATTGTCGCTGTTGGCGTCGTTGTTTACAAAGTTGAAAAGCTTGAGAATAGAAACGTAGAGCAGCATGAGGTTTTGGAGTTTTAAAGTCGACTCTGTATCAAGGGACAATATGTTTTCAAAGTTAGATATCTGGTTATTAAGCAACAAACACAATTTTATTGACAGTTTCAATGCAATCAACTCCTTTTTTTCTTGCAATAACTGATCGACATGGTTCTGAGAGCATTCCAAGCTGTTGTCCACAGCCAACATGTCTCTCTTGAACTCAGCCAAGTTGATTTTGATCATATTTATCAACTCCAACCCACCATTGATCGAATTTCCTAGTTTGATGAAATCCTTGTATTCGCTATTGATCAAATTGACAAGGTCACTGTTGAGGGTAGCCGAAAGCTTCTCGAGCTCCTTACTTAGCGAGTCGATTGACGTGAACCTGTGATGCTCAAATAAAAAGGTGTCTACATCTTCGGTGCTGGAATTCTGGAAGTCGCTTCTGTCTATCGACGTGGGATAGGGGAAATCGTCCGAGCCATTTAGAATGTTGATCGACATTGCTCGTTCAATCTTAACCGCTGAAATTAGAGTTTCCGGTCCAATTCCACAATTACGTCAAATATAAAGGGTTTGGGGTTTTCTGTATCACTTAGGAAACACGTCTTGTACCTGCGATACGTGAAATTACCTACATTAAGTTAAATATGCTCACCAAGATTGAATTTTTCAAACTCGATCCGGAGTTTTTGATATGTCGTGCACCAGCCATTCCATCTTTATCAGGCAGCGATTGCACATATATCCATATTGTTATCTATAATAAACAACGACCTAGGGAAACAAAGACTTCTTCCTACAGATACGTATATGGGTAAGCTGCAGTAGGTATGGAAATTCATGATGTAATAGAATTCGAATGCTTAGGGATTCAGGAGTGCATAACTTTATTCTCCGAAGAAGTAAGCCTAATTCCAATCAAAATTAGATGGGGAATTTTTGGAGAAGGAATTACCGGTAACGACACTGCTGCTGGTGGGGGATCTTTAGTACATACTACCACGAGTCAGCTAAACTCACGGTAGAAGAATGGCCCCTACACTATACACGTCCTAGTGGTAGATCCCACCAAATATTTTGTGCTTCAGTTGTTTAGCTCGTATCTCTAGTGTATAGGTCTCCGTCAGCCCCTATCTGTGTTTAGATATCATTGGTTTTGTGGAATATTGTCAAATGTCTCAACCGACTAATCCACTTGTGACACTGATTCAGTAGAAGGAAAATTAAATTTAACGCACTACTTCCCATAACGCCTTACTATAGCCACCAGCATTCGCTAATTGTTGATAGTAGTTGCCTACACCACCTGAATATGGAATTAGACGTTCCACATAACTACGTCATGTATGCCGAGTGGCAAATTCAACCGCTTGCTCGCCAAAGTATAGTAGCTTACTATTGCTGTGATGCTAGTGCTAAGCACGGCACTACAAAATCCACGTTGTCCAATATATTGGAAGTTGGTTTCTCCGTATTAAAACGCCTCTCTTTCAGAGTCAAAGTCAGCTTCCATAGCCTAGATTGACTAGCTGACATCGGATTCTGTGCTCGTTTGCAATTTCTACAATTGTCACCGTCTACAAATGTAGCCAAATTCAGGTACCTTCCCAATTCTGTTATAAACCGTAAGTTAAAAGATCGGTCAAAAGAGGTTGGTCGGAAAATTGGTTACCCTTGCCGGACAGACAAAAACACCGATGCACGCATTAAGCCAGGTCCTAGGATATTGTACAATTTTTCGCTACGTCGATGACACCAAGTGAGAAGAAAGCACGATTCGGAATTGAGATCCGTAGTTTGCATGATGCCCTACAGTGGTGAGATATGCCTAGAACTACCGATATCTGGCTATATTTCTCGTGCTTCGTGAGAAAAATGTCACTAGACATCGTCTTTTTCTCTACCCTGACTTCCTGTCAGGTTTTTAAGTCCTTCTGACACAACCGGTTCTTCGGATAACTGGCTAAAAAAAAAAAAGGGTAATGTGTTGCGAGCCCAACTAGTGTTTTTTTGGTTGGGTTATCAATTAAGAGCTCTGCATCACTAGCACAACACAAGACGCATACTTTTAGCTTGTCCTCCTAAAGTCCCGTACCTTACATAGTTACATAGCAGCCGCACCAATGCGTAAGATCTCAAATTGGGCTGACGTAAATGCTACTTCCGGTCTTCTCGATGTATATGCACTCCTGACAGATCGTACCTACAGAAAATTCCTGTTATGTAAGCGTGGTAACTTTTAGCGAACATCTGTATAGTGTGTTGCGCCTTTGGAAAACAAAGATTTACCCTTTTGCTCGCAAGCCAACATAAGCAGGAACAACAGCCTAAAGTAGAATTGGTAACTATCTCCTATTGAGAAAACTCATCGCGCACAAAATCTTTATCGTCTGTATGCCCTTACGAGGACATTCTTACAAATTAGTATGGAATACATACAAATACAAAAGCACAATTTAGTGGAGACAATAACAACAGCTCTCTCCCATAATGAAATTTTTGCTCTAAATCTACATTCTATTACCCTTTCTATCTAGCCTATTTGTGTCTACTGCTGCTGTCGCTCGATTATTCACCATGTTGTCCTTTATTACACCTTTCGCAAATCTTTTCGTCTGTCTGGAATTACCTCTTTCGTGAAAAATGGTAGTATTTTCAGTATTAACCGGGTTCAAGTTTCATTGCCTTCAAGCTTCTATATGTCATGGGTGTGAATCATCCATATTTTGTATCGGAAATACTAAATAACAGTTTCTACAAACTGTCTATTGCATAACTTGAACCTTCTTACCGCATAGGCTTTTTGCGGTAATCACAAGAAATTTATTTTTCCCACGACTCTCTAATGCGATTACCTTGCCAGGAGATCGTCATCACTCTTCCAATATATCAGGGGAAATCGATTATTCCCTCCGTCGTTACTCTTTTGTCTACTGCAATCCTTTTCTTGTCTATCATGCTGATATAGCTATTCTGTCATTCAAATTGTTCTCTTCACAACACATCTCAGTTAATTGCCAGTTACAGCACACTTACGTAACTCCAGTTTGCAACACCGCTAGGTAGGGAACTAGATCATTTGTAAGCCAATCCGACCGGTATCTGCTAACATCGACGTCTTGCAATAATTTTAGCAGATCTTCACACTTCCGACCTCCGGTATAGAAGATAGCCACTAATAATGCTTCTTCAATAACCGGTAGTACATTAATGCAGGTCCTGCACTCTCAAATGAAACAGCAGGCAGTGCTAAGACGCATGAGCTACTGTTTTCATAATGACATCTCTATTCTCCTTAGCAATCATACATCGACACTGCACAGACGATGTGCAGCTTCTGTGATTCTACTAGGCACATGATGTACGCTTAATATAAGTAATTATTAGCAAGGTGGATTCCATATATATATCTAGAGTTATTTCCAAAGTTATATATATATATATATACACCTACGTATCTATACAGCTTTTATTCTACTCATTAGCTTAGCTTTATATTTTTGAAATATTTTATCTGTGGACAGTCATTAATTGAGACTGTAATAAACGTAGAAGTTATTGATTAGCATACACCGTGAAAGTTGATCTAATTGATATTCGATCATACTAAAGAAATCCACTATATTACCTTAATAAAGACAATTACTCAAATATTTCGTGTGCTGATTATATCCTACTACTGATTTAAAAGAAATAGAGGACACACCAATTAAATAGAGATAAAGAATCTATAATTATATTGAAAGCTAATCGTTGGTAATCGTTCAGAACTCCATCAACAATTATAGTCGCAGTTACACCACAAATTGCCACGAGTCTACCTAATATACTTTAAAGTTTAATTAGTTCTTTGCTCGCATAATAGTATTATACTAATACGCAAAATTTTTGTTTTGTTAAATGTCAGCAGCAGTTTACTATAATAATCAAAACATGCCTGTTGAATATGTGCATTCCAAGCATACTTTGCCATCCTTATCTCAATTAGTTCCTATAGGCCAACAAGCACAACAAGTACAGAACTATGGTACCTATGAACATCCAGTCTCTCCATCGATGATGTCCTCAAATATGGTCCCTGTTTCTACTAATGGTCAAATGTACACAGAAAATAGACTGCAACAACCTCAATCTGGTCAACCTACACCTGACTTGTTTTCCAGTAATTCACAAGTGTCAAGTGCTAATACTACTCCAACATCTGCTATTATACAAAATCCAGCCTGGGGCCAGGGTCAAATAACGGAAAAGTGTACTTGTAAATCCAATCAAAATAGGATTCCAAGACCAAGAAACGCATTTATTTTATTCAGACAAAAATATCACCAATCAGTATTGGATGAAGGCAGTGTTATTAGAACTAACCCAGAAGTATCGCGTGAGTTAGGAAGAAGATGGAGAGCATTATCAAAGGAAGAAAAAGAACACTGGAATAACTTAGCAGAAGAGGAAAAACAAAACCATGCAAAAAAGTATCCTGGTTACAGATACACACCTAGAAGAAATGGTAAGTCAAAGAACTGTCCAGCATGTCATCAAAAATACATAAGACAACAACAAGCCCAATTACACAACCAACAAATAATACAAATGCAACAAGACCAATACCAACAATATTTACAATTACAACAGCAACAGCAGCAACAACCTCAATCACAACAGCAACAACCACTACCACTACCACAACAGCAACAACAACCAATGCAACAAGCTGCTTCAATGCAACAAAATCTTAATTACATTAATCAACCAGTCGCTGCACAATACCTTGTATCGAATCCTTACCAACAGGTTCAGCAAGCCCACCCTCATAGTTACCTGTTCTCCTACGGTAGTACAAGTGAGATGAATAATCAACACACTCAGGATAAATTGAGTCCTTTATCCATGCCATCACAATATCCTGCTTCACACACAGGTGAATACTCTCAGCAGGTTAACCTTCTGTTTCCAACGAATTACGATTTCCAGAATCAAATTCCAGTGGGACAGCCACAAAGATTTAATTCTTTACCAACTCCTTCCACCTCTGGCAGCTATGGATTGGATAGTGTTAGTGTAACCCAACATCAATAGGGTTTATATTGTTGACTTACAAAATTTTGCATTAGGCGTCCTATCCTAGACAATAAATGAACTTCTAATTACTTTCTATACTTGTTATTCGTTTACATTTTTTCTGTGCTATATTGTTCATTAATAAATGAAATCTTATGAGATCACAGTAACTATTCGACTTCGTTGTATGCTTGAATCATCTAGAAGACTCAAGCAAAAGTTAAACTAGTACTTCAGAAAGCTTCTACATTTCCATCACAAGATATGCCTCGTAGTGTTCTGTTCACGTAGTCGTTAACGCCTCTGCTTAAAACCCAATTACTGCGAATTTGTACGTATTCAGAATACTCGCTAGAACCAGCCACAAAAATTTCTTCCTTTTAACCTGCCTTTTTTCTAGAATAGGTATTAATATTTATCCTAAAAGAGTACTACAATTTGAAAACTTTTCATATTTGAAGAAATCATTTCCTAGATCTGAACCCTTAATTCAGAGATGCATTTGATTTCCACATAAGAACCGTGTATTCTCGGCTTTTACCAGTTATGTCCAAAAAGAAATTACACGTAAGCTTAGCATGTATAATAGTAGGTATAAAATACTACTAATCTTACTAACAATTGGTGACAACAGTCAACAATTAGCTACCAGTATATTGTAATTTCAAATGGATACCCCTAATACTTTACAATTGGTAAATTTCAAGTAGAAAATTTCATAATTTTAATAGCACAAAAGGAGTTAATGTAGGTTCTATACGTAAGTTACAATACATGGGGCTGCCATCACTGTTGTAGGCTAGTGTTAGATTTGAGTTTATTTACAGAAAGGTTCAATAATAACTTGTAAGAGTACTATTGTTAAAATACTGCATATTCGTATCACGCTGATTGTCAAATTCATCATTTGGTAACTTATTACTATATTCGGTATTTTACACTTTTCGATCGTCACCTATTTTTATTTCGAATATCAGACAGGATTTCGTCAATCAACGATGTCTTCCGGCTGTAGCCTGTATATAGCATAAAGTCGTTTATAGTTATCAGTGTGACATACACATTGAAAGGGATTATATCGATTAGTATACATGGGGTGCATTGTGCATATGTGATGTAATTGTGTGTATTCTGTAATGCAGGAAATCAAGGAGGGGATTTACTTAAAAATGTCTTGGCAGACATCAAGTTTATAACCCTCGTATTTGGATTAGCTCACGGATAATCTGTGTGATAATCCTTTCCATCAATTACGGTTACGCCAGGTAAACATCTCAATTCCGGAATTTTTGACGAGGGGGGTTTCATAGAAATTATGCGTATACGCTGGTGTGTATGTTTAAAGTTTCAGAGCTCTCAGCAAAGCTACACTTGCACCAGTTTTGACTATATGCATGCAAAATGCATCAAAAGAAATACACTCTAAGGAGAAACATAATGGTTCATTTCAGACACTACGAGTTGGGGAAGACTGGATGAAAATTTCGTTACAAATAGGTGCAGTAAAATTTTTTTTGCTAAAGTGGCCATTCTCAGAGCAGATTCAGAGAGCTATGTGGCACCTTCAAGGAACGATTGCAGCCTCTGTACGGCATTACATTAACGTACCAGTTTCTAAGATTGAATATTCCTAACAGTCGCACTGTCAAGGTACAATTTTGATTAGAGATTTTTTCTTTTTATAGAGAGCGATTTTTTTTTATTTGATTCGCATATATGTATTAAACACCGTTTTTCTGGAATAACCATTAACAACGATGTTGTGATACTGCTTTACTAACGCCTTGCTTTTAGACCATTGAGTGCTCTAAATCAACAATAATGCGAGTGTGTGCTGATTTGTCTCGCTAGAATAAATGTTAAGTTTAGGTTTAGAATGTGTTTGTTGCAATACATGCAAAGAATGCAACTCCTTTTTTGATGTTCTGCGAAATTTATAAGCCGACTGGCTATGCTTAATTCTAGCAATTATTCTTCACAATATAAACTAATAGTCTGTAAAGCACCGTAAGGAAAATATATATCAATTAACTGTGTTGCAGAGGCTTGGTTTTGGTACAAAGAATAAGATACCATAAGAATTGCAATAAGTTAGATACCGTACATAAACCGTTTCTTCAGTCGGTAGTTGAGAGATATAACGTTCTCTTCTATGACGGAAGGCATTGTTGCGTTTAGGACTGCAATATCGGAAGACGCTACTGCATTGTAAATGATGGAGGATCATAGGTAGATTGCAATTTTTCATGTTGGACGACAGCCTGCTTAGGGTCATGGCCATTTCCAGTATTCTTCAAATATGGAGCTTTTAACATATGAAGATTAGATTTTTATGAATGCTTCTAGCACCCTCTGCATAAATAATTTTATTCTGAAGACATTTGGACTTAATACTATGAAATAATAATAAAGGAAAACTACAACAGCAATAAGCACTTAATTATTTATTGACTATTTCTACGTATTATAAATGAAGATCAGTAATATCATTGTGTTTAGGATGTGCTATTAAAACGTGAATCGAACTGTACCTGAACCAAAGATGGGAAAAAGTAACTCGCATGCTAGAAGCTGAAAACCAGCTGGAATATATGATTATTTTCTTAAAAATTCTCAAAGAATGCTGAAACACAAATCGACTTGTGATTTAAATATCTTCGCCAAAACTGTCGATAGAAACAATTTCTCCTGGCTTGAAAGGTGGTAAGCCTAAATATGGACAACCATCACATCTGAAAGCGTCACCCAATGCACAGGAACCACAACCACCAGTCTTTCCTTCAACAGTAAAGTCGATTTCAGCCAAATCTTCATCTGTGAATTGGATTCTGTTCTTTAATCTCTCTTCGATCTTGATGGCTTCTGCTGTTGCACTTCGTGCCATTGTTCCCAACAAAGTATCCTGCAATGAACGTTGTTGAGCATCTTCTTGTTCCTCGAACTCCTTTAATCCGCATGTACAATCCTTACATGCCTTTCTTCTCTTCTTTCCGTTTGGTAGTTCACATTTCTTTGGTATGATTAAGTTTATCATCTCAACTTCTTCTATTAAATCATTTTCATCAATTATGTCATCACCATCTGAATCAGAGCCTTCCTCAGACTCGCTAAAGTAAGTTAATTTGGTTTCAATTAATTTTCTCTTCATGGAATTTTCATCATCAGAGTTTGAAGCTGATGTGTCTGTCAAGCCTACACCGGGTTGTGGTGAGCCTATTTTCTTGAAAAACATCTTCTTGGTCTGGCCACCAGCCTTATCTCCACTTGGCTTACTTTTCAAGCTAAGAGAAACAGCCTCAACAGGTTCTGGCTTGAGCCAAACACCAGCTTCCTTAACAATCAATCCACTCATAACGACATCCAAATCCTGGCTCGTTGGCAAGTCACCTACAATGGCACCGCCGCAAACCAATGTGGCCTGGAGTATCTTAATAGTCAGAGCTGGCACGTCTTTATTATTTTCATTTGGATTCACATAAACCACCTTGTTGAAGTATCCATGAGGTAAGCTCACTTGTTGCTTGGCCACCCTGTCTATTATCTGTTGTGTGATCTCTGCATCTGCGTATTGTTTAAGGATCTTTCTCTTGTGGTTCTCCACGGCCTGTGGTTCTGTTACTACTGTAGGATGTAACAAAAGCAAAATTTTCATCTTACTAATTCGGTTATCTATTGCCTTTTTTATATACTATGTTTAAATTATCCACGTAACGGGTATCTATTGTACTTCTTGCTAAGTTTAAAAGCTGAAACAGACGTATCTCCCAAATATATACTTCTAAACTTTTGATGCAAACTAAGGAATTATTAATTATTATATAAATAACCCGTATAGTTGATTAGATATCAAATCTGCTCATATTGGTAAGCAGGATTGAATGACTAAGTTAGGAAATTTTTTTGTGTAACAAATGTTTTCTTTTGCGCTCGTTGCCGGTTTAGGACCGAAGTGGTGATGAGGACGAAGCAAGAGTTAGATGGTGAGAAATACGTAGATATCAGAGCACGGAATGGGTATATGATCAGTGTAGTATTTGAGCTGCTCTTTGGGTTTAGATGCTCATATTTTGTAGAGAGTCTATTTATTTCTTATGAAAATTTGCTACTTGCTCACAGACATCATGTAATACCAACAGCAAATTGCAAAAGTGCTAGAACCGCTGACCATGAGTGAAGTCTTGTGAGCGAGCGAATTTCCGAGCTACGATAAAATTTTAGACTGGGTCTGCCTGTTGCGAGTGAAGCGAGTTTTGTAATGAACAGGCTGCGATTGGCCATACCGGGTTTATGTGAGAGAAAATAGCCTATGGGAGCCTCGATAGAAAGCTGTGCAATTTTGTAATCGGGAAAAATTGGTACAAGAACGATTCTTACAGGGTCTATTGTATAGCTTGTCAGGGAATAGTCAGCAGCTTTGTGAACGATTCAACTTGCCAGAGTCCTTGGGCCGTACAGACGGTTACAATATGCCCATAAGCGAAGCTGTTAAATCTTACTCAATATCATAAACATTGATTGTAAATATATATTCAATAATACATTAGATGAAGTTGAAGTCTATACTGAAAAAAAAGCATATATACGTAAAATAATTATTATTTCTTTTAATTATCTTCATCATCATCGTCGTTGTTGTGGTCGTCATCAGTTAAATCATTATCAATATCAGTAGCATCACTATCCGGTAGATTATTATTATTATTAGTAGAAGTATTCTTCTTTTCTATAACTCCACTTAATGGAGGTATGAAAATCTGTGAGCCAGTAGCTTTGGGGCTTGCAACTAGCACAGATGACGATCTAGATGATCCTGGGGAATTATTACCCTGACTGTGATTTCTGCTATGGCCAAATTTGACAGATTGCGGCGATGATAATGACATTAGGGATAAGACGGCATCTTGTTCGTTATGATTTGATGCGTTCTGATTTTCCGAATTTTCGTTATTGGAATTTAATGTAATATTGAGAGGTGGTAGTTGTAATCCATGTTTTGGTTCCGAGTTTTGTGATCTTATTGGCGCTACCAGGTTCGGAGTCAATATTGGTCTTGTTTTGCTAGAATTAGATAAAGTTCTGGACTTTCTTTGTCTTGAAAGAGCTGCGATTAACGCATTGTGAGCACTAGATTCTTCGTCTGGTGAAGGCATAGTTATAGGATTCTCGGAACTCCTATCCATGTTTGTGAAATTTGGTGATTTCTTTAATGGTGATTGTGAATTAAAATTAGAAAATTGTCCTGATTGTAAAAGTGTGGGCGATCCTGACCCTTCCTTAGGTAATGATGATCGTTGTAGCGTTTGTAAATTTAGGTTTGCCTTTTGTATTGAATTAGAAGGCAGCCAATTACTATTTGAACTAGTCTTTGATTTTTTAGTTGGAGACAAGTCTGAATTAAATGTAAGCTCAGTGAACTTAATCTTCCCTGGCTTGTCTTTCAGTTGAATCTTGCCCAAGGCAGAACTGAGTTTGCTTTTTAACTGTAGGCTTATTTCAGACAACTCCTCTTTACCTCCAGACTCTTCATTAAAGAGTTTTTTGCCTGGAGAAAAGTATTGAGGTGTTTTTTGTATCTTTAATCGCGAACTATCAGTTCCATCATCCGAATCATATCCAGTATGTCTTGGAGTCTTGAGGAGGTTAGAATTATATGGCGAAGATATACCTGGTGAGTTTAGTCTGTATTCTGGAGATTTATAGCTTCCAGAATTAGTTCTCTTTAAGGATGGAGAAAATGGCAAAGAATGAACAGCTTGGTCAGGCGTCTTTAAAATATTTGAAAGTCTCTTCAGCTTCGCTTTGGAAGCACTTGGAGGTGTTGAAGGCGCATTCATCCTCACGGCCTTGGGGATTTTGGGGGACGAAACCGGTGTCTTAGGTTTCCCGCTACTCATCGATGTGATTGTCTGTCTGTGTAAAGGTCTTCCTGTTCTTGACCCTTATGCAAATACGATGCCAAAATAATTTAAAATTCAAACAACCCTATGGGAGCGTGATTTACTATTGCCTCAGTACTTTTTGACTGTGTTTGTGAAAAGTCTGGTGCTTTCTTTGAGGCTGTCAACTGTTGAAGGGGTGAATGTTATTCCTGGCTAGTGCGACAAGCCTCTATCACTTTAAGCTTGCTTTTATGGGAATGTTACTATCTTTACAATAGAAGGTGGAGCAGTTCACAATATATTACCTCAATATATTTCCTGTGTGATTATATTCTAGCTATTAATAGGATATACGTATCCCTTTGTTTCAATAACATAAACATTTACCAACTTTTTGAAATGGTGTTTTACAGGTTATCTCGTAAATTTTACAGATTACATGTTCCAACATTCTTTACGATGAAACTGTATTGCAAGCAATGCTATTGAACAATATCCCTTTGTGCATTCTAATATGTGCTTTTCAGTAAATTCTCTGTTACCTATAATAGATGTAAGATAAGTAACAATCAGCACATTTGCTACTGAATTGTCGAATTACATGCCTGCGAGCTTGTAAGCCACAGGCACTAGCAAGATATGTCGCTAATTTAACTAAAAATGAATATAATAATAGCTGTCTCATATTCGGAAATGGGGGTCCACTACTACTATGGGCAGGAGCATTTTTATGTGAGATTAGTGCTCAACATCGTATATAAGCATTGCTCTATTATATTATGCCCAAATGCAAGGGACGGATGTACAATCGGAATCACAAAATAGTAGTCACAAATTGCTGATAGACCAATGATCATCACTCTTATATGCACGGAAAGTTCATATTATATAGATGATGTATGTATGTATGAAACCTTGCGTTCTTGTTAGTTTTGTATAGTTTTTAACCAATCTGAAAGTCTATTGGTTGGTATGATCCAGGTCCTTCGATGATTATTTTGAAGGTCAGTGGATTTTTAACGATTTGTCTATAAATACTGCTACTGAAATATTTTTTGTAGTGCATCCTAATTGATGATACATCTATCTTTCAAATGTTAATACAACTCTCTAGTACGCAAAAATAATAGAATAAGTATCATTTTTTGTTGTATTTTAATTCATTTGCATAGAAAGTAGATTGCAAAAACGACTATCCACAACTATATTTTATAAAAACCCTAGACTTTACCTATAAAACATAAAATATGTGATTTTGAAATAAGGATGGTTTGAAATGCATTATATAGTAGGGAAAATGGCTAATCTGTTGGACAAACAAAATTGGTTCCCACAATCTAATCCAGTTGCGACTATTTCGTACTTGGAGAACGGTTATAATTTATTTATTTTGCCATGAAGTAGTAATTACCATGAAAAATGTCGAATACTTCTACAATATTTACAACAACTACTATTCCGTTGCCTACCAGTATTTGACGTTGATCCCTCCGTTAAAAAAAATCGTGCGCAACCCAATAATTAATCCTCTAATTAAAATGTAAATAAACAAAAAGTCTTTTTACAGAGCTCTGTAACTCTTACAGTAAGATTGGCAATTAATATAGCATATACCCATGAATAGCACGAATATACCGCAGCCATCGAGTATATTGCGAACAAATACAGGCAATAGGTTGTCAATGGCGTCAGCCTCTAGATCTTCGTTTCTAGGTAGGAACTTTATTGATCCTATTTCTAACTCAATGAAGCGCAAGTCATTGCTCTCTACTCCAGCATCCACAACTAAGAGAAGGCAAAGTTTTATCCCTCCGTCATCTTCACAGCAATCAATACAACAGACACCTCAGCCGTCACAACAAACACCTATACTGCAAACACCCACATTTGTGGATCAAAGGCCATTGCGAGATAAGAACTACCAACTACTAATACAACAAGAAATATTCGAATTTTTGGTTGCAAATAAGTTTGAACTTGAAAAGAATCATTCAATTACGAGCAAGACCTTGAAGCAACCGACACAGAAAGATTTCATTCTAATCTTTACATTCTTGTATAATAAAATAGATCCGTATTATGTCTTCACTCGTTCAATTGAAAATGAAGTGTTTTCTGTGCTACGAAATCTAAATTATCCCTATTTGGATGGTATAAATAGATCACAGATCAGTGCAGTAGGAGGACAAAACTGGCCCTCCTTCTTGGGTATGTTATATTGGCTTGTTAAGCTTAACTTATCTTTTGTGAATGTAAATATAGATGATAATTTAACTACTTCCGATGATGATTTTGATAGAATATTTATTCAATATATTAGAAATTCATATAATGCATTCATTAATGAAGGGGATGATTATTCAGAATTCTACGAGGAAATGCAAACACAGTTTGATGCATTGAATGAGAATTTAGTAAAAGATATAGGAGAACTAGAAGGAGAAAATGCTAAATTACAAGAAGAGTATAGTAAACTTAATGAACAATTAACAGTATTAGAACAGAGTGAAAGGAAATCTGAGGCATTGGAAAATGATTTGATAAAGTTCAAAGCATACATAGAAACAATGGAGGCAAGAAAATATAAATGGTCTGATGTATTGGATAAAATACGAGATGAGTCTGAGAAGTGTGAAGAGGAACTAATCAAAATCGAAGATCAAAAGAAAGGATTAGAACAGAAGATACAAGAACAAGGATTGACTATAAATGCGATTAATAATTTTAATGACGAGAAGGATAAATTATCGAAAACTATAGAGTCACTCCAAAACAAGATAGAAGACATAAAAGATAAAACTAACGAGATCGAGTTGATGAAAAACTATCAAAGTTTGGAGAATTTTATAAAGCAATATAACAATCTAATTTTCAAAATGAAATCAGAAGATTATGATTTTGAGATCAAATTAAACAATGATATTTTAAGTAACCAAGATATTGGGTATAAACCACATGATATCATCAATAAAATACTAAAGGATGAAAAGATCGAGTTACTTAAATACAGAAATCAGATAAATACTAGGATTCATCAGTATGAAGATGAACAGATAAAATTACAAGAACATAGTGATTTAATTACAGAAAAAATTTTGGAAAAGAGGGAAACGATTGACTCATTAGAATCAAGATTAACGGCTAATAAATTGAACTACGAGGAGATATACGAAACAATGATTAATAATTCAACAACATATTCCACACAGATCGAGAGACTTGAAAGAGACTTAAGATCAATGAAAATCATTACTAACCAGGGGTATATCGAACTAGAGAATAAGTATCAAAATGTACTTATTGAAAACGATCAAATGAATCATGAATTAGTCAGACAAAGAAGCAAGATACAGGAACAGACCTATGATATTGCTGAGTTTATTATGAATTTTAAGCTAAATATTCACAGCAATTTGCTTGAGATGGATGATTTAGCCACCATGGAATATGAAAATGCACAAAAGGAAGCTGAAATTCAAGAGGAATAAGTATAGCTTTAAAAATTTATCTTTATCAACGAACATAACGTGATAAAAGTATTCTATATGTACTATAATATATTGTATTATTAATATACCTTGCAAGATGTCTAAAATTTATCCACATTAACTATATACATTATAATCCTGCAAAAATCATCAATATTCATTCCTTAACCACATCATGACTCTCTTCTTTCTGTCATTTCTACCTTTCAATTTATTTTCAGACCATTTGCTCTTGGCAATATTTAAATCTTCTTCAACTTGACGCTTTCTATCTTTGTTAAATGCAGTAATGACATTGACCTTTTTCTGATCTATATTGAGTTCTTTTGCTATCTTTGAGATTGTCCATTTCTTTGGGTCTTCATTTCTTAAATTTGTTATCTTTTCAACTATTTCTGGAGTCAAGTCATATGTTCTTTGAGTGTAACCATGGATTATTGGGTAATCTTCTAATTCTTCCTCGGTATAGGTCTTATATTTGTCGGCTAATTTGGTCAATCTTGGATCATTTTCTGGCAAAAATGCCTTTGATGTCTTAGTTGGCGACGATATGGATGCTGGTGGATTGTACACTAAACTTTGTGTTGGTACTGGTTTCAAATTGAATCTGGATCTTTGTTGATTGTATTTATTAATTGGAACCGGCTCATATGGCAATCCCTTCACTGAGTATCTACGGATGCAGTTCTTAAACATTGTTGGTCTAGCTAGCATCAGATGTATCAAGCCTTTAACATCACGCTGAAAAAAACTTTTGTCCACTGTGAGTGAAAAATTCGCTGCTTTTGTGTAACTTGTATTTGGGTCCAGTTTTTTTAAAATTCCATCGAAATCTCTACAGAACAGAAATACGACTTATTTCCCAAAACGTAAGTCAGACATTTTAGGACCCAGCTATATACAATACATAAAATCAGCCAATGAAAACAGCGCTCGCTATTATTTCGTCACGAGCACGAAACTACTTGGCACGTATCCGTTTTGAGATGAGCATTTGAGGGATAAAAGAAAAATTACCATGATTATAAAGAGCACGTGACCGTTTTGTGCGAGAAATTCTTCTGGATGGCAGACTAAATACAGGACACATACACGGCAAGCGAAATTTCTACTTAGTCATTATTCCACTTCTTGGATTGGTTGCGCGCAAAACCAACTGCACATAAATGCTCAGATTGAGAAAGAAATGGTACATGCACGTAATTTACCAGACAAATAATTTGCAGCATTTTTCATAAGCACTCAATTGCATTTCCTAAATTGGCGTGCGGCGCTCTGAGATCAAACGGTATTAGCCCGAATCAGAAGGCGCACCACTACAACAGTATATTTTGAACTTGCCGATTCAAGTAAGAATCGAGCTGTTTTCAGGTTTTAGCACACCGCTAGTCAGATTTCATGTACGCGAGCTGCAGCTACCAGTCAGTGGGAAACCGGTGTCTCCTTGGCCACTGACCCACTTAGTTATCTGGATTAGGCGAGAAATGCCGACAGCTCTACAGAATACGTTTCTTGGTGGTACGGATCACTTCCTAATGTATGAGTCCACAACTGGGTCTATGTGGAGCCTAGCATTCAGTTTTCTTTCCCCCCCCCCGCAAACCCTATCACATGACGACTGTTCCCACGAGAAAATAAGCCCAATGTGCCAGGAGCACGAGCTCTTGAGTGACAATGCTCAACTAGATGTCTTAGAAGGTCACTTGAATTCAATCCATACAAAAGCACCCTTATCTTCTTTGAAATTCCATCGTTTGATTGTCCTAAATTTCGTGTTTGTCTTTTGTGTTCCTTTGTTATAAAATTTTTTCGGCAACAATACTTCCCGATTGGGATGCATATTATTTACAATTACACAAAACCGCATCTGTTGATTTCTATGATCAACATTCTCTTTTTATAAACATTCCTAACCCACATAATTCGTTTCTAGTTCAAATTTTGTTTTCACCTTTGGTTTCTATCCTGAACGTATAATAAGTATCTTTAGCAATAAAGAACATTTACAACTTACCCTAGTCGCTCATTACGCACCCATATACCGAGACTAAGTTACTTATCCTACGTATTTTTGCTTGCATTGGAATAGAATTCTAATCAGACACTCAGACACTCAGAAAGAAGAACCAACAATCACGATCGTTTACTATGTTATTTAAAACTACAGTTCCTTTAGCCTTGATGGCCATGGCTGGTGTTTCTCAAGCCGCCGAAGATACCACTATTATCCTGACAATTACTGTCACCAAGACACTTTTCACTCCAGCTGAGTCAAGCTCTATTGCTGCTGTTGAAGCTGCTGAATCTGCTTCCTCAGTTAGTGCTGAATCTGCTGCTAGCGCTGCTTCAGTTGCCAGTGCAGCCAGCGCAGCTTCAGCAGTCAGTGCCTCTTCAGCAGCCAGTGCCTCTTCAGCAGCCAGTGCCTCTTCAGCATCAGCAGCCAGTGCCTCTTCAGCATCAGCTGCCGCAGCTGCTTCAGCAGCTAGTGCTTCCGCCGCCAGTGCTTATGCCGCCAGTGAGGCCGCAGCAGCTAGTGAAGCTAATGTCGCTTCCGCAGCTAGTGCTGCCTCTGTTGCCTCAGCAGGTAGTGTAGCTTCAGTTGAAGCAGCTTCTTCTGCTTCCGCTGCCTCAGTTGCTTCTGCTGCCTCCGCCGCTAGTGTTGCTCATGCTTTATCAGCTTCTTTGGCTTCAGCTTCCTCCGCAAGTGCTTTAGTATCTGCAAGTGCCAGTCTTAACGGTTTCAAAGGTGTCATTGCCATTGCTTCCGGAGTCAATTCAACCACTACCACTTTATCATCATCTTCATTACCTTCTTCTACCTATTACCACAATACCACCACTTCTGGAAACTATAGTTTGAGTTCTACAGCTATTTCATCGACTTTGGAACATTCAAGTTCCATACATTCTTTAAGTGAATCTTCATCTGCTGGTTCCTTAGGTTCACCCTCCTCCACCTCTCAAGCAGGTGCTGCTAACATTAACAAGGAAACTGCCTTCGGTGCTACTTTAGGTATGGTTGGTGTTATTGCTGCAGCTTTACTTTAGGTAATTTTGTCTACTTGCTCTATGTTATATATAAAGATTTTCCAAGAAATCTAAAAAACTAACTTTTATAATTCTTTTTACGTTGTTATTATTAAATGTTTATTCCTATTTGAAGGATTCCATTAATCGTGTGAATGAATAAATGATACCTAAAATAAAATTATCATACTATTACCTTAAGCTACAGCGTCTTCTCGTGGTTCAACATTCTTACATTCGTTGTCCAGAAATGTCTTTCATATAGTTCTCTTTATCCAAAACGTAATATTCCCTCTCGCTTAAACCTTTTGGAATTTTAGGAGGAACCATTGGCTTATTGTTATCACCTTGATTATTTATTCTTTCAAATATACTAGGTGAGAACTTTCCATCCCCCATATAGCCCGTTTCGTCAGTTCTCAAATCAACTGCAAGGTCATAACGCAGTGCTATTCCATTCTGTAATCGTAAGGTCTTAGCAAGCTCATCAGAAGGGGATGGCGCATAATATTTCGGATCTATTTCATCTGGCAATAAGCATTTATTATTTCCATATTTCTTGCTTTGATCCACACGCTCACCCATTATATAAACGTTCTGTGGTATATCATTATCATGGAGTTGCAACCCTATTGTATCTGCTGAAAAGGGAATGTTATTATTGTTTAAATTCATTCTATCAAATGATTCTTCTAATCCCTTACCCAGGGGTGGAGGTTTTCTAGAAGGCGATTTCTGACTTCTAGCAGGGGAAGTTACTTTCAATTTATCTATCGAGTTATCCAAGCTCACAACATGCGGTGGAGGAGCAGGTGCCACTATATTTTCATCCTCAATTTCATCAGAACGGTCATCGATTCCCAGAAGAAATTCTCTATTAGAGTTTCCGGAAAGTTGATAATAGCTTCCACTATAAAAATCATCATTAGCTAAATCCGCGGAATTTGTTGTTATGTCATTCTTCTTTGAATTGACCCAGAGTGTTTGCAAAGGCTCCTTACTTTGAAACTTGTACTTTAGTTTATTAAATCTATTTTTGAAAAGTCCTCCTGATTTCTCTTCAATATTTTGGTTATCTTGTGGCTCTTCAAAGGAAGATCTTGCACTTACCAAAGGTGAGGTATTTGTTGTGCTTTGACTGTTCTTCAAAAATGATAATCTTTTCAGACTTGATGACCTACCCGACCCAGCAGACGAAACAAATATTTCATCACTAACGTTTTTCATTCTTCCTTGTATCGGGTGCTTTGGAGGTGAAGGAATACGGTCATCTTGAACTTCATAATATTCCAGCGGTGAATGACTTTGACTTTCCTCCACGGATGAATATTGATATGACGACTGAAATGGCTGTTTTGGCGGGAGTATTGGAGCGCTAGGGTAAAATGTCATCTCCAAATATATCATTCCTGCTCTTCTTCCGTTCAATTTTAAGTCATACCAACTATCATATATGTACTTTCCTCCTTCCATGCGTCTCTCATCAGCAAATATCATGGCACAGTCTATCTCTGCACCTCCTATGGGCGTAGGATCATTCTTGGTTTCGTCCAATACGTCTACTTTTAACGTTGGTTTTTTATCTCGTGATAATTCAAATCTGATTTCTTCAGTCCATTCGGGCGTCTGGCCCGCTCTAAAATGAGATCTCGTCTTTTTGGCAGTTGTTCCCAATCTTAAAGTTACATATGGCGATTGTTTGTCTAATTTACGTCTATTAGGCAAGTGTTTAGCACGACACACAACAATGATCAATGTTCCATCCGCAGATTGAAGTCCTATACCAGGTCTCTCCTCCGAATAAAATGAACCTTCAGGGTCTTCCATCATTCAATTATACTTCAAGTGTACTTTAGATCCAAACTAGCTCTAAGAAATATGTATTTAAACTATTTTTAAGTCACAGTAGTTTAACCAGGCTTTGTTTACATTCAATGATGATCCAGCCATATTCACGTGCAACACATCACGCCTGAAACTCGTGACCAGTCACATGATAAACATCAAATTTTTTGATCGAGATGAAGTATATACTAGTTAAGATTTGAGTGATTCATATACAAAACAGGCGAATTTGGTATTTTGCTAGGTATAGAGAGCCATGTCTTTTAGAAATAGGAACTCAGGTAAAGCGTTGTTGCCCTTTGGATTAGATTTCAGTGATGTTTTATCTGGTACTGGGGGTACAGATAAACCAGAATTTGTGTTACCAGTTAATGGACCTTTGAATAGTGATGAGCAGAATGCTGCTAAACAGTCTATATCATTTACCAAGTTGATGATTGATGGTCCGTTCTACACCGGCTCAAGCTCTGAGACAAAACCTAAGAATTTAACCAATACAGCTGCCGATGGTATACAACGGTACTCTGATAAATACAAGAAGGTTAAAAAAGTGGGCAGAACCATTGAAGAACATCCTTATCAGATTGAATTCTTTCCTGAAGAATTGTATCTGGTTATGAATATAACTGACAATAAGAAGAAGAAATTATTCTCGATATCATCATTTAAATCGAACGGTGGATTAAAAGAATATTCCGTGTCAGAAACAAACGATGACGACAAGGCCAATGAAATGTTGGAGAAGTTGAAAAATATAGCAGAAGACTTAGATGCCAATGAAGGTAACGGAAAAGATGATGAAGAAGAGTTGGAAGAAGATATCGATGATGAATTTGATGAAGATGACGATGATGATTATAATGCTGAAAAATATTTCGATGATGGAGATGATGATATGGCTGATAATGGAGATGATGAAGCCGCCTTTTAAAGTAGCACAACTCATAAGCAATAGCGTCAAGTTCCTATTCCTAAATCAAAATTTATATGTATAGACAAAAAAATTGTATAATAGTGTATTTAATTTCTAAACAATAAAACGTTTATTTTAATTTAATATATAATGTTTTAAAAATTTTCATGCAAATTATATATTATATCTGATGCTTATATATGTTAGAAATTAAATGTCAAATGCAAAACTTACTAATGAATTTCTACCACCTTCAATCTTACCTAACCACCTACCAAATTTATGTTCCTTACTTATTAATACATAGATTACAACCTTTTTGGCATTTGGAATTTCCACACTATCAATCTTGACAGCACATCCTTTAATACTTGCTATTTCTCCTAATAATTTGAAAGATCTTAAACCTTCGGAGTCTAATTTCCAAATCTTAATTGTACCATTATATGATCCAGTAACAAATATGTCACTGTAAGGAATAGCGTGAACAGCAGTAATCCAATATGGTTGACGTTCTGGAATTTGACGGCTGGCTATATCTGTTGAGGTCTCAGCACTAGCTTGTTCAGGTGTAAATTGTGGCTGCAACCCGTGTCCCAATCTTTCAGTGAAAAGTGCCTTCTTTTTAGCTAACGACCACAAAGCTATATTACCATTATCAGAACCTGTAACAAAATGTGATTCATCTATCATTGACACAACTTCCATAGAACCTTCATTATGGAAAGGAATATCCAGTTCTTCTTCTTCTTCTTGGTCCTTAGATTTCCTTTTTCTCTTCTTCTCTGTAGAGTCCCCACCACGGAAAGTTAAACGAGATTCTTCAGCTATTTTCCAAAATAAAGCGGTTTTATCTCTTGATCCAACAGAAACACAGGTTTCTCTTGATAATGATGAAATTTCAGTAATGTTATCTTGATGACCAAATAAAACTTCTAATTGACAAAATTGGTTAATTGAAAAAGTCTTCACTCTTAAATCAGCACAAGCAGCATATAATTGATCAGTGTTTCTTCTAAATGTTATAGAGTTAACGGCGGATCTTGTTTCTAAGACTTTTAAACATGACAAATTTTCAGTTGACCAAATGATCAACCTGGCATCATTACCACCAGTAACGACATACTTACCATCTGGAGATGCAGCAACACAGTTGATTTGATCCCAGTGGTTATTCAAACTAGGGTTTTTCTTTAAGTCGAAATATTTGTACCCACCTTTAGTATGCTTTATTCTTTGAGGCTTTTTCTTTTCAGAAGAAATGTTCCATTTGATTAACTCAATATCCTTGGACACAGTATACAAGTAAGGATACCTTACAGATAAACCAGTCAAGTTCTTAGATCCTATTCTGGTTGAAATTAGTTTAATTTTTTCATCATCTATTTGCGGTGATATTTTATCTCCAATAAACTTGTAAACAAAACCCTTATTTTCAGCAACATCAACTTGTAAACGTTTCGATAAAATTTCGTCATCTAAGTCTTGCGCATCAAAATCGTTAAATTCTCCTCCAAATTCTTCGTTCTTCAAGTTCTCTAAATATTGTTTGGCAAGTCTTCTTCTCTTGTCTGCTTCATTTTCATTTGCGAATTCTTCATCAGATGAAAGTTCACCCTCATCTCTTCCATCAATTTCCTCTTCTCCAGAACCCACAGACACATTACCTTGTTCATCTTCTGAATCACTGCCTCCTGATATTTCCTCATCGTATTGGCTCGATGCTTCTGGTGCGTTGACTCTTCTTGACTTTAACACCTTATTAACACGGCTAGTCACCTTATTAGAACGCTTTCTCTTTCTGGAAGGATCTGATAAGAACGAATCACCAGCCATTATAATTATTCAAGTTTACAAATATAATAAATATCACTTAGTAGATATTTTTCATTCTCTTAAGATGGTCTAAATGAATTTTTTTATGAACGTCTTCGCTAATCACGTGACTGATTTTATTAAATTTCGATTTTTTATTATATGAATACACAATAAATAGGATATATACAAGTATAATTTGTAATAATTATTGTATTATTAGTAACAAGGAATGCCAGGATTAGTACATCAGAAAAATTTACTGCTTTCTCTCGAATACTATGGAAGGAACATGCATCGCAAAATATTTGACAGACGGCGTACTGAAAATGTGCTTCTTTCTCTCTCGATAAACTAGTCCTCTAAGAGATAGTCAATGTCTTCATCCTCAGCTGCATCGTAGGCTGTCTGGTGTCTTTCTCTCAACTCGGATAACTGTTCTTCTAAAATAGTTTGTTTGGTCTTGACATCCTTTCTGGTCTTCTTACCCCAACCAAAGGATGCAGCCTCCTTTGCAAGACGTTCCTCCTTTTCCAACTTCTCTTTTCTCTCCCTTTCTGGCCTTTCTCTCTTTTCTTGCTCGTCCAATATAATTTGTCTCTTAGTTTGTTTTGCCTTTGCATAATTGGCGTAATATTGACGGAAAATCATATACACAAAAATGATCATACTTAAACGGAGATACTTGATGACATCCTCCTTTTCCAAGTAGTTATAAATACTCTCAAACATTGCTAAATCACTTTTTATTTAATTAGTATATAATTATAATTGATTAGAAATTTCGATTTATTTTGGTCCGGTATATCCCAATGTTACGGCACGACTATCTAAAAACTGGATAATTTTATGAATCTTCACTTAAGCTAGAATAATAGACAGACCCGTACGATTGAGACCATCTCGTCTAGTTTCTAAAATTGTATAATTACTAATATATATAGATAGATAATTTATTGCCCTTTGGCCATCCTATCATACTTTAAATTTCATCATCATCACTTGCAAATGGATCTAACTCCGGGAAGTCACCCACTTCGACTTGTTTAGGTCTAAGGAAACTGCCACATTTATCTCTGCACTCAAAGAACTTATGATTGTCGATCAGTCCGTTATTTTTACCCACTGGCTCGTCAAACTCTACTCCCACCCATATGGATTCACCTTTATCAAGGACGTCTACGTTTCCCACAAACCTTACAGTTCCACGTCTTTCACCTTGGATATTAATGTTTCTGAATCTGCTACCTATTTTGATTTCTTCGGCAAGTTTGTTGTTTTCTTCGATCACTCTTGCCTTTTGTAATTGAAACTCAGGGTCAAATCTGCCGAGTTGGTTCTTTTTCTTCCAACTCAATACACTATCTGATTTCTTTTCATACTCTACTTCCGGGAGATTGTAGCTTCCCTTTTCATCTTCAGAAGCCATTTCTATTTGCTTCAAGTCAGAATCAGGTTGCATGTCTTCAATGTGTAGACGACTGAACGGCGTAATGCTGAATTGAGACACAAACTTCTGTTCATCTTGTAGTTCATTGTATGATCCAGCATCTGAGATAACATTGTACCCGCTGGAGGTGGCAATTGGGTAATAATGAATCGTCTGGAACCTTGGATTTATTCCTGTAATTAATTCTAATTTTGATTTTAAATGTTTTAAATTCCATTGAGGGGATATTTTCCTCTCTGAAGAAGTCAAACTAGAAGTAACATACACACTAATGTCGCTCATTCTAGTTATTTTTCTGTTGTGAATATGAATATTTATAACAGATGAATAAACTCTTTTAATTATTTAACAATATACTGCATACAACCATTTCTTATAATAGCTATAAATAATGCCATCATTAACGACAATATGATTAGTACTTGCACCTATTATATACATATTCTCCGTGGGATTAGCAGTATCATCTCGCTAATCTTTTTTTGGGGATATTAGAATACTTCAATCAGTAAATTTTGCATCCAACTGATATTGATCGGACTTCTAAGAGCCTGGAACAAATTTTCAAAATTAAAAAAAGGGATAATATAATAGAAGAAGATATATTCTACTATGTGAAATACATATATTGGTCTATAAAAGACTGTAATTTACATATTATAACCCTTTATCTGTCTAACAGTTTAATTGTGGTTTTGTGTAACACAATTGAAAGTTGAGTAAAATTCAATACTGGAAGATGATATTCGATACGATGTGATGATTGAAATTGGAAATATACCATTCAGTTAACACATAAATCCTACATAAAATGTCCTACAACGTAAGTATATTTGTCACAAATTTCTTTATTATTTCTTTTATGTGTATACTAACAATTCGTGAAGAGACAGCAAAATACTAATAGAAGAAGAACCAACACTACAAAGCAAGATGGTCCAAAGAGAGAGGCCATTTTGAATTTGGAAAAATACAAGGACCAAGAAATCAGAGTGAAATTTATTGGAGGAAGACAAGTTACCGGTGTATTGAAAGGATTTGATCAGTTAATGAATTTAGTTCTCAAAGATGTGCAAGAAAATGTCAGAGGTATGTAATTCATCCCAATTTAATAATAGCAGGAACCATACAGTTAGGATATTACGCCGTTGATCCTTTGGGCTAGAAAATATTATTTAGTTCCTCTATCGCCTGCGAATACGTTTCTATGATGAAAAAAATACTAACATGAATTCTAGATCCAGACGACGATACCATATTAACAAAGGAAACAAGATCCTTAGGCTTGGTTGTAGTTAGATGTACTTCCTTGTTGACAATTTCTCCAGTTCATGGTAGCGGTATAATTGAGAATCCATTCGCCCCACAAGAAGAATAGATTTTGTATATTATTTAATGACATGCAGTATATTTGAAAAAGAATCTTTTGGCGTAGTTCTAACCTCATCCCTTAGTAATGGTAATCTGGGTTTTTATTCAGATTTTTCATATTTGCTATAATCTTTTAGTCCAGTGAAACACACTTAGCGTAACTATTTTGAGAATTTTACTCATGGAACTTTCATACTTTCCAAACAAAAACCATGTTTGACATTTGTCAATACCATGTTTTAATCTTCTCTTAAAATTGTTGTCAGTTCTATATATATATATACCCTATTTATACCAACTTCTATCTCCGACCGTTATTTTGTGATCTATATGCAGTCATCGTTCTTTTCTAAAATTTTTTCCTTATCTAGCTGATCATAATCATATTATATATTTCTTAAACTAAGCATCCGTAATGTCTAACGAAGTTAAGAAGAACGTCGTTTTACTCCCACAAACCAACCAGCTTATTGGTTTGTACTCTATTATCCGTGATCAAACTACTAAAAGAGGTGACTTTGTCTTTTACGCTGACAGAATCATCAGACTTCTTGTGGAAGAAGGATTAAACCAATTACCAGTTGAAGACACTATTATAAAATGTCACGGTGGGCATGAATTTAAGGGCGCTTCCTTTTTAGGTAAGATCTGCGGTGTTTCTATTGTTAGAGCTGGTGAATCCATGGAGCAAGGTCTTAGAGACTGTTGTCGTTCTGTTAGAATCGGTAAGATTTTAATTCAACGTGATGAAGAAACCGCTCTTCCAAAATTATTCTACGAAAAGTTGCCTGAAGATATCAGTGACCGCTATGTCTTCTTATTGGACCCAATGCTTGCAACTGGTGGTAGTGCTATGATGGCTGTTGAAGTCTTATTATCTAGAGGTGTTAAGATGGACAGAATTCTCTTTTTAAACTTATTGGCTGCTCCAGAAGGTATAAAGGCATTCCAAGACAAATACCCAGATGTCAAGATTATTACTGGTGGTATCGATGAAAAGTTAGATGAAGACAAGTACATTGTTCCAGGTTTAGGTGATTTTGGTGATAGATACTACTGCATTTAGATATCGACTTGTTCTATGTATATTATTAAGCTTAATTATATTTTACATGCATTTCCTATTTATTATATCAGGATCCTCTGCATATTCTTGTGATGTTACCCACATCTTTTTAAACGTCGATAGCCCCGCTAAGATTGATCCACCTATCCAAGTGGAATACTTTCTTTCTGGCGGTGCATATATTTTCACTTTCATTTTTGTATCGTAGTTTGAAGACATTTTCTTAGACATGGACCATATGCTTGATGCAGTTGATTCCAGTTGTTGACTTTTAAGTTCCGATAAAAGCCTATCACCAAAATTCTTAATTAATGTATTACCACCAGAAAGTATGATATTTTGGTATAATATTGGTCTTAGATCAAGATCCGTCTTGGAAATCGCAAGAGCAGTTAATTCATGGATTCCTGGAGATTCATCTCCAATTAATTGTGGGTTAAATAGAATTTCTGGAGAACGAAATCGTTCCGCTCCCAAATCGATTTTATGCCCATCTGGTAACTTATATGATGTAAATAATTCAGAATCTGCTGAATTAAAATAATAATTAGATGCGTATAGCTTTTCATCCCTGATAGGGTCCTTTGAGATAAAACATGTCTGTTCTTTAATTAGACGTACAATCTCTAATTCAGAACTACTTTGTAATGACACCCCTGTCATTTTTCTTAAATTGAATGAAAGATTCTCCGTAATATCTCTACCAGCAATGTCCATTCTCTTTATTGAACTTGGTAAAGCAAATCCCTCGTAAACAGGTACGATGTGACTAACTCCATCACCACTATCAATTACAACACCAGTGGTACGTCCAGATGCATATAAAGCCAAAACAGCTTGGATGGAAATGTAAACACAGGGTATATTAAACAGCTCAAAAAGCACTTGACACATTCTTTCTCTGTTTGCTCGAGGGTTTAATGGAGCCTCGGTGATCAACAACGGATGGTCTTCGGCGCTCGTCTTGAGCTCCTGACTGTAAGTGTAATTCCATATTCTTTCCATATCATCCCAGTTGTTCACTATTCCATGTTCAATGGGGTACGAGAGTTTAAGTATTCCCTTGTTCTGTTGTGCCAAATCGCCGATAAACACATCTTCATCAATCATCTGTTTAGATTCGTCGGAGCTAGATATCAATGATCCTGCCATTATTTTCTGATACTTGGGTCTACCTACGATCGATGAAGCGTATGATTTAGGCTTATCCTCTCCAGCAAACCCAGCCTTTAGATTTCCTGATCCATTATCTATAACAACCGGCTGATTGTATAGATTCCCAGCATCCATTTTTATTAATATAGGCTATGCAAAGACAAAATTGATCAATTTTAACAAAGTCTAGTTCTTGAAGAAAGTCCCAGGGCTGGATCTATGCTAATTAACGATAAGTTTGGAGGGTAATTGATAGAAATATTGAAAAATATAGATGATTCTGTCAGACCTAAAATAAATAAAGGAATAACACAAAATGTACGCGAGAAAAGATGTTTTGTTTACCTTTAAATCTGGAATTTGATCTGGTCCAGAACCCATAGTAGAAACATTATAGGATACGATATAACATGCTGGCATTGAATACGCTCTCCAATAACCAGAAGACACAGTTAAGAAATGCCTTTACTATCATAGATGGTGAGTCTAGAGACTCATTAATTACACTACAAGATTTGAAAAATATATATAAAACCATAGGAATGAAGGTGCCTAGTGACAAGGAATTGAAGCAGATGCTAAAAGTGGATAGTGAAGGTGTTGATGGAAAAGAACAGGGAATAAACTTCACCCAATTTCTGAATATTATTGCCTCAGAGATCGTGAAGTTTGATGATAGAATGACAATTTACAACTCGTTGAAGACGTTTGCAGAAAAGAACGAGAGCAATAAGCACCAAGAGGATATTATTGTCGATGTAGACAAGTTGAAGGAGGCATGTTGTTCTGTACAATTAGGAGAAATCGGTTCTGGTGACCATCGTCTTTCCAGATCTACTTTTGATAAACTAGTAAAAGGGTTTGTAAAGGAACAGACCAACGGCAAGAGGCTATTTCTTGCTTCTAAATGGATGGATGCATATATAGATTAGAGAGGCATACTGGTAACAGGGGAGATTTTTTTTTTCAGTAATGTACAATATATATTGGCAGATAGAAAATATTAATAATATGATATGCAAAAAAATAATTCAGAAGAAAGTAAAGTATGTATTATTTCAATTAATCATGTGCCGATTTCTTTTCATTTCAGTATTGATATTGCATGGCCCATTTCCGTGGTTCCAATGTGGACCATGGGGCAAATAACTTTCTTTCTCTAGTTCTTCTATTCTCTAAAAAGTTACGATAACCAATCTCAGAAGTGTCTCAAATAATAATTTAATGGTCGATAATTAATTCGTCACATCCCCAGTCTTCGTATGAACCATCTGGTAAGTATCTTCTGATCACTAGAGGAATTTTTCTTTGGGCTAATTCTTTCATGGCAATTTGTAATGGGTCAGTTTCACCTTCAATGTCCACTAACACTGGAGCGTTAAGAGAAATCTGTAAAGCTCTGGTACCTAAAATTCTGGCTCTTTCATATTTAGTCATGTAAGGAGTGGTGGTTCTCTTTTCCTTTGGTATAGCCAACTCTCTGGCGGTCTTTTGTCTAGGAGGAGCGTCGTCAGGTCCGAAGCCACCGTTCACAATAGTTCTACCGTCTTCTGTTTTCATTTCTGTATCAACATTTTTGTTTGTGGTGGTTTCTGGTTCTGGCTCGTTGAAGTCACCATCAGAAAAGTGTTCTGGGGCATCAAATTCGTCAAAGTGTTCTACACCTTCGTTAAATGCATTATCTTCAAAGTCTGACATGTTGCTACCGGCTTATTAATTGCTGTTTTAAGACTTGATTGTTATACAATAATCATCAATTCAACTGAAAAATTAATTGAAAAAACGCATTGATCCTCGCACGACGTTAACCTCTCTTTCAGTGTGAAGATGATGGAGACTTGACATATACATAATTGTAATAAATATATATTAAACAGTTTGATATATATATCTCTCATTGACTTGATAAGAATATAAATAGTAAATAAAAATATAAAGGCTTTTTTAGTGTAAAAAAGTGTAGCAGAGATCAACTTTTTTTCTTATATCTCGTGAACGGAATGTAGATTCTATATGAAAAGAAGGATATTGTCATGAAAATTTTACCAGTTCTAGAAGGACCACATCACCAAATATCAAATTAAACAATTGAAATTATCTTGTGAAAAATCAAAATATGCACAGGGAACTTTATGGTTATAACCACAGATAAACAACTAGATTTAATCGGATTCTTATAATTCATTAGCGTATGGTAAGACATCAACATTACCGATAGCAACGTAGTTGAAGCCTTTTAAGGTGGCAGAAGATGGAGCAGAGACTTTGACATCTAATGGGGCGTCGAAAGAGGTTTGTAAAGCAACAGCTAATTCAGCAGCCTTTGTAGCGTTGGTTAAGTTGGCAGAAGAAAGAGATTCGACGGCCTTCTTGGCTTGCTTGATACCTTCAGCAACAGCAGAAGCTTCACCGACAACAGAGACGACAAATAAACCGGCGTCGTTGTATTTGTATAATTGGGAAGAGGCACCTGGGATCTTAGACAATGGAGAAGCAGCACCTGGTAAAAAAGAGGAACCAGCAGCAGCTGATAAGACTTCGTACTTACCAAAGTCGGCGACCTTGACTGGAACACCGATGAAAGCAGCAGATTGGCCAGCAGCTCTGATTCTGGTTTCCTTATCGTTGTAAGATTGAACAGGAACAGACTTGGCAGAACCAGCTGGTAAGGCAGAGAAGGCAGAAGAGTCGATGAATTGGTTCAAGTCTTCACCATTGACACCAGAGGCGAAAATAGAAACGTTGGAAGTGTTGTAGGCTTCAGATGCAAATTGTTGGATCTCTTCAACGGTGATCTTGGTGGTACCATCGTAATGTAATGGGTTACCTAAACCCTTTCTGAAGGATAATTCGTGTAAGGCTTCTACACCAACAAAGACGTTGGAAGCTTGGGCAGCTTCGTATTCAGCTCTGGCGACAGGTAAAACGGTTTCATTGAATTCGTGTGGTCTGAAAGATGTGTTGGCCAAAACGTTACCTAAGGCTTCGACGTAGTATGGTAAGTCTTGTTGTAAAAATTGGGTCTTCAACACAATTGCGTCTCTGGTGACATTGCTGGAGAAACTACCACCTAACAATTCGGATTCTCTGGTGAATCTCAAGGCAGACTTGGTTTGGGTGTTTAAGAAGTTGTATTTGGACAACAAGTGGGCGACACCTGACTTGCCTGACTTGGCACCACTGTTGTTTACAACCACGGAAAGACTGCTCAAGTTGGTGTTGGCTTCTTTGGTGCTAACCTTGATAGCTTGAGCTGCACTACTGTAAGAACGAGCTGAAACACGAGACAACATTATATCTATTAATTGTTTTGTTAACTTAATAAACCTATTTATTAGTGTAAACCAATGAATATATAAAAAATCACTAACAAAAAAATTAATATAATACTTATGGTCAATTGAAAATTCTCGTCAGTTGATTGGCAGATATTGGTGTCACGTGATCTTATTTTTGTGAACGAAAAAAATTCTCAAAAGTCTCAATTCACTAAAATAGTGAGTGAGCTATTAGGAGTAGAAGTGGTGGTTTTGGAGTGGATCTGTGGGTAATTTACGGATTAGCGGTGGGAATTAGACGGGTTCGGGAATACGTATATAGTAGTTATACAGTATGTATGTGGTAGATGCATGGATAGACGGCCAGGGGATGATTGTAGACGCACAACAACTGGGTGTGGATTTAGGTGCAAAAAAAAATAGTAGATACAATACAGTAGTAGCAGATCATAATTGGGAGAGTCTTAGCGAGGCAATCTTGTCGTCCGGGACGTTGTTCTCATAGATGTAGTCCTTGGTGATGCAGGCCCAGAGGGTGTCGATCAAAAGCACGCCGTGGATGCCACCCCAGAAGAGATTGATGCTGTAGAAGAAGTTGGAGTTTCCGTTACCAAGGACAATCCAACAGTAGTAGAAAGTGGGGGACAAAAGAAGACACACGACGAGTACAAGGGCAGCGACTGCCAAGTTCTTGCAATGGGGGGTAATTGTGGCTCTGAAAATAGGCAATATGGACAACGCAAGTCCCAAGTCACCGACACAAGGATACGACTTTGTTAAGCAGAGCCAGAGATATACGAGCCACACAGCGAGGAACGAGTCTCCCAATGGCTTTCTGGCGGAGTTGTCGTACTCAAAGAGTCTCAAGGTCAACGGAACAACGAATATTACCGAAAAAAGATTGAATACTCCAATGTAGAACGGAGTGAAAAACTCAAACATCTCGGTGAAAAAGTACCACCACAACCCCACGTTGGGACTGATCTTGGAGAACATGACGATGGTTCCATAGCACTGGTATATGAAGTCGAACGAGGCCGTGGTAGCAAACGAAAGCAATACAAGAAGAGCACATGACGAGATGAAAATGGCTCCACCCTGGAAAAACGTTACGTGCCAGTCTCTGTTGGGGGAGGCTGCGTACGCCAATGCAAGAATGGGGATACTGAGGAAAATCGGAGTATAGGACAAGTATGCAGCAAATGCCAACGACATCATCGCTCTGAAGACGTTCTTTTTGACGACAGCTTGGGTCAATGCAGCCGTGATTGCTAAGAAAGTAAAGCATATCGTAGAACGGGACAAATTAGTCAACACCATCAACGGGTTGAACATGTAGAACAGGGCAATTATGTGGTCCTGGTAACCCTCAATACGCTTACCGTAACGTTTGCTGCTATAGTCATTGTACCATCTATTCAATTGCACTAAATTGAATGCTATCAATGCATCGACAAGAGCGTATATCAAACTGTACGCCAAATTTCTGTATTGTGGAGGCAATTCGTGAACGAAACTCAATGCCAAAAGTAACAAAGGCGGATGATGGTTTATTCCTCCGTCGTACCAGTCTATCTTGTTTTCCAAGTAGTATATAGCTTCTTGCAAAGATCTAAACGAATTTATCGGAGTTGAGATCTCCACGTTAGAAGACAACAAGAACGGTGTCTGGGGCAACACTAACGGTATTCCCGCCCTGATGAGTACTCCTATGGCTAGTACTTTTGTCAATTTATCCATATTTAGCTTGTCTTATTTGTCTTTGTTATCACAGAACCCTACGTGTTTGAATTTTCAGCTGAATCGATATCCTGTATATAGTTTGTTATACTATATTCTCCTTTAAATTAACAATTTTTCACTAAGAATACCAGCAATATTCATCAACTATAGAGCATATTCACCCCAATAGCTGCAATGTCATCGGTATGTATTCCTCAGACGAAGTTTTTTTATAAAATTATGCATTTTTTCCCGCCGAATTTGTACTAACAGTAACTAGTTTCATCCCATCAATCCCAAGCCATTCTTGAAGACTTTAGTGAACAAACAAGTGGTTGTGAGATTAAAGTGGAACAAAACAGAGTATAAGGGCAAATTGCTCTCCATAGACAATTACATGAACTTGCAACTCGATGATACCTACGAAGTGTTGACAGAAGACGGACAAAAGAAGGAAGAGTTGATTGGCGAAATATTCATCAGATGCAATAATGTGTTGTTTATAAGAGAAGACACAGGCAATGCCCCAGTAAAGGAGGGGGAAGAGGAAGATGCAATGATGGAGGAGAATTAGCGGACTGCAATGTAAGCTAGCTGGTTCCCAGTATGGCGAAAAGTGTATTCTTGACATCCTCCTGTGACAAGACATTCAGAGAGGCCCATTCAGCATCAACTGTCTATTCAGACTTTAGGATATGTGTATTTATCCGCCACCTTGTAGATTAGAGGTCCCAACGTACGCTGATGTGTTCCTTTGAGGAATCTCAAACACCAACCGTGAGCTTCAGCGACAAGTTCCTGGGTGTCTTTTCAGGGAAATTCCTGCAAATTTTTATCAGGTACTTCACCATATGTATAGCTGTAATATATGACCTAAATAAACATAGTTTCGTTGTAAATATGATATTTGTTTGTTGCTAGACATCTATTTCTGTTGGCCATAGTTATGTGGACTTGCTAATATAGAGTACGCGGAAAGTCACATTCAACAAACTTTTAACTCTTCGGTTATAATTCTTCACAGATCAAACAATTAGGGATATGAGTGAACCTATAGTGGCTCCTTACGGGGGTTTGATGACTAAGACGTTAGAAGATGAAAAGGAAAGAGAAACAAAGTTGAAGGAACAAGCAGTTGAAATCAATGTCGAAGGAAATACTGAAACTTTGAGACCAGAAGCTATTCGTATTCGTGGAGTAGACTCGCTTTCCACCGACGATATCAAAGCATTTATTGACTATTATCTCAACTACGATGTACGTGAAACTACCGAGCAAGTAGAGGGCCTGGAGGAACCTGTGACAAAGACTGTGTATGAAGCCTTGTCCATCAACGATCAAATCACTTTCCGAATCCAATGGATAAACGATTCTTCTGTCAACATAGCTTTCAAGACTTTTGAAGACTCCAACAAGGCATTCAGAGCAGTCAGTGGGGCAGATTTTGGATTTGCTCCTGAAACACCAATTTCAGACAAAGCTTATGCTAATTCACTTGCTCAAGAAAGAGAAGCCAAACCATACAATCCAATTATAGCATTTAAAAAACAACAAGACCTCAGTAGTAGATTGGGGATTGCGGCCACTCCAGATGCTGCACCAGTTGATGACCAAGGTTCTATGGAAGAAGACGATACGTCAATTGTATTATTTGTAAGACAATCATTCGAATCAGATAGAAAGTTAAAGAACGCCAGTGCGTACTCACGCTATTACTTGATGCATGGTGAGCCAGAAAGAAAGCCATACAAGAAAAATAAGTATAGACAAAGAGAGTACCGTCGCTCACGTCGTGACGTTGCTGATGAGGACGAAGATCTTTTTGCTGCTAAATTGAAGGGTTCTAGTGGTACGAACTCCAGACCAAGAAGGAATAATAATGATGATGACGAAGAAGACTTATTCGCCCATAAATTGAGAAACAGAGAAAGATCCCCTGATAATAGAGATAGGTCACCATCGCCAATGAAAATGGAGGAAGATTAAAATGTTTACTATCTTTTTGTAATTATTTGTATTATATAATTAGATGTTTGAAATTGGAATTCATACTATGTATTTACCTAGTTACCTTCTTGTCCAAAGTCACTAGTGAACTTCACATGATTTTCGATATCAGAATCATTAACTGTAGGTCTATTGCTCTTAATTGACTTTATGAAATCTTTAATAGTCAATTCTGGCTCTTTTAATTCGTCTGTGCCCACGTCGAGCCAGTTCAACTCTCTAGCACCTAAATCACCAGGAGAACATGGGGTCAACTTCTCTGTTCCATCCTCATCAAGAACCGTTTTGAAATGTGTAGCCTGTTGAATCTTACGTATTGGTTGCATTAATGCATCTCTTACAACAACCGCAATATCGTGACCAGAATAACCGTCGGTCATTTCAGCCAATACCTTGAAATCATTTAAAGTACATTCACAAGGGACTTCTCCTATATTTATTTCAAACATCCTAGTTCTTGCATCTACGTCTGGTAATGAAATGTAAATCCTTCTCTCGAATCTTCTTCTGATGGCGGCATCTAATTGCCATGGAATATTCGTGGCTCCTAAGACTAAGACTCCAGTAGAGTCATTACCTACACCATTCATTTGAACCAATAATTCGGTCTTTATTCTTCTAGAGGCCTCACTTTCACCTTCTCCCCTAGGACCACATAATGCGTCGACTTCATCAATGAAGATAATTGATGGTTTACTCTCTCTGGCCATCGTGAACAATTGTTTTACTAATCTTTCCGATTCACCCATCCACTTGGACACTAAGTCAGAAGAAGATACCGAGAAGAAAGTGGAGTTTGCTTCAGTTGCAACTGCCTTTGCCAAGTATGACTTACCAGTACCAGGTGGCCCATACAACAAAATACCAGAAGTTGGTTTACGGTTACCAACAAATAATTGTGGGAATTTCACCGGTAATATAACCGCTTCCTTGAGTGCTTCCTTTGCACTTTCTAAACCAGCAATATCATCCCAACCGACATTAGGTTTTTCTGATAAAATAGCCCCAGCAAGTGCCCCCCTCAATTTCTTGGTGTCTGAGTCGTCATCATCGCCAGAATCCCCGGACTTCTTAGCCTTTGTAGAACCCCCAGATGCTGAGGCTTCTGCTGAAGAGTTATTCTGTTGCTTTTCCAAATGATCTTTCAACTGTTCAGCTCTGGTCAAATATTCCGTGAACTTGGATTTAATCAACTCCTTAGATTTTTGGTTTTTTTCGTATTTCATGGCCAACATCAAGTAATCCAAACCATTGTAATATAATTTGTATGCTTCTTCATATTTGGTTGCTGTATCTGCATCAATTGCCTTCTGGACCAAATCGATACCTTTGGATAAAAAATCTGAAGCTCCCGACATCACCAACGGAACAATCTATATATAGTATTTTAAGAACAAGGGAAAAAATAGAGACGGTTTTAATGCTATGGTTATAGCTTCTTTACTTTTATTTTAGTGTAGCTTTTATTGTAGACAAATTGAATAGCGGGAGGTGGATTAGGAGAGATTTAATCAGAAACTGAGATTAGTTTCCGAGTTGAGGACGACCAAATTAATTGCAAAAAAAGACGAATTACTAGACATAAAGTCCAACCACACTGGGCATATAAGTCATTAGGGGTCAATGTGACTTATATTGTATCTTTCTATACTATTTTGTATATAGCTTCAGGCAATAGTAGGCTATAATGCTTATCGTAGGTCATTACACAAAAAGCTCCAGTAGATTATGGGGGTCCAACGTTGATTACTGATGTTATTTACGTGTGTGTACCAGGGAGATCTTAGTGTATTTACCACCGACCTAGGAAATCAAGTGAGACTCTTTTGGTGTGTATACAATAGTGAAAAATTCGTGCAAATACCAATACTTTGGCACTATATTCTGTTCACAATCTGAAATAGTCTATTCTGGAGCGTAGAAACTAATGGGGCACTTTTTTGCAACCAACGTATGGTATCAGACTTAATCTGGTGGGGGATTGCAGTTAGAGTAAGAGAAGAAACGTGAGTACATATTGAACTTCTATTTACACTGTAGGATGCATTTTCTGTTGTAACTTGAACTGTGATTTTGACATGAGTATTTTATCCAGATTCTGATCACGGTCCCAAAAGATTTTTTATCGATGGAATGTAAGCCAAAGTAAATTTTAGCCAGGCTATATCAGTGGAAATTATGTTCTCTGGTTCAACTGTCCACGGTAGCAGAGCCAAATATGATACTTTGGTGGTCACTGATTATACGATTGTTCCAGCATCTGATACTGAACAACTGTTAGATCAAACTTGTGACTTTGGACTTCACTAGAATATCATGAAGCTATTTTATGGATATCACTTGCTTGAGCTAAGCTAATTGGAAATGGAGCTGCTACGCCAAGCTGTAACTTCAGAAAGAATTGAACTTTTGATTTCTTTCGATTAAATTAAACTTTTCAGCTAGCTCCACTTTCCATGTTGTTTTGATTTCTAGTTTAACATGATTATATCTATTTCCCTTGCAATTGAATATTATATATGCACATTACTGCCAAACTGATAAAGATATGATAGATACCTGTAGACTGTTTTTCATTTAAAAGACTACACACTAGTTTGTGGGTTGTCTATTAAATTTTAAGTTTCTTTTCTTGGACAATTATTTATATCAATACCCAATTTGACTAATTCATTTTTCCTACATAGTTGATAATGAATTTGGTGTAATAAATTTCTAGAATAGGTTATTTTTTTCGATCAAGTAAAAAAATAGAGATTTTATTATATACAGGATTTAATGATAAGGAATTCATGCACTGGATCAAATCCAGAATTTACTTTATTTGATTACAGTATTTGAAAATGTTTGATAGATCTTTTTAAAAAAGAGTATATATGAGGAGGTATTAAATGACTAAAAAACTAAGAACAAAGTCATTCTCAGGTTGTTGGACTTGCAGAAAGAGACGTACAAAATGCGATGAAAAGAAACCAACTTGCAATACATGTAAACAGGAAGGGGTTAAATGCCTAGGATTCTCAGTAAGATTATGTTGGGATCACTCTAAAGGTGATAATTCCAGACGAACTGTGATATACAATCATAGTAAATACAAATATATGAATAAATCATTAGAAGAAATAGAAATTGTATTATCTAAAATGGATAACCCTTGGTTGATCAGAGGAGATACCAGTCAGACGCTCCCATTTTCTCTTTTTAAACTCAACACATTCGATAAAATTAAATACACTATAAAGAGTGAGAAGAAAAATACTTTGGAAGGTATTAATGCTGTCGATGAAGAAAGCTTAATCTACTATTGGATCAAAGTTATAAGTCCCACTTACATTTCTCCAATTAAATTGGATTTAGATACTAAAGAAAAGCTGTTGTCAAATCAGGGATATATAGATTATATCAAGATGAACCTTTTTAGTGAAATGCTGGATCGTGAGAGCTTTGCCAAAACTGCTCTCAGACACAGCATTTTGTCATCATCATTAATATATTTATCAAAGACCACATATAACAAGATGCAACCCCAGTATTTTAACCTAGGGATTAAAATGTTATTTTCAACATTAAGTACAATATCAACAGAATGTACTACTGAAATTGAAGATCTTTGCCTATTGCTCACTGCTCTAGTAAATCTAATGTTCTTCTACACAAGTTGTAATACGAGCATTGCACAATCATATAATGCTGATTACTATCTTAAGATTGGCATTAATATCTTAACCAAAATTAATCAATTCTATTCTAAAGTTGGAACGTCTAAATGTCAATTATATGGCCAGATTTCTTATTTAAACCATATCATAAAATATACATCAGCTATTGGGTTTACCTTAAACCCGGCTCTAAATTTGAATCCACAAATTTTAACAGAATCGAATAATTTTATAATAAAAAATAATACAGTGCTAGTAGTTCCTTACAATGGTTGTCAAGTATTTTATGAAATAGTTGCGGCGGTTATTGGACACAATCGATGCTCTGTTAAAATGGATAAATTGGAATTTCGAATGCTCTTTTTTAAATTTGAAGACGAGCTTTTAAACAATAAAAGCGAATTTCTTCATCTAGAAAGAAAAACAGAAGGTGACAAATTATTGTTTCATATATCACATATATTTTACGCGGCAGTGTATATTTATTTTCTACGGGAATGCTTTCCTGAAATTTCTAATGAAAAATCGATAGAAATTATGGTTAATTATTCATTGGCTCATATAGACGCTGCAGTGTCGCTTTTAGGAAAGCTAACATACAACCCAGGGATTATTTGGCCCTTATTAATTATAGGATTAGAATCAAAAAATGCTGATTCTAAGCTTGTTTGCATTTCGTACTTAAATGCCTTAAAAAAGTTCAATTTAGATTCGGTAGAAATAATATTAGCTACTTTGGAAGCTATATGGAGTGACTGCGAAAATACAAATAAAAACAAAGTACTTACGGAAAAAATCCTTACCTGCTCGGGATTTGGATTGTTATTCTAATTACTAATAGAGATACTGTATAATTTAGGAGTATAGAGGACTAGAAGAACATGTTTAGTTAATTATATATATATATATATATAATTAGGTGTATTATACGAATGTGACCAATATATCGCCATCAGTCTTCAATATACTTAAGGAATCTGATGCTTTTACCCGGATTTGGATTCCACAAACCCTCAAGCCGACGATTCTTGATCTTATTCAAAAAAAACAGTGCTCAGGTTCCGATTTGAGCACTCTTTGTTGCGTAATGATTAATAATGATAGGGTAATTATTAATGAAGAAGAGAAATCAATTTGAACTATGTTCAATTTCCCAATCAGAAGTCTAATTGAAAAGTATAACTTTACTACTTTAGTGAACTTATTGATATAATCAAATCTTTACTACATTAGTTAGCTTTTAGATATCTAATAAGTAAATCTTAACTTAATTAGTGGGTATTTAGACTTCTGATAAGTCTTATCAATTAAACAAAAAGAATCAAATATACTCTAATCTCATGATAAATACAATCCATTTAGTAAGTTTCCAAATTCGAAATAATCTGATCATTGCACGCCCATATGTTAAATCGTATTCGTTATCTATGAATGGGCCAAATTTTACATTATAAAGCCTCGAAGCTATCAAAGTATTGAAAATTTTGAGTTATACTTATTATCCGACTTGATTAAAAATCTTTAGTCATTGAAATCAGATATCTAGGACATGGAAAAGGACAAAGTTGTGGTTGAAAGTGCGAGCATTGACATAGACGACTTAGCATCTAGTGTCAAATCGAAAAGCTACATTGGAATTGTTCAAGATGATCCTGCCTTGGATGCTAAGCTTATGTTAATAAATGAGACGCTTGATGAAATTGGGTTTACCCCTTATCATTTGAAACTATTTTTCCTTAATGGTATGGGTTATGCTACAGATTCCCAATTGACAATGCTTGAAAGTAGTGTTAGAACTTATGTCAACTATCAGTTTGGTTACCAATTTGCGGTTAGTGCCGAGTTATTCTACGGTGGTTTATTAATAGGAGGTATATTTTGGGGTTTTGGGGCCGATTTGATTGGACGAAAAATTGCCTTCAATCTTTCCTTACTATTATCGTCCATATTCACTATTTGCACGGGGGCAATGGGATCATTTGCTTCATATTGTTTGTTTGTGTTTCTAATTTCATTTGCTGCTGGCGGTAATTTAGTGTTAGACACGTGTATTTTCTTAGAATATTTGCCCCGGAAAAATCAATGGCTTTTGACTTTTTTTGCGTTGTTTTGGGGTGTAGGTCAAACGATAGCTGTGTTAACTGCCTGGGCATTTTTGCCAGGTAATTCGTGTTCGTCTATGGATGATTGTCCATCTAGCACAAATAAAGGTTGGAGATACGTTTATTATGTAAACGGCGCTATAGTATTGGCCGTTGCTGTGTTGCGTTTAACTGTTATTCGTCTAAAAGAGACACCAAAATTCTTAGTCTCGAACAATCGAGATGAAGAGGCCGTCATAAATTTGCAGCAAATCGCGGAAAAATATAATAGACCATGCTCCTTAACTTTTGAGAAGTTGAAAGCATGTGGGGAAATTAATACCAGCGGCTCAAATGAGAATTCTCCGTTAAAAAATACTTGGATACTCATTAAGAGACACTTAGGAATCCTTTTCCAAAATAAGGAGTCGTCAATATCTAGCATATTGCTCTTTTCATCGTGGACCCTATTGGGTATAGCTTATCCTTTGTATTCTTCGTTTCTACCCGAGTATTTGGCTAGTAGAGGAGCTACAACAACTGCTAAGACAGTTAATGGAATCTATAGAGATGATGTAATCAGTAATGCATCTTCTATAATTGGTCCAATTATATCTGGAGCTTTGCTATTTTTTGTACCTGCTATTGGTCAAAAAGGGGTCCTAATTATCGGAGGAGTAAGTACGATGGCATTATTATTTGGATACACTGCTGTCAGAACAGAGGCACAAAATGTTGGTTTGTCATCTAGTGTCTACGCTGTTTTGTATATGTACTATGGATGCTTGTATGCGTACTCTCCGGCGATTATGCCATCTGCAGCAAGGGCTACCGGAAATGCTATTTGTTTTGCTTGTACTAGAACTGCATCTTGTATAGTTCCTGTAATCTCCTGGTATGCAAATTCTTCTACATCTGTTCCGATATGGATTTGTGGAGCTTTATTAGGAGTTATCGGATGCTCCGCGTGGTTTTTTCCATATGACCCTATGAAACAAATTATACTTTAATCATTAAGATTATATGATATATGTTAAGATCTCTTTCCTATTTATTCTTACTTTCATTCATTCAATATACAACAAGCTCTTTTTTTAATAGAAATACAGATTATATTAAAGATAATACAAAATGAGCTAAAAGGTGTCTATGCTGCATTTAAATTATTTCCTGGGAAAAGATGGTTAACTATCAGAGACTACTTATTTGTATAGGAGCGAAACTTTAAAAACTACTATAATGCAAGGATATCATAAAATATACGTGTTATTCAAACTTCAGCCAACCAAAACTTCTAAATTAAAACATAATTCTACTGAAACAAAACTAATAAGTGGAAAAAAAACTAATAAGTGGAAAAAAAAATTGGTAATAAAATTATAATGGATCATTCCATTCTTCTTCAGTAACTATCATTTCCTTCCAGGTTGTTTCGATGTAATCATCAATCTTATTTATCTCCTTCATTACCTTTTCTTTCTCGAAACTTTTTCCTAGATTTTTTGATTGATCAACTTCATTGCTCAATAATTGGCACATTTCTATTACCACTTTCATTCTGTAGCTAACCCACTCAGGATAAAATTTATGAAAGTTAGTGGAGTGATTTCTTTCTGGCTTAACTGTATGAAGACTAGAACTATCATATACTCTAGGATTCTTGGCCCTATAAGAAGTGACAGCTGTAATTCTTTCTGAGTAAATTGAGGGCTTTGGTGCATTATGGTTAATTAAACCACCTTGTAAAATTGATGCGTAGCCTTTGGTAGGATGTGGGACGGAAATTATTTCCCCATTTCCTGTCATCAAACTTGTCCCTCCACCACACATCGTAGTGGTATCTGATAACATTAGGACACAAACAAAAGGATAACTATCTTTATGCCATCTTATTATGGAATTTGGATCATCTTCATCGGCTGAGCCTTTAAGTTCAACTTTTTTCGACATCTTCTGAGCCTCTATCGACTCTTCCTTCATAGCCAAGTTAATATGAGCAATTTCGTAGTCCATTACCGGAACTAACTCTATTCCTGCCATCATAGATATAGTAGATACAGTTAGTGGATGAGTCCATGCTGCATAGGTGAAAGGGCACATATCTTTGGCGTATCCTCTAAGTGTACATTCAAGATCTGTTGAAGTAGAGTGGTGAAGACGTCTAGCAAATTTCTTGAATACAGCCTCCTTCATAAATTCATTTCTCATTATGTCAATGGCTTCCTCTGTGAATAATGGAAAGGGATCAGATACAGCAATATCAGATATCTTTTTCTGGCTGTTTAAATTAAGCTGCTCCAAAGTCAAACGACGAGTCAGCTCTAGCGTTCTTTTATCAAAAGACAAATGTTTCAATGGGTCAAATTTAATTATAGCATTCTCCAGTAAAGTTAACATCGGTTTTACAGTTTCTTCATATACTTTGGCATCTATTGCCTTATCGAGATTCCCGTTTAAGATATTAGTGTTGTCTTGTATTTCAATCATTTTAAATTGTATTTAGCGTATTTCTTTGCTGACGTTTTCTATCAAAAAAAGATGAGGTTGCAAATTATCCCCTTTAAATAGGGGTTCGAATTCTTATGGAGTTATCTTATCTTCATTTGGGCCGATTGTAACTAGAAAGATATTCAATTCTTAATACTTCGGGTAGATTTTTTAGAAACCAGATCAAGATAACATTTCCTATTAATCCTGCATGTATCAAAAGAGGAAGTTGACAGTCTAGTTACCCTAGATCTGCTTATTCTTAATCTGTTGTGACTTTCCCTAAATGCAGTAGACTTAATAAAATAACAGGCTGCTGATATTTACAATAGTGACCCAATTAATATATGAACTTTAGTCGTTTCATAACGAGAAATAATTTCCTCTCTCATTCATTTTTTTTATATAGTTATAGTCACTGTTAAGTAAAAAGTTGAAATTTTAGCTAATTATCTAGAAGTTATTGTAAGGAACACAATATAGAGATACCAAGGATCCATAAATTAAGTCTTAACTTATATGTTTTCAAAACCCCAGACACAGCTGTGGAGTTATAAGGTAGATGATGTGGGGTCAATGACTCTTACCAAAACGATCTTCACGTAGATGTAATTCTATTAGGGTTGGTTAATTCTACTGAACGAAAATCTTAAACTTTGTTCTATCTGATATGAGGATATATTTTCATATTTTCCACAAGTTCCAATTGGCCTGTCCGATGAATAGTGGTAGTTCTAATTGCTCAAGACATATGTAGTAAGGACTAAAAATAGCAGAATTCAAAAGTATAAATGACTACGTAATACAAATACTAATTATATAGTTGTATAAAACAAATTGTTATTATGGTTTTGCTTTGAAAAATAAAAAAACAAATAAAAAAGAAAAGTAATAATTACAGTCTTCTCTTCAGTAAAGATCAGTGTTAGTAATTGCTTACCCTTGTAGCATATTTACATATATATCTTGATATGAATCGCATGTACGCTTTGCATATTCAAATAGTTATAGCCCAGTATAATATCTAAACCCCCCAAATATCAATACAGCTGCTTGTATAACCAACTAGTACATACGTGAGCCATGAAGATGCCCTATAAGATGCATCCGTCACTTTCTCGTTAATCTACAATAGTAGCAAAAAGAGGAATGGTTTGACACAAGAACGATTTACGAATTAGGAAAGATGCGACACCTTTGACATTTTCATCTCATCTATAGCGTCTTTTCTTTGGTAGAACAGGAATAAAAGCAGTATTTTTACGGGAGATGAGGAATATATCCTTAGCAGTCAGTGTGACTCATTTCATGGTGTTGTAGATGTGAAATAAAGAGAGAATTGTGAGTTTGCTATGACGGATCGGCAAGCCATTTACGTTAGCCGGTTTGTTGTGTAAGATGCGCCCCACAGTAAATTTATTAGTCATCTTGTATTTTTCACTTCTATAAAGCTGTTTGTGAGCCGTATTCTCATTTTTCCTCTCCCTAGGTATTCAAGATGACGTTGGATAACCAAGATATAGATAACCAACTGTTTGTCCATTCAATAAGTTCAGACGGAAGTAATTTTTCATCTAAAAAAGGTTTCACTCCTGTGGATATATATGCTTCGAGTACACAAAATGATCAGCCAATGTACAAGAGTAAATCTAATGCTACAGAGTTATCACGTATTATTTCGGGTATCAGAGATGACATACAGCAGGATACTGAAGAAAACAAGACGAAGTCTGTATATGATGCAGACGAAATGTTAGTAGAACAGTTGTCGAGAACGTACAGTCAATATGATAGGAGCAGCAAAAAAGACAGAGTAAGCATAAAAGAAGAAGAAGAGGAAGAAGGGGAATACGATAAGCTGGATGATGGACCTTTGCCAGATCAGGGATACGCGTGGGTTATAGCGATGGCTGCGACGTGTGCCGTCTTCGCTACTTGGGGTGCTAATAGTGGATATGGTGTGTTTTTGAACTACTATTTGGACAATGACGTCTTTGAAGGTGCTACGGAATACGATTATGCATTAATAGGTGGTATGGTTACGTTTTTGGCGCAGTTTCTTGCTCCATTTAGTGTGATTCTTTGTAATGTTTTTGGATTCAAAGTTGTCGGATTTTGTGGTCTTATCATCCAAACTATTGGGTACATGGTAGCGTCGGTTGCTACAAATATCTCTACTCTATATATCACTCAGGGGTTTCTTGTTGGTTTTTCCTTCTCTTTAATCTTTATTCCTGCTACTTTGATTATTGCAAGTTGGTTTCATGTTAAAAAGGGAACAGCTATGGGAATTGCAGTTGGTGGTGTAGGTATTGGAGGTGTCGTTTTCTCATTAAGTATAAATCAGCTTATTAAGGTGACTGGAGACCAAAGGTGGTCTTTAAGAATGGTTGGATTGGTGACACTAGTGTCAGGTTTAGTAGCAGTATCATTATTGAAACCTAGAAACTACAAGCCATTACCATATTCAGTCACATTAAAGAAGAGCTATATTACTAAAAATGTAAAATCAATTCTTAACATAAAGGTGTTTAACAATTATGCTCTTATCATACTTGCTTTCTGGTTTGCGCTTGCGATTATGGGATACACATTAATGCTCTTCTCTATTTCTTCCTATGCGTCGCTGGTTGGCCTTTCTTCTCACCAAGGTTCTATTTTAACTGCACTTTTAAATGTTGGTCAAACGTTTGGAAGACCAAGTATGGGGTTAATTGCAGACCGTTTTGGTCGTTTTAACATAGTTGCAACTGTTAATTTAATGATCGCAATTTTTATATTTGCATGGTGGATTACTGCTACGACTTTCCTGACGTTGGCGCCATTTTCGTTATTATTTGGTTGTATTATTGGTATGGCTAGTACATTTGCCCAATCTCTAGCATCGGACATCATCATAGACCGCATAGAAGATTTACCTGCTGTTTGGTCTGGTCTAAATATATTTGTGTCATTTTTTTGTTTAGTTGCTGAAGTTATTGCTTTAGCAGTCAAGGACAAGAACAGCAGCAAACCATTTTTACACACACAAATATTCGCTGGTTGTTGCTTTATTGTCACTTTTGTATTGTGTTTGATATTGAGGGAGTGGATGGTTAGAAGGACATTAAATAAAAGACTCCAAACATCCCTAGAAAGTATCACATCTCTTAATTCTTTGGATCCAGAAAAGATAGAAGATCATATAGATACTGAAAACGACTTGCAAAAATTAAATGAAAGAATTGATCGTTATAATATCATGTTGCGAAGAGGAATAATTGTCTTTTTTTACAGAATGGTGTATCCGATCAAAGTATGATGAATAATACGTTAGCATAATATTTAATATTTAATTAAGAATATTCACATGTACATTAATTTTACTTGATGAAATCCTCTTCTCAATATCCTCCAATGTACCTCGTATAATTTGAAGACATTTCTCTGTAGTTAACGATGTCTATACTAACTTCAACTGTGATTCTAAACTTTGCATTATTCAATTGAAATACACTTCTTCAACAAATGGCAGTTTCTTTGATATTGTTCCGGCTGCGAAATACTGCTATTGCAAAACACCGGACATATGGCTACAGAAAGAGAAAAAAATATATCATACGATAAAGAGCCGGTCATACAAGCATTTATACCACATAAGATTCTACTTTATTTATTATTTAAGTTAAACTTTATTTTAGTTGAAGTCGATAATGTTATTCAAATAAAATCGTGCTCTCAATTTATGTACCCAAGTATTATTAGAGAAATCTACTGATGTACACATTTTAGGAGATTATATGATTTACTATCAGGTTTGTTTTATTTCTTAATTATAGTTTGTTTATTTAATTTATTTGTTTACTTTATGAATTTAAGAAATTTTGCCAAAAAAAGTGTAATTATTACAAATTGAAGAATCATGTGGTAATATGGGAGATTTTATTCTTTCCTTAATCAGTAAGTATTCATCCGCATATCTTATCTAGATGTGATTAGGCAAACCGGCTATGGAGTTTTGGTAATACAATATAGTAATTGGGTACCTCTTATTAAATATCTATATGCAGTATAACATTGATATTACATTAAGGATCTAATTTTAAGTGATTTATTGAAGTCATTATCATAAAACAATGAGTCAAACAGGAGCAATCTCAGTCAAGGAGTGGTTAGAATTATACGAGAATCCTCTTTCCGTTTCTAAAAGATTATCGGCCAGTGTCGTCTTAGAAATATTGCAAAAGAAACCAGCTAGTATGAATATTCTTGATTTAAGAAATGACAGGGACCCAGCTGTACTTTACCGTTCTGTGAACATACCTGCGACTACTCTCACTGGTGGTTCTCATATTAAAGAGGAAGTTGTGGACAAATTGACGGATCAGAATCCTAGTTTAGAGCTCATTGTAGTTCATTGCAATAGTTCAAAGAAAAGAGCAACCAAAGTGGCAGGATGGATTCAAGATTATTTAGATAGTGATTCTGATGATAGCTTACTGGTTGCTATATTGGATGGTGGAATTACTGGCTGGTTAGAGCTTCCAGACCCATATAAGAGTTTCCTTATACCTTTTGAAAAAATCTAAAAGTTATGTTTATGTTATATTAAGATCTTTACAAAAAGAAAAACAAAAACAAATATTAAGACTATCTTACAGGCGAATTTTGATCAGATAGTATCAGCAAAAGTTTATTACGGGCTAGGATCTTATTTTATGATCATGTAATATATAAACGAAAAAATGTATACTAAATTAAAATTAAAAACCTTGTAGTACGGTTAAGCTTGATTACTTCTAAGGAATACTATAAGTCTGTTTGTATTTATAGCAACAACTTGTGCTTCCGTAGCTGCTTCTATACCATCCCCCCCGCCTCAAACCCGCTCTAGACTTGTTATAACCTTCTTAGCCTCACCATTTACATTATAAATACTAATTAAATACATTCGTTACTTGAATCTTTCCAAAGAAATTTAATCTTGAAATACTTTGCAACAAAGCAAAGCATTAACAAAATTGGAACTTCTAACAAGGGACCAAAAGTAGCGGCAATAGATTGTTTACTACCTGAACCATAAAGTGATATGGCAACAGCAAGACTCAATTCGAAGTTATTAGATGCTGCTGTGAAAGTTTGCGTTATTACTTCTTCATAACTTGCGGAGCAAAATGATGTCCATTTTTTCTTGTTTTCTTCATTATCATCATCGCAGCCACATAATAATTTCTTTTCTTCCGAATTTTCATCAATAGAGGTTTGTTTCTTATATGTTATAGAACAATACCATCTCATGAAGAAAAAGACACCAAACCATGTGATGAAAAAGTATAATAGCAAAGGTACAAAACACCTTAAAGCTGAACCGATATGTGTGATAAAATCATGTCCTTTTTCAATGAAAATCACAACAATAGTGTATAATAACCCTATCAATGCCCATGGACTAATTAATGGTACTATTTTAGAGTTGTATGTTGTAAGGCCAAGAGTGAAGCGTCCAAGCATTCTAATAACAAAACCTGCAACAAGTGGGATACCTAAGAAGAAAGCAACACTTCTGGCAACAATAGTGTATGAAACGCCAACTTTCAAACTCGAGTTGTATTGTCCTGTTATCACATAACAGAAAAATATTTGATATGGAGCATAGAGGACGATTTGGAGCATACTATTGACAAGAACAATAACTGCGCAAAGAGTGCTGTCACCTTCGGAAATATCATTCCAAACTAACACCATTGCAATACACCTTGCCATACCTATCATAATAATACCAACTCTGTACTCATCTTCATCAAACAAAGTAAGCCAAGCCAAGCCAAACATCAAAAATGGACATAAAATCCAATTGATCACCAAAGACACCAAAATCGGGTTCAAGTATCTCTTCAGTCCAAAAAAGCTGAAAAAGTTCTCCCATTCAACTTTGCATAACGGTGGGATCATCATAATTATAAGTCCAACAGCTAGAGGAATCGACACACCTTCTATTTCAGCACCATCAAATGCTCGTCTCGATGAAGGAACATACACCGAGAGTAAGATTCCCAATACCATTGCTAAAATTATAAACACAGGTAAAAGCTTGTCTACAATAGATAGATCGTTCCATACTTGTCTAGAGTAGGAATTTACTTTCTTATCAGCACAAACCATGTCTAAGATTGATATTTGGCTTTGGAGATAAAAAAAAATTATCTTTGATTCTTCTTTACATCGAGCTAATCCACGTGCATAGGCGACGAGAGCACTAATTCAGAATGTCATCGCGAAGTTCTCAATGTGTAATGCAACGGTCTTTAGCTTAGTACATACTCAAAACTATCACTCCATTTATACCACTGAGGTCGGATATTGTTCTCAGTTGAAATATTTTTGCAAATCTCCCTTAGTGGAAATACGTTTCATTATCTTGTGGTTAATTCTCTAGGGAAGTACTCAGCGTTATTCAAGCAATTTGCATCAATTGGCATTTTTGTGTCATTAAACCAATGCCCCACATGAACAAATAGGTTAGGTCTTTCGGTTATATATATTGTCATTTTATGTATTCAATCGAGATAATCTATGTGAAGTGATTACTGATTCTATTGGAAAAGCGAAAAGCAGCGTTTAGCTAGATAAAGAAGAAAAAAAAATCCAAGTACAAGCGTAATTGATTGCGATAAGCCCTTATCAACCACTAGTTCGAACATAGAAATGTCTATACTCACACAGAAATTAAAGATGATACACATAGTGACACAGACGTAAGCAATAACATAACATAACAATTTGGTGATGGTGAATCTCTGCAAGATAAATTGTCAAAATGCTGTTCTAAATGTCAGAGTGAAAATCGTAAGGAAGAAACGGATGAAAATGTTAGAGAGATGGTAGATGAATGATGTCTTCCAGACCAGGGATATGCATGTATTATTGCTGTGGCAGCACTGTGTGGTGTTTTTGCTACTTGAGGAGCCAGCAGTTTATATGGAGGTTTATTGAACTACTATTTGAGTTGCGATATATTTTAAGAAGCTAACGAATATGATCATGCATTAATTGGTAGCCTAGTCAATTTTTTGGCTCAATTCCTTGCCTCTTTTAGTGTAGTGCTTTGTAATGTGTTTGAAGTTAAGATGATCATATTTACTGGTCTTATAATTCAAACTGTGAGGTATATGATGGCATCTCTTGCTACTAGTATATCTTCATTGTATGTGACTCAAGGGTTCCTTGTGGGCGTAGCATTTTCTTTTATACACATTCCTGCTTCATTAATTGTTGGTCGTTGGCTCTATACTAAGAAAGTAATGGCTATGGGGATTATTGTTGGTGGTGTAAGTATTGGTGGTAGGTATTCTTGGAGTAGGTATTGGTGATGTGGGTTTCTCCTTATGTGTCAATCAGCTAATTAAGGTGACAGGAGATTAAATATGGGCTTTAAGAATGGTCGATTTTGTCACTTTAATATCAGGGACAAGAGCAGTTTTATTTTTGAAGCCTGGAAATTACATACCATTATCATACTCAATATTAAGAGAAAATTTCATTACAGAACAGATAAAACTGTGACTAACGTTAAGATGTTTAATAATTATGCCCTTATATTACTTGCCTTCTGGTTTGGTCTTGCAATAATGGGATACACGTTAATGTTATTTACAGCTGCACCATATGCTTCACTGGATGGTCTTAGTTCTCATCAAGTATCCATTTGACTGCAATTCTGGAGATATTTGCCAGACTGTTGGAAGACTAATATGGGCTTTATTGCAGATCGATTTAGAAGTTTTAACATAGCTTCAATCGTCAGCTTATACATATCAATTTTTGCAATTGGATGGTGGATATATGCTACAACATTTCTGGAATTGGCACCATTCTTTGGTTTTGTGTTTGGCATGGCAACTACTCTCACCCTAACCATTAGGATCTGATATTATAGATCATTCAAAAGATGTGCCTACTCTTGGTCAGGTCTTAACATATTTGCTTTATTCTTTTCCTTGGTATGTAAAGTTATTGCTCTAGGATTAGATAATAAGAATGGCGGAAGTTCCTCATTCTTAAGCACGCAGTTAATAACCGGCACTTGTATCTTTGTATGGTTTCTTTAGTGCTTGATTATAAGGGAATTTATGGTTAGGAGGGCATTAAAGAGAGGCGTTGAAGAAACCATAGATAGTATACGTAGTTTAAAAAATTCAGCAAAGATAAGAGTCCAGATGATCCAGAAACTTAGATAGAGTTACAAAAGTTAAATAAAATAGATGAACATTACAACATGGTGTTGCGTAGGAATCCATAAGATATTTCCGTAGTGTCATATCCTGTTAAGATATAATAACATTCTTACATTTCTACATTTGTATTAATTAAAATCCTTTTTTTAAATTAACAAGATAGAATATAATGACTTTATAGAGACATGAAAATAAAATACAAAATGAGATCGACTATCTTAACGGTTAGACTTGGCAACTCTTTCTAATTCATCCTTCTTCTTGATAGCGTAAGAGGTAGAAGAACCTTTAGCGGCGTTAATTAATTCTTCAGCTAAACATTCAGCAATGGTCTTGATGTTTCTGAAAGAAGCTTCTCTAGCACCGGTGGTCAATAAAGAGACAGCTTGGTTGACTCTTCTTAATGGAGAGACATCAACAGCTTGTCTTCTGACGGTACCGGAAGAACCAATTCTGGTGGAATCTTCTCTTGGACCAGAGTTGACAATAGCATCAACAACAACTTGGACTGGGTTTTGTTCAGTCAAAACGTTGATAATTTCTAAAGCGTGCTTGACAATTCTGACGGCCTTTAACTTCTTACCGTTGTTTCTACCGTTCATCATCAAGGAGTTGGTCAATCTTTCAATGATTGGGCATTGTGCCTTTCTGAATCTCTTGGTAGCGTATCTACCAGCAGTGTGGGAGACAAAGACTGGTTGTCTGATTTGAATGTAGTCAACTAAAGAGACATCCTGAACTTCAACATCTTCGTAAGACCACTTGTTGAATAACTTAACTTCTTGTTGAGCAGCTTGGACATCAGCTGGGATAGCGGTGGCTAATTCAACTAATTGTAATTCTTCTTGGACAACTGGTTGTTCTTCAACGTATTGTTCTTCGACGTCAGACATGATTTCTATATTGATATCAACTATATGCTATTGAACTTTGGAATGTTAAATTTTTCAAAAGAAGTCTAAGTATAGTCCGATGGTACCTCGCGATCCCATAGTAAGTCTCACAAACTGGAAAATTTTCAGAGAGAAATTGACGTGTTACCCGCAACAGTCGGTATGTAAAATGTGCATTTTCGCGCCTAAGTATTGAAGATGTCAGAATGATTACCGTATTGGGTACCAAACGTGACAACGAGTTGAGAATGCAGCCCTAGACAATTACATGTGACTACTTATCACAGGACTCTGATTTAGTATGGGGAGACTATGAAGTAAGGTGTATCGACAGTTTGGTAAGGTATTTTAGTCAGAAACTAGGGATATATACAAAGTGGGCACTGAGAATACTTAATGCTTTTATTGGATCACAGGAATTGATTTAGCTATTAATTTAGTGCAAAATATTGACTGCCCCAGTTCTCAGAGGGATCCATGTCTACAAATATCAAACAGTGGTATATCTCAACCAAATGAAATGATATCTTCACAGGAAAAAGGAGAGTATAATAATAGACTATTCAATAAGACGGTGGCTTCGCTATTGACTATATTTTATACTAAATAGACCTTCCAGTCCTAGTTTAAGTGTCGTTCAAGCCATGAATTGGTGTTTAGCAACATATTCCTGCACATAGACATAAAAGTTTTTATCGACGCTTTTACTTCATCCGCCCGAATAGGAAATGTAAAATCTGAACTGATGTGTAACTTGTATACCTATAAACGTGACCTGTCTCACGCGCTTCAACACTTACCTATGAATTGTGACATTTTAGTGTTCGTTTGCAAGTGCTCTGAACATTACCCACTGGTCGGAATTCATGTGACTTTTCCCTAGTGTGATACTGCGATTTTTAAAGTTACACCTACGGCTCAGTTTCAGTTACGGGAGAAGAGGGGGCTCTGTGCCATACGCTGAAAAATCGTTACTTAGTTGACTCACAACGTGTTAGCGAATAGCTGCATAGTTCTTAATAGATACAAAGGGATTCTACTGTGCTGTTGTCCTTTAATTGTCGCCAGTTGTCTGCAACAGTTCAGTCATAGATGCGTAAGGCGGTACTCATTTAAGTCCAAACCGATAATACAAAAGATTCGGTGGTAGCCGTTCTATGTATGAGTCTTAGAACCGGGGCGAGACAGGTGATTATACTTCTCTAACAAGTAAATACCGGCCCGATTTAGTTTACTTTTATTCTTCCTTTGATATATGACTAAGGATTGTATCCTAGTTTTTAGCGCTAGTCCGATTGTATTACGACAAGATAGTCGTACCGGCTTAAGAAGTACCTTTTCCGGAGCATCTGCGGAGTTTATATCTGGATTTGTAGCGAAAATGTACCCCGTAATTTAGTAAGCATATTACTTATAAAAGCAGGTGAATCCTTCTATAGCTGAAAAATTTAAATCAGAATAAATTAATTTTCATAGAGTAGTACATAAATATGTCAGACATAGAAAAGAGTAATACAGACGGTCAGATTGATGCGAATGCTAGTAATGACCTAATTAAATTAGAATCGTCCACAAATTTATCAGTTGACCAAAGAGTCGAATTATTAGCAAAGGAATATGGAGTGAATCAAAGGAAACTTATGTGGAAGATAGACTTATGTGTTGTTCCACCATTCTGTTTCTTATATTTCTTATCATTTTTAGACAGAGTGAATATTTCAAATGCGAAGCTTTACGGCTTAGCAGAGGATTTGAATTTAACTGGTAATCAGTATAATATTGCCTTGACGGTCTTTTTCATTCCATATATCTTTTTCGAAGTGCTTAGTAACTACACAATCAAGTTCATTCGTCCACACATATGGTTAAGTGGTTGTATTTTGTGTTTTGGAGCCATCTCAATTGGTATGGGGTTTGTGAAAAGCTTTGGTGGCTTAATTGCATGCAGATTTTTAATTGGTATGATGGAAGCTGGTACTTTCCCAAGTTTATTCTATCTTTTATCGACTTACTACACCAAGACTGAAGCCCAAAGAAGATTTTCAAGTTTCTTCTCGTCCACCTGTTTAGCAGGTGCCGCATCAGGCGCAATTGCATACAGAATTCACGAATTGAATGGAGTACACGGCTTGAGTTCCTGGCGATGGATTTTTGTAATCGATGGTATTGTCACCTGCGGTGGTGCTATAATCTTGTATTTCACAGTAGCTGATTTCCCAGAAGAAAGTAGATTCTTAAAGCAAAATGAAAGAGATTTCCTTAAGAAAAAATTAGAAGTCCATTCTGGTGCCGACTCTGGTTACGATATTGTCAACAAAATTGGTGATGTTGCTAAGTGCTTTAAAGATTACATCATATGGTTACCTGCCTTAGCATACTTTGGTTTGATTATTCCATCTTACGGTTACGCTTTTTTCGCAGCTACCATTATAAATGAAATGGGTTACAGTGCCGTAAGTGCTCAACAACACTCTGTCTACCCCTGGTTAGCTGCCTTCGGCTATGGTATTATTCTTGCCGTTATTTCTGATAGACTCGGTGTGAGAATGCCATTTGTGTTGTCTTCGTGCGTTCTTGCTATTGTCGGATTATCTATGGTTTTGGGTGCAAGTGCTAATCCAACTGTCCGTTACGCTGGATGTTTCGTTACCGTTTGCGGTTTATATACCGCCATGCCTATTTTGGTTTGTTGGACGTCGTTGAACTTTCAAGGTCATCTAAGAAAGTCTGTTGGTACTGCATGGCAAATTGGATTTGGTAATATTGGTGGTATCATTTCCACATTCATCTTCTTAGCAAAAGATGCCCCAGTGTACAGACCAGGGTTGGCCGTAAGCATTGCCGCTGTCTGTTTCTGTATCCTTCTGACCTTAGCATACTACTTTGCCATTTTCAGATCGAATAAGATTAAGAAGACCGATGCCTACAGGGAAAATTTCGAGTCCTACGAGATTAGAGCTCAGATCATTGCAGGTGATAAAAATCCTGATTTTGTATACACATATTAAAATGATCCGTTTACTTATGAATTTTGATAGTTAACGTTTATAGATATACTCATTGCATTTATTTAATAATATAATAGTTCATTAGGCTTTTCGTGATATATTATAGATATTGGTCGGTGCACTACCAAACTCTTTTGGTTATACATGACTTGGTATTGCCCAGAATAAATAATATATAATGTTTAAATTTTCAAAAATAAAATCCATTGTGCTTTGGTAAGATAACCCATGTCTTATAATAATAAGGATTCATACATTCCACCTACTGGGCCTCCACCAGAGTGGAGCAATAGCAATAACAAGACTACCCAACCAGAAAGTGGGTACGCTCCTCAAGAGTCTTACAACGAAAGCAGGGGCTACGGTGGATACAGTCAACAAGGATATGGTCAACAAGGATATGGTCAACAAGGATATGGTCAACAAGGATTTGGCCAACAAGGATATGGTCAACAAGGAGGTTACTATCAACAGGGTCAACAGGGGTATCCTCAACAGCAACAGCCTATGTATGTCCAACAAAAACCAAGCCTGAACAACAATAATTGTCTAATGGGATGCTTGGCTGCTATGTGTCTTTGCTGTACTTTAGATATGCTTTTCTAAGCATTATACTTCACTTTTTAAAGGTTTTTATTTTTGAGTTCCGAGGCTGGAATTAGACATTTAGGGTTAGTAATATATATTTCTTAAGTATATAACGAAAGTCTAGAGGTCAGTTTAGAGAATTGGCATTCTACAAAATCATATGTTTTATTCTAACAAATATGGAGTCACTTGTAGTGTAGGACTTTATAATACACGGAATCATAATTCTACAGCTTGGGAATCTTTTCGTTTATCAAGCTGGTATAAAAGCCTGTTCTTTTTACTTAGTTTGAAAGGGTTCATTCAAATCGGTTCAAAAGATTATGAGATTCTATTAGATAGTACTTAGTTAAATACTAATTCGGGTACAATGTTTATTGTAATTCGCTCAGAGTAAAATTACTCCTAAAATACATACTAAAAACTACCCTATTTATAGAAAAACTTGGTGACAATATTATAGAAAAATTTTACCTTGATGCCGTGCAATTAGCGATGAGCTACCAAGATCTTTCCATGCTATTGGATGCTATTCCAATATCATACTTTATCATTCAATTCGCCTTATGTCAATGCCGAATAGTTGTAAAGTGGCTCTATTCACTTTAGAGTGAATTTGCATCAATCCAATTTTGTTGCACAAAATTGTGTAGTGCACTAACATTTTAACTAGCATAACCAACACACTATCTTTTATTTTAAGCTAGAACACCAACAGATTCTTATCTATGAAGCTGCGCCTTTTGTTCCTCAAATGATGATTCGATTGCATGATCGATTGTTCTAATAACAAGGCTTTGCTCTTCCTATATGAGAATTATTATATAATATCCCGACTATACTGACATAAGGAAGAATAGGACACACAAGGTATTCAGTATATAGTATTGTCCACTTTAATTCATTTAATGTACTTCTCTTTTGTGTTAAGGAGTGCATGCTCCAGTGGAAGTGTGTTTGATTAAGGGAATGTTAACTAATAGAGATGGAATGTCAGGTCAACGAGGAAAGCAATGAATATAAAGCTCCAATATGATTACTGGTATAGTGGATGCAGAAACTAGACTAGAATCACAAATAATTGTAAGATACCGCATGGTTTAATGATAGCCACAGAATCCAATTTCTCCTTAGAATAGCCCTTTCAGATTTACCATAATGGTAATAACAACATAAATAGTACAATATGTTACATATTTATCTATAATCACATACTGATAGATAGGATATTAGATTTATCGGGAGAAAACCAATTTGCAACTTCGCTGATCTTAATATGTATATAAGATATTGCTATATTTAAAGTGAACAGATTTTCAAGTATACCCGAACTCCTACAAGATGTTTGCAGAACTGGTCCATTGCATAGTTGAATTAGCAATTTAGCAAACGGATATGATTCAATTTCACAAGTACTCTAATATAAATAGCAAACATGTCATTACACTGGCTGTACGATTTGGTAGCCAAAATAAGTGTTAACTATTCTTATATTTTCATAATTGTTATGTTTCAAACAACATATTAAATGACTAATAGCATCATGCTTTCACTACCATGCCTACTGTATATGGGTAACTTGCAATAAGATGATCTACGCTGCCACATTTAAAATATTTTCTTTTTTGACCTCTTACTTCACTACGAACTGTCATTCTCATCGAACCTCTTAAGGCAAAATTTACTGTTAACATAGCGGTATCCTTCTATCCCGTTATATTTCTTATATTACAAACCTCTGAGATAGGAGATAACGCTTTCCTTTTAGAAACTTTACCTAGGCACTTAATCTGAAAGTCTTCTGAGAGTCTTCTCATAACTAAATGATCAGCTAGATCCAGTGGAATACCTTAACCTCAATACCTTCATTAACCTCATCACATCATTTGAGATCTGTCACATATTATGTTACCAGCCATAACATATTCTATTATGAACTATGTTAGAGATCGAGAGTTCATAACAAGTAGATATTAGAATTAGGCTATGGAGTTGAACAATGGATACTAGAACCAGGCTATGAAGCTAGAAAATAGGCATTGAGGAGGACGCCTCAATAGTGAAAAAAAAACAATCCAGGAGGTTGCCTTGATATGAATAGGATTAACTAAATACTTAGATAAGAACTAGAAATCCTTACTGACTTAAACAATGTTGCAGCACCTTCTGTTACTGTTAGGAAACTTACGGACCTTTAAGTTAGATTTAGTCCTTAATTCTTATTTAGATGAACTCTCGGAGGTTATTTAACCAGAAAACAATAATATATTTATATATATAATGGTATATAAATTAGATATAACAGGAAAAACTGATCCCTAAAAGTAAACTTGCAGCGAAGTAGCTTGCACGTGAAGGTACTATTAGGAACATATCCTAAAATCAGAACAACTGCCTGCGTAGCGTAATGGTTAACGCGTTTGACTTCTAATCAAAAGATTGCGGGTTCGACTCCCGCCGTGGGTTTATTTTTTCGGTCACCTCAAAGCCTTTCATCGGATCTACTTTCTAATAATATGATTATTATTACACCTACAGTATACGGAAAAGATTTTTGTTAAGATTTTTTTTTAGATCTTCGCATCTAAAATAGGGAATAATATTGTATATTTTCTAATGTGTATTCCTGAAAGTTTGTCCTCCAATCAGAAATTTTTTAAATCCAACTATAAAATATTACCATTTGGAAATTTGGATAGCTCCACAACCAGTATTTATATTGTATTCAAATTAGCGCCAATCTCTCATACTATTACTTACCCAATCTAATTCAAATTCAGAAGAATTGTTTCCAAATTTCCTTAACATTGGTAATAATTGTAAATCACTTGATGAAAGATATTCAACTTTTTCATCTTTTGAAGCCTTCCCATCATCAGGTGAGTAAACATTTTCAAACTGCTTAGGTAAATAGTTCAAGAAATAATCATAAAGTACAGTAGAAGGAATAGTTGTAGGAAGATCGTTAGAAGAAAAATATACTGATTTCAGACCTGGAATCTCTCTATTTTTTGCAACCCAACAGGCAATATTTATTAAAATATCAAGATCCTGGAAGTTATGTCCACCTAAATCATTTATTCCTGTGAATGAAGATAATGAAGATCCTCTACGACGACGATGAGGTTCGTGGTTTGTCAGACTCGATTCGTTAGGAATAACGAATTTTAGTTCACCCATTCCCAAGACGAATAAACTAGTTTGCATCAATGATGACCAAAGGATATAGTATGATTTTTGTTGTAACTCATTTGTAAAAATTGCACCCTTAATATCATTGAATTTGATAATTTTTTCTTTATCTGTAGAACTCTTCTTTGCACAATAATCTTCGAAGTTGAAATTTAAATTTAAATTACCAACGTCAGGTTTCAAGGCTACTTTTGGTACCGCCATGGAAAGAACAGACGATTTTCTTCCAGGTTGCTGCTTTTCATGCATTTTTGATTTCTCTGAAATAGAGCAAAGATCGTTAAAGGAACCAAGCTTGGACATTGCTAGAACATCAGATAAATGAGTTAATGATGAAGAAGATCTGCGGCCACCTGACAAATCCAGGTGAAATACGTTTTGGTTCATTTCCGTCATAATATCTAATTCAGTACCCTGAAGAATTAAAGATATCAATTCTCTATCTTTTTCATCGGAACCATGTAGTAATCTCAATTTCTTTCCAACATGAGAATCATCGTATCCCTCTTCCAATAAGTTTTGGATAACCTCCTCTTCTTTGTCTGATAAAAGAGCCAAGGGAATACTGTAAAAATTCATAGGATAGCCTTTAAAGCCAAACTTTTCATAGAAATTACCAGCTGCTGAATATAAATACCAATAATACTGCCTTCCCAAATAGTAACTAGCCAATTTCCTGTCAAATGCACCATTGCTAGTGACCATGTTTTTGAAACTATCGGGTTTGCTAGGGTCGCTCTGCTCCAAGTGCTGGTTAATGATCAGATTCTCAACCAGCTCAATGACATTGCTGATAAGAATCTTGGCCAATCCTCTACCACGATAATCCTTATGAGTAAACACGAAGCCAACCAAGAGGAAGGTAACATTTCTTATCCCAATTGCTCCAGGGTCTGGAATTGATGAGATTCCACCGATTCTTTCCACCTCCTTATAGAACCCCTTCATCTTTCTTACCGTTGTTGTAGCCACAATCTTACCAGTCTTCTTTTCTGCAATGTAAAAAGCCTCTGGTTTCATGCCATATTCCGCTGCCTTTGCAAAGTTATCAGATTCTATTTCTGAAAACTGTTCTTGAGTAAGAATTTTGCCCCATTCCGTTCCTGGAACCTCAAAAAGTTCACTTAAGACTTTTGGATCATCTGTAGAGTATATCTTAAATTCACTAGTCATGGGAAAATTGCAATTTATCTTAATTGAAAAGAGATTTAAATAACCACTTTCAGTATCCCCTTAGATTCTGTTGCTATTAACCCCATCTTTTGAAATTCCATGAGCGGCTTTATCACGTGAAGATAACAACATGACCAATATCACGTGCTGTTGTATTATGTAATAATTCGACGAACAAAACAAGACCACAAAATTTTCTGGTACGGATTATATGTCATACCAATTTGAAAGAAAATAGGTTAGGCTCAGTAATATACCAGCTAGATAAGATAATACTTAACTTAATGCCTTGATAAATAATATTTTATCTTGTGATTGATTTCGAGAAATTTGCTGTAAATGTAGTATATATGGTGGTGTTGAAGAAATGTGAAACCTCAACTTAGAATATGCAGAAGCTCATAATGGTGCAATTTCTATATTCTCAGGTCAATTCTTTTACTATTATGTTAGTTTATTATCTACGGTAGTGATATTCTCCTATCTCTTTCCTAAATTATCCGTGATTTGGCTTTCCTCTTGTTTAAAGTTGTGGTCTTCGTGTCACAAAGACATTTATAGGATGTGAATTTTTAGAAAACTTCGTCTAACCAGTTCTGATTAAATAGAAAGAGGTATATATTACAAGTTGGCGTAATAATTATACACAATTTAAGAGATAGTTTATTAAGAGTGGTATCATTTCTCTAAAATTTTGAGTTACCAAAAGATTTTGCTTAAAAATCATAATTAATGGAAATTCTTCAGAAATAGAGTAATTGGTCTCCAAGCTAATATAATTTACTGATATTTATGTGCAACATGCATACGTCACTTAATAAATCTGATTTGCTTAAATTTCAAGAATATCAAAGAAATGATTACTTTATCTACTTGAGACTTACACCTTTTGCAGCCAGAGAAAAAAATAGTATCTAGACTCGGTTGATATTCTTAAAGTATGCTCTAGGGAATTAATAATGAAAAATAACCTTAAACTTTGTAAGATGAGAAAATCTAGTATCTTCCAATATCCATTGGTGCACAATTTTATACATACTATTTGATATTTGATAAATTAATCTAAGAAGTAAAATATTGGATACTTACCCAAGAATTGGATTTAAATTAGCAGAAGTAGACAGTGTCAAGATTTCTCTTTTCTATGCATAAACTTACCATAGCTACTATTTGTAAGTATTCCAGTCTCTCTTTCATATACAACTTTGACTCTTAGAATAGTGTATTTTGGCCAATTAGTGAAATCAATATTTTCAAATGGTGTATAGTCGAAGGAATGGGTTAACATATCGTTTTTCGCCTGAAAGTTAATTTCACCCTCTGGATGCCATACAATAATATCTGCATCAGAGTCTACTTGAATACTACCTTTCCTGTCACCTAATCCATATCGTTTGGCTGAGTTTTTTGAAGACAATTCAACAAATTCTTGTGGTGTGAATCTTTTTGTCTCAACACCGTGACAGAGCTCACTTCCGATGCATTATTTCACGAACGTTCTTTGATGTTGCTTATTTTTGTGGTTTTGCAAAACAGTATCAATTAATCTAATAACTTATGGGATGTAGCTTAAATGAATCGATATAATGATTGGAACAAAGAGAGAATAATAGGGTAGAAATAAAGTAAGATATATGCGGGTTTCCCCTTTTTTCTGGGGATAAATATAGAGTATTTCTTCTAACTAAATTTGGGAAGTTATCTAAAAAGAGTGAATAATTTGCAAAGCTCAACAAGTCTTATTTGTACATGAATATCATATCCAATGCTGTCCATTATTAGAATATTTAACTCTTTAAATAGTTAAATTAGGTGTCTGAAGGTTCAAGTATCACGGCTTTGCTACAAATATATTATCACATGACTATATACTTATATACAGTATAATAAAATTATTTCTCACACCATGTAACCAAAAGCAATAAGCCTCTACGGCGATCGAGTCCACCACGCGAGGGTCTCCGGCCGCCGGTCGCCAAAAACTCAACCGGACTAGATAGCTATCGGCCCTTTGTCGATACACTTACAAAGTATAACCGAAGTGAGCATTGCTGGTTTCTTGCGCTGGTAAGTATTTGGTGTGTATAGTTTCTGTTGCAGCAGCTGGAAGTTAGCACAATCGGGAACCATGCTATTCTACAACGCACGATATTCTAACAGTAGCTCGCTTCTCCTTTATGACCGGGGTCAGTTGGTTCTATCTTTTACCTTGTAATTTCGGGCTAAGATATGCTATAATTGTAGAGTATCTGCTGTATTGCTAGAAATGTCTATTATGATTATGCCAATACCTAATGTTATTCAATTTCGCAACATATGATATTTTGCTAATATCATGATACATTATCTTTTCCGTAAATTCCATAGGTCATTAGTCATACGATAACTCATACTCTGTGTCATACACCTTGTAGGTTTTGTCATACATGTTGTCACACACTTGTCATACATAGTCACTAGTATCGACATCGTTCTCTGTTATTACTCAACCAAAGACATCTCACTCCCCTCGTTCCGCTGAGGATTACGCAAAGCTTCGTTGTCCCAAACGGAATTTTGTGTAAAAAAACCGTTAGAATTTCTTTTTCTTCAGGCTTTTTGGAACAATTCTGCAAGTGTCAAAGCTCACTTTCTCCTCAAAAACTAACATATCCGTCCAATAAAGTCTCACACGCACAGTGGATGCTGTGTACATACCACTGATAACATCATCTTGGCGGTATAAGCTTGCATATGATCCTCAACCCCCCCGTAAAATTTCTTACGTGGTCAATGTCCGCTCTCAATGACAAAATCGCCATACAAGTTGATCACACAAAAGTCAGATTGCCGCAAATTTCTTTTGATAAATTCCAAGAAAGCGGCCTGTATCGGGCATAACTAAAAAAAAAAGCTTGACTAGTATATATAGAATGAAACTGCTTCATTGGCTTTGGAAAACAAAGTTTATTATTTCCTTAATACAATATGCTGGGAAGTTTAGATACTAATTACATTTCAAAGGAATCGTCACCAGAATTCCAGAGTAACGAGATATATAGCGAGAAGACTGGCAGATGGAATGCATTTGTGGACTCGTTTAAGAGACAGAGACCAGAGGACGTCGACAATGGGTCCGATGGCTACTTAGAGGGTCAAGATGGCCAGGAACATGGCCCAAAGCTTAAAAAGGGTTTGAAACAGAGACAATTGCAGATGATTGCATTAGGTGGATGTGTTGGTTCTGGTTTATTGATTGCATCAGGTCAATCTTTGAAAAACGGACCAGCCAGTTTATTAATTGCTTGGGGTATTGTTTCCTCTTTCTTGTACTGTGTTATGCAATCATTAGCAGAGCTTGCTGCTCTTTTCCCAGTTTCTGGTTCCTTCGCAACCTTTGCTACCAGATTTGTTGATGATTCATGGGGGTTCGCCGTTGGTTGGAATTATGCATTATTCTGGGTCGTTGTTTTGCCTTTGGAATTAGTCGCATGCTCTTTGACCATCAATTTTTGGCAGTCCAGCATTAACTCAGTTGTGTGGGTTGCTGTATTCTACGTTTTGATCATCGCCCTTAATTTGTTCGACAACAGAGGGTTTGGTGAGTTCGAATTTATTGCTTCTATCATTAAACTTATTGCTATTGTTGGTTTCAACATCTTGGCCATTATTTTGATTTGTGGTGGTGGTGAAGAAGGTTACCTTGGTGGTAAGTACTGGCATAATCCTGGTGCCTTTACTACAGGTGCTAAGGGTGTCATTTCCGTCTTAATCACGGCCACTTACTCTTTAGCTGGTACTGAATTAGTTGGTTTAACTGCTGCAGAAGCCGATGGTAACCCTAGAATTATCTTGCCAAAGGCTATTAAACAAGTGTTCTGGAGAATTCTTATTTTCTTTATGCTCACGTTAACATTAATCGGTTTCTTAGTTCCAGCTAACGATGATGAATTAATGGGTTCTTCAAGTGATGCTTCTACTTCACCTTTTGTCATTGCTATCAGAGCTGGTGGTATCAAAGTCTTACCTTCGATTTTCAACGTTGTTGTTTTGGTCGCCTTATTGTCCATTGGTAATTCGTCTGTTTACGGTTTCACCAGAACTATCGTTGGTTTATCCGAACAAGGTTTAGCTCCTAAGATTTTTGGTTATGTTGATAGACAAGGTAGACCATTAATTGCTTTACTTATTTCAGCCATTATTGGTTTGTTAGCATTCGTATCAGCTTCTCCAAATGAAGCTGCTGTTTTCGGTTGGTTAGTAGCATTATCAGGTTTATCAACTCTTTTCACCTGGTTCTCTATTGTTTTAAGTCACTACCGTGTTAGACAAGCTATGAAGGTTCAAAACAGAGATATTTCAGAGATCCCATATGTCGCTGCTACTGGTGTTTGGGGCTCTATTTATGCAATGGTCTTGTTGGTAGCCGTTTTATGCTTACAATTCTGGATCTCCTTATATCCCGTTGGAAAGGCTCCTAATCCAACTACATTCTTTGAGAACTATCTTGGTGCTGTCGTCGTTCTTGCTTTCTTCGTTGGACACAAAGCTTACACTAGAAACTTCCACATGGTGCCTTTGGAAGACATAGATTTAGATTCCGGCCGTAGCGGTGCTGACATGGAACAAGTTAAACAAGAAGTTGCCGAGGAAAGAGAGAAATTAAAGTACCTGCCATGGTATAAGAAGCTTTATCACTTCTTATTTTAACCATATAATGATTTGGATGACCAGAACTTAACGATTGAATAGATTTAATGTATATTAGCATAATAAAAGATATTTATAGAATAAATTCATGTAAGTTAATCTATTAGGAAATTATGTCTTGTTCAATACTAGCTTGTTGCAACAACATTGAATCTAAATGTAAAAAGGAACATGCTAAAATGAGATCTGCCAAAAGAACACAGGAACCATTCAAGACGAAGCCATAACGTAAGTATCCATGTTCCTGGAGCTTACCTGTAATTATTGGTCCAAAGCATCTGGCAAAAGTCTTACCAATGTTTACGATACTCATTACCTTAGTAAGCTCATAAGGTGGAACAAGCGAGGTTAACAAAATTTGTCTTGGAACAACATCCATTGAACTGGTCGTATAATATAACACAAGCAAACTAGATGCTATAATTAAATTATTAGTAGCAGCTATGAGCATGATGAATATTGCTGATGGGGCTTGGGTTACCAAAATAGCTCTAACTGAACCGAAAACTTTTGCAAGATACGCAGAAGGAATGGAAGAAGTGGCATTGACAAAATTAAGCACAAAGAATAAAGCACCCATTCCAGTGGCACTTATAAGAAAGGCTTTTTTGAAATAAAATACAATCCATGCAGCTGGCATAAACCCGTAGCCCAAAGAATCCAACATGAATATAACAAGAAGTCTTGATAAGTAAAAAGATGTGTTTGGAGAAAGGCCGAAGAAACGCAGCTTTGAAGAAGTTTCTTCAATTTCCAGATTAAGTTCAGTTGAGCCCAACAAAGATGTTTCTTCCGTGACGTCGGAATCATTTACTTGAGAAAGATCTACTTCACATTTGTCGGACAAAAGCAGCATCAACGCAATCTTAACCACAGCAACAAAGGCATAAATCAAGAAAATGACCCTGTAGCACAAGATTAAATCATAATCCCTTTGCAAATGCAAATAGTCTATAATAAAGCCGCAGACTAGAGACCCGAATGCTGCACCTGCGGCAGATATCAAACTGTAGAACGCAAACACTTCAGGACGGTGGTTGAAAGGTGTGATATGGGCAATCGCCGCCTCCTCAATCGACTTAAATGGCCCATTTTCTTCTCCAGAAGGCGAAATGACGCCGATAACTGCAGCAAGTAGCAATATGTTGAAGTCTGTTGAATACGCAAATACTAGTCCAGAAACTATCATCATTAGCGACCCGGTCACAAGCACCACCCGTCTTCCGATAGTGTCAGCGTACCATGTCAAGAAATACGTGATGACAATATCACCACCCATTGTCAACGTCATAAACAACCCTATCAAACTTCCAGAAATATCTAGCGATTCCAAGAAAAGTGTCAATACTTGGTTACAAAGCCCATAGCTGCTCATCCGCAAAAATGCCAAGCTCCACAATATCCGTATATCAGTACTCGACTGCTTCAATGACTTCACCAAATGCATATCCACCTACTCTACTAACCTCTTTCTTATCACTTACAGTGGGAAAATTTCACGTATAGCTTTATCACTATGGGAGTGCATATAAAGAATTTATTTCATACACAAAAAAATTAGTTTTTTGATATGATGTATATCATCATTTGTATGCAAGTAGAACCATATCTGCAAGAGCAAGACAGCCTAAGCGAGAGGTCAAAATGAGTAATGACGTTCGCAATAGCTCGTTGGACAATTTAGTACACATTGCAAATATGTCCCATGAGCTACAGGTACTAAATAAATCGTTGAAACAGGAGGAAGAAAACAGAGACAGAAACTTGAAGACAGAAGATGCACACGCCCAGAATAAATCGGGGAAAGTCAAGCGTATGGCGTGTGTTGAATGTAGACAACAAAAGTCGAGATGTGATGCCCACGAACAGCACCCAGAACCATGTTCCAGATGTGCAAAGAAGGGCCTTAAATGTGACTTGAAGTCGGACTATAAAAGAACTTACAAAAGGGCCAGAATAGCGCAAATAGAGAAAGAATTCTCCGAACTAAAGAAAACTTTGACATCAGCACAGGCAGCAGAACTCATGAATACCGCCCCTACTCTAATCAATAACCAGGTCGCCGTGGGCGTTCCAAACAATGGTATGGATGTATCCGGACCAGCAAAGACATATGGCTACTACGAAAACAGCCCTGTATCCGGAAATAGAAGTAGTAGCTCCCAAACCCCAGTACAATATGGGCCCAATGCTACAGTGCCGCCTTACGGAATGAACTCGTGGAATAATACGTTTTCAGATTTTCAACAGCTTTCACCAGATTCAAACATGATCTCTAATACACCGTCCATCTATAAGTCAACAAATCAAACCAAAAGCATGAATCAAGTTTCTGAGCCATTCTCTAAGACCCATTTGCCGGATTACGTTTTGGAATGTACCGAGAAATCTCTAGAAAACATAATTTTGTCGAGTGAAACTATTCGTATTTTATACTTGGAGTTTGTCGACTGTTATCATCCTATATTACCCGTGGTAGACGTTTTGAAGGGCCCTGAGAGAATTTATAAACTTTGTCCAGCATTATTTTGGGTAATCATATTTATTTCACTAAGGAGGTATAAAGATGATTTTCAAAAATCATTATTGTTACAATTGTCACCCCTTATTAAAGATATTCTAGCGGAAATAACGATTTCCCCAATTACCAGATATAATCCTACCGAAGAAGATGAACCCATTTTAAACGCATGTTCTGTGTATTCGGTACAGGCTTTTTTGTTGTATTCGTTCTGGCCACCAATTACTTCATCTTTGAGTGCCGATTCTTCTTGGAACACAATTGGTGTAGCTCTTTTTCAAGCTATACGAATCGGACTTCATAGCCCTAACCCACTTCTTAATTCTGAAGTAACAAAAACTCCGCAGCAAATTGATATGATACGGGAACAAGTTAAGACCTGGATTGTATGTAACATTGTATCTCAGACCATTGCATCATCGCTCGGTTTCCCAGCTTTTGTTCAGTTTGATTCATCTATTTGGAGTTCTCTTCATCCAGGAAGCTCAATAACGGTACCCCAATCTATTAAATTTATGATGGAAATTTCACATTTTGAAGACCAAGTATCAAAAACATTAACATCTAATCCAATGGATCCTAATGGATTAATAGATCCTGCAGAGAGATTGCCATTATTAAAAGTTTTATTAAAACAGTTGAACGGTTTAGAAATGAAATTAATTCATGAAGCTCCAATTGATGATGGCTTCAGGAAGTTCCAATTATTAATTGCCAGGGTTCGTTTACTTACATATTTTTTCATGGATACATCAAGAATTGCACCATTTGAATTACAGAAGGGTTTAGTAAAACTTTGCAATGCTGCTGTAGCAATGATCAATCATGCCCAACTATGCCAAGCAAAGGATAAAAGATTTATCAAGTATTTGCCTGGTGTAGATATCTTGAATATTTGGCAAGCCTCTTGTATAATAGTCAAAATTGTGCATTCTCCTTTAAAGAGCGTGATAGACATAGGCTCAGGAAGACAGAGTTATATGGTTGCTATTTCATTAGCCGCTAAAGCATCGATATTAAAGCATGACTTAGCATACAGAGCTAGTGGTATTATGAAGAATATGTGGCAGTTATTTAGAACTCTAGATGAAAAGCATTCTACTACACTTAGTATTAATGTAAAGACTAGGATGTCTGCTTCTATATTTTTTGACTGTTTGAATTTATTAAGAGAACAAGTTGGAATGATTAAATTGAACAGCAAAACTGACCGAAATTCAGACAATGCAGAAGGAGAAGATAATGAAGCTGGCTCATACGAAGACGACGAAGAAATATATGACGATAATGAAGAAGCTATAGACGAGGCGGAAGAGAAGCCCGAAAACATTAGTCAAAAGGGTTCTAATAGTCAAAAATCCACTCCTGGCAGCAACGCTTCTAGTAGGACGAGAAGACAGCGGTCATTATCCAACACCATGGATGCAGAGTCCAAAGCCAGAAAAATCATCAGAACCATACCCTTGGATCCGCGTCCAATATCTGCAGGCAGTAAGCGAAGTAGCATTTTCAAAGTCGTGAACAATTCCTCCGACTCTTCGCCTCAGATTAAGTCGGACAAGGGAACCCCTGATAGCCAACCAAGAAATACACCCGAGCAAAATTCTCACAACTTCAATGTAAGTTTTAGTCTGACGAGGGATACGCCAACAAATCCTGTTCAAGCGATTCCTTCCCCCAGACAGCATGTTCAGTTCCAACAAGCCTACGAATATCCTCCAAAGATGCATTCAGCTCACCAGGTTCCTAATTCGACAAACGCCAGAAACTTTGCGATGAGACAGCGTTTTGACAGCAGTAGACTTGCTGGCAATGATATATCCAAGTCTGGAAATATAGACTTTTCAGAGATGGTCAATGAATCTCCCATCCAGAGGGGTCTTGAAAATATGGATGGCCTTGATATCGACAACTTCGATGTAAATAGTGATCTTTTGTGGAAAGATGTCGATAGTGTCATGAACGACTTTGGATTCCATGCCTGATAGCTTGTATTTTAACCATAAGATGTAACGTATATATATATATATACTAAATATATACTGATGCTAATTAGTATAGTTGCAAAAAGTTGTAGGGGCACGACCCAATGGTCGTGTCCGAGACGATCCTTTTGAAAATGAAAAATTTCTGACACAGGAAGACCATTCTAAGAGATAATTACTAACGTTAAGTATCGTTTAATATTTCCTATAGGTTGTTATAAGATAAAATGTCATACGACGATATTGAAAACGCGACTCCTGATATTGTTATCGGAGGCACTATTGACGAAACAGAAGACTTCCAAGAAGAGTATTGGAGTGATAATGAACAATTAGAAGAAACCTTACAAGAAACCAAGAAAGAAAAGAAATCCGTGGCATTTGCCGGATTAGATGAGGAATTTGACGAAGAAGCCGCTAGAAGAGAGTTTGAAGAAGGTGGTGGTTTACCAGAACAACCGGAGAATCCAGATTTCACTAAATTAACACCATTGTCTGCCGAAATCATTAACAGACAAGCCACCATTAATATTGGTACTATTGGTCACGTCGCCCACGGTAAATCTACTGTAGTCAGAGCTATTTCTGGTGTCCAAACCGTTCGTTTCAAAGATGAATTAGAAAGAAATATTACCATTAAGTTAGGTTACGCCAACGCTAAGATTTACAAGTGTGATGATCCAACCTGCCCAGAACCTGATTGTTACAGATCTTTCAAGTCTGATAAAGAAATTAAACCTAAATGTCAAAGAGAAGGCTGTAACGGTCGTTATTCGTTGGTTAGACACGTTTCTTTCGTCGATTGTCCAGGGCATGATATTTTAATGAGTACTATGTTGTCCGGTGCCGCTGTTATGGATGCCGCTTTATTATTGATTGCTGGTAATGAAAGTTGTCCACAACCTCAAACTTCTGAACATTTAGCTGCTATTGAAATCATGAAATTAAATCACGTTATTATCTTACAAAATAAGGTTGATTTAATGAGAGAGGAGTCTGCTTTAGAACACCAAAAGTCGATCTTGCAATTCATCAAGGGTACTATTGCCGATGGTGCTCCAATTGTTCCAATTTCAGCACAATTGAAATACAACTTCGATGCTGTCAACCAATTTATTGTGAACTCTATTCCAGTTCCACCAAGAGATTTCACTGCATCTCCAAGATTAATTGTTATTAGATCTTTCGATGTCAACAAACCTGGTGCTGAAATTGATGACTTGAAGGGTGGTGTTGCCGGTGGTTCTATTTTGAACGGTGTTTTTAAAATTGGTGATGAAATTGAAATCAGACCAGGTATTGTTACTAAAGATGATAACGGTAAGATACAATGTAAGCCTATTTTCTCTAATATAGTCTCCTTATTTGCTGAACAAAATGACTTGAAGTTCGCTGTTCCTGGTGGTTTGATTGGTGTTGGTACTAAAGTCGATCCTACTTTATGTAGAGCTGATAGATTGGTTGGTCAAGTCGTTGGTGCTAAGGGTCATTTACCATCTATTTACACTGATATTGAAATCAACTACTTCTTATTAAGAAGATTATTGGGTGTCAAGACAGATGGTCAAAAACAAGGTGCCAAGGTTCGTAAGTTAGAAGTAGGTGAAGTCTTGATGGTTAACATTGGTTCTACTGCTACTGGTGCCAGAGTTGTTGCTGTGAAGGCAGATATGGCTCGTTTACAATTAACTTCTCCAGCATGTACTGAAGTCAATGAAAAGATTGCCTTATCTAGACGTATTGAAAAGCATTGGCGTTTAATTGGTTGGGCCACTATCAAGAAGGGTACCACCTTGGATCCTATTGCATAGATCATTTAATATTTTATTCCTCGATCTTTTATCTATTATATTGTATTTATAGCCATATATAACTTTTACGTTCCCTTTCTTGCAATTCACACACATTTCATATTATTAAACTAGGTAAATATTATAAATTTGACATGCCCTGAATGTGCAATGGAAAAGATTGCTTATAAATATCACTGTTCAAAAACTTGGGAAACGAGTCAATCTCCATCAACCTATACGTATGATTGATCACTTCTTGGAAGATACTCGAAAGCAGGGCCAATCTGCTTAAGTTCTTACTTAGATCTACTTGTGACGGAGAAAACGACAAATGATCCGTTCCCAGATACAATAATGTTTGATTTTGAATTTTTAGATCGCTTGTAATAATAGTATTATTACCGGGATCTAACGTTTGTGGTACGTTAATCAAAGTGCTCAGGTGTGAAGAAATAGAGACCGGTGACGTCTCACCTTCCTCATACGTATTGGTTCTTTCTTCAACGGGAGTTAATAAATAGTTCGCTTGACTCTCTGATACTATCGAATTCGGGTGTACTAGAATAGAGCTCACTTTTTCCCGAAGTTTATATTCAATGTTAAGAACACATGGAGAATCTGAACTTAGGTAGGTAAAATATATATGATAGGCTAGTGACATGCATGTATCTGATAATTTAATTATCTGTGAATGTGTTTCTTTATCATTTCTTGATAAAACATGATCTTTTCTAGCCTGCAATAATTTACCCAAGATATTAACCTTCTTGCTATATTGGTTTAATAAGATATATGCATCCAAATTTTCTCTGCAAAACTCGTTTTCTAAATGCTTTCTAAAGATATACCTCATTCCAGGATCTTTTAATACAGTCTTCAAACTGATATCTGAAGAACCGATCGAATTTTTTAATTTTTTAGAGAATGCTATTGAATCAATAAAATTATCAGTGCTACAAGGAGACAATTCAGGTAAAACAGTATCCAATGACTTGTTCAAATATTGTAGGGAATAAATTTGATTATTATTCCACGGGCATATATGCTTTCCCAATGGTCCTATAATGAAGTAAGCTTTTCTGTCTTTAAACAGCCTTATATCATTAGAGTTCAATGCCACTAACATATTTGCCTGTACTAATAAACCTATTATTTCAACAGCGTGACCAATACTGATAATATCAGTACAGTCAAGTAACCACTGACATAACGCCTTTCCAGTAATACAATAATCAAGAATCATAGAATTTCCATTCTCAACTCTGAACTTTTTATCTTTGAAAAATCTTACTCCAGAAGATATGTAATATTGGGTGTGAGAATCTGATTCAGGGTTACTAAAATAACGGTGATAAAATGGACTAACCAGCTCCGACTTTTTGATGGACTTCAAATCCGTAATACTTGCAGTAGAAAAATTCTTTGTCAAGGCATCAAACCCGTTAGCCATATATGTCATTGAGTAATTAGACAAAATCCCAAAGGATGAAAAATCCATCCATTCATCTATGTTAAGCTTTTCGTCTAAAGAAGGAATTGATTCTGGTTCATTGGATTCGTGCCACACATTAGGTTTCGGTCCCAAAATCCTAGTGAAAAGTAATTGAAGAAAATAATTAGAGTACAATATTTTATCTGATATTAAGTCTCTCTCAAAATTAATTAAATCCATAGAATTAAAGTTCGAATGTAAAATCTCTGGACAGTGTTCTCTTTTCATGCCATGCTTCTTACAGAAATCCTGTACGATAGCAACTCCCTTTGGCGTTGGCTGCAATGCCACCCCCTTTTTTGGCTTATTTCTAGTTCTATCAGCAGGAGAATGTATAAATCTAGTATCATAAAATCTTTTTAGCAAAGCCAATCCTAAGTCTGGACCAATACTATAAGAAATCACCGTACTTGTCATCGAATGCTCAATTGTAATACTCATGGCTTTCATGACTTCTAGAGCCTCATCAATGCTAAAGGAATATGAAAATTGCTGTCCTAAAAGCTTTGTAATGAGTGACTTCTTTGATTTCAGTTCTTTCAAATCCAAGCATATGACTAGCATTGAAAACATATCCTTGATATCTGCCTCATAAATCCTTCCAGATGAAGACTTGTTGAAGTTGGTTGATCGAGTTTCATGCAACATATTAGAGCCCCTCTTGACACTGGCTACCTTAATGCCACTTGAATTATTCGTATACATTTCACAAAATTTATCTTCACATTTCATTATTCTTAACTCATGAACAACTTGTCATAATCCACTTAGGAAAGAACCAAAGAGGCTTAAATGTTCCAATATAAATATATACATATTTTATTAGTCCTATCCATTACATCATATTATTTGTTACATTTCTGATAGAATAGTTAAAAAATAAGTGTGAAAAGTTTCACATTTTACAAGCATGCCCAAATGTGGAAAATCTATTAGATTTTGCACTCCTATCTGGTACCACAAAAAATCTGAACTGCATGGGATATATATATTAGAGTTTCGTTAATGACTTATATATCTGGTATATAAATGAATGAGTTAGTTATTGCTGTATCAGATTCATTTATTGAATCACTATTTAAAATGTGTGAGATATGCAATAATAAGTGAAACAATTTCACAACTTTGTTAATCTCTTGTAGATATTCAGATCCTCCATTAGGTGACCGAGCTCATCTAAAGTGATATCTAATTGAACCATTTTATTTTCTTGAATAATAACAGACTTAGAATGTGATGCAGAGGAAAGCATATTGCTGTCACCAGAAGTAGTAGCTGGGTCCATGATAATGCTCAATTTGTAGAGAATTTCCCAGCTATTTTTCAATATTTTAGCAGACCAAATCTTCTGATTCACTTTGATGTTAGTTAAAACACTATTCTCACCTAGAGTAGAAGTATTTGAAGTGTTGGATACGACATTGAAGTTTTTGATCATATCTTCATATTCTTTGAAAGCTAGATTAAAATTGACCACTTGCAAGTCATATTTTTCAACCCATCTGGCAGCAGCAATTACCAAAAGCAACTCCAATGAAGACAAAGATTCAATTACACTTTGAATATAATTTGGAGATTGGTTTTCCACATATTTCTTAAAATTAGAATCCTTAGGAAACGGTTCAGATAAATTGATACTGGATATCGTAAAAACGCAATTATTGCAAAAGCTTTTGAAATTTTTCAAAGTATAGTAATTCTGAAATACCAATTTTTTGAGATAAGATGACGATAATGGCCCTCTTTCTGAATATAAAATTTCAAAGTACTTATTCCACATGATACCATGTTTACGATTATTTAACTCACTTATAAAATTTTCATTAAGTGTGAGATTCAACTTAGCATGCAGCCAAAACTCTTCGATTGAAGTAGACCGGTTTATTGAAATTATTCGTTGGGAAAATCTACTCCTAACTCTTTTTTCCAATAGTTCCCTTGTGGTTATTTTTGTAGTAATACCAACGACGCAAATGGGTATAGATGAACTTTGCGACAAGTCAAATAAATTATATAATAATGTTTGCTTATTATTACTCGTGAATTTTTCAAACTCATCAATCAAAAATATAATTGAAATTGTAGACTGATCTAGTGTCGAATCCAAAATTTCATTTATATCGGAATCTTTGTCCAATGTCGTTAAGATATTGAGGAAAGTATCACCTATTGATCTTTGTTCAAAATTCCCATGTTCCTTGGAAGGATCATTATTAATCTCCGGATGTAACATCTTTAATTTTTTCGTATTTTCATCTAATTGACGTGCAATTTCTCTCAATGCTGTAGCATCATCAGAATGTATGAATGCATTAAGCTTCACAATAATATATTGCCCTTCATACTTTCGTTGTATATTTTCCAATGCATGATTTATTATTGAACTTTTACCAGAAGCACGAGGTCCAATAAGTAAAGCGGAATGGCCCTCATTATCTCTAACAGTATGCTCAAACATAGTATAAATTTCATTATATTTATCCATTAATGAACTACAGTCAAATAAATTTGGAAAACCTAGTTTACCAGTTAATTGGCCAAGAACTCGAGTCTTTATTTTCTGGAAATCATTAATATCAGGAACAAAATTCTTATATTTGTCGAATGCTTCTGAAAGCACTTCATTTTCTATATTCTTTTCATCTTCTCTTGAACTTGTCTCATTTTCAGGAACACCCAGAATCTCAATTGAATCATCGCTTGAATCTGAACCATCCAAGATACTTTCTTCATGTAATGTATCTACCTGTGCACCATTATTACTAGTTACGTTCAGTGGTTGTGGTGCTCCAGAAAATATATATTTCGTCTTTTTATTATCAGTTTCAGATTTACCACTATCAGATGGGTCTTCGTTATTGCCACTAACGTAAGGATTGGGTTCATCCATTGAATTGAATAACTTTATGTTCTTAATATGTGAATACCTTTTGGAGCTTACCTTGTTGCTTTTGGAATTCTCCTTGGTGCTTATAGTCTGGTGAATTTGAGACAAAAACTTGGACTCGTCCTTTGACAGCCCATTGCTACTTCTTCTTTTCCGTTTATTAGTACTTTCATCCAGTTTTGAACCTCCTGAGAATATATCTGAATCTGGCTTGGAACCGTCGCTTTCTAGTACTAGTATATTCTTCTCCAACTTGTTGATATGGCGTTGCATTTTCATTCTTTTTACTAGACTGTCATTCTCTATTTCTTGCTCTGACAATTTCTTAATAGGATTGAATTCTCCATCAAAGTCATTGTTGAAAGGATCCTTCAGATCCATTTCTTGCTCTTGATTTATTAAATGTATCTATATATGTATATTTTTTTGATTTTGTAAATTAGAAAATCGCATTATAAATTAGCGAGATATTTCAGTAATTTAATAATTAAGCGAAGTCCAACACTATAGTAGTCATGTCAACTGCAAATTTACCTACCTCAGTCATCAATTTACTTAAATCAACACGATTTGTTCATTTGGCTACTTGTCAAGATAACATACCACATGTCTCTTTAATGAATTATACCTACTATAGCAAGAATGACGAGCACTTTGTTATCATTACCACACCAAAGAAGACCAAAAAATTTGAAAACATAGTCAGCAATCCAAACGTATCCTTATTAGTGCATGATTGGATCAGTGCCAAAACTACAGATGCAGAAGATACTGGAAGAAGAAGAAATTCACTCTTTGAACTCTTAACAAATTTAAACAAAAGTGAGATTAGTAGTGTTTCTGTTATGCTCAATGGTAAGGCAGAGGTATTAGATAAAGATAATGACAGTGAGAGATTCAATTTCTTCAAATCTTTACATTCTAACAACTCTCTGATTGACCAACTCCAGGCTAAAAATTACATTAAAGACGATGATAACGTCTTAGTACTTGTGCATATAGAAAGCTGCAAAGTTACTGATACTGACAACAATGTAATTGAATATTAGTATAAGTTATATATTTGAATACGTACGCTACAAAAAGTAAAAAAATACTAAGAACCAATAAGATAACATAAAGGGTTTGAGAATTTAAAAAAGTTGCCGGTCCCAGGAATCGAACCTGGGTTTGTTCGGCCACAACGAACTGTACTAACCACTATACGAGACCGGCTTCTTGTTGTGAAACTGAAAGAGAAAGATCTAGTATCATCTAATATACACTCCAAGATGATACCAGATCAGATCGTTTCAGATCACTTCATATTATTCAACATTACGAATGTCTATATTATACAAAGACCCCTGCTATATCTCAATCCTGAACTCAACTCACCGATGGAGTTAGTACTAGATAAAGTAACCAATAATCCTACAATTAACTGTTTTTAATTGTACATATTATAAATTACCTTATTGAAGCCTAACTTACAGCGACTGTTAGGATATTTTCCTAATAAAACCTTCACATGCAACCTATGTCCCAAAATCTACTAGTTTAATTCTTGGAGACGAAGGTATCCTGTTATATCTGAAATATACACTTTTATATCTAAATATGTTACTGTTTTCAGGATAATTAACTTCCGAGAGTTTATAGAAGGAATTGAGGAAAAACCTAACTTAAAGGCCGTAAACAGTGACTTTTACTTACGGAAGGAAAATCAACTAGCTATGAATGTACGTGTTGCAAAACATTCTATCTTACTTCATTAACTTAATATATCTTAAGATATAATCATATTACCTTTTTCCTCATGATAAACCACAATGTATTTTAATTCTTGGGATCAAGGTTATAGTCTATTCTTTATAGCCCCTAACCTTCCTAGCAGATGGGGTAAAAGTAATTTTCGAGCAAATATAAGCGTAATATTCTAGATATTTCCTTCATCCTATTTAAGTAGTCTTCCACATATCTTTCATCTCAATTCCGTCCCATATCTAATTTTCAATATAGTTTAATCCCTACGTCATTCTTTACTATACTTAAGAGATACTATATCTTAATTCTTATAATCCGACTCTTAATGCTTGATCTATACCACTTAACTCATAGAAATCTATGGCATTATACGTTACATATATCACCTATTCTCCTATATACCCCATATCGTTTACTTCATATATTCGAGAAAAGTAGTATATTTTCGACTTCGGCAATTGAATATTAAATAATACAATTTCTACAAACTTAAGCAAAAGAAAAAAACTGGAGAGCCTCAAGGGATTTATCCTTGAACCATCTTTGAAAACTTACGTCGTAAATGATGAAGATATTTGCTTGTGTGAATAGCCTTCGGCATTGGGGCGTTGTAAAACAATACCATACCAAAGACCAGAACCGTCATCTGAAACATCCCCTTGTATCTTTTACATTTAGAGAAAATAAAATTCCTATTATCTAGTATATTTACGCCATGTAACCACTTTGGAGTAAGAGATCAAAACATATCGGGAACCCAGCCTTCGTTCGTAGACCGACCGGGAATTGATATACTTTTTAATTTGTTATTTTCGCATTGTCAATATGCCATTTTGGGGCTGAGGGAAGAAAGGTGATTCTCGGGAACTGAAATGCTATGATTGAAATTCCATCTATGAACATGTCATTTCATATATAAACAGTAATACACTAAGCCATGGGAATGTATTTTTCATTTCATATGATGGTTGTAATGCTTATTTGCCATTTCACTAAGCAGTAAGTTCGACTTTTTGGAGGGCTTTTGAACAAATACCATGGAAATAGAATTAAGAGTTTTACCTATCACAAAATTGAACTCGGGTCGAGAATTCTTAAGAATATAATAGGGATACGAGACGATGATTAGTGACGCATTTATCGGGTAAGTTCCCAGACGTATACATATCGAATACAAACCTCTCTGCAGTGTATCTGGAACAGCTCCACATAAACAATGAAACTTGTACATGCAGCTTGCAGCAGATGCATTTGTTAATATAATAGCGCAAGTTAGTAAGCTGAATAATTGGTAGCACACGACATATTTTTTCTTCTTGGAATATCTTACCTTGCTCTTATGATTCATCAGCTTATGAATAAAAATAATTCAGACTATTGTCATTTATGTTGTCAAAGGTCCTCTTAGGAGTTATTTTCTACTACTTTCATTTATAACCGTGCTACTGCCTTGCTTTATTTTTGTTTTACAAAATTTCGTGTATATGCTTAACGCTAATTTTCCGAGCCAAGTCTGATAACGATTTTAATATCTGTAGTAGGGTAAGTAAAACAGAAAAGCAACGTTTCAAAACCGATACATTTTTCGGATTTTTAAAATGCCTAATTGAGGTTTATTCACTTTCTCCACATCAATCCGAACCATAAACCTCCAGGTTAATGATCAAAAGCCATCTTAATAATTTCTTCGGGCTTCGCCCATATTTGATGTTCTGACGTATATTTAGCATATAAAACATATACCAATGAAACAGACTAGTTAGTCGTATATTTTATGAGTTATACAGTATAACTAATAGGATATGCGAACTCATGCATATTTAATCTGCTCTAACTCTTTTCCGCTCCTCTATTTCTCTCTAGTCCTTCCGCATCTGGCATCTGCTATAAAACCCATTAGCTCATATTGGCGAATATTCAAATAGCCTCCTCCGTCAAAGGCTTGTGTTGCTTCTTGATCCCTAGCTGTATGGCTTGAATGCGGAATTTTTCTCTTATATCCGCTTCATCAAACAAGTGGCGTGGTGAGTACCGGTAGACTGGGGAACCCACAAGCAAGCCAAGAATTTTTTCTTAATTTTATACTTTGTCTATATCTCAGCAGCCACGACGTTGGAAAAGAGAGTCCCCGATGTGGTAGTATATATTGATGGTGTCGAGCTTGAGCTGGCATTAAAAAAGCAGTAATACATTGATGCCAACTCATAGCAATAGTACCACAGTATGGTTTTTCTTTGACGGAGACGGAGTTAACTTCGCCACTAGTAAAATCCTAATTTTTATAATATTCTCGGGCCGGTTTTAAAATCTGCCACTCACAGCCCCGTGAATGTACTATTTCAGATGCCGGCATTTGATTTGACATCGAGGCTTGAGCCGCTATATAAGAACATAAGTTCCCACCACCGATCAAGAGTATTGTCCTTCGTATTTACATCTGAAAAAGTACAACATAATATACCGGAGATTGGACTACAAATACTACATTATAATACAGCCGTGTAGACTATAGAAGCTATCGTGTCATACTGAAGATATATTAACTGTGAAAAGAAAAAAAAAATTTATACTCACTGCTGAGACGGAAGGGTAAAATCTTAAATGATGTCTTACAATATCGGGCAACCAATAAACAAGGGTATTTTACCTTCCAACAATTTTCCTAACGGTCTTTCACAACAAGACGTCAATGGGCAGATGTACCACCACGGGGCTCAAGGAAGTCAACAATCTCGAATGCTTTACCAAGGGATGGATTCTAAGCAACTCCCATCAATAATGTACAATCAAGTTGCTGTTCCTATGCCAGGATATCAGATACCTGGTATGATGGTTCCTCCTAACATGTACAGTAGGGGTTATTATTATCCCCAGCCTCCTCTCGCAACCCCATCAATTGGGAACGGGTATTATGGTCATATGATCCAAAATGGTTCTAAGTATGTGCAGATTCCGCAGGGCACCCCACCCATTATACCATACGTTTCAACTCCTCAGTACACCCAAAGTCCTAGCCCATACCAACAGCTCTTGCCAAAAGGAGCCAATGAAAAAGCCAAATCCGAGAAGGGTTCTCCGGTTCTCTCTGATAAGCATAAACTAGGTCAAATTGATTATTCTTCATTAGTAAGCTATACTAATTCTCCTTCGTTGAAGAGACGAAGAAGAGCTAGACAAAAACTTTCTGATCCCGATCAAACATACCCTTGCACGGAATGTGGAAAAGTTTTCCAAAAACCTTATAACCTTAAATCTCACATGAAAACACATTCAAATGAAAAACCTTTCAAATGTAGCATGTGTGACAAAACATTTGCCAGAAGTCATGATAAGAAACGTCACGAAATCTTACATGGTGGTGAGAAAAATTTCAGGTGTGAAGGTTATTTGAAAGATGGTGTGACTAAATGGGGTTGTGGAAAGAAATTTGCTAGATCCGATGCCTTATCAAGACACTTCAGGACAGAAACTGGTTGGCTCTGTATACAACCGTTAATGGATGAAGCAAAAAATGCTGAAAATGAAAACCCTGAACAGGTGCCTACATCAAATACGCTAGACTACTCTTTAATCGATAACTCTACCATTATTAGAAGATTAATTCATGGAAAATTCTAATACCACAACCTACTTTGCATTACTACAACTAACTAATTTATGTTAGCTCCAACTCTAGAACGTTGCAGCTATCATTATTTGCATTATTTACATCACTGTTATGAAATCAGTTTATATCAAGTTATTAAATACATTACTATCTAGAAGAAACTATCTATAGACTATTACTATTATCTGTATCTTTGATTGTCAAATAGTTTATCAACGTTCTGCAAATCGTGATATTGCAGTATTTTCCAAGTTAAACAATTTTTCAAAAAAATAAAACAAGCATCCTTAATTCTACAAAAGTTATCAGCGAACAATACACATACTATACGTTGTTTCTTATAGAATATATGAAAGTTGTATGGAATCACAGACCAACATATAGGTATTTTGTCTATATGCAGTCTATCCCCTAACTATGATGAAAATGAGATTACGTAGTATGTGTATCAATGTTCTACTTCTCTACACAAGTTTAATACATTAAAAAACATGGACCAAGATGACCTCACATCGTCCCAATGGGACGATGTTATATCGCCGAACTCAGCTTCCACATTTGGCAATTTTAATCATAGTCAGAATCTTTCAATTTTGAATAATGAATTTGAAGACCTTGCGGTTGGATCGACGAACACCTATGGATTTGGTAATGAATTAGATCCCAAGTCGGAGTCAGAAGGAGGATATGATGATGATGATGATGATAATAATGATTTGACTATGCCTGAGAATAATTACAACAACCAAGAATACCACAATGATGCAGAATTAGAGCAATTGCAAGAACTTAAGAGAGAAGAATTAAAGGAACATAGCCACCAGCTAGTATCAGAGCTTACCTTAGGAGCAGAAGATAATAAATTGGAAGAATCGGTTATTTCACCAAAAAAGATTATACCATCGGAGTCACTCTTTAATGAAAAAGATAGTGTCATTAATATTAGCAAAGCTGAAGAAAGTGCTCAACAAGATCCTTTATCTTCGCCTAGGAAATCATCTCCATTAAAAAGCAGTAAGCTCTATAAGACACCTCGGCCTCGGAAGTTCAGTGCAAAAACGAACGTACAGCATTTGAATCAATCCGAAAATGTGAGTAAAAATCCCTTGGGTCCTTTAGGTAATGATTCTGACGATTCTCGATCTTTCGATAGATCTTCAGCTTACTCAAACAGTAAAGCCGATCAAATATTAAAAGAAGCTGATGCTCCATTGTATCATATTCCAAACCAAACGAAAGAAGAATCATTAGATGAATTTAAGAAAATGTTTCCTACTCAAACGGACAATATACCTAAGTCAGCAACCGGTATTGGTACCAAATCTAATGAAGATGTCGAATTATTTAATAATTTAGAAATTTCTGTTGGAGATCCCATGAAAGTGGGAGATCTTACAAATGCCCACATTGTATATACGATAAAGACCAAGAATAAGGGAACCGAGTCAAACGATTTTCCCATAAGCGAGGAAATAATCGTCTCTAGAAGATATAAAGACTTCAGATGGATATATCACCAATTACAAAACAATCATCCTGGAAGAATAATCCCCCCTCCTCCATCTAAACAAACATACATTGGTAGGTTCAATGAAAACTTTATTGAGAATAGAAGATTGTCCTTGGAAAAAATGCTTATTAAAATTAGTAACAATCCATATTTAAACAGGGATGCAGATTTCAGAATGTTCTTAATTAGTGAAGACTTTACTAATGAATCAAGAGAAAGGGAGAGGATTAGTGGATCTGGAGCCTCGACCCAAAACAGTAATACTTTAGATAACAGTACTTTATCTAATGATGACAATGAATCTACTCCAAATATTGCACCAAGTCCATCAAGCACAATAATGGGAGGTAATTTTATGAGTTCGTTATTTTCGATGTCAGCTAAAATCAATGATCCTGATGAGTATTTCACTAATAAAAAGGAATACTTTGATGATTTGGAAAACAACTTAAAGAATTTCTATAAATCACTTGAGCTCATAGGAACCCAAAGATTGGAGATGGTTGGTGTAGTGTACGAACTCTCGCTTGCAATAGATGAACTTTCTAGTTTGGAATTGAACAAGTCTACTGCAGAATTATTAAGTGCGTTTAGCGATGTTCAATTGAAAATAAAAGAAAATTTGGACCGTGTAAATCTTCTGGAGCAACTTACATTGGGCTTCACTATTGAAGAATACTTAAGAGTGATTGGTTCCATAAAATTTGTCTTGGATACCAGAATCAAGATTTTCAATCAATACTATACGTATAACCAGGATCTTCACAAGAAACATACTCAGTTGGATAAGCTTAACAAGAAGTATAAAATGCAAGTGGACAAGATAAATGCGCTTAATTTTGAAGTAGAATCATTGAAAAAGAAGACCCTGGCCTACGAAGACAAATTCAAGACAATCAGCGAAACTATCAAAGATGAACTCAACAAGTTTGAGCTTGAGAAAATCGATGATTTCAGAAACAGTGTAGAAATATTTATTGAGAGCTCTATCGAATCGCAGAAGGAGGCCATAGAATTATGGGAAACATTCTATGAACGCCAAAACTTGGCATCAGTCTAATAATTCTAAATATTAATGAATTCGTATATTAATACACAAGTGCTTTGTACCATATTTTCATCTAATCGCTTGTATAAACCCCTTTAAACCTATTCCTGTAGATAAATAAAAAAAAATCATGCGGCTTGCTGTGTGACTCTTGGATGAATCATCCATAGATCGCTTCATATGATAGTATAATAGAATAGTAGTCTTCCAATTGATCTACTATTAGTTATTGTTTAGTTGATTGAAAAAAGAAGATATTTTTTAATATGAATACACAAGTACATGTGAACAAAACAAGGCTATCAATACTATCGGTTCCCCGTGAAAGATACTGGATCTTTGTAAGTGCTATAATTCAATTACTTCATAATGAGTCTGTTAAGTCCAACATAGGTTCAGATTACGAGAGCTCACAGTTTGATAGTGATTCAGAGGATGAAGACATATATCGCTCCTTTTCGGCTATTTCCACCAATTATGCATCTACCATAAAGAACCAAGATAATACTAGTAAGGCTAAAAAATCCTCTAACGATAATTTGGTTGCATTAGACTCAGATGATGAATCACGACATGAAACCACATCGAGTTGTAAAAGTGATGATGGCTCATATGATTTCAGCGATGAAGGGGAAGAAAAAGAGGAGGACTACTTTTTTCATGTAGCCTTTACCCCAGATGAATGTACTATAATTTGTTCAGAAAAGATAATGAACCAGAAATTTAAGAAGCCTTTAAAATTATGCAACGATTTGAATTATGATAATATTATTCTTGTGAAAGAGCCGTTTTTAAACCTACAAATAGATAGTGATGGCAGTTTTGATAACAGTCTGAGGATATTGGAATTAACCAAACCATTATCAGAGAATAAAATACCTCTTTTCTTCATTTCGAGTCATTTTAGCGATTCAGTTCTTATACCTTATAGTATCAAGGAAAAGGTCGTTTCCGTCTTACAGAAAAAGAATTTTGAATTCTCCGACATTTCTAATAGCTACATATTTAATTCGCATCTACCAATTTCTGATTCCATTGAGAATGGCATAAAAGAAGAACAAGGAAGAGAAGATGAACCTGATATTAATAATAACCTTGAGAATGAGGCATTTAGACTATTTAAAGAAGTCGACACTAAGCCCATAATTGATAAATCATCAAAATTGTTGCTTACTGCATCTAGAGTTACAGAAGTTAATTCTAGCATCATGAAGGCCGCTAATATTATCTCTTCTGACATAATACCTGAATATTTTGCTATCACAAGGACATCGATTAATGAGGTTTCTCTTGTATTGCCTAAATCTGAGAAAAAGAGAAGAATGTTAGGTTTTGATTCTAAGCACATAATAGGATCTACGCAAGATATAATTATACCTATTTCAATTGATTTGAGTAAATTACCAATTGACTCTACGGGTATTGTTGCTGGTGTTGCAAGTAGAATCATCCATGGAATAAAAGATCATCCTTCTTTAATTAATTATCCGTTTGAGATGAACTACTTTTCAATGGCGAGATCAGCAGTTATTATGATTGCAAAAGAAAATATCGAAGTTGTTTCTTGTGTGTTAAACAAAGAATAAAGAAATTGATGATGGCTGACACTATATTATCAATAATTATATAATACGGAGTTTATCTAACATTTAATAGATTTTACCATCTAAAGCGCTTTATCTATAAAATGTCTTTCAGCTTCCTAGTACTTCTTACCCTTCTTCTTTGGCTTTACACTAGTACTCCATCCATCTTCATCAACAGTTCCAATTTTATCAGCGGATGATATGATTGCAGCACTCCAAGATGTTTGATCTTGAGGGCCAACCTGTTGTTCTACCTTTTGTCTTCTTCTTAAAAATTCTTCAGCATATCTTCTACCATCCATAGTTGCGGATGAACTGTAGATAGTTTCAGAAATTAATTGAGATGAGTCAGAACTGTTCAATGGAAGTGTAATAAAAATATCCAATAATTCATCCTTTGATACGGTAGGATACAAATTTGACATAGCAGATCTAGCCCAAATTAAGAAATCTTCTTTTAATGCAGTTGAATTGTTTGTAGCATTAGCAGGTACGGCAGCAGAAACAGAACGTAATAACAGTGGGTTTGTAATAGCAGTAGCTGATGCTGTATTGACCATTTGAACTGGTCTCTTGGTAACTGCAGGTTTCTTGGAAGTAACAGTAGTCCAAGATCCGTCATCTTTGGTAGCAGAACTAGCCAAAGCACTAGCGAAAGTTGGCTTATTCTTACTAACTACTTTAACCTTTGCTTCAGCCTCTTCTCTTTGGATATCAGCTAATGACTTCTTGGCTACTGTATCTTGAGGAGAAACTGCCCAACTGGATGTAGTTGGAAGTGATGGAGTCTTCTCACTTAGTTCAATTTCATTCATGCTCAAACTTAAAGCAATTTGTTCACTCCTAAGCTCTGCCTCAAATTGTTTTTGCTTTTCAGCTTCAATTCTTTGTATTTCTTTTAAACTCAATGTTGGTTTAGTATTTGATGTAGAGCTCTCCGTAGATGCACTAGCCCAAGGTGCTAATTTTTGTTGTATCGGAACGGAAGGCTTTAATGGCTCAGGTGTTGCTACCTGTGCCTTTTCATTTACATTTGCATTTGCTTCTGACTTAGCTTTTTGTTTTTTAGGCAGCTTATGCTCAACTACTTCTTCAACATCTTGAGTAGTTGGAATGACTGGTTTGGAAACCTCTTCCACTATTTCTTCTTTTTTTACTCCTTTTGATTCTTCTCTCTCCTGTTCAACTGCTTCCGTAAATAATTTCTCATGGACCTCTTCACCTTCACCTAAAATACCAGTAACTACAGATGAGTGGATTTGATCCAATACATGATCACCACCGATGTTTGCACGGTTGATATTCTCAGTGCTGCTTTCTTGGGTAGAGCTCGATAATGAGGTTGCTGGGACAAATGGTGAACTTACTCTAGAGAGAGATTGAACATCAGCAATCCAAGGTGACATTGGCGCATTTTGATTTATCTTTGATGGAATAGCCTGAGAGACTGCAACTGGGGTAGCTGGACTACTATTAATTGAGCCATTTGTCGTATCAATTCCCCAACCACTGTGAGCTCTTTGTAAAACAGGTTGTTGTTGCTGGTGAAGTTGAGACTGTAATAATGATGGCATAGTATTAATATGAGATAAAGTACCAAATCCCATGGAAGAATTCATTGGGTCAATAGAAAACTGATTGGTACCAGGACTTGCGAAAGTAGTAGTTGCCAGAGGAGTGAATGGACTGGAGATTCTATCAGCAATAAACTCGTTTCCAAAAATATTGGATCGGGTATTAATGCTAGTATTCAATCTCAAGTTGCTGGCTCCTAAGCTACCTTGGCCATTAGATAAAAATTGATGGAATTGAGATTGATTTTGGTTTGGAAACGGTACAGGCGTTTCTTGTTGTTCTTGCAAACCATTGCTCACTGTCAAATCAGGTAAAGGAATTTTAAAAGGTTGAATATAATTTTGAACCTTTTCACAGAACTCCTTTAACGATTGGTAATTGACTTCCTCCTTTCTTCTAATCCTAAGATCTAAGTTCAAATAGCCATCACTAAGCCATTTTTGCATCATATCTCCATTGAAAGGACCCTGTTCATTTCCAGACGGGTCGAGATAAAACCATTCTATTCTATCTGAAGACAACAACGAAAGATTGTGACCCTGAGCGTTCTCGGGAGGAACAGACATCATACCTGGAGGAGGTTGTGTATTCATGTTTTCAATGTTCCTGTCTGCTTCTTCATCTATCACAGATAAACTTTCAACAGAATTGGCTAGGTCCTGGACATTATCGAGACCAACATTAGATGATGATGATGGCTGAAGGTCAAGATGATAAATTTGACCAGGCGTGCCTAATCTATAATTTTCGCTCCTCTTATTTGGCAATTCCACAGAAGTATTCAAAATTACATCTTTGTTATCGTACCATACTTGAAATACTTCCTCCATAGTATAATGCTTACCTCTCTGGTTTGGAGGAATAGCAAAATTATTGAATGTTGAGGTTTCTGCGGCTTGACCATTAGTGGAAACGCCAGAGTTCTCATTTGTATTCAATACAAATGCCTGAGGTCTATGATTCCTAGATTATATCGTTAGTATTGACACATTAATAACGTTTTATACCATCCAAAATCACGTACCAAGAAGTTTGTGACATTCTGAAGATTTCGACGTGTCTTGATTGAAGTTTTTTTTTCAAATTTGTTGTAATAAATACGAAAAGAATAAATTTGACAATTTAATAGCTGCAAAGTATATTAGACTTGGTTTTTCAGCTTATTATTACTACAACTCTAAGAGGATAAATTTTCAATCTCTAACTATAAATTTTTTTCTGATCTTTTGGTCGTGTGAGTGTCAACCAATCAGGGTAACAAGAACTCAAAGATCCTGGTATGGGTAGTAAGTATACAGAACAAAATACGATTCATTAAGCCTAAATATGTCGAAGGAAAAAAGATTAATATCTAGATATCATGCCGAACATCACTATAGTGACAAATGGTAAAGGAAATAATTGAGATTGACGTTTTTTTCTTTACAGTTCATATACCAGTTTAAATTCCCATTTTCTTTTCCATTTCAGAATGGAAATCCTTGACATTGGAACCGCTTTCCAAACCACCTTGGTAAACATCTTCCCAGTCGGCGGAGGTATCCTTATTCAATAATATGTCTCTATGGAGGGAACTTGGGCCACCCAAAACAGAAGGCCTAAAATCTGTGGCCTCCACTATTTCCAATTCCATTGTTCTCTTTATAGGTTCACCAGCACCGAAAATTCTTCTATAGGATTCTAATCTTGTTTCGTATTGGGTTTGTTCCCAGTTTTGCACTCTTCCTTCTAATGGATGACGGTTATTAATTTTGGATGCTAACGATAAAGGACCTTCTTGTGTTCTTAATATATCCTGTAAACCAGGGGCATGTTCGGCGGCTTCTCCAAACTTAGTACTACTTATAGTGGAGTGTTTATTATTATCTGGAATAATTCTTAATGACTAGGTCTCAGTTAGTAAATCCCGACGGAAACATCATACAACAATCTTTCTGTTTATGTTTAACGTGTACAATAAATAGATAGATGCTCAATATTCAGCGTTGTATCAACATACCATTCTTTTCTTTATTATTTTTTTATCAATGCTAGGTTAAAGGAATACAATATCAATGATTGAGCTAAAGTAGTCGAGTGGCAATTAGATAATTGGGGTTTGCACGACTTCTTTGTATTTACCCATAGATTGTATTAATATTTATATATTGCAGTACTCTAATGTATAGACTATTCAAGAGTACTGTCATTTGGGTCTTTCCCTGGCGACTTGAGATAGACAGGAACGAAATGCCAGTCTTCTGGTGTTAAAACCCCATTGTAGCATAATGTACCCAAAACTAAAACGACAAATCCTAAGAATTGCAAAAAGCTGAAGCTTTCCCATCCCATTAACAATGCAAGCAACCAGACCAAAAGAGTTCTACATGTATCCACAGTTGATCTTGCTGTAGCTGAAAGTCTGTGGGTCAACGAGATCCCACAGAAATTAAATAAGGCAATGGAAACCATAATAAGTAGAGAAGTAACTACGACGATCTTCGAATTGAAAACGTCGGCGAATGATTGTACCAAGTTAAAAGGCGAATCTTCAAATTCTTGGGGATTCTGGAAGGATCCCAAGACAAAATTCAAAACGACCATAAGCGCAAACAAAATGGTTGTTCCAAAAAATCCTTCGTAATAGACTAACTGCATTGGAGGAATATTGTGCTTACTGAGGATGAATTCCTCAACAACAAACTGACATGCCTGAAAAATAGATGCAATGACGATAAGAGTAATACCGAGAACTACTAGAGGAGCAGCCTCGCCTCCTGTGCTGTCGTTGGATTCTGAATCCTTCGAGCCACTAAGACCAACAATTGCTACACCCAACGACACTAAAAACAAAGAGACCCATTCTAACTTTGTAACCTTCTTCTTTAAAAATATCACCGACATTAATGCCACAAACAAAACACTCGAACCTCTTGTCATTTGATAAATGGACACAGGAGTATATACTAAACCAATATTGAATAATGTAGTAGCACAAATGTCGCAGATAGAAGGCAATGCCAATTGGAAGTTCTTCCGTATGCCCATATTTTCAACATCCTCCTCCAGTTCTCCTTCAAGCACGATATAGCCAGTCTTACGCTTTCTAGCCTCGAGCCACTGAATAGCAAGATAAACCAAATAAACCGACACTTCACCCAAAAACATCTGCAACGTCTGTATAGCAGGCTGTTCGAAATTACGATGTCTTGACATGTCGGGGTCCAAACAATGTCTAACACATTGTTGATCCTGGTACTTCGTTAAGAGGGAGTTACTTGCCCCTGCAATCAATGTTCCTCCTACAATAAACAGCAATGACATATGAAACCTTTTATGTTCACTTTCCTGTGTTTCCTAGTACAATCCCTCGACTTTTTAACACTTTATATGTGCGTTCACGTCAGCCAAATCAGTGTTATTTAGACCAAAACTCACCGTTTCATGCCGTCCGATAGAGTGACAAACATGGTTATCACGAAATGGTCACGTGAATACATTCCTCCACAACCGTCACTTGATAAGTTTGAGCCGCAGGATGGTCATCGTCGAGTTTGGCAGTATATCCATATATATGGCAACTTGGTAGACAATATTATGGGTGAGACATTCACAGATGTGCTTATATTGATCTTTGGGTGTGATAATAGATATTCTTATTTTTTTTCCCATTATTCTGGTGTATTTCAGAAGCATTGTATTCCCAAGTATGTCTCTAAATGTGGTATTGCGGAACGGATGGGGGATTCCACATGCAAAACGAGTTAAATCATGATTTTTTTTTTATCATGGTTACCAGTGAGAGTTGAGAAATCGATACAGCAAGATATATTGTCGCACTTACTAACATTGATGGTATATGGACAATAGTTGTATAAATATATCGATTCATTAGCCATATGCGACTTGTGATTCGATATGACTAAGCGACACTAGCAAATTCCAAAATTCTTACATAATTTTGTGTTACCCGGTCCAACGAGAAATTTTCATCTAATAACCATCGGGTCCTGAAAAGTTTTCTTACTACTATCTCTGGTATTTATTATAGCGTAAATTTCGTTGTAAAGCTACATTTACTTTAATAAATTAATAATACTATAATAATGGCTTTCGGTGCTCCAAGAGGAAGAGGCGGTCCAGCAAGAGGTGGCTCCAGAGGTGGTGCCAGAGGTGGTTTTTCCAGAGGTGGTGCCAGAGGTGGTGCTAGAGGTGGTGCCAGAGGTGGTTTTTCCAGAGGTGGTGGAAGAGGTGGCCCAAGAGGTGGTGCTAGAGGTGGTGCCAGAGGTGGTGCCAGAGGTGGTGCTAGAGGTGGTGCCAAGGTTGTCATTGAACCTCACAGACATGCCGGTGTCTTCATTGCTAGAGGTAAGGAAGATTTGTTAGTTACCAGAAACATTGCTCCAGGTGAATCTGTCTACGGTGAAAAGAGAATCTCCGTAGAAGAACCAGCCAAGGCTGAAGGTGAAGCTCCAACCAAAATCGAATACCGTGTCTGGAATCCTTTCAGATCCAAGTTAGCTGCCGGTATTATGGGTGGTATTGATGAATTAGGTATTGCCCCAGGTAAGAAGATTTTATACTTAGGTGCTGCTTCCGGTACCTCTGTTTCCCACGTTTCTGATGTCGTTGGTCCAGAAGGTATGGTTTATGCCGTTGAATTCTCTCACAGACCAGGTAGAGAATTGATCGGTATGGCCAAGAAGAGACCTAATGTTATTCCAATCATTGACGATGCTCGTCACCCACAAAAATACCGTATGTTGATTGGTATGGTTGATGCTGTCTTTGCCGATGTTGCCCAACCAGATCAAGCTCGTATTATTGCCTTGAACTCCCACTTATTCTTAAAGGATCAAGGTACCGTTGTTATCTCTATTAAGGCTAACTGTATTGACTCCACTGTTGATGCTGAAACTGTTTTTGCCAGAGAAGTCCAAAAGTTGAGAGAAGAAAGAATCAAGCCATTAGAACAATTAACCTTAGAGCCATATGAAAGAGATCATTGTATCGTCGTTGGTCGTTACATTAGAGGCGGTTTAAAGAAATAAACAGTTTAGATTAAAAAGGACTACCTGTGACATATCTGTCTCTTGAATTTATCTTGTTAAGGTTCATTGAACTCTATGTATTTTTATTCGTGAGGGCATCAACTTCCCTATGCTATTTCTTCTGAAATAAATCTATATATTTTTTTGTTCGACACCAAGTCTAGTATGGTTTTAGGTGTTGATACGTATATTTTACCACTGTTTGCATAATCAATATATATAATCGTATTAAAAGCCTTTGTAGTTGTTAGCAGTTATATGGTGGTTGGTTGTGTGCAGGATTCCGATTCGCTATATATCATATCTAGAATGGTAGCTATACAATGTATTATTCATCTTATTTCAGTGGCGATACTAACAAACAGAGATCATATATATATACTGGTGTTTAAATACCTGAATAAAGAGAAGTGGAGAGATTTATTTAGAATAAGAGATGCCTGTGGATCCTGTTGAAATAACATCACAACTGAAAGGAGCCGTCAAAGAAGGCAGCGCTGATAGGCATCTCCCACAATCTGATGATGAGGTTATTGAAATCATATCGGATGACGACGTTGAGATTATACAATCTGAAGACGCTTATGATAATGACATACGAGTTAGTGTTCCAGAAGGTGGCCAAAGCGACGATGAAATCCAAATAACACATGTCAATACAATTGCACAGAGCCCGAGTGAGTTTGGAAACATACGGCGTAATAGAGAAAACAACAGTGAGAGAAATATACGTAGAAGATACGAAGCAACTGATGATGATGTCCAACTAGTTAACGAGAGGCCTCTTCTTAGACCTTTGAGTGTAAATGCCATATATGACGACCAAGATGAAGATTACAGAGAAGGGCTGGTAGTACATACTCCTCGTGGCGATTTCCATACAGATGACGCTCCTAGATTTATGGGTACTGTTAGGAGAGTTGTACAACGACCACGACCACGTACAAGAAATGTGGAAATGTTGCTAAATAATAGAAATTTAAGAAGGAGAAGACAGATTAGTAGCAGATTTTATTCAGAGTTAGAGCAATTTGAAATTCCGTTTGATTTGTTTGGCAATACCTTCTTCCATTTTCCAGCAAACGGTGAGGAAAGTGTTGAGAATAGTATAATGGAAAGGATAGAGAGGGATAATGAAAATGCACTTGATTCCAGGTTAGCCACTGAAAAGATTTTTAATAGAAAGTTCTTGGATGAAAAGAAGGAACTTACTAAAAAGGAAATGACAGGATATACTAATGATATCACTCCAGATCTGGAATTATGTTGTGAACTTTGTGCCATATCTTTGGGTGATGGTATTCCAGAAGATTTTGAAGTTGATCATAGATATGACCAGAATCTAGAAGATTATTCTAAGCAATATCGGGCAAATGCTCCGTGGTTCTGTGTTAGAATTTGTTCTGAAGCAGATATTGCTTTATCGAGAAGAGTATTTATCGCCAAATGTGGACACCTTTACTGTGGAAGGTGTGTCAAAAACATTGGTAATCGACCACCTAGAGTAAAGGGCAAGAAATTGGGAATAAGTATTCTCAATCCTCATGTATATTCTCCGAGAAAGTGTCCTGCTACAGAATGCAATAGACAATTTACTTCTAAAGGATTTACGGAATTATATTTCTAAGTTATAGAATATTTTTATGAGTTTACTTTTTTATGGAATGACGTTAACGACATTAAATCTGCATTAATTATATACAAATATGTATATACATAGTCATGAGCACGTAATAAAATTTTTGAATATTATAAAGAAATAAAAAAGATTAATCAATTCTAGCTTCAGATAAGGTGAGCGGTTTGATATTATTAGAGAATATAGACGATCCGTTCTTAAATCTGTTAATTTTCTTAAGCTTTTCCCTAACAACCATAACTGGTACTGACAGCTTTGTAACCAAGTAATTTGATAAGGAACCTAATAACACCCCCTTGAGCGCAGATTGACCCTTAGAACCTACCACAACTAAGGATGGTTGTAAATTATCAATAAATTCTAAAATTAAATGTCTAGGAATAGGATGGTGTATAATTTCAATCACAATATGGATTTGTAACTTTGTCAACTTTAACAAATTCAAAACTTGTTGCTTAGCCTTATTTAACATATTAAGTCTTTGGGTTTCTCTTGCAGATTCATTCAAAGTATTTCCTTTCAAATGATGGTTGCTATCGTTATCTTCAATGACACAAACAATAAATAATACAGAACCATCAACTAAAACAGTACCTAATGCCCATTCCAAAGCAAATATAGATTCTGGCGAGAAATCCATACACACTAAAAACATTTTTGGTTTTACATCAGGGTTGATTAATTGAAAAAAGTTTCCTCTAGTAATGGTTTGAATAACTCTAGATTGTGATATGTTTGAGTCGATCTCTCCCTCCTTAATTGTCTCATTCAATTGAGAAGCGAATTCACTATCTAATCTATCTTCAACAGCTGATGTATACGGAACCATAAATTCCTCATCTTCTTCAGAATTCACAGGTTCTTTGGAGCTAGCATCATTGGTTGTTTCGCGAGTAGGGCTGTCTGTACTCTTGAAATTATCGTTTTCATGATGGATGATTTTCTTTCTGTACAAAGAGTAATTTTCCAATTTTTGCTTTCTGGCTAACGCATCTTGATCACTTTTGGTTAAATCCAATGAATTACCAGTTAAGCTTTGCTTGTCAGAAGCCAACTTATTTAAAATTTCTTCATCGATATTCTTTCCGATAGTTTTAGCATTAGCAAACGCTCTTTCGTTGGCAGTTAGTTCTTCCAATCTTTGTACGGTTTCCCTATCATTTAAATTGGAATTTTGTAATATTCCAGCTATTTCACTAATTTTCTCGTCATCACAAGCATAGTTAGGTAATATATTAGCAGTGTCATCATATTGAAACTTCTCATTGGCGTCGTTGTCGCTGACGTGCTCTTCTTCACTTGCTTCATCATTCCACAATTCCGAGTCATTTATTACTTCATCATTTGTTTTATTCTTATCTTCTGAAATCAATCTTTCCAGAGGGTCATGATTGGTGATAGACCACTTCAACTCCTTGTTGAATTCGTTGGTCAGCATAGATGAAGACCTGCTATTCTTATCTGTTCTTGACGGAGAAGCAGACCTTCCACGGTTGGACAAAGACTTCTGAATTATAGCCAATCTTTCAGCTTCTAACCACGACTCACGACTTGCCATATCTAATTTATAATTGGTAATTGTAATATGATAATCAAGTTTGCTTGAATAAGGGTTTTTGAAAACACTAGGTGAAATTGCACATTTTTTGAGGGGTGACTTTATTAATTTACAGGTTATATTTTTTGCTCAGCTTCCTACTCTATCTTATCGTGTATATAAATATATAACTATATATGTGTATTCTCGTTCTCCTAAAATTCCTTGGCAGTTTCGTCTATATCTTCATCTGAATCTTCTTCTGTGTCTTCCTCCTCTTCAAATTCAACTAACAAATTACCACCAAGCTTTAATTCAGGCACATCTACAATCGTTTCATTGGAAATACAGATTTGCTTTGTGGGGAATGGTTGAATTAGTTTGAACTTGAATTGAAACTTTGAATGGAACTCCTCTGGGCTTAAAAATGGATCACTATTATTAAATGATTCAGCAAAGTAAGTCAAAACCTCATCTTCGTCACTAAACTGGTCAGAACTGATCATTTCATTGATAAAAAGCTTCAACTCGACAAATAAATACAATTGGTTTACTGTCATCGATTGACTGAACGCCTCGATGGCTCTCTTACCATTAGGTAACTTGATGGCAATTTTCGTCTTTGGATCAGATATTTGTAATGTTTCCGACCACTTTTCGGTAATTAGCTTTTGTAGAGAATTTTTACGTAAAGCATTCAATTCTTCTGCTTCTTTTTGGATTCTTAAGTCGTTTTCCTTTTGTAATTTTTTCAATCTATCCCTCTCTAAAGATTGGGTATAGGCGTCATCTTGTTGTTGCTTTATAAGCCTTGCGAATTCTATTTCTTGTTGGTCAGCCCTTTGCGAAATAAGCTGAGGATTATACGATTCTATCGATTTGTTGATGTTTTTGGTAATTTTCCTAACAGTATTGTCTAATTCTATTTCTGTAATAAAGTTATGTGCAAGATTCGATTTGTATGCCACAGACATTGAAGACAATAATGATGGATTATTTGAAACATTAGAGATGAGCATTAAATATGGGAGTCTTTTGGCATTGTAAGTTTTACCAACTTCAAATGCTTCAGGAGATTTATCAACATTCTGGAGGAATAATGTACACTCTTTACAAGTACCTGAATTCTTGTTGAACAACTTGTTGAAATTCGTCGATTTAAGTAACCCTGTTAAGAAGGCAGTGCAATCATCGCTGTTATTAACCAAAATTACTAATAACCAAGAATATCCTCTTTGTGCTTGTTCATGAACTTCATTGAAATTTTCTGATGTTACATTATATTCGTCTAAGATTGACAGCTCCTTTTCGCCATCAGGCAATTCTTCTTTTTCCATAATCTTTTCGTTGGTATCATCGCTATAACTAGCATTTGCTAATTCATTGGCTAAATAGTTCAAAAATTTATATTCAAAGTCAAAACGTTCGAATTTAAATGACTTTGGAAATGTATTAGTAACGATTTTCTTTGGTGAACTACCAAAAATTAATTTGAAAAAGGAAATTAATATTTGTAATAATGACTTGGGGATAATTAATAAAATAAACCAAAGGCTATTTAATGGTGTGCTGAAGGTTCTTTCCAAAACAGTATTAGTTGCATTTTCTGAAATGGATTTATTATGTTCATTCAATGATGAATGTATTCCTATGTCCAACTGCCATTGATTGGTGATTCTAGGAGCCTTAGGCAATTTGGGCAAATACATATTCAAGAAAAGTTCTCTTTGTATATCGTGCTCCTGATGGACATTATTCCTATGACGTAACTGTGACGAGTTATTCTCTGTGTCTAGTATCTCAGCACCTGAGTTTGATTGATTAGTGCCTAAGGACTCAAATCCATGATCAAAGTAATTTGATATGGAGTTGTTCAAATTGAAATCATTTATCGTCAATAAACTAATTATCTTTTCATCTTCTGAGTCTAGGCCAGTAATAGCCTTAAACTCTTCCAACAATTTTGTCTTTTCTTCACTTAATCCCTCCATTAGTCTCAAAATAGCGAAGATAGGTATCTAAATTGCAAATATATGCCACTTCACTATATATTGAGAAACACACGATCCAATAAGTATTCTTATCCACGTGATATTTATATCAAAAGATAAATTGTATGAACTGAACCAGATAACAGCATATGGCGTGATGTATATCTACCCGTCATACAATAGTAACTAATACTGGTGGAGTCCCTTGGAACGATTTTTCCGCAAGGTATTAGAAAGCACACTGTGTGGTGCTTATATAACATAAAAATAATAGAGCGTGTGATCTATGATTGTTTCTTCTACATAGCGGAATGCATATCAGAAATATGGTTAATGATTAAAACACAAAGTGATAATTCACAGAAAGAGGTATACCGAAAACCACTGATGGTGATATAACATGTGATATCAGATTAATTATTGATCTTATGTACGGGCTGGTTCATAGCCAACTAAAAAGTCGTATTCCTGCATATATACCAGGCATGATGTTTATCACGTGTGGTTTTATGAAGGTATCGAACTTTTCATCAACACTCATTGTATAAAGTCTCTATTGATAAAATGTCGTGGAGTGTTTGTCAGACGACAATGTCGTTTCTTAACTTACCTGCCAATTAAACCCTTCTCTGATAAGAAATTCTGTTTCCTATAACCATGGTATAAGCATAAGGATCTATGGATATATCTTTTTCTGATTATATTTCACTCTTCTACTTCCGTGCTCTCATCATGCTAGCTCCTTTCGTCCATCTTATCATAAATTTGCCTGAAATTTTTGGCTGCAGAACCGCGGTTGCAGCCAACACACCTCTGGCTGGTTTTAGAAATTCACCTGTTCATTTTATTACTGTTGTAAATTACTGTAAATATACACATTTTCTAAGTTATTTATCTCGCACTTGCTTACAATGGCATCGGAACAACCGTTGGACTCCGCTGCTCACCACTAGGGCTCAATGCTAGCGTTTAAAAATAGCCGTATACAGTGCTAAGTTTCGAGTTCGGAACTTTTGGAACACTGAGCACCCGGAATGTAGTGATCCCCACTAGATGAATCTCGATCTTGACTGCCTATCAGCTTCGCCAGTCGGCATAAGCCACCTATCTACAATACTCCGATAGACCAACCATCTTTACATCAATGACATTCATGTAGAGTCGCCTGAAGGGCCAGTGTGGATGCGCCAGCCAGGACTTCCCTAGACCCATGTTTTATGAACAAACTTTGAACCGAGATCCATACAGATCAGTCACAGCAAGTATAGCACCCGAGCTACACACAACATCCAATACGTGCCTCTAGTGTCTCGGTATCGCCAACAAATAATATGTGCTACCGGCACTTTATTGTATAGTATCGTAGAAACATCGATGCTTCTTTTTTATAGTACGCCCCACCACGGATTGACTCAATTAAGACTTTGACTCTTCTTCGCACAATCCCACCGTCGCATCTCTCTTTCTGTACTACTAACATCGAAATAAGTCATATTCTCTAGCACTGATGCTCATAGCTGGCTCCGTATTGATGGTAGATTTCTCCCCGGTAGCTCATGTAACTCAAAACCCTAACCACGCAGGTAAAGCGCTCCGATTGCAGTATTGCATAAGCCGATAAATTTTTCACGAGAATTGCTCCTAAAATCATATATATTTGAAAATTTTCGAGACTCGAATGTAGATTAAATATTGTTAGTTTGGTTCTTTTCAAGTGCAAGTTATTTATTTTTTAGACGTATAGAAACAGATTTGCAACCATAAACTCTGTCAAATGTCCAGAATATTCCAAAGTAAATTGGCCAAGGTTACCTTGGCTGGAGCTGCTGCTGTTGGTAGTGGAATCGTGTACTTGGATTTCGTGAGACCACCTAATCCTCCACAGTTGAATCACTCATACAAGCCACTCACTAAAACCAGAGAGTTGCCTGAAAGTAGACAAGCTTTGTTGGAAAATTTAGAAACTACTCCTAAGTTCGATGTATTGATTATCGGAGGTGGTGCCACTGGTACAGGAAGTGCAATCGATGCTGCAACCAGAGGTTTGAACGTGTGTTTGTTGGAAAAGAATGATTTTGCATCCGGAACTTCTTCCAAATCCACCAAGATGGCCCACGGTGGTGTCCGTTACTTGGAAAAGGCTATTTTCCAATTAAGTAAGGACCAGTTGGACTTAGTTATCGAGGCTTTGAACGAAAGAGGTAACATGTTGAGAACTGCTCCTCATTTGTGTTCTGTCTTGCCAATTATGATCCCAGTATACAAGTGGTGGCAGGTACCATACTTCTTTGCGGGATGTAAGATGTATGATTGGTTTGCTGGTCATCAAAACTTGAGAAGCTCTACTGTATTCTCAAGAGAAATGACCAGTGCTATTGCTCCAATGTTAGATGACTCCAACTTGAAGGCTACCTGTGTCTACCATGATGGTACTTTTAATGATGCTAGAATGAACTCCACCTTAGCTATCTCTGCTATTGGTCACGGTGCTACTGTTTTGAACTATATGGAAGTTAAACAATTAGTTAAGGAAGATGGAAAGGTTACTGGTGTTATCGCCAGAGATTCTGAAACTGGAAAAGAATACACTGTTAAGGCCACTGCTACTGTTAACGCTACTGGTCCATTTGCTGATAAGATTTTGGAAATGGATGAAGATCCACAAGGTAAGCCACCAGCTGTTGCTCAACCTCCAAAGATGGTTGTTCCTTCAAGTGGTGTACATGTCGTTTTGCCAGAATACTACTGTCCAAGAGATATGGGTTTGTTAGATCCATCTACCTCTGACGGTAGAGTTATGTTCTTCTTGCCATGGCAAGGTAAAGTTCTTGCTGGTACTACTGATACTCCATTAAAGTCTGTTCCTGAAAACCCTGTTCCAACTGAAGAAGAAATTCAAGATATCTTAAAAGAATTACAAAAGTATATCGTTTTCAAGGTTGATAGAGAAGACGTTTTATCTGCTTGGAGTGGTATCAGACCTTTAGTCCGTGATCCAAGTAAGATGCCAAAGGGTAAGGAAGCTGAAGGAACCCAAGGTTTAGTTCGTAATCACTTAGTTCACAAGTCACCAACTGGTTTATTGACCATTTCTGGTGGTAAATGGACTACTTACAGAGAAATGGCTCAAGATGCTATTGACAATATTGTTAGAGACAATGACTTCGGAAAGGAAATTTTACCATGTCAAACTAATAAGATTATCTTAGCCGGTGGTGAAGATTATTCTAAGAACTACTCTGCTAGATTGATTCACGAATATAGAATTCCTTTGAAGTTAGCTAAGCACTTATCTCATAACTACGGTTCTAGAGCCCCATTGATTTTGGAATTGTACCATGAATCTGATTTTAACAAGTTACCTATCACTTTGGCTGCATCTAAGGAATTTGAACCTTCAACCACTACTGCATCTCTTGAAAATAATTTATCTTACCAATCCTTTGATGAACCTTTCACTATTGCTGAATTAAAATATTCTTTGAAATATGAATATATTAGAACTCCAATCGACTTCTTGGCTAGAAGAACTAGATTGGCCTTCTTGAATGCAAGAGAAGCTTTAAGTGCTGTTGATGGTGTTGTTAATATTATGAAAGAAGAATTAAAGTGGGATGAAGCCACTACCAAGAAGATGACTAAGGATGCAAAGGATTACATCGGTTCTATGGGTATTTCGCCAAAGAAATTCGATGTTGAAGAATTCGTTGTGCAATGAACAACTGAATTGTCCTCGTTATTTCCGTTTTATGATTATGTATGATCACTTTTAAGAGAATATTTTACTGAATGATAATAATTATATAGATGTATTATTATGTTAATAACTATTCATAATAAACAAAAAACTAAATTTAATAGATATTTGCTAAAATGAGTAAAAATAATACGTAAATGTCGAAGAGCTAATTGTTAATTTCTAAATCGTCAATTTCATTTGTTATTTTCATCATTCTTGCTTTCCTGAGTTGTTCAGACCTCTTTTTATCATCATTTGCGAACCTACTGTTATAGTTAGACTTCAAATAACCAGTATCATCAAGATCGTCGTAAGAATTCTCATTACCATATTTTAATTGGTATTCCGTTGGTGGTTCCTTTAATATATCCTTTATCGCGCTATTAGATACTAATTGATTATGAACACCATAACTGAAACACCACTTCAAATGAATCAACCTTAAATAGAGGAACCAACTATTAATTGGAAGGGATCTGGATTTTGATAATTTTATATAAATTGAATCCATAGCAGAATTTATTAATTCCAAACCCTCCGGAGATTTCTTATATATTTCGATTCTTTTTTCTTTATCAGTGTAATTTTTTATTATATTAGAAACATCCCTAAAAATAGAATGAACTTCTTTTTTGTCTTTCTTAGATAATTTTTTGGTTGATATGTTTGCTAATCTTTCAACAGACGAAAGTAACGATTCTTGTTCATAATAAGGAGAATTATAATTAAAACTTTCGTCATCGTCATCTTCTTCATCTTCATTTTCTTCATAAGTGTACAATTCATAACATAAACCTATAACTCTACCGGCAGCTTTTGATATTTCAACATTAACATCATTGTCTAAAATATCAACTAATTTGGGCAATAATTCAGATAAAAACTCATTAAGATATTCTCCCCTTTTAAGTAAAGTAAGTAAGCATCCAACAGCATGTAAACCTGCAATTGAAACATCTGCTTCACTCTTAGCCACATTTAGTGCCTCATTCACTATCTTTTTGTCATCATTTTCATCAAAAACTGTAGAATATTCCCTTTCACCAGAGTCAATCTGCTTACTTAAGGTTACTGCACTAGAACAAAATCCTTCACTGGCTTCTACTAACCAGGTTATCTTCTCTTCGATTCCAAAACTCGATGAACCACTGTATAATATCAACAAGAGAGCGGTATAACCAGATATCAAATTTGCTTTATTCTCGTTTGTAGTAATACTGTTTGCTGGGTCATGAATTGCCTTTTCGATATAAGTACAAAATTCATTAGAAATTAACCCCCCAAATTCATCTATATCACTCAGTATTAAGGCCACGATCGATCTGTACAATAACAAGAACTCACTGGATGATCTATAATCACCACTAGTAAAGATCTTAGTTAATTCCATTATCTTGTCCTCGGTAACATACTTGTCTGTGCCTATATTTGTTTCATTGTTCACACAGAGTGCTTTAGAAATAGTCAAATTGTACAATTGTGCCAAAAGTAACTCTCTGGATTGGGAAGAGACCTCAGTTCTAGGCATCGTTAAAGAATGAATGATATCATTAATGCTTGTGGAACCTGACTGTATTCTCATCCTATTCATTTGTTCAGCAGATTTTTGCTTCTGGTCTTTAGAAGCAACATTACTGATCTGCAACTCACTGGCATTGCTCTCTTGGGTGTTAAGAAAACTCTGCAATGATTCTAATTTTGACTTGAGCAACTCATCTATACTCTGGAAATTGAAATCTAAAGCACCATTTTCTTCACTATCAGGCAACGGTGTCCTAGCTCGTGATACCGTCATAGACGACGAATTGGATAAAACTATTGGTCTTATAGGCATGATACGTCTATCTAATTAAAAAAAGATTATATTAAAGATAATTTCAAGTAGGATGCAATCCCGCTTATAAAAGCGGTCAGCCTGTTACAGTCAGAAAATTAGTCATGTTTAATTTATGCAAATACTAAAATTATCCATAAAATTATCTTGTAAAGTAATTCCTTGTACTATATAATTCAGCAATGTTCTGATATATATACTTCGTTTTGTATCGGACATTGACTGCTTGACTAAATAAAATCCAAGGACATAGATGCAAATTGAGAAATCGGCGTTCATTTCTGGTTAGCAGGAAACCATATAATTTTTCAATGCGTAGTTTCGTATCAGTAAGTTGTTAAGTACTATAAGGTCCCTTTGTAACTACGCTCTGAAGCTTAAGGATGTTCATTGAAAAATGCTGAAAAATTGCTAAAATACAACTTCGTTTGGTAAAACATACACCTTATCTCCATTCTCTCTCACTGTTTCATTTTTTGTATCTCTCGGCAACAGCTTTCTCATGTCAAACGCATCTATCTGGTCATCTATTTTGTTTCTATCATCAGGCATCCTATGTCCATAGTACCCCACTACTCTACGGTAGATTGAATAACCTAATTTTTCATATAACTGGCGACCCAAAGTGTTTGTTACTTTCACGAATAGATCTACAAATAACGTTGAATACGGATCCCGTTTGGTAAGCTCTTCTAATTGCAAGCAAAGATCTGAAGCTAATCCAATTCTTCTGTATTGACTATTCACGGTGACAGCCGTAATATGCGTGTGCCATTCTTTTCTGGAAAGTTGACCTTCTGTCTTTCCCATCATGTAACCACTGACTTCCGATTGCTGTCCAAAATCATTGTATATTTCAGTAGACTTGAAGAATAATGTTGGCCATTCGGTCAAGTATTGAGTATAAAAGGACAAATTGAAATTTTCTGTCAATGGATCAATATTAACTGGATTTATTTCAAACAAATCCTCCATCTGGAATGGTTTTATAGAAGTCATCTTTATTTACTTGTCTATACATTGGATATCAGCAGCTACAAATCAAACATCTATAGAATATAACTCTGGCAAAAACATCCGGGTAATTACGAGAAACATTTTTCTTACCGAAATAACGGCAACTTTCAGGATTTATTCTTTTCTCTTCATATCTTTATACACAATAGAACATTAAACATGTACGGAGGTCCAGGTAGTCAACCAACTGAAGCTCAAAAGAAGTTACAAGAAAAGTACGCTTATGATACTTTAAAAACCGCTGGTTTAATCGCTAGTGCTTTATGGCTCACCCCAATTGTTTTCCATTACATTAGAAGACACCTTTAAATAGCTACACGTAAATTCATTGTGCATTATTGAATTACCAAAATTTTTTATTACTTTCGTTTTGTACATACTTGTGAAAATATAAATTCTTTGGATTTTGTAAGATAGAGCGTAGACAGGTTAGGATCCATGGATTTATCAATCTTCTTCTTCATCACTAAGATTAGCTAAATCCTCTCTCAATTTGTTAATTTTAGATGCTAAACTTGTGAAATCCATACGTTCACAAATTTTGGATGCTGCAAACAAGGCCTTGTCGGCCTTTATCATCTTTGCAATACTAAAGGCTTTTTTCAATTTATAATCTTTACACGCGCTACCAAAAAGCTTCAATAACGACTTGTCAAACGTCATGCTATATTGCTCTAATCTTTCCATCATAGTATCGTTCTCTTCTTCTAATTCTTCGCTATTCAAGGAGTCGCTAACCAATTTACCCATAGTAAGAGATCTTAAGAAGTTTTCCTCGGGATCTTCTTGATCTATGAGAAGGGCTTTTCCAGTTTCTTCTTCTGTCAACACCTCACTCTCTTTGGTGTTTGGGATCAATACCGGTAAGTTAATTTCGAGTTCAATTGGTAATGGTAGAGGAAATCCTGGGTAATGACTATTATTCTTCAATATTATACAATTAAGCTCTTCTTTGTATAGTCCCAAAGGCCAGCATTTCCAGTTTTTCTTATTAGCATTAGACTGATATTCTGTAATTATGTTATTACAATTCATTAATGGAACCCATTTAGAATTGTTCGTTTCTCTCCATGATTGCAAAATTAATAATGTATCATCAGATCCGCCTACTAGACAAGGATCGTTATACTCATTGAAAAATATTCCTTTAATTAATGGGACATTCTTGTTATTTGATGATCTCCTTAATGGAAGAAATACGTCTTGCTGAACATACTTATAGTCATCATTAATATCAATTAATGAATACGTATAAACGTTAGGCGAAATCTGGTTTACCAAAAATAGAGTGGAATTGGACGATGATACTAACGTTACAATTGGTGCAGTCTTCATTACATTTATGCAAATGCCGTGAAGATTAAAAAAACGGAGATATCCAAGATTGGTTCCTACTATTATTTTTGCGTCATTTTCTCTGGAATTTTCTGGAACACTAGAAATACTAATTGAAGTCATATATTCGTTCTCCAATAAAGGAATTTGTCTTTCCCAAGAATCTTGTTCTCCATCATGGTTTCTGTAGAATATTTTTCCATTATTAATTGCCTTTTTAACGTGAAATCCCGATTGACCCAAAAGAACACCCTTAGTATTAATAGAACATAAATCAAACAGACTAGAATCTATAAAATGATAATCTTTATTAATGGATCTGTCAAAAAATGAAATTGTAATACTTTGTTGATTAATGTCTTCATTGGCCAAGTTCTTGACGGCCCAAGCATACGCAATAGAATTCATAGACAAATATCTCCTATCAACTGTAGCAGTTGAATTATTTTTATTATTCCAAGGCGTAGACCCAGGAGAATATGGTTCTAATTCGGTTATTCTTTCATAATTTGGGCTAGATTGGAAAGTAACAGCAGAGTATCCATTTGATTTATGGCGTTTATTTGCTCTTCTCTCATCTAGGTATGAATTCACATCCTTATTATAATATTGGTCAATTCCTTCATCTTCATCAATAACCATAGAATCTTCTTCGTGTAGTCGTAAGCCTGAATTATTGTCTTCAATTATTTCAGCATTAGCTTCTTCTGTTTCTGAATTGAGTAAAGCATCAGTATTATTTCCCTCATCTTCCAGTTCATCAGCTTCATCAAGGAATAAGCTGTTAAGGTTACCACTTGACGTTTTTCCGACAACATCTCTTATCGTTATAATTTCACCCAAACTGGTACCAATATATAAGTCTCTGTTCTTCCAAACAATGTTAATAGGAATTCCGTCTTCAAACTCTAAGCTTCTTTCCTTAAGTAAATTCTTGGAATCAAAATCAAATATTCTAATCGATAAATCAAAATAAAGTACAGCAAGATGCTTATTGTTCTTTGTTAAGCAAAAATCAATTATACGGCTTTCTGAGCTTTCCGTTTTGAACTCCTTAACAGGACTTTTCCAATCTTCTCTTTTATAAACTACAATAGAATTTGAAACCGAAGGGATTAAGAGAAACTCGCCGTTAGAAGACCATTCTGTCTTAGTACACTGTAAATCATCTTTTTGTTCTCCATTGTAGTCTATAGTTGTTATTGATGTATTGATTTTCTTTGGTAAGACATTTGAAAGAGTTTGGATAATATTAGGGACCTCGTTGATAACTGAATATATTTGGATGTTACCATTTGCTAAACTGATAGAAAGAATTTCACCAGACAAATTGTAGGAAAGACTCAAGAGTTGATCGGGAATTGGGATACTTGAAGTAGCATTTTCGCTGGAAAGATCAACAAGGAATAGCTTATTATCATCACCACCACAGATAACTCTCTTACCTTCATTGATGAAGATCGAATCTCTCAAAGGTAATTCGGACCTGTGAATAGTTCCCTTTGACTCATTTTTATCCAAATCAACAAGCTCAAGGTGTCCATTGAGGTTTGTCACCAAGAGCTTGTTGGAATGATACGAAAAAGACGTTAAGTTTTCGGAGATGTCGATTGAGCTTGGTTCTAAATCTGGCTCATTAACATTGAACACCTTCACCAACCCCTCACTATTTCCTATTATGAGTTTGTCTATCAACCCATTGTAACCGACAAAGGAGTAACCATCGGGAAATGCTACAAGCTTTTCCTCTTCCATTTTAAATCTATGATTTCGAAGATGATAATGATAGTTTAATGTTGATATATTTTTATAACGCGTTTTTTGAGTAAACCGAATTCAACGTGAACAAAATTTAGTCGCAATAAGATTGTTATAAATTAATGTGTTCATACAATATTAATTGTCCTTAGAAAAAGAAAAACAGCTGTGATATCCAGTTATTCTACTCTGGGCCTCTTATTAGTGTTGTTGGCTGTATTTATTTCTACTGAAGCAAGTTCTTCATCAAAGAGAATTTGGATGTTTAGATAAAGATGTAAATCTATTGAAGGTATCTATGTCTACCCACTTTACAATGATATGCATTATATCTTCTATAGATATTTCATATTATTTTGAATGTAACATTAAATTTGTAATATAGCTCTAGCACATCAACTTTAGGAATTTTTGAAATTATTGCGAAAAGTCTATTTTAATGATAAATACATAAGTACAAATTACTCAAAGCTTCTCTTATATAATACAGTAGTGATTCAGTGCTTGTGGTGTTTAACACCAATCACCCATTACACTTCACTACAACACCAACGCAAATGGTCTAAGGAGAACTTAGTATCTTGCACCACAATAACACAATAGCTATAGTTATACGCTAAAGATTTTCTACGATTGACATAAGGCTATATGCAAGTTGTCTGTGTACTCGCTTTCATTAACCCACACTGTTGACAATTCATTTTTTTTAAAAAATCAGGATTTCTTCTGGTAGCAACGAATAGTTGAGGGATTATTCGCACCACTACAATTTGTGTTGCGAAAACATTTAATGCGCAAAGATAATTATGCTGCCCGAACTGTCAAAGTGCCGTTTGCGGTATTTTCTCCCTAGTGGAGCCAATTAGTTGGGTACAAATCCAATGACATCGAGTTTATGGACTAGCTGCAATACCAGAAGTATCAAGCATTGCCCCAGGCAATGTGAAACTAACTACGTGTTTGATGTAGCTACATTTTTTACTTGAGAGTTACATTGCACTAATTGGTGGATGCAGAGTTATATTCAGTCGTGTACATGTATTTACTTTGAGACAACGGGAGTCTTCAGTAGCTGTAGACTAGAAACGACGTAAAGCTTTATGGCGTCTTTGTAGTATCTGTACGGAGACTTCCAAAGGTTCAGCTACACACAAGATAGTGGCTAGAAGCAGAGTATGCGAATATTCATGACGACATAAAGACGCTTTAGTTTGTTGTTTTTGAAGCAGTAACGTAATCTCAATTAAATAACTTAGCACCTGTTTTGTTAGTTTGTAAATACCTCAAATGCGAATTTACCAATACACCACAATAAACCAGCGACATTGCAAATTTACGAAAAAGTAGCTGAAGTATGCCCTTTGTTTTTGATTCTACTTACTGCATATCCGCAATATGCCCCTGAAGGAGCAGCTAGCACATTAGCACATGCTAGTAGAAGTTGGCAGTGGCTTCGTTTAGAGTGACTACATTAGCATTAGCAACGTTTCTGGTATTGATAACAGTGTTTCAGAGTCTGCAAAGGTATTTTTTGAGAATGGGCTCAGCAAAATATACAGATGTGGCAATATTTAATAAAATATCCAACATGAAGAGGACAAACTAGGAAAATAGAAGGTAAACTACCGCTAAAGTTCTCTTATTTGAATGGATTCTACACAATTCTCAAATGCTGAGATCGAGAAAACCTCTCAGTTTGTGCGAATACTATAGGTGCAAAAAATTAGAAGATGATCTACACCACTTTAATGAGTGCTCTCAGATTAATATATGTATTCACTTCGATGGTAGGTGATATTATTGCGTGGGTATCTGTTGTTGACTAGGCGAAAATACGCCATCGTAATTCTGAAAATCGCTGTTTTTGTCCAAGATACTTTCTTGCGTTTTTATTTGATAATGGATACCTGTGTTGAGGGATTAATGTGAACCAGGACAAATGGAAATATGGCGCCCACTACCAGCAAATTATTCCCATACTAGTGCTAAAGAAGGCAGAATATGAATATAAAAGGTGGTAAAATCTCATAGTTTTCAAGTTGTGAATCATTCATAGACCATGGAAGAAAATAATAGCAACGTTTCAATTGAAACACAAAGAAATCGATCAGGTAACTGCTCTGATATCGAGTCCAATATTTCAAAGGAAAAACACCGCCCTAATGAGAAGGTCCCTTGGAGAGAGGTGATTAAACTTGGGTTTGCATCACTAGGTGCGATCTATGGAGATCTTGGTACATCACCTCTTTATGTTGTTAGTTCAATTGGGTATAAGAATAGTCCTCCATCAGAGGACGATATTCTAGGGGGGATATCTATTATATTCTACATCTTTACTATTATAGTTGTCTTCAAATACGTCTTGATTGTGTTGTTCATCGGTCCCAATGAAGGAGAAGGTGGTCAGGTTGCAATTTACACTAAAATCGCTAGAAGTATAAAAGTAGCACCAAGGGGTTTTGGTTTGGCCAGATCACAAGAAGATGACCTTGAGATGATCACTCGTCAAAAAACTTCGACCTCCTACAGTTCTACTAATTCTTTTTTTTTTAAGTTTCATGGGTTTAAAGAAAACCCTATTGTCGTTAAAGTTGTATCAAAGATCATTTTAGTTTGCTGCTTTGTTGGTTGCTCGTTGGTTGTTTCAGATGGATTATTGACTCCAACAACATCAGTATTAAGTTCCATAGAAGGAATCAAGGTAGCAAGGCCATCCTTTAATAATGTACTTGCAGTGTCTCAAGTTGTTTTGATATTTCTCTTTCTAATTCAACAATTTGGTTCCCATAAGCTTTCATTTGCATTTGCTCCTATTATATTCATATGGTTCATTTGTTTGTTTGTTACAGGATTATATAACATAATTGTACATGAGCCTGGGATCTTCAAATGCCTTTCCCCATATTATGCGATAAAGCTATTAAAGAGTGGTGGAATTGACGTATCTAGTGGAGCTATGTTAGCGATCACAGGTACAGAGGCAATGTTTGCTGATATTGGTCATTTTGGTAGGTTACCTGTGCAATTGACTTTAACTTTGTTTGTTTATCCATCGTTGATAATATGCTATTTGGGACAAGGTGCGTACGCTCTTCACAACCCAGATTCTCTTTCTAATTTATTTTATCATTCTATTCCTGGGCATCTAAATGGGGGAATATACTGGTTTATGTTTGTTTTGGCTACTTTGAGCACCATCATTGCTTCACAAGCATTGATTTTAAGTGTTTTTAGTATTGCATCCCAACTCATCAATTTAGGTTGTCTCCCTAATTTTAAAGTTATTCGTACCTCCAAGGATTATTTTGGTAAGGTTTATATCCCGGCAGTTAACTGGTTCTTAATGGTCGGTGTTTGTCTTACAACTGCTGGATTTAAGACCAGTAGCCGTGTTACTGCCGCATATGGATTAGGAATTTCCCTTGATTTCTTTATAACAAGTATTTTGATTGCCATTTGCATGACTTATGTCTATAATTTGAATGTTATCCTTCCAATTCTATATTGCATGATATTTATGCCCCTTGAAGCTACTTTAGTGGTTGCAAATTTTAAAAAGTTTGTGCACGGTGCGTGGTTCCCATTTTTAATAACTTGCATTGGCTTTGTCTTCTTGAGTTTCTGGAGATGGGCTCAATCAAAAAAAGTCAATCAAGAGTTCAAATCTAGGATAAGAGTTGACGATTTGTTTCCTAGCTTAAGGAAACTTGAAAGTGATGTAGTTGATTTGAATAGTAGACCATCCCTTCAACTAAAGATGACCTCGATTAAAGAAGATGATTCTATTTCCAACAAACATGATAAGATAGTAGTTAGAAGAAAATTTGGTATTTCAGAGGTGACAAAAAATGAAAGCATAGCTTTAATATATTCAAAATCTTATATCTATACATTAAGTTCCCCCAACACTTTTCCCCAGGTATACAATAGAATGATTCAGTCGTATTCTTCGATTCCATCCATTGTTGTATTTTGTGGGATAAAGGTATTAACTATTCCAGAAGTGTCAATGGAAGATAAGATTATATTTGGTTCAATGAAAGTACCTAACCATTTCAGATGTATTATTCGCTTTGGCTTTATGGAAGAAGTTCTAATAGATGAGTTTATGAAATCAGAGATTCTTAAGACTATCCAGTATAGCAATGATTGCTCAGATAACGAAACTCTGATACATTCACAAGTCCTTCCAAATGATGGTCCATTTCCTCGTCCTGTTATTCATATCTTTGAAAATGACTTAATAAGATCACACGATTATAGCTATGACAAAACTGAAAAGAAGAATATTTTTATCAGAATACAAAAAAAATTAAGACAATTCTTAATTAACAATATATACTCTCCTATAAATTTTATGCTTGAAGCTAATGGTCACTTTTTGAAGGTTGACGATGAAGATGAAGAAGCAAATACTGAAGTGTATATTGGTGGAATTGTTCGTATTTAAATTACAAAATTCAGATATCTAATATGATGTTATTGTTCTTGACTCGAATTATATAATTAATTATTTAACTTTTGAACTCATGCCCATTCAGGTGTAGAATTTTTGAAATTACCCCTTCCTCTTCCTCTTCTGCCATTTCCTCTTCCTCTCCATCCACCTCTGCCTCTACCTCTGCCTCTGCCTCGACCACCAATGGAAGATTCACCGAAAGTATCCATGTTCAATGACTTTTCTTCAGACCATCTCATAGATCCCCTCTCTTCATTAGAAGACGAAATAGTATCGAAGAAAGAAGATTTCTTGTCGTAAGAAGCACCTGAATTCTCCTTCTCTTGCAAGGCTTCTCTAGCAAACTTAGCGTTTGCGGATTCAAAGTCAAAAGCTTCTTCAGGAACTGCAGGACCTGTGTTCTTTTGAGGACGTGAAACTGGCTTTGCATCGCTTAAATCATCTTCCTTACGGTCGGTGGACTTATCAATTGCTTCTGGGCTTTTTTGTGGTTGTGCATTTTTCTGTTCTTGTGAAGGTGTTGCATATGCTGGTTGAGTAGGTGTTGGTTGCGGTTGTGGTTGTGGTTGTGCAGTTTGAGGAGCTGCAGTTTCTCTAGGTAAAGGTTGAGTTGGCTTAGCAGCTTGATGAGCTTCTGCTTGGCTTGGTGCAGCGGTTTGTGGTTGACTTTGTTGTTGGCTAGTGGTCTCAATAGGCTGTTGGTAGTAAGCTGCAGTAGGTGCTGGAGTAGGAACATATGGCTCTGGTTTAACTTGATCAACCGGAATATCCAAAACGGTCAAGTCCTTAACATCAGAACCTCTGAATACAACATAATCATATACATCATTTCCCGCCATTACCTCTAGATTAGGCATACCAGTCTGGGCTAATCTACCTTCAGTACCCAAAGATCTGACCGACTTTAATGCAACAGTCGCATCATCAGCATTGATATTATCTAATAAACCGACATAACGAAGACCCTTATTAGAAATCAACGAAATTGTCTTTCCAATATACTGGGACATCTTCAAGATACTATAACTTTTATCATCTTTTTAATTCATTGTTGGTGTATGATTTTAATAATTAATGAAAGCGCTTAATTGAATCTGGTATTTACACGTCTTTGATTTTGGTTGTAAAAGCATTTTAGCAGCTAGACACATCACTACTATGTTAAATGATAACAGATGGTCAATTTGCCCTTATGTTTTTGTAAGAATAAATGTAGAGAATTAAAAGGGTTCAAGCTTTATTTTAAATTTTACTTAATAATAAGTAGATTTTTTCTAGATTATTTACATAATTATAGCAAAATTGGATACCAGTATTAAAAGCTTGAATTTTAACAGAATATAAGACCCTATAATATATATATATATTTCTAGTAGATCCCTATCGTTTATGGAGAAAAGAACTGATTGAATGGCTCCATTTATCTTTATTCTGGAGTAAATACTTCTGCAGCACGCTGTTAGGGTGAGCGACATTTTGCTAACCAACGACATTGATCACGACATTAACATCGACAAATGAAACATAGAAACAAATGTGTAATAATGGTTTATAAAGAGGCAATAAAGTAAGATGCAGAGTGACTTCAATTTGGATATAGAGCAAGATGGCTTTATGCAACCTTCAAATGATTTGATGGAAAACATATTCGATGACCATGAGGATCAATATCAAAACTCAGGAGATGGCGAAACAGACGTGAGCAGTTCAAATAATGTATTTGAAGCGCAAGGAGAAGCTGAAGATGACTTATACTCCATTCAAGCACATAAAATAGACCAAAATGAAGAAGAATTCAAAGATACCACAAAGAAAAAGAACGTCAGAAAGGTAAAGAAGTCCAGTGACACAGGAAGTGGTGGAGAAGGATTTGTTCCTATGGAATCTGAGAGTAGGGTGAATGATCATGACGAAAACGAGTTTATTAACGAAGATCCTGATACAAGAAGAAGAAGGTTATTGGAAGAGAAAATGGACATAGCAATAAAAACGAAAACCACAAGACGTAAGAGAGCTGACGAAGATGACTTGGAAAGAATGCAAGATGAAAAGATTGATATTTTGAAAGACAGAATGATAAAGGCCGCCAATTTGGATGTCGAAAAGAACTCACAAGGTCAAATTGCTACGGAAAAAATCAAATTATTGAAGGAAGTTTCCGACATATTGTCAAAAGCTGATTTAGCTATTTCTATTTTGGATAACAATCTTTTAGAAGCAGTCAGATTATGGTTGGAGCCATTACCTGATGCTTCAATGCCAGCATATCAACTTCAAAAGGAACTTATTTCTGCCTTGTCCACGTTACCAATCAAGACAGACCATTTAGTCGCATCAGGAATAGGGAAAGTGTTAGTATTTTACCAACGTTCTAAAAGAACAGAACCAAATTTGAAAAAGGCTATTGATAGACTTATCGGTGATTGGACAAGACCAATCTTGAACAAATCAGATTCATACAAGGATCGTTCAATTCAATTCCATGAATACAACAAGCAAAAGTTCACAAACCAATTGGCATCTTCTCGTCGTTATAGACCAAAGGAAGCTAAATCATTATATGAAGAAAGTGCTGAAAGAAGAAACAGAGCTGCCATCCCAAGTTCTAGAACCACTGCATATAAGATTGCACCAAAGGTCGACCCAAGTTTGTTAAGAAGACAACAATTAAGGAATAATGGGGGTAACGACGAGAGATTCAAGAGACTTAACCAGAAATTAACACTAATGAAGTCCCAAAAGAAATCTACCAAGAAAACAGGACCATCAATTGAGGGTAGAAATTTAGCTATTTAGCATCATAATATTTTAGTTAATGTATAATATAACGTTTCATTTTATTAATTAGTTGCGGAAATACTTAAGCGTTCGACGTTATCTTCAAAAGAACGCCCATTCCGTTATCCTTAGTAACGTTTTCAAAGGCATTGATCGTATGACTGACCACATCTCTCGCTCTAATCTACAACTGCATTTATCATACAATGCATGCATTTGTTCAATATACACATAAATTTAAATTATAAAAACCATAAAAACTCGATAATTACAAAAGCGGTATAACAACTTCATAATCGAAATAATCTATGATCTTGGCTTTTCCTTCTTTTCCTTCCATAAAGCTAATAAAGAGACACCAGAGACTTTGACGACCTTGAATCTAACACCTGGAATATCACCCTTAGCCTTACCTCTTCTACCGAAACCGGCTAATAAGACTTCATCGTTTTCATCAACGAAGTTCAAACAACCATCATTTGGAACGAAAGCAGTAACCTTCTTACCGTTCTTGATTAATTGGACTCTGACACACTTTCTAATAGCGGAGTTTGGTTGCTTAGATTCGATACCAATCTTTTCTAAAACAATACCCTTAGCGTGGGAAGAACCACCAAATGGAGAGGACTTGAAGGCAGTACCTAATAATCTGGCCTTGTAAGCTTGGTCAGCCCATTTGTTATTACGACGGTGAACTCTTAATTTTCTAGCGGAGTTTAATCCTCTTGGCTTACCTTTACCCATGATTAATTATCTACTTAAGAAGTATCAGTATAATAAAATAAAATTTCACTTTAATGAAGGAACTAAAAGTGAAATTTGTTGATACTGCTAGGAGATGGTAGCTAGGAGAAACGCAATTCGAGATTGTATGAAAAAAATTTATTTCGGTAAGAACACGCAACACTAAAGGACTACTTACATGTGAAGATCAGGTGTGACGCACGAGGAAAATTTGTACATTAGGGCACCAACCATAAACATAGTAGATGATAACTTTAGTAGCGGAATAACAGTGTAGAATGCTAAAGAGATGAACATGATACGTATATGTGGTAAAAGACATATACTAAAAATCTTATGGTAACATATTTATAAAATTGCTAGTGTTAATCGTGCAGCTTTAAAAAAAATCATATCATATATTATTTTTTGCAATAATCAAACTAGTAAGTTTGTAATTTAAATGCCATGGAGTCTATAGCCAGCCAATTCTAGGCACAAATATAGGCAATTATATAGGTGTATGATTAAAATAAGACTTACTAAACTCACTAATAGGAAGTTCTACACTGGAAAATTACTCATGGTATTGAATTGCTGTATATATCATTTAAGCCAATCTTTTACGTTTCTTTAGAAGTTGCAATAAGAATACAAAAAATAAATCAAGCTGGTCTTTAAACATGAATAATAGTCCTTGAACAAATACCCCCTTTAATAATTGCGGAGCTATTCCCTTATATAATCCTTTGAACCTTTCAGTTTCCCATAAATGAACCAATGCTTCAGTGAAATGATTAAACGTGATATCATCTTCGTGTTCTACATCTTCAGAAGTTTTCTTTTCGTTCGAATTAGGGCTGTTTTTCTTCTTTTGAAGTATAGCTTTGGATACAATTAATGGTTGAGTTACAACTGTAGCTAAACTCTTTGCAAATACACCAAGCGAAAAACTCTCTAACGGACCTAAATATTTCTTATTACCAAAGAAGACCTGTTTAAGTCTTTCGTAAGATCCGTATGTAATCGATGGATTTATACATAATACTAAAGATACCTTTAATCCCTTCCATAAGCCGCTAATTCCATCGTGCTCAACGACTTCTCTAGCTAATTCGTAAAGATTCTTTGATGACTTGTCAGTCTGGTGCTGTGTGGTAAGAACACCAATTGGCATTGTAAATAATTGAGAGATTGCAGCAGCTATAGCACCCAAGAGCAACTCAATTGCGGTGCTAGGTTTGTGGTTTGGAATATGTTTATACAAATTGAAATAAATCCGCTTAACAATTGTATACCAGTAGAAATATGCAAAATTCTGCGTAGCAGACCCAAAAATGGAAGATGCTAACCCTTGGTACCACCCAATGACTCCCTTCTTCTGATGTAACTTCCTGAGCACATCAATAGTGTTTTTATATTTTAGTTCTTGCTTTGTCTTATTTTCTGAAACTTGGATATCTTCTTCCAGAGAAGATGAACTATTCTCTGATTTTAGAAGTTTTCTATTATTGTTGACATGGACCTGTGTTTGGATCAATGTTTTACTCAAATCTATAGGATAAACCAATGTGTTAGCGAAAGCTGATGCAAGGGCACCACTAGCTGCCTTTTCTAAAGGTGAAAGTGACATTTAAACCTTTAATCTATTATTCTTCGTCTAATATGTAAAAATGATGGTACAATGATATTAATTGTAGGATATTCTTTATTTATATATAAACTGATATATAGCCGAGGTATTCATTTATTATATCTATCATTTTCCCATTCCGAGATACCCCACGTTAAATTTTCATGAGTTCCACAATTTGATATTCTTATCTACACCAAAGGTTATTAATACTTCACTATCATTATGTAAACCTGAAGCAAATGTCTTGATTTTTCCGTCATGGGCTTTAAGTTCGATTAATGTTTCACCTCTTTGTAAGTCGATACCTCTTAAAATTCCGTCTTCCCCGATTACCCATACTCCGATACTCTTCTCACAAGCTGGCCTCCAAGAAACTAAAGACTGCGAATATTTGTCTTGCGGAGATAGAGTATTTATATTCTTCATGATCTGGTTTCTTATGACTGGAGTCGCATCCAGAGATTCATCCAAAGACGCATTCTTCAAAGGAACCACTATTAATCTCATATATGGCTCGTGAGAGGTACCCACGGCTACCAATGGAACCGAACCAGAAATCTTTTGAATAGACAAGCACTGGGGAGTAAATCCTGACGAAGTGAATTTGGCATCATTCAATGAAATTTTATACTGTAACTTTAATTGTTGATCAAACAAGATGTACACGTCAAGAAGAGTATTCTCATTTTTCCCCAAGACAACCATAATATGGTTGTCGTACTCAGTTACATCAATACAACTTCCTTGTATTGTTAATCGTATCTCAGTTATGTAGTTTATTGCATCTTTTGAGAATTTAAATACTTTCAATAGAAAGTCCCAACCCAACGTAATGAGGTAAGTATTGCCCATATATTCAATTGCTTTGACATCCGTGATAAGCCTTGAATGTGCTTGAACCTCTGCTATAAGAATCAACTCGAATTGACTACCCGATAAATTGATGCGAAACCAGTACACTTTTCCGTTCATTCCAGTAACAATTATCTCATTTTCTCGTAAACCCATGATCTTCTTAGTAACCACTCTACCAATTACCCCCACTTCTCTAAATATGACTTTATTAACATTTAAGTCTATGACGATGAATTCCATTTGTGCAGTACCTAAAAGCAATAATAGGGTATCATCATATTTTATCAAACTCGATGTCACAACCAACCCAATGCTAGCAGATATGGTTTCTGCGAATTGTGGATAAGGACTTGTCCATTCATTGATTTGAGTTGACATAATCTTCTTTACATCTTCATTAACAGCATCAATCTGGAGATCATCCAATTTATCATTTATTTGATTAAAAGTAATTCTATCGTTAATAATATCTTCTAAAGTCTCATCGAGAGGGACATTCCGTAGAATCGGTTTTCCGTATTCCTTTTCCAAGCAGGCTAATGTTTCTTTATAGTTTTTATCCTTTAAAAACTGTGCAACAAGTTGATAAACCAGCATTTTTAGCAGTAAGAAATATGAATCGATTGAGACATCAAATTATTTATCAGTAATTTATCAGTATATCGAGATAGATCTTTAACTCAAAAAAAAAAAAAAAAAAAAAAAAAAAAAATAAAGGTCGTACCCGGATTCGAACCGGGGTTGTTCGGATCAAAACCGAAAGTGATAACCACTACACTATACAACCTTTTTATTGTGAAATAAAAAGTTGATAAATAATTTTCAACCTTTTCATCATGGATTTATCTATATTTATCTATAGTATTTAACTACATAATTACATCATGAATCTAGATAAATTAGCCTTTATTTACGCAATAGAATTATTATATATAAAATATCATTCCCATTTCTTTTTCCTTTATATATAGTTAAGCTAAAGAACCCGTTAAGAGTTTCTTATAAAATACAAATAAGATATAAAACAAAAAGAAAATAAATTTTAATACGATGTTTTATTGATGATCAATTAAGGATTAATATAATTTAAATATAACCAATTCTGTTAGCAATATCTAAAGCATCGTGGTCAGCGGTTAATCTGATGTAAGCCTTCTTGGTACCATTTGGTCTGACTAAGGTGTTAACGTATAAGACATCAACGTTGTATAATTCTTTGACAGCAGCCTTGATTTGGTGCTTGTTGGCCTTAAGGTCAACTTGGAAAACTAAGATATTACCGTCTTCAACCTTCTTCATGGCAGTTTCAGAGGCAATTGGAGAAACGATGATCTTGTAAGCATCTAATCTGTTGTAGTGTGGGACGGCCTTTCTAGCGTACTTTGGGGCTCTAGATAATTGTAAGGTCTTTGGTAATCTGAAAGTAGTGGAAGTTCTGACCTTCAAAGATTTCTTGGAGTTGGTACCCTTTAAAGCAGACTTCTTAGCAGCAGAAGCTTTAGTAGATGCTAAATTCATGTTAGTACAATATTCAAACCTGATGGTATTCTACATTAGAACAAACACTATTCTTAATTTCAATTAAAAATTTCTTCTTCTCATCCACAAAAAATTTCATGCAAAACTTTCCATATAATTTCTTCAATTATGTATCGGTATGAATTTATTGAACACTCTTAAGTATTGTATGAAGTGGATAATCCACTCTTTAATCATAAATTTCATTTTCATTTCCAGGTGTCAAACTTAATGCTACGTCCTCCTTCCATGTCCAACGTATCCTCAGTATAACGGTAGATATGTGTTTGTATTCAAGATAGATCCGATGTTGTTATGTTAACTTACAAGTTGGAGCCATTTTTAATTAATCCTATACTAGTCCTTACTTTGAAGAATCTTTAAAAATTTAATTTCACTAGTTTTTTGAAGATGGAAGTCGCAAGGTTTTTGCCTAATTTTTCACATCGGGTATGGAATTTTGCAAATTTGTTACACAAAAACTCATGAATAATTTTCTGTTAGCGAAATGAGCGAGGCACGTGGATAATTACATTAGAGGGTAGCAGCCCTATATTTATCAGATGTCACTGCGCAAGCGATATCATATCATCTGTTATTATATCAGCTAGTCAGTATTATGTATGTTACTTATTATGATGCGTAAATTGAAAATATGTACAGGTAATAGTAATGTATGTTGAAACAACTACAAACGACGTAATTTCTTCGGACGAGAACCACCAAAACGAAGCTTAGTATTGTCACTGATTCTAACAATGTTTGATTTGACACTTGAACCTTCTTTACCTTGTAATGCTGCCAAGAAAGCTTCTCTACCTTTTCCAAAGTCCTTCAATATAAGCTCTACTTTATCGTTAGGTCCTATCAAATTCCTCTCTTCAATTGTTTTGAACATCTTAGCTGAGACTTGATAACCGGCTTCGTATTCAGCTCTTTGGGCTTTTCTAAATCCTAATTGACCAGCTGAAACATGCACTTTAGTATGGTGAGGAAGTTGCAAGTAGTACAAGACTTTTTCGTTGTAAGTTAAGTGTTCATTTTTTTCCATGAAGTCTAAATCTTCGGCAACAGCTACAAATGACAATAAGGTGTTGTGTCTGTGAAAAGTGGCATACATCTTCCATAAAACAACCTTTTCATTTTTTTGGCCCTTGAGTAATGGTTTTCTCTTTAAATTAATGTCACTGGTATTGGAGATATTATTGCGTTCCTTGTTTATGGAGAAAGGTGATGCTGATGATTTAATAATTGAACTCTGGCTCATCATTCTTATGGGTGATTTCAAGCATAATGGTCCAAAAATGTTTAGTCTAGCACCTCTGAGGGCCATGGCTACCGATGGAATCATATTTGTAACCTTAAACTACTTTGTTTTAAGCACAATCGTGTAATCTATGCCTCTTAATTACACTTGAAGCTTCAAAAAGCGAAAATTTCCATTCTATATTACGTAATTACATTATATGTGTATTATGTAATACAAATAACTATATATTTCACATTTTTTATAGAATGGGTTCCACAAGCCAGACGAATTCTACACAGCAAAAGTTATAAACTTTGGATAGGTTGCTTAATTGAATAACCATTCAAGTGACGTGGCTGTAACCAACAAGCGAAGGACGAGGTTTGCTTTTCTTCCTCCTCCCCCCTGTATTCTCTTTAGAATCTAAAGGAGAGGCATAAACATGAACTTTAGCTAATGCTTACTCACTGCAAACATGTTCTTCACCTCTTCAACCTCAGAGTATATCTCGATGTAGGAAAGCAGCGTATTCCTCGGCATAATAATAATCCATCCACGTTAATCATACTATTTTAACGTGTTGTACTAACGTATCTCCTCCTGCATATATTTCAGGTCTACACGAGAAAATAAGGATTAACTTTGTTGATAACACAGTATTATTTATAACAGGTATTCGTTATTGTATTTAATCAATCTGTACATTCCAAATATTAGAGTGATACAAGAAGTTACAATTGAAGATTAGAAATTTTCTATACCAGGTTAGTTTTTTAATAGATTTTGATAGAAAACTATACACTCGGATAAGCTGGAGTAGTTCGAACAAAACATTGTGTTGACGATTTGAAGACCACATAAGAGACTCGACAAGCATAATCATAAAAATTCATAGCTTGTTATATTTGTCCAAAGCATTACAAGAAAACTTGGAATAATCGAGTTTTGGGAAAATAACAATTAATTAGGTATTCAGCCAATATCAGAGCATTGATATACAATACAAATATAGGAATTAGAAACTGGCAATGGGTAGCGCGTACGAATACAGTTTGGATCATGTAATAGAGAATTCCTCTTCTAAGTCACATCCAATGGTCATTAAGGAACACAAGAAGATAGGTGAGGGTGCATTTGGTACTGTTGTCGAAGCTCTGATGAAATATAGAGATTCTAAGGATGGGGAATGGTATGGTCCCTTTGCAATTAAGAGGGTTCCAGCTCAAACTGAATACAAGTCGAGGGAATTGGAAATTCTAAGAGTAGTCAATCATCCTAATATAGTAAGTTTAAGGTATTTTTTTGAGAAGCCAAGCTCCTCAGATGGTAAAATATATCAAAATTTGGTAATGGAATGCTTGAGTTCCAATTTACAAAGTGAAATAAAATATTATAGACAGTCTAAGTATACAATACCTTACCCTCATATGAAGGCTTACACTTTTCAATTAGCTAGAGCAATGTTATATCTTCATGGATTCGGTATATCACATAGAGATATTAAGCCTTCGAATATTTTGGTTGATCCTTCTTCAGTTACTTTAAAGATTTGCGATTTCGGAAGTGCAAAAAAGCTCGAGCCTAACCAACCTTCTGTCAGTTATATATGTTCGCGTTATTATAGGGCCCCTGAATTAATTGTGGGGTGTTCAATTTATTCAACAAAAATAGATATATGGGGATTAGGTTGTGTTATTGCTGAGATGTTTCTTGGAAAACCTATTTTCCAAGGGCAATCGCCTGAATTGCAATTGAAGGAGATTTCAAAATTGCTTGGTCCTCCACCAAACACATTCTTCTTTAAAAGTAATCCGCATTATAGAGGAAACATGTTTGCTAACAAATTATTTAGTGGAACTATTGAGGAAAGATTTCAACAAATATTCAGTAATTCTCCTCCAGATGCCATAGATTTACTCTTAAAGATATTGGTATATGACCCAGATGTAAGAGCTAGTCCAAGAAGGGTATTGGTACATCCATTTTTTAATGAATTAAAGAAGAAGGACTTCAAGGTTTATCCAAGGGGTTCATCTGAACCTATTGCATTGAACTTATTTAATTTTAGTGAATTCGAATTCGAGTTATTGGGATCTCTTAAAGACCAATTGTTGAATGTTACTTAGATAAGTATAATTAGAATTCAACATAGAAATTTATATATTTTTATATTTGCAATAGCACAGCTGGTGGGATAATTGTATTATGACCTACATCGTTCTTCAACACGAATCATTTTATTCTATTTGCGTTTCTTTAAGAGATAAAGGTGATGGACGAAGTACTTTTGTGAACTAAAAAAAAAATGCTATACGTCAAATACTTTAATTGTAGTAATTATAAGGCCAAACTATAACTATATTCATCTTCAATATTTTGAGATAACCATAACACAATGCAACTCAACATAATGCAACCGTTACAAACAATATTTGAAACACCCATTCCTAATGTTGGAAAAGAGTAATGCTTTAATAAGAATTTCAAGATAAAGACCATAAAAGATCCTGCCAAACCTCCAGCCAATAATGAAAATCCGAAGAATAATATAACTCTAGCTGCCCATGCGTTAGTGTTTCCCGTGTTTAAGAACGAAGTATTTGAGTCATTAAATAAATTTGATTTTTCAATCGAGTTAACAATCAACATTCCTAAAGTTGAACAAATGAATGGAATCCAATCGACAAAGGTAATATGTACAACAGATGCATTGACAGTCTTGGAATAGATAGCGGCGTCCACTATAGTCCAGAACCCTATAGCATATAATGCACCAGCCAAATAAACTCCAAAGGATCTTAACTTGGCAGACTTAGGGAGTTTGAATAATGCCCCGTTAAATCTAAAAAGATGAGTTGATTGCTCCATGATATTATAATTCTTTTATTATAAGGGGTTTAATGCTTAGATCTTATCATGAGCTTTAAGTTAGAAAACGCTCTGGTTATATACAGTACAAGAATGAATACTATAGAAGATTTGTATTTCTATACGGAACTTTCAAGCTATGGATGCTATTGTAAGTCAGTTAATTCTCATTTCTCTCATATTCTGGGTTCAATTCTAGGATATCAACTTGGCCATTTTTACTACAACAAGCAATATATTTACCCTTATCAAAAGTATCAACTTGAAGGACAGGGTCATCGCTTATTTTGTATTGGAAATTAATAAGTTTAGATTGAACATCCCAAATAATCACACCAGAAGAGTCACTTCCAGACACTATTTTTGGGGATTCTGTCTTTAGTATGAATTGTGTACCACATATGTATTTTTCACTTACATGACTGTTTTTACCACCCAGGTAAGTTTTAATAATTCTGTTATCCATGTAGTCCCAAAGTCTAATGTATCCATCTAAACTGGAGCTTAGGATATACTTACTATTGGGACTACATAAAACGTACGATATAGGAAAATTCACAACATCCGTTGTGGATGCGGTAGCTGTTCCATGACTTGTACTGTTATATGTTAATGTCTTCAAGCATTGACCTGTCTCTAAGTCAAAGAGTCTCATAAGACCATCATAAGATGCACTGACAATGATCGAGTTATCGTGACTTAAGCAAATTGACAGAACTGGATCTGCATGAGCTGCGAGGGTACGGAGAGTATTACCAGACGAAATATCCCAAATTGTAATGGTTTCATCCGCAGATGCACTTATTAAAATGTTTCCTTTTGAATTGAACTTGATAGCTGATATGTGATATGTATGTTTTTTTAAAACTTTCAAGGCTTTCTTTTTATTGATGGACCACAATCGTATGGTCAAATCATCGGAACAAGATGCAATAATATTAGAATTTATAGGAGAAAATTCAATATCAGATATTCCCTTCGTATGTCCAATTAACGTGGCTATGCATTCACCTGTATCTAAGTTGTATACTTTTATTTTTGCATCTGATGAACAAGTAGCAAATATTTTACCATCTGGTGAGATCTTTATCGAGTTTATTGGTTGATTATCATCATTGAAGCTTAATTTTACCTTGTATAAGTCTGGAATATATCCTTCTAATTCATCCAGGTCATTGATGGATGTCTTACGTTTCTTCAAATCAGGTTCCTCCATAATTATTTGCTTGAAATATATGGGGTTTTTATCATTAATCATGAAATTATTTAAAGATCTAAAAAGACTGTATATAAGAATGTCGCTTCATTTTTCATTATTCCATCTCTCATTCATCTTATCAACCCAAGATTCGACTAAGCTGTCTTCTATCTCGTCAAAGGCATTTGGAAGTATGTTGATTCTTTTGAACGAATTCATTAACGTATCATTGGATATTTTATTGATAGAAAAGTTCGAAGGGATGATTAATTTCTGGAGCATCGATCTCGCATTATTATGCTCGGGACTTTCTGATGGGACTTTAGTCAATTCCTTTAAAAAATATTTCAAATACTGACAGATTAGAAGCTTCTGATTGGAATACTGTCCCAGATTATCTGATAAGCGTATAAAGGTATTTAGCTTGAGAATTGTGTCATTCAAATTTACTAAAAGATCGTATTGTTCCGTGGTGAGATGATTTTTTGCTTCCAACTTACTAAATACTTTATTTGAAATCTTCACCAATTCTATATGTAGGTTCTTCTTAAAGTTATTCTGCTTAGTATTCATTTCTTCTAATTGATTGTAATTTATTAAAGGTGGAGCATCAACCAATTTATCCTGTTTTACAGGCGTTCCAGACGATTCTTTAAGCAGTGATCTTTTGGATGAACTGGGGCTTGGAGAGCCAGTATTCGAATTTGGAGTATATATTATCAGACTTATATCAAAATGAATCGATTTTAATTTTTCTTCTTCTTCTCCATTCCACTTCTTTTGATTATTGGATAGCTCCGTCAGCACGTAAAACTTTTTCGATTTTATTGTATGGTTCTGCTGGTCCCATATTTGTTTATTAGTAATTAACTTTTTTAAAAGCTTTTGCTTATTGGGGATATTTTTATATTTCATAATGAATTTGTGCTTCAAGAGCTTCGTTGAAGAATAACGCTCCTTTGGATCCACGATAAAGCATTTCAACAAAAAGTCCTTGAAAGTACTCGAAATATCCAAACCATTCAAGTTAATGAGATCTATAAATTCATAGTCCTTGGTACATTTTGAAATCCTTCTTAATGCTTTCATTGGTGGATACAGATTTTGCAATGGCGGTTTACCAGTGAATAGTTCATATGCACAGCAGCCCAAAGACCAAATATCAGCCTTGTAGCTATGCCCACCGTCATGATTCAGAATTACCTCCGGTGCCATCCAATACGGCGTCCCCACAGTGGTGTTTCTCCTCGAAAAATTAGAGGAGAGTTGTGTTGATACTCCAAAATCAGTCAATTTGACTTCCCCCTGCTTGTTAACTAATATGTTCTGCGATTTCAAGTCTCTATGTATCTTTCCCTGTCCATGTAGATATTCCAATGCTATTAGTATCTCGGCCACAATTACCAGAATCGTCTTCTCATCTGACACCAGGTCAGGCTTAAGCAACTCAAACAACGATCCACCATTCACGTACTCCATTATCACCCACAATTTGTAGTTTTTCACAAAGCATCCGTAGAACTTGGTGATCTGGGGGAGCTCACACTCTGATATTATGAGAATCTCCTTATTGACTTCAAACAAATCGGTGTGTTCATTCTCTAGATCTATTTGTTTTATTGCAACCTCCTCGCCATTTTTCTTTATTAAACCTCGATAGACAACTCCAAAGGCTCCACGGCCAACTTCCTCACAGATTTCCAACTCATCTGATGAAAATATCCTAGTATTCATCTCAAAAGAACAATCCTAAGCAAATTATTCAGTGTGTCATTTCACTTGTAACAAAAACAAAAATAATGTATGCGCGGGTTTGGAACCGTAGAACTTCTAAATCTCTCATCTCTTATTATTGTACTATGGCAGCAAAAAAGCCTTGATGAGCTGGTTCAGAATAGCATCATTTGCATCGCATCCCTGGCGTCTTGGACGCTCAGGTTGGGGTTCTGTTGCATACCGTTCTTTCTCTAGAAGGGACAGAGGAATTGCTCAGGAATTATTTGACGATATTGTGCTTAGAAAGACTTTGACGGCAAACAAGGGTACAGATAACGAAAAGATCAGATGTACCATATTCGATAGCAGGGGGGATATTATACACCATGGGGAGGGCATAATGAAGAGCCAGTTTATGAAGGACTACAATTTGGTTCCGAGAGATTTTCGGAAAATATCCAGACATCACCATTCTAATAATTTGACCAATGCCATTAATGTGGATATCGTGCCGTCGATCATCACAAGAAACGACTGTGTATTACTCAACTTGCTCAATATTAGAGCCTTGATAAAGCATGACCGTGTGGTTATATTTGACAGCTTCAGTACGCCTACTGGATCGGGCTTGAACGAATCACACTCACATGGCATATTTCTAACGGCAATACAGGAGAAAATCAAAGGTGAAGGAGATGCTGATAATTTACCGTATGAATTTCGAGCTCTAGAAGCAATATTAATCCATGTTACGAACAATTTAACTACTGAGATGAAAGTACATAAGACGGTACTTCAGAATATATTGAATGGGTTAGAGACCCACATAGATCGGGTAAAATTAAGATATTTATTGATACAATCAAAGAAAATTTCACAGTTCCATCAGAAATCGATGTTGATACGTGATTTGTTAGATAGCATTCTTGAACAAGATGACGAGTTGAATTCCTTTTATTTAACAGAAACTTTTAATGGCGAACCAAGACAGCAAACCAACCATGCAGAAGTTGAAATATTATTAGAGTCATATTATAAAACCTGTGATGAAATTGTGCAGACCGTAGAAAATTTGATGTCAGAGATAAAAACAAGTGAAGAAATCATTAACATAGTGCTAGACTCTAATAGAAACGAACTTATGTTATTGGGTTTAAAGTACTCGACTGGGTTGTTATCAATTGGAATTGCATTATATTTATCGGCTCTATACGGTATGAATTTAGAAAATTTTATAGAAGAATCGGATGGATGTTTTGAATTGGTCGTCGTATGTGGTTGTATCCTGATTGCAATCATGGCTGCTATTGGTGCAAAAAAGCTAAATCAACTCCAAAAGATCACTATGACAGGAGCAGTTAAGAATAAGGAATTTAGTAAAGTACGAAGGTTAAAGAACCATTAAGTTCATTTATTGTATATAGTACTAATGACATAATAATGACATAATAATGAAGGTGAATTTATTTTTTCTCAAATTCAACGTTAATTTCTGGAGTTAAGAACGTTAAACTACTACTTCTTGTTCTAACTTCCTTCGTGGGTGTCCCAGACTTTCTTGTTTTTGGAACATGAAGTTCGTCTGTAGAATTCACTTTTGAATGTCTAGGGGATGCACTAGGTGATGGAATTGGTGTTTGGCCAGTTCTAAATTGTCTTAGCACAAAGTTGTCAGAACCAGAACTCAGAGGTCTTGGACTTTTAGGAATCGAAAGATTTGCGCTTGCTAGCTGTTTCTGAGCGGCGAACTGAATTGACTTCTTTAAAGGAAAAATTCCAGTTTCCTTGTCCTTCTTATCCTTATATTTCTGTTCAGCTTCAACCAAAGACTTAAACAACTGACATCTTAATTTCACATTCAATAAATCAAAGAGTAAATTATTATACGAATCTAATGGTGGCTTAAAACCTGCGGCACTTTTGACAGGATAAGGCTTTAGTATTATATGAATAAATGGAATTGCACCAATAGTATCCATTGAATTTAATTCAATAGATAAATCCTTTATACTTTGAGGTTCATCATACTGAATTAAATCCTCTGATAATTCGTCTGATATTTTATAGTTTGGGATTTGTGCAATATTAAATGCTATGCTGATATGTTCTAAAAGGAAAATAAGAGCACTAAAATTACTTCTAGGTATAGCTGATAAAATTCTAACAATTTCATTATATCTATCAACTTCATCCATACTCTCTGAATTTCCATATACTTTCATTAGAGAATCGAATGCAATGCATGGGATTAAAGATTCACTTAATTGTAATAGCCAATTCTTTACAAAGTTAATTAATTGAAACATTTCTTTAGTTTTTAAATGTTCAATAATATTTGTTAAAATTTGGTCATGGAAAGAAGATTCTTGGATCAGTTCGATATCTTTACGTGGTTCGAACTCACTAATAATTTGTATTAATTGCTCTTTGATCATCCAATGATTTTGATGATCAATTGGTGCTATCCAATATTTACCCATATCCTCTTCATTATCATTCAGGTTAATTTCCACTAATGTGAGGATTTTAAATAAAAATTGCGGTATTGATACTAAACTTAAAAGTTTGTTTGGGTTTTCACTAGAGTCATGTACTTGAGGCTGCAATGGAATATCCCTGTATAAATTGAATTGATATCGTAAATTCTGATAATTATTATTTGATTGATTTGTGCTGAAATGCTTCTTATGAAGATTATCCGGGGATATAACTGATGGAGAATAAATACCTGTACTAAAATCCTCTAAAAGTTTATTGAAATCCCCAGCATAATTTTGCTTTATACTATATTCATTAATAAACTCAGTCGCAAATTTATGTAATCTGGAAGAAGAATTCAATGAGAAATTGTAGAGGAGCTCCAGAAGTTTTGTTAAACTTTGGTAAATAAGTTCAATCTTACGTTTTTCAAACTCCTCTAATATTTGCAACTTGTTCTGAAGTTCCAAGTCTAAGAAGTGTCTTAAATCTTGACATTCAAAGTAGCCCTCATTATATTTTTCTTCTGTTTCTTTTAATAACTCTGGATAATTCTTCTTTAGTAAGGATGTAGTTACATTTTTAAATATACCATTAAACCTTTTTGATGCATTCAATGCCATTTGGTTCATTGACTTTGATGCATGCTCTTCTAAATAACTGCTTGCATTTTCGTCATCATAACCTTCATTAGGTTCTTTAACGTCCAAATTATCTTCATCTTCAAATCTAGAGGTATACATAGCAAGATCTGTCCATTCAAGCCATAGACCCTCTCCTTTAAATTTTCTTGAACCAATAAAACTGGTACCAACAGCAAGCTTCAAATCTAGCAAATTCTGACCAAATTTTTCTAAATTAGAACGAATAGGGTCTATACCAAATGGCCTCGCTGTTTTAAGATAATAGCATAACAGATCACTGTTAAAAATCTCATTTCTATAACCAGGAATTATTATTCTCTTCTTTTTTGTAGGTATATTATTAATTAAGTTGGAAATTAAGGATGACAACTGTTCTTCATTCTTCAATTTTAGAGGTCCTACTTGAAGAGGAAAATCAAACTGAGAATCGCTCAATGAGTCTTCAGAAGCTACCGAATTCAAGTCGGATGCATCGTAAGATTCCTCCTTTGAAATATGATCCAGTGAGTCGGACGAATTTCTATCCGTCATTTCATTGTCATTTTTCAAGACATCTCTTCCTTCTGATAATTCGATCATTTTCTTATATTCTTCATAAGCTTCCTTTAATTTTTCAACTTCTTTATATTTACTATCGTAGTTCTGAAATAACTCCTCAAAACTGTTGATAATACTTCGTAGTCTAGGCTCGCGGGTTTTAGTAAAATGTGATATCTTCTCTAATACCTCCCTCTCGATCATTGACGCTAAAATCAATAAGTTATGTGAATCAGCCGTCATTTCATCTACATACTTCTCAAACAAGAAACTTGCAGACACTTTTGTACTACACTCCGGATTTGCTTTCTTTTGCATTTGCTTAACTTCTGCTAATTGCCTGTTAGCTTGTGATACTGATCTGAACTTAAAGGGACTACCCAACTGAGTTGTCTTAAGTCTCGATTCAATGGAAGCTTCGTATGAATTATCATTATAAGGACGCAAGGAACTACTAGGTGTATATGTCTCAATTGATAGCTTATTTAGTTGTTGACTATTTGAATGGAAATAGTTCATGTAATTGAAAACCAATCTCCTTAATTCGTGGATTTGTTCGATTGATCTAAATGTTTGATCCCTTATTCTATCAATCCCTGTTTTATAATCAGAACTCCAGTATAAGTTGGCAAATTTGTCTGTCATTTTATTTCAATGGTATATCGCCGTTCTATAGACTTTGATTTGCAAATTTTAACTTATTGAGAAGTTTGATTTTGTAAACAAAAGATAAACAAAATTACATATATATATATAATTATGGAGAAAATAAAAAGAGAAATACAAGAGTCTCAACAAGACATAGACTCTCTAACAAAAGAGATAGAGAAATTAGAATCAGAGTATAATCGATTATTACAAGAAGCAGATTTCCTTGACCCAGAAATATCAGATATCGAGAAAGGTGAAAATACAAACGAATGTAATAAAGACCATAATATCCCTCAAATACTTCAGCATGTCCATATAGTGGGCCCATTAAATACTTACTTTACCCGAAATGACAGGAATAAAAATGCAGGTGATGAAGTGCAAATTAAAAAGAGGAAATTGGATCAATTAAGTAAAGGTACCAATAGAAGAGATGATATAATTGAAGTGAAAGAAAACATTCTTTACGAAAATATCTATCGACTTGGGGGGATAACAGCATTTCCAATTAACGATTATTTATTCAATGGTGAGGAGGAACTTTTAGGCTTACGTTTTGATATAATATCACATTTGCATAATAAGTATTTAACTCCACATTATGTTATATTGCGAAAGATGATTGAAGTAGATAAAAGTGAACAGACAATCCATAAGTGGTCAATTTACAGACATACCTTACCGGTTTATGTTCCGTTAGTAGAAATATCAAAGAAATTGGACATTGAAAAAGAACTGAGTATAGTGGAATTTACGCACGATATTCGTCAATTCTTATTAAACACCCAATATAAACATGATAAATTCGATGCAATAGCCCGTTTCAAGTTTGAAAACTTTGGGATCAATAACAATAAACACGTTCTAAGAAAAATCTTGAAAGATTTACTGTGTCAAAAGCTAAGCTTGTATATAACAAATAGAACTGGTGGCCCCGGTTACCATATTATTGATGTTTTTTGTACAAATACTGATATTCAAAATGCTATAATAAAAATTAGTGGTGCTCATACCGATTATAACGATGATATACTTCTCTGCGAGAATATTCTTAGAAATTGTCCTATGAATGATTTAGCAAAAACCTTCCGGAAAGTGTTTAGACATTTAATTCAAAAGAACATTATATAAACTAGGAATAAAGATATTACTAGAGTATTGATAATCGAAATACATATATTAACATTAAACATAAAAACATAAAAACATAAAACGTAAAAAACAATACGTTAATAAAAAAAACAACAAAAGTTAATGCCTAAAATTTCTAAACTTTTAAACTATAAGGCGAATAAATCTAAGTATAATCAATTCGAAACTTAAAAAGCGTTACCAAATCCAGCGCCTGTTGGTTGATAACCTATTCCTGTCATGTTTTGGACCATTCCTGGACCATTAGTGATCATCAAAGGTTGAACGACAGGTTGATCTTCTTCTTCTTTTTCAGATTCTCTTCTCTTTATCATATCGTTATAAACTTCATTTATCTTCTTTTGGTTCTCAGATGCAATTGATATTTCGTATGGTCTAATGAAGTTTCCTAAATCATGTAACCAAGATAATTCTAGCACATGATCATATTCAACGTACTCGTAACAAGTGTATAATAATGCAACAAAGCATTCGTGGTTTCCAGTTTCAACGAAATAGTCCAATAATTCATGGGCAATCTTAGTCGACTTTGACAAGGCTGTTGTTTTGATCAATTCTGGCCATAATTTGTCATTCTTCAAGATAGAAATAGCCTTGTTGAACTTCTTTTCTTTAGTGTACAAGATAGCAGAGATTTGTCTGAAAAAAATATTTTCGTGATTTTCTAATCTTTCGGCTAAATCTAACTTATTGAATCTATTATTGGATTCAGTTTCAATAGAAACCTTTAAAGCCTTGTAATCTTCTTCTTCAATTAACAAATCATGATATGCAGAATTAACAACTGAATTATTCTTGTCTAAGACAGAAATCAAAAATGGTTTAATCATTGGCAAATTGTCATTTACAACAAAAAGTCTAACAACTCTAGGAATATCTAATTTTGGTGTTAAAACAGACAATAAATCAACTATCAATGATGGGTTTTCATTCAAGTAAAAGTTAATTGCCTTGTAGTATATCTCCAAGTTTGGAGCTTTAACGATAATTTCCTTAAATGAGGAATGATCAAATGCAACTTCAGACTTTTCAATCATAGTTAATGCAGCATTGTCCCATTCTTCATAATGGCAGTACAAAAAGATAAGTTCAGGATACAAGTGTGCTTCTTCACAGGCGGTCAAGACCTTTGGAATATTAATTCTTGACCAGAACAATTTCAAATGTTCCATGACCTTCTCTGGGCTGTACTTACTGTATAAAATAGCTAACTCGGTAAACATACCCATATGAGCTCTTTCTAACCCTAAACCACTTTCAAAAAGGGCTATTAATTCGTTAAAGTAACCATTGAATTCGTATGTTTTAACTAATTCTGGTAATTCTTCTGCGTCAATGATTAAGTTCAAACCACAAATCTGAGCCAATCTAAACTCTCTGTTTTCAATACAAGCGTTGTTAACTTGTTTCCATACATTAGTATTTGAAGCTTTTCTGGCACAATCAACAGCACCTTGGTAATCTGCTAAATAAACCAATGTAGTAGCTAATTTAGAGTACTTTGAGACATTAGAATATAAGATTTTAGCACCCTTATAGTTCTTAGATTCAAACAATTTGTCACCAATATCTTCTAAATCAGCAACATTTGGTCCACTGACGAATTTTTCGATATCAGGTAATCTATCTAAAGTGGCATATGCGTTAATCAAAGCACCATCAATGACTGGTTCTCTTAAAGTCCCTCTAGCCATATCTAAGTAGGAGATTAATTCTTCTTCCTTACCACCATGTTCTGAGATTTCAATGACTTGCTCAAAGTTGGCTGGATTCTTGGATTTAACATATGAATCAATAGCTTCTGGGATACGTAAACCATTTAATTGAGCAGTACCTAATTGATACCATAATTCAGAAGTGTCATACTTTTCAGCATATTGCTCACCTCTATCCAAAGACATGATATCTTCAACTAAAACCTTCATAGCATCAGTTCTTAATTCAAATTTGTCATAAACTTCGAAGGCTTCTTCATAAAGTTGATTATCAATACACAATGGTGCAATTTCTTCTGGATCAAATTTATCTAACTTTTCAATATAGTTCATAACTCTTGAATTGTCTGCCTTGATAGCGGTCAAAATTAATAAACCTTGTAATGAAGGATTGTCATTAAATGGAGATGATTCTAAAATAATCTTTTCTAATAATTCAATCAATTCATTAGGTAAATCGTTTTCCATAAAAGCCTTGACAGTTAAAGATATTGGCTCTGGGTCAGTCAATTCTGGAATACCAGTTGAGATCACTTGATCGATTAATTGTCTTCTGTGACCATTGTCTTCAGTCAAAACTTTATTCCATAAATCAAAGTCAGACTTCGATAACAAATATCTTGCTTGATATTTATACATCTTGTTTTCGTTCGTGATGTTAATTAACTCATCATCATTTCCACCCTTAGAATAACAAATGTAGGCCAAGTATGGATCTCTCTTTTCACAATATTTACCAACAACAATAGAATCGTAGTTGTTATTTTCTTGTAAGAATTTTTCAGGAGAATTGTTAGAATCGATATAAATCTTAGCTAATGTGTTGTACACTTCTTGGTCGTTGGAACCACCCTCCAAGGTTTTTTCCAAAAATGGCAATAATATCTTAAGTCTGTTTCTCTTTTCAACTTCACTAACTAACTCCTTTATTGGAACACGGCCTAATACTGATAACAATAAGTTCTTGATGATAGCTTCATCACAATCGACATCCAATAAACCAGCGATAACTTGTGGTGTATTTGTAGGATTGACAGATTGAACGTAAACTTCAATAAACTTAAAGTATTGGTTCTTATATAAATATAAGATCAAATCATGGACAAAGTTAAATCTATCACAAACAATAATCAAAGGTAATTGATCATCAATCTTAAATTCTTTCAAGAAGTTCTTTACCTTCTCACCATTGTAAACATTATTGTCTCTAACAACTCTCTCGATTTCCTTAGTTTGGTTCATCTTAGCAGCGGCCTGAATGTATTTGAATACAACATCTGGTTCCTGCGTCAAATTAACAATTGAAGACAAGTAGTAGTATTCTCCCTCTACGCACTTATATTCTTCAAAAATATTAATTAAAGGAAGGGCACCAATTAGGTCTGAATATTTTGTAGCAACTTGTATCACAACTTGTAAATTTTGTTGCATATTCTTACTTAATAATTCCTTGATACAAGCAACTGATTGTTGAACATTCAATTGGCCAAAATAACCGACTAACCAATCATTTGGAAGAACGTTAGTATGAACGATAACTCTCTTGATATCTTTCAAATCGTCATAGTGTTCCAAGGCTCTTTGGAATAAGCCAGACTTTTCACAAAGCTTTCCAATGGTTGGTTTATCGTAATGGCTGAACATATTGTTACCTAAAATGGCATCTGCAACTTGTGGTGCATGTAACAAATTAATTTCCAAAACTTTAGTTTGTAAGTGACCTTCAGCTGGAGAATCGTTCTTTAAAGCATCTAATAAGAAGGCAGTACCTTGTTGGATGTAATTTTGAGAAAAGAATAAGTCTGCAACAGTTTCAACATTGATTTTTATTTCAGAATTCGACAATAATGATGTAGCAAAGTCACTAGCCTTATCAGGATTGACTCTGACTAAGTTTTGAATCAAGTTAGTGAAATCTGGATTATAACTGGCTTTTTCACAATAAGGCAAAATCATTTCAATTTGGCCCAACTCAGCTAAACAAGAAACAACTTTAATATGGATGTTAGCCTTGATATATACAGCTAAAGCCAATTGAGTATCATTATAAGACTTAACAATATCACCGAGCTCCTCGGAAGAAGTTAACTTATCCTCTTTCAACCATTTTTCAAATAATGGTTTACGATCTTGTTGTAACACAGGTTTAGCCAATTCAATAGATTCATACTTATTTAAGGTTCCTCTATCTAACAAGATAGAGAAATATTGTAAGATTGGCGAAATTTGACCAGGTTGAGGGGTTATGTGCTTTAACTTATTGATGGTATCCAGAGTACGCAATTGTTCAGAAGATGCAGCAACCTTTGCAGCATTGGTATAATCACCTTGATTCAAATAATTTTGGAATTGCTGGGTAAATAAATTTTCAGCGCCCGGGAATCCCCCACGAGATGCTAAAGATAATGCTAATGGTACATTAGACAATTTTTCTAAAACGTAAGGAATTATTTTATCTTTTGCAACTTCTACAGTCAAGACTTGACCAGCTTTATTAATTGTCACAATACCAGTTCCATTATTGTAAGCAGATGCAGTAAATACTGGATCAGCTGTTATTCTATTCACGAATAAATTGGCACCAGTCTCCATATCATATAAGTGAATAAACCCATACTTGGTTAAAATGTAGATAATACCAAATTTATCAGAAGCCTGTAAACTGATAGGGAAATCATTTGCAGCATCTTGTGGAAAGAAGATGTCAACTGTTTTTTTCGGAAAGGCTGGGTTACCTTCAACATGATCAATTTCAATTATGTGTAAATTACCTTGACCTTGAGCATTCTTGTTACCAACACAGAATACTTTAGTTGGTTGTACTGCGCCATTCAATGTGATTGACGCAAATTTTGAAACATGACCTTCAATAGCTTGTGAGACGTTACGAGATTTGGAAAATAATTGAATGTGACCAGCGATACGACCATCTTCTTGAGCAATACCAGTTGCTGCAAACCAGTTCAAATCTGAATCAGCAACAATATTTATGATTTGACAATTGCTAAGACTTTGGTGTCTATCTGTCAACTTAACTGGACCATCGTTTGTGCCGTCAAATATATTCCAATAGTAAATTGAGCTGGCGGTAATTAAACCCAAATGCTTGTCATCTAACCATTTCCAAAAGACAACTGGTACATCCAAAGTGAATGATTTCAATCTTTGCTTAGTACTGAGGTTGAATATTTGTACAGTTGTACCATTTGCTCTCAAAGAAATAACGAACTCACTAGGGTGCATGATAGCGTTATCTGCTGACATGTTCTTTCTTGTAATTTCGTTGTTGTTCTTCAAATCAACAATGGCTACCGTGTTACCATTGACTCCGGATTCTCTCACACAGACATATCTGTCAGATTCCAATGTGGTTGATTTGAAATCAAGCGAGCTTTCTTGGATACCCAATTGAGTTAACTGTGTTAATTCAGTGAATTCAATAGGTATATCATTCGACATTTTTACTTATATATTCTCTCTATAGCGTCAGTAGAATAGCGGTTTATTTTGAAATTGTATTCACTATCCTATGATATTCACCTTTCAAACTTTGAAAAAATGGAATTGATTATAAATAAAACCTTAAACTTAATTGATTAGCTTGATCAAATATACAATTGTGATAAGTGGTCACTATATCAATGTTGTTGAAATCTACCCTTGAGCGTTGTCCATTTGGAAGATCGATCACTATTGATTATGTAAGGAATGACAAATCGAGAATTTTAATTTTGGAAACGAGGATCCAATCAGTGTATGCTTTGGGATTAATAGATCTATTTAACAAATGAGTATGGAACGCGAATGGTTTCTAATATATATTATGTATATTGTATAATTAGATTGGGGGTCTTACGGTGTATATTGCATCTTCCACAATAGCATTCGAGTAGCCTGTAGGAGTAGAATCATCTCGGAGACTGCGATTGTCGTCAATATACTTTTTCACGTACTTCCAATCACTTCCATACCAATCACCTGTAAGTATAGAGAGTTCCAATTGCTTCTGGACGTCCAAGTCGTAGTTGCTATCATCCAGGGCAAAAATTGATTGTTCCCAATCTATTAGCCAATACGCAACTTTCCTTATTGCAATCTTGACGTACTCCGGCGTTACATAGAGCCTGTCTGTATCATAGAAAAGCCACGCTACTAGCATGACACATAGGTCCTGGATTGCGTCTATAGCTCTGGTCGATAAGCGTGTGGTATTGGGAGCTAGGGAGCATAAACGATGGTTACGCATAAATATCACTAGCGAATAAATGTAGCCAGAGATTTCTGGAGATAAATAGACATTGCTGCTCGCAGCTCTGACTTTGAGTATTACATCGCGGTAGCTCTTTTCCTCCGAAGCCGATACATATTCACATGCGTCATTCTCATCAGCAACGGGACAATTGGTGCTGAACCAAAAGCATTCTTTGAGAAACTGGTTGATCTTGGGCACTCCGCGTTGGTACAGTAGAATCAGCACGATTGTAAAGAGCTGAGGTTTATATATGGTGAGCCCATCGATCACCACAGGCTCGTTCACAATCGTCGATCGATGGGTATTATAGTGATCTATTTGCTTTAACAACCGCATTAGCCATTCTTGTCTTTCCTCACTCAAAAATTGCACATTCTTCCAGACAATCACCTGCTTGAAGCGATAAGCTTCACCCGAAGAACACGTCATTTCTTGTAATATCAGCTGGTAAGAATCTGCATTCAGAAACTCTATGAGATCAAGAACTCCAACTTCATTAGCATCGACTTGGCATATCTTGGATAACACAGCCTGAAATTCCAACACGAGCTCATCCTGGTTATCTGTGAAAACAACAAATCGTTTCAGACCCGCAAGAGCTAATGAAAGAGCTGCATATATGTTTTCCATCAATCATTCATTTACCCACAAACAATGTAGGCATTTGTTTTTATTTTTTTGCTTTATTGAATAGATGAACCTGGTAGAAAGTATATGGTGCTTAAATCTATTGTATTTGTAATGTCGTGCAGTTTTCTATTTTTGATCGCGACATTACTCTCGCGACATTTTACTAACGCGTTTCGAAACATAAACAAGCCTTGGAATAAATATTATTGCTCTATGAAAGAATTCTTTAAAATCAAATTCAAAGTTTTAGGTACAAGAAACCAAGCAGAAAGGACCTAATAAATACGAGATTCTAAGTTGATTGACTCCTAAATATATTGAGCTATGATGTCCAAGCTTCAATCGTTACCGATCTTTTTTAGAAGTGAAGCTTCTCCCAAAGTTCAGGATTCTGCGTTTCCTCCGTTCAAAGTAGAACACCGTTATAAAGGTGTATATGAGAGAGCCGGTTTTGATGTCAATGTTTCAGGAACGAATGGAGAAAGTAGGAATCGCAGTTCATCCAGTGGTGGATACTTAACACCACCCAAATCTACATCTCCTTCTACATCTAAAATGTACGCCACTTCTCAAAAGAGGGTGGATAGTGGGTCTGAAAGACTTCAAAACATAGGACAAACTGCGAACAAATCGGCCCTTGAATTGAGAAAGTTGTCGCCTAGCCCATATAATAATATTCCTGCTTCGGCCACGTCCCTTCCAGGATTTCATGATCATAAGGAAAGCATAGTACCATATCATACCGCTCCATATACTAGTGGTGGTAAGACTCCGTATCAAAATGATGGAGATATTGTTTTCAAGCAGAACACATTTGATACATCAAAGCACGAAGAAAATATTCTCCCTGTTAAAGCATCTGATCATCAGATGAATCATAAAAACCTTCGTTTGGATCTTGGAATCCCAAATAATTCGGATAGCCCATTTGAATATACCACTTCCAAAACTGAGAATATTACATCTGCCACCTATGAAACGGCACCACTAAGCTCGCATAGCCATAATTCACCTGTTAAATCAGCCAACATTATAGAAGACGGAACTGAAAGCAACGAAATACCATATCCTGAGTTTGATTCTATCCCTCGTTCTCCTGAGGTTAATAATAAATCCCAACAAGTTGAAGATCTGGATGACGATCAGCAATTCGATTTCAATTCACCATTCCAACAGCAAGACAGATTTTCTCCAAATAATAATGGACAGGAAAATGAATCATCGAAATATGAAGGAAAGGATGCTATGAATAACGCAATGTCCAAGCAGCATCCTGATGACAAATCTCCAAAGATTCCTCCAAGAAATGAACAACGTATTGCATACGACTCCCCTACAATGCTGCCTACCTTTGTATCAAGGTTTGATAGCTTTGTTAAGAATTCTAAGAAGAATTCTAGGGAAAGTCGAGATAGTGGTTTACTCAATCCAAGTGCCAATAATGGTTGCGACAACTTTGTTAAGCAAAGTCAAAGAGTAAGTAATTTGTCAATGGTAAGCTCAATTATATCTAAAGAATCTGGTTATGAAGATGATGAAATAGAGAAAGAGCTAGAGAGACAATTAGAAAGTCTCAAAGCTGGTTGCTCATTAAATGATAATGGTGAGTATCAAGATGAAAAAGATGAACAATTTAACCGCTCAGAATTTGATACGCATGATGCACAACCTAAGATACCAATGATTAATGTTCAGAACCTTGATACCCCAAACGATGTATATCCCATTACACCAAATTCATCATCTCATTCTGCAAATACTTCAGGTTATGTTTCTGCAACTAATTTAAATACCTATGGTGATGCTCAGGATGAAACCCATTCTACGTTTTCTTTCGAAACTGTTGAACCATTGACCATTAGACAGAATGATTCGTATACTTCTGAAAAAGAAACAAATTATCTGGAATTAGGTAACTACGTAAATAATCACAATAATCAGAATATGGGAACTCTGCCAAATGTCGATAGCAAGCACTTAAGCATAAGTACAGTTCATACAAGAACCCTTATCCCTGAAGAAGAAGATTTCGTTAAGCCTTTAAGTCCTAAAACACATCATGTTGAAAAGGAATTGAGAGATATTGGCATGAGAGATTTGGATGAAAGCTCAAATACGTTGAACTTTGAAGAAAGAGAATATCCTGTTAATGATATCTCAAACCAACATATATTACCTCATAAGGATACATTTGGTCATGCACTTCACAATGAATACCACGAAGAAAACTTAGCTTCCATACCCGATAGTAGTAACATTCAAACCAGTCCAGACCCTCCAAGTAAAGAAAAATCAATTTTCAAATATCGTCCGGGAGAAGGTCCCTGTCGTTCCTGTAATTTGGATATTGATCCAAAAGGTAGAGGGTCTCAAAGAGCAATTCATTCTAAAAGTGGTGAATTGTTAGGACAATGGCATAGAGGCTGTTTTCATTGTAGTTATCCAGGATGTAGAATCTTGTTTAACAGACACGTACAATGTTATGTTTTGAACGATCTACCATTTTGCCGCCAGCATTATCATGAACAGAACAATACTATATGTGAAAACTGTAAGCATGGAATCGAAGGGGAATGTGTTGTAAATGAACTTGAGCAAAAATGGCATTTACATTGTTTACTTTGTCATGCATGTAATAATTCCATTAATTCGGATTATTACTTGATTAATGGATCTGTATTTTGTGAAGCAGATGCAGAAGACATAATAAACGGTAGACAAAATTGTGGAGATAATACTGGCTTAACATCTAAAGATAAAATAGAAAAGAGAAGAACTAGACTCTTATACGTAGAATAATGTATAGAAGTATAAGGTTAAGCTTGAAAATAAATATAGATAAATCAATATATTCTACATTAGTAAACATTCTTTAATGAAATATTATTTACTTAAATGTATACACCAGATTCACTTAGAGCTCATTAAATCTTGGGACGATCCTTTCGAAGAATCTCTAACAGTTTCTTCTTGGACAAAGTCATCTTCATCCTCGATTATAAAATTATCTTCGTCATATTCTGCAGTAGTTAATTCTACGTCATTTCCCAATTCAAGGTCATCATCAAAATTACCAAAAACGATTCTATCATATCCCTCTTGAGTATTTATTCCTTGGTTCTGACGATAAATTTCCAATTTTCTCTGCATCCTACTATATATAAGGTAAGCAAGCAATGACGAGGCAATAGCCGTTATAAACATCGTTAATAAGTCCATTATCTTTGTTGAACCTGACCTCTTATCATCACCAAGCTCCTTCATCTTGAAACCAAGAAAAACGTGGATTAAAAGCTTTGGTGATGTTATGAGAGAAGCAAGAAAGTAAGTCGAAGTGGGTAACTCCGGAATAGCTGCCAATGCACCATTAGATAATGAATATGGTAGTGGGCCCAATCTTATCAAAATCAAGAGTAACAAAGATTGGTCTTCTTTAAGAATTTCTGAAAATGCTCTAAACATCTCATTTGAAGTCACAAGCTTCTTAGCTTGATTCTTCAATAAATATCTAAAAGCAATGAACGAACAAAGCGATCCTGATACGGAAGCCGATGCCAAGATTGGCCATCCATTTGGAAATCCATATATCATACCAGCTAACATAGATAAAGATGAAAATCCAATTAAAGGAGGGAATCCAACAAAGAATACCAATAAGAAGAGTATCAATTTTCCAAACCGTAAGTTATACCATTTATCTGATAAATCCCTCATAAAGTATATAATCTGCTTATGGAATATTAAAAACAAGAGTACAGTTAAGAATGCTAATCCCATAAGAATCAATATCAAGATCTTCTTTATCTTCGACTGTTTTTTGAACCATTTTAATATTTTGTTACCTAATTTTATGACAATTCCTTGTTTGTCTTTTATAAATAGGTTTACACTCTCCATTGGCCTAGATTCATTCAAATGCTTGTGTCTATTCTTGATCAATATACTATTCTTTTTGCACTTGAAACCTTCAGAAAGTACAGTTCTATACCCTGTAATTTATGTGCAGTTCTGAAGTGTCAATGAGATTTCTATTGTGTTGATGAAAAACTACAATTATTATTTCAAAACTTTCTATAATTTATTATAATGAACTTCTCTAAAGCAAACTAGTATACAGATTTATATATGATGAAGGGAAATTTAAGCTCTTTCTAATTGGTTTGGGAAATCGTTGATATCGGAGTTTTCGTAAACAACCTTGTAGGTAGCTTCGAATAATGGGAACTCTTCCTTCAAGTTGTAGTTTTCCAATAATTCATGAACTTCTTTGACAGTTAAGATACCTTGAGAAGATTGACCATTTAATAAGATCTTTTCAGCTTCCCAAGCGTCGACCTTGTTTTCGATCATGTATCTAGCAACCTTGACGTTTCTACCACCAGAACAGGTCGTAATCAAATCAGCAACACCAGCACTTTCTTCAGTGAAAGTGGATGGGTTTGGAGCAGATTTGGCCCTGATACCGAACTTTTGCCAGTAAGAAGCAAAATGTATGATTTCCTTAATACCAATTCTCATAACAGCAGCCTTAGCATTGTCACCCCAGCCGGCACCTTCGACAAAACCAGCAGCAATGGCAACGACGTTCTTTAATGCACCAGCAACAGAAGCACCAACAACATCATCAATGACATTGACGTGGAAGTAGCTTCTATGGAATGCTTGCTTTAAGATGTAGCTATCGATATCGATACCTTCACCTCTGAAATCTTCTGGGATAGTGTAACCAATAGAGGTTTCAGACCATCTTTCTCTAGCAACTTCATTGGCAATGTTAGCACCAGATAAGACACCACAGTATATACCTAAGGTGTCACTAATAGATTGTGATAATAATTTACAACCTTCTGGACCAACTTCCAAACCCTTCAAACAAGAGATAGCTCTGACATTTGGCTTAACCTTACCAACCAACTGCTTGCAAATTCTAGTTAAGAATTGATGTGGAATGTTGAAAACCAATAAGTCAGCGTCTTCAACGGTAGCAACAATATCTGGGTTAGCGATTAAGTTTTCTGGCAATTTAACTTCTGGTAAATATTTGACGTTTTCATGCTCGGTGTTAATGATTTCGGTCAACTTCTTACCATTGACTTCCTCTTCAAAAACCCACATGTTAACATCTCTTTCAAAGATTTCTGGCTTTTCACTGGTATTTTGTGCGACGATCCTAGCGACGGCGGTACCCCAGTTACCAGAACCAATGATAGCGATTCTGAATGGTTTTTCGATCTTGTATGGTGTATTAGTAGTCATTTTCTTATATTGTATCTTGATGTTTAGTGATAAGTTTTAGAAGTGGTGTGTTCAAGGCGTGATGTCCGTTGATATTTATAGTGATAATTTCCTCAGATGAGCCTATCCTTTTTTTGGTAAATGATGTCACATCACTTATCACGTTTTCGCCGCGAGTATGTTCCGAATTTAGGCTCGAAAAAACATTCCGACTGGTTATTATGCTATACTTCCGACTCAAATTTTCTTTTTTTTTCTTCCGAATCGTTGCTTAAATCCAGAAATTCATCATCTTCTCCTTTCTTTTTGAATTTATGAATTATTGAATATTTCAGGTATTTTGTCGAATATTTCAAAATTGAATGATCATCTAAACACCGAAAAAGAGGAGGAACAGTATTCTTTCAGCTAAGGCGCTCATTGTATAGAATGTTGAGAAATTTGCTGAGTCGATCTTGCATACAGTCCTGAATCATATTATTATCGGCGAGATTAGATGCATTCGGAATCATTGATAAAAAAAAACTACGTAATGTTAACGTCATGATGCAAAATGTTGTTTCGTAATCAGCCATTATGGTAATGGCGCAGATATGTTAGTATCTTTTATCATTACAATTTGAAATTGACAAGACATTAGTCTAGAATAATTTGTTCGTATAGCAGCCATTTTGTTAACGTCGGTCAAGTGTGTGGTAAATTTCGCATCATAGGAAAGTCTAACAGATATTAGAGGCTAAATGACTGTGTAATATTTCCTATTATGATTTTACTCCTCTTAGATCCAGCTTAGTACTAAGGATAACCACTAAGGATAACGAAGTGCTTCCTGTTACACATTTTCTAGAATGTCCTGAAATTGTTCCGAAACCATATCCGGAAACTAGAGTGGAATGCGGATTCGGAGTGTACGGAACAATTAATCAATTTAATTTCTTTTGGAAATCCTTAATTGTCCCTTTCTTGTCAGGACGGTGTGGAAACCGCAAATTTACGTATAATGCCTACAACGAGGACTAATAAGTTTGGTATATATCCTAAAAGATTCGAATTAGAAGTTAAAGAAAGTTACCATGCGGCAAGAACATATTGTAATCTATAGTAGAGCGGATATTAATTGTAAATATGCAAGCCATTGTAATAAAACTCTATACACTGGTTCAGAATAAATCACATTACAAGGGAATCTAGTAATCAAACAAAGTAAATACACTTCACTCAAACAAATATTTACATGAAGAATAGATTTTCTAGAAATGGTATTAAATAATGTCAAACTCTATTTGTTTTGTCGATTAATGATCGTCATTCCTGTAATCATCGTACTGTTCTTGTAATTCTGGAGTTAGAATGCTACGTCTTGGTAAAGGTCTATCTAAGGTTTCAAAAGACTCCATCCACTCTCTAGGTTGAACTTGGTTTCCGCTAACTATCCTAGCAGCTTGTAATGGTTCACTGATGTTGGCTAAATCACCATCTTTAAGATGCGCTAATGGATCTGGTAAATGGCTAATGTTGGGCCTAATATTAATACTGTTATTTTCAGTTTGAGATGCACTAGGTATTGGCATATCTGCTGTCTTGTTTGTCTCTCCAGTAGTCTTTAAGTCTTTTAAAGGGTCACTTAAATATTGACGAATATCTTCTCCATTTGACGCATTCACTAACTTGTCTCCTTCCAATTCAACATTCCTATTACCTATAGCAGTCATTAACTTCAAAAAGTTAGAGTTTTGGAATTTGGAATTTGTTTCCGCAGAAGTATTAGAATTAACCATAGTGTCTTTAACTTGTTTGGCTGTTTTAGCGAACTGATCTTTATCTATATCTGCATGTGTGGATTCCTCTTGTATTGGCTGTTCATTTAGCTCTCGTTCTATCATATCAAAATGATTGTCAAATATTTTTTGTTCTTCCTCAAGTTTATGCATCTCTTTATGTTCGGTTAAAGTCAGAGCCTGTGTTGAATCCTGACCATAAAGGGATCCAATATTACCATTCATCATCCTAAAGTCTGAACTATACGTCGGCGTAAACTGAAATCTTTGCTGATTCAGATTGTTCATGGACTGTTGATGATTATTTTGTTGCATGAATTGTTGATTCCATGCACTAGCTTCAGCATTTTGTTGCTGATAATGTTGTTGCGGTTGATATTCTTTTTGAACTGGATTTTGATTCATCGATAATTGTGAAAAGTTCTGAACCCATCCATTCTCCATCTGGGCTTGTTGATTTGCTTGAAACTTTTGTTGCTGTATGTGTTCCATAAAATTATTTGCAAAAGCATTGTTTCCTGATCCACTGAAAGCATTAAACTCCTGGTTCAAATTGTGATCTATTGCTAGATTATTCTTGAAACGCACTTGAGCCTTATCAATTTGCCTTCTACTAGCTTCATTTCTCAAAGTGTTGTCTGTTTGAGCATATTTGGACAAATTACTTAAAGCGTTTGTTGAACAGTCACTATTCATTGTATCTATTAGTATCAAAAGCCTTTAATAAAATACATCAAGAAGCGCAATATATTTAACGATGATTATCAATAATCATAATTAACTACTTCCTCGGTGATAATGAATACAGACTGCATATAAATTGGATATAAATGGGGAACAAATACAAAACTTATATACCCCGTAAAACATATAAGTATTAAACTAAGATACATATAATGCCAAGTTTATATATCGAAAACACATTTCATACGTATGGCTTATTTTATTCTTTTTTTTGAATGAAATTCATAACGAGAGATTGCAAAATCCTTTCCGATTTAACAAATATATACACACTACTGAAAAGTAACTAGATCTCTACTATTCAAAGTTTGGTCCACTTATGGTATACTATAATCTGTCAAGGAAAACCATCTGTGAACGCTAACGATTTTTGTTTACCCAATTGAAAACTTATAATTCAGAACGCTCAATATTATCGCTATCGAAACACATATGTGCATTTATAATTATAGCTTAACAAACTCGTCATTTTCAAATAGATCAGCAAAAGCCTCCGGTAAAAACTCGTGTATGTTTGAAGTCTGCATGGACCTGCCATGTTTTTGAAAAGCTTTATAACTGGCGATTCTCACTAAGGAACAAGCTGCGAAACATGCAAGAACAAGAGATTCTGAACTCGACATTTTACCTTCTACCTCCCAGAGACCCTTATTATAGTTATTAGACCAGTTGATAAATGTGGCAAGTGCGCCCGTTAAGGTATCACCTTGGCCTCCCACCCTTTTATTAGAACCTTCGGTGGTATTGGTCAAATATTCATCTTTTGAAACGATAATTTCATTAGAACCCTTTCTGATGACAGTAACACCTCCCAATGCCTTCGACATCTCTATTGTTGCTTTAATAGAATCTTCCTTGTTTTCATTTGCCAATGACGTGATATTGAGTTTCCTTGCTAAACGGTCGAATTCCACCACATTGGGAGTAATAACGGCCTTATCATAAGATCTGATGATACTAGGATCGACCGACAATAAGAATAACGCATCCGCATCCAAAATAACCGGCTTATTAAGGACTCTGATCTCCTCAATAATTCTTACTAATGTCTTCAACATAAGTGCATCGCGACCAAATCCCGGACCTACGATAACAATATCCACCCTATTTAGCAACAGCAGAATCTTCGGGATAACTGTATTTTCTATGAATTCATCTAACGGCGATGTCACATCTTGGATTAAGTCTTCCACCTCTAACTCCGAAAACCTCTCGAGCTCGGTCGCCAGAACCGCCGATCTCACCTCACTGTTATAAAGATCGTAGATATAAGGATGAACCATCAAGTCCGGGCTATACAGCTTCAACACCGTCAGTGCACCATGCTCACATATAATATGGTTCAAATCAGATCCCACCATAGCAGCAGAATGGCACGCAAAAAAAGGTGCACCGGTGTAATCTTCACATCCCCCAACAACTGCTACCTTGCCGGCCTGGCCCTTATGGAAGTTTGGAAGCAATGGCTGCACCAATTGCTTTGAGAGCTTGAGCAATTCCTTCTGGCTCCTATTCTTAAACATATGTGGCTTTACTATTATTAATTTGGTATTATTGTCCCTGACCAATTGTAGTGGTTACTTGCTCATATATATACATCCGTAGGGTATCACAACCAATTGTAAGTTTGCTTCATACTTATATGCAGTTCGAGATTGAGTGTGGAACTTACTTAAGAAGCCATCTTTTCATATTGTGTTTTTCATATTCTGTATATCAATCATGTCATTATCTAACTATATAAATAAGATTTCTAACCCAAGAGCTTTCTTGCCATTAGTTGCTACTGCATCCTCTATTGGTTTAGCTTATTATTATTCCACCATGTCAATTTCCAACGAAACCGGTAAGACCTTCACTGGTTCCGACGAATGGATCGACTTGAAGTTGAGCAAGTCCTGGAACGTCTCCCACAACACCAAGCACTTTGTCTTCGAATTGCCAAAGGGTGATGACGTCTCTGGTTTAGTCACTGCTTCCTGTTTATTGAGTAAGTTCGTCACTGCCAAGGGTAACAATGTTATTAGACCATACACCCCAGTTTCAGACACGGAACAAAAGGGTACCATTGAATTTGTGATCAAGAAGTACGACGGTGGTAAGATGGGTACCCACTTCTTCGACTTGAAGGAAAACGAAACCTTATCCTTCAAAGGTCCAATTGTCAAGTGGAAATGGCAAGCCAACCAATTTAAGGCCATTTCTTTAATTGGTGGTGGTACCGGTATTACTCCATTATACCAATTGATTCACGAAATTGCCAAGAACCCAGAAGACAACACCAAGGTTGATTTGTTCTACGGTAATATCTCTGAAAGTGACGTCTTGATCAAGAAGGAACTTGACGCTATTGCTGATAAGCACAAGGATCAAATTAAGATCCACTACTTCGTTGATAATGCCACTTCTGAATGGAAGGGTAACAAAGGTTATATCACCAAGGAATACTTGAAGCAATACTTACCAGGTCCATCAAAGGATACCAAGGTTTTTGTATGTGGTCCACCAGGTTTATATAAGGCCTTCTCTGGTCCTAAGGTTTCTCCTACCGATCAAGGTGAAGTCTCTGGTGTTTTGGCTGAATTAGGTTACACCAAGGATGAAGTTTACAAGTTCTAGATACATTTTTTAGTTAGTCACAATAAAATATATGAAGAAAACTAAGTATATTTTTTCATTTTCGCATATGAATATTTTTCTTTGAAATTCAACTCTATTCACATGATGCCAAAGAAGAAAGTAAAGATAGCTGTAGAAGGATGTGGACATGGAGAACTTTCAGCAATATATAGTGCCGTGCCTCAAGATACTGAGCTATTAATAATATGTGGAGATTTCCAGGCCATCAGAAATAATACGGATTTACAAGGTATAAATGTTCCTTCAAAGTATAAGAGATTAGGGGATTTTCATCAATATTATAAAGGTGAAAAGAAGGCACCAATACTTACAATATTCATTGGTGGAAACCACGAAAACTCGTCTTATTTAACAGAATTAAAATTTGGTGGATGGGTAGCCCCAAATATTTATTATCTTGGAGAATTTGGTGCTGTTTGGTTTAAAGGACTAAAAATTGGGGGAATAAGTGGAATATATAATGGCTTTTCATTTTCTAGAAATGAAATCCACGATGCACACTTACCCTATACTGACAAAACGATCAGGTCTGTATACCATGTTTCACCGAAGATTTTTACTAAATTGTATATGATGGAAAATGATTTAGATATAGTTATCAGTCATGATTGGCCTAGTCAAATTGAAAAGCATGGTGATGTTAAGCTTTTATTAAAGAAAAAGCCTTTCTTTAAGGCGGATATTGCCAATAATAAATTGGGGAGCCCGTTAAATCAAACATTATTGCATACTCTCAAGCCAAGGTATTGGTTTTCGGCGCATTTGCATGTCAAGTTTAAAGCAACTGTAATTCACAACCAAAGCAATAACCTGTCTCAGTCAGTACTTGTGGACGGAAGTAATCCTGATGAAATTGAGCTTAATATGGATGATGATTTCGAAATAGAGGAAAGAAGCGAAGAAAGCGAGTCTAGTGATAGCAAACGTAAATTTGAAACTGAATCAGATAGTGGTAAACTTTCAAAGCGAATTAAACTTGATAAGGAGATTCAAACCCACTTTCTTGCATTAGATAAATGTTTGCCTGGTCGTGCCTTCTTAGAGTGTATGGAAATTTCTGTACTTTCTGATCATCCTTCTATTGGTACTGAAGGATTGTATTATGATAAGAGAGCAATTGCGGTGAATAAAATACTAGAGTCCTTTATTGCTTCAGAAACGGACGGCTGGTTGCAAATAAAACCTAAGGAGTTTTACAATCTTGAGACTCTCTCTCATTACAAGGAATTACGCATGATGATTGATAGAGCGGCGAAAGACTTTTCAACAGCAGATATGAAGATTCCTGAAAATTTTAAAGTCGTATGTCCTACATCTGATGCTGAAACAAATATGGCATTGAGATACTGGAAAAACGATCAAACTGTAGAGTATTGTAACAAATTTAATGTGCCGTATACCCCACCTGTCTGAACAATCGTCTATTGTTAGTTTCATAGTATTTCAGTTTTTCAATTTTAAAAAGTAACCTTGTTTCATTTTGTGAAGTCATAATGCATTTCAAATCAAATCTCTATAAACTAAAATTCCTTTTATCCTTGAGATTTTTGATCTTTCATTACAAAGGAGCACTCGGTGCTAACTCGATGGTGCATGTTTGATTAGCGGTGAAGAAACATAATTCTACAGTAGATGTCCCTATTAGGTAAATATTTCTCTAAACCTCACAAATACACACTCGACAACATTAGCTTAGAGATAACTACAAAAGATACGATATCACTATTCTATATTACTCACATATAGTCTCAAAAGTGCCCTCAAACTCTGTACCAAATACTACTCATTTCACGTTTAGATTTCACGATTCTAGTCCCATTTTGAGTGTTTCCGTATTTTATTCCTGTAATTCAGAGGTGAAATTGTGTTACGCTATCGGCTTACTATATTCCTAATACTTTACCTACAACCGTTACATTCTGTGACAGTACGTAGAATAAGGGAAACCTTATTGGATCGACTGTACATAATCCTAATTAGGACAAATATTCAATCACGTGGTATATTATTGCGTCATTTTGAAAAAAAAGTAATATGTAATATTGCATATTTCTTATTATTCCGTATCAAGACTCCACCACGTGATCCAATATGATCCAGTTTAAGTTTAGCTACATCACTATGACGTATTCAGGTATTATCAAATTTATATTCACATAATACAGGTCTTGACAACTTCCTTAACTGAGCTCTATGGTATTTGGAAATTTTCTAGTACCGTCTAATTTGATATGTTGAAGAAATTTCCTGGCAATTTGCTGCTCAATTGCAGTACGGCGGAATAAACAACTGTAACTATCAAACGATGCGTCTCGTGTCAATCTCAAGAAATTTTGTAAAACGGTCGAACTTTTTCGGGACAAATGGTAAAGTCTACTGATAAAATCAATTACGTAATAGGACCGCAGTCTTTTCTTTTTCATCTGGTGATAACAAAAAAAATCGTATTTTCAGGATTAGCATCCATTTCTTTTTTAAGAGTTCATGGGTCCGAATATGTATAAATATGACGGGTATTCTGCTGCTCTCAGAATTTCTTATTCTTAATCATCAATAATTTAACAAGTTAAATTACAATAATACATTTAATTCAATGACTATCCAAAAACAACCTGCTGTCTTTTACGTTAACGCTGCTTTATTCGACTGTGATGGTACCTTAGTTAACTCCACAGGTGCTATCTCTGAATTCTGGAGAGATTTCGGTAAGACCAGACCACACGTCAACCCAGAAGAAATTATTAGAACTTCCCACGGTTGTCGTACTTTCGATGTTATCGCTAAATGGTCTCCAGAAGACGCCATTGAAGAACAAGTTACTGAATGGGAAGGATCCATTCCAGACTCTTACGGTCACGCTGCTAAGCCAATTCTTGGTGCTGTTGAATTAGTTAAGAAATTCGATGAATTATCTAAAAACGAAACTGAGAACGGTAAGCAAAGATGGGCCATCGTTACCTCTGGTACTTTGCCATTAGCTACCAAGTGGTTGAAGTTATTAACCATCCAACAGCCAGACATTTTCATTACCGCCGAAAAGGTCACCAAGGGTAAGCCACATCCACAAGGTTACCAAAGTGCTAGAAACACTTTAGGTTACGAAGCCGCTCACAAGAAGGTTGTTGTCTTCGAAGATGCTCCAGCTGGTATCACCGCTGGTAAGGGTGCTGGCGCCATGATTGTTGGTATTTGTTCCACCTACGACCCAGAAAAGGTAAGAAACTCTGGTGCTGACATCGTTGTTGACGACTTGTCCTCCTTTGAAATCGAATCTTACAACAAGGAAACCGATGAATTCAAGGTTCTTGTTAGAGACTACCATTACGCCAATGAAGAATTCTTACAATTAGTCTAAGGGCTTTAGCATTTATCCGTTTGATTTTCCAGTTAATAACATAGATCATTATTAGATCGCAATTTAAATTATATCACAATTTATAGACCACAATGTACATTAGTTTCGCACTTTAACTCCCAATTATTGTAGAACAAAGACTAGTATACTAGTATTTTAATTAGTATAAACTATTCCTCTGTATAGAGATTATTCAATTATTGTGTAAATATAGTATTTTCCATTCTGATCTTGGTTAGTTTTTTTTATTTGTAGTTGTTAATATAGTATTTCCAGTTCTCGTTTTGATATAACATTTCATTTCCCATTCAAATTCATGACTTTTCTTTTTTTTCTAGAAAATTTGAATAAATAGTAAGCGTGCATTATATTATTCAAGAATTGCTAAATACACAATACAGGTGAAACTATCTAACTACTGTAAGTGACATGAACTAAAAAAATACTAACTATTCATAGTTTTAGGATATTGTACTTCGAAGCTGAGAAGGGTGCAAATATACTTGATGGTCGTATTACGTAATAAAACAGAAAGATTACATAATAATATTTTGACCTAAAAAATTTTGTTAGCGATGCCTTAAACAGATATCAAAGAAAGGTATATCGTAGATTACAATAAAGCTAAACACGATGGCACCTACATTAGTAGATCTGTATTCCTTTGTTACATTACCAAGGATACTGGATTTGAAGTTCACTGAAAAAGCTGTTGTTCCTACTATCCAATCAATAAATACATCATACATTGACATTGGTATTTCAAAATCAATCATATCCAGCTATGTATTGAAACCTACACCAAAGCTTGAATGGTCATTTCCATTATCTCCATCAACGATCATCGAGAGCATGGATGTTCGTGAAGTTAATGACAAAATGAAGATTTATGCTGTTGCTATAACAGAGCGTAAATTGCACAAGGTCTTATTGATTCATAAATCAGGCGAATCTTCCAAGATTTATGAACTTAAAGTCCAAAGCAAGATTACAGGAATTAAAATATTGGAAAATAGTAAGCAAATCATAGTTTTGTACGAAAATGGATTGATTGGAATGGTTGAATTGGAGAATGAAGAGTTGAGAAGCATCAACGAATTACAAAATGCCAAAGGGAAAGTAATTTTCCATACATTTATATCCAAAAATGAGATTAAGAATGATAAGGAATTAGTTTTATTTGTTATTAAGCAAGGATCTAAGTTGGTTTATAAGTTGGCAAGTTTCGAATCCTCAAAAATTCTTGAAATTAACTCTATCCCTAAGAAAGAAAATGACCAGGTTTTATTTACTTATAACTCAGGATATTTGTATATGTTGGATTCAACAAACAAGCAGATTTCTTCCCTTTCCATTAATAATTTTAAACTCCTTAAGTCTGTTTCTATTGCTTCATTATTAACTGAGAAAGTATCATTGGAAGACATATCTATAACTTGTCCAAGTTTAGATAGACTATTAATCTCTATCAACAATACCTTATACTTGATTAATTTTAAGTTTGAATGCTTGTTAAGCACTTCTAAAAATTCAGATAAAGTTCACATAAAGCAAGTTGTTAAAGTGAAGGGTGATTCATTACCCACAAGTAAATCTATTGCTGTATATTTGTCCTCAGATAAAAAGAATAACGAAATTCACTTAGATATGATTAATATAGACGTCGGTTTAAATAAACTAAGTGAATGCTTGGGTAAGAGTTTAAACGTTCCTAGGAATGAAGGTTTTAAGGGATTAGCTAATTTAATTAGTGATCGTTTTGAAGAAGAAGCAGTTTCATTATCTAAAGAAGTTACTGATATTTTTAACGAATTAGTGCAATGCAGCAAGAAAAAGGATGTAGGAAAATGGGAAAGAATTTTGATTCCTTACTTGAAGAATGAATCTTGGGATTCTGTAAAGAATTCATTAAAGAAGAAGAAGACTAAGAAGGATAAAGTTTACCAATTTCAAGTCTTTGATGTTGAAAATGATAGAATCTTAGATTTGAATTTTTTTAAGAATGTTTTATCTTTAATTTTTGTTCATGATAAATCAGGTGTTAAGGTTATCAACGAAGATTTCTTACCTGAGCACACATTGATATATTTACTTACTAACCCATCGTTCCCTCATGAGTTTACTAATGGCCTTTTAGAGACTTTCAATAAGATGGGAGAGATGGATTTATTAAGACAATGCATTACTACGTGTCCAAACTTATCACTTCATGATTTACTCTTACAATTTATCAATGTAAATGACTCAATGGAAATATTTGAAGAATTGTTGAGTAGATTAATAAGAGAATTTTCGATTTTCGAAATTACAAGATCATTTAAGAAATTAATCGAGAATAAGTTAGATATTGACTTAGACTCGCTTTTGAATAGATTGATAAAGGTTAACAGCAAGAATAGCTGGCTCTTAATCCAATGTATTATCGATATTGGTGGCTTATTCCACTGGTCTCTAGATACATTAGCTAAATTAAATGATCTCATAGAGTCAAAATATAGCGCTTTGACCGAAAATAACTATAACTTGACATTAACGAATCAAGCATTATTAAGAAATGAACCGATCAAGAAAAAGTCATCCAAATCAAAGAAGAAGAAGGAGGAGTCATCTGAAGATATAATATCTGCTAACGATCAACAGAAGATACAGTTAGACTCTATATTAATGATTAACAATAATTCATCTAAGAAATTACTACTTGATAAAAACTCAAGTATTGCAGTTTCTAAGAAGATTCCAAATTATTCTATTGAAAGATTAATTTTATAAATAGCATATATGTCTTTTTAGAAATAATTATATTCGTATCTAATCTGTATTCTTTTTTTAAAGGTTTGTAGAGATTTTGATTAGTGCGACCTCATCAAAAATCTTTGAAAAGCGACAATCGTATTATACTCTTTGAAATAAGTGTATTGAAATAAAAGTATGTCAAGCGCAATATCCGCCTATAGAACAGCCTTAAGAGCTACTGGAATCGCATTCAAGGGTGACGCAACTGTTCTTAACGCAGCCAGATTGAAGATCAAACAAGGTTTTCAAGAGAACAACGATTTGGCAGATACTGAAAAGATTGAAGAAGAAATAAAAAAGTTGAACGAAGTTAGCTCCTTCTTGATTAAAAATATTGTTCAAGGAGAGTTACAAGATAAAAAATACCTTTTAAAATTTCACGACAAGACAGAATTAGGTGATAACGAAACTATTAAACAGAACAACAGGGCAAACTTAGGCTCTTTAGCAGGTGCTAAAGTAAAGAAATGCAGTGACAACTAATGGTTGCCTTTAAAGACTATATAATTCATATTTATTACTTCCATATCACAGTATATCGACTGTTTAATGTATATAGGTCAACAACATCGATTTTTGATGTGATTAAAATAAAAGCAAACGATAAATCTTAGTAATTTCGGTGTAGAAGTCCCTAGAGTAGTTCACCAAATGGCTTTATTAAAAAATTTCATTTTAATTAAGGTACGTGTGACTAATACCGTCAAATAAAAGGGTTCTTCTGTAATCTGCGAACACTTTTAAAATCTTTTATTTATTAAACTACGAGAATGTCCGCACCAGACCCAGTAAATAGAGACATATTAATATCGAAGGCATTGTCTTATCTTCTCAGACATGGTGCTGAAAAGGAAAAATTGAATATAGATGAGAAAGGATATGTAAAACTTTCACCGATCTTAAATCACAACCGTATAAGGACCCATAAGGCTACTACACAAGATATCGAAAGAATAGTCGAGAATAACGATAAAAAGAGATTTTCCTTAGAATCCAGAGATGACGGTATGTATATATGTGCCAACCAAGGACATACGTTGAAGTCTATTTCTGAGTCCAATTTAGAACCGCTTCTGGCCGACGACCTTCCCAATGAAATCTACCATGGTACTTACAAGAATAAGCTTCCAGTAATATTCAAGAGCGGCGGTCTCAGCAGAATGACCAGAAATCATATCCATTTCACTTCAAGCTTTTCTAATTTATCTGGAATCCGTAAGAATTGTAATGTGCTCATTTACTTGGACATTCCGAAATGTCTTTCCCATGGAATTACTTTCCACAAGAGTAAGAACCACGTTATATTGAGTAAAGGGGACGACAAAGGGTTCATCAGTTATGACTTATTTCTCAAGGTGGTGGATCTCAAAACAAATAACGAGATAGATATTCAGAAATTTTTGTCCTGATCTACGTCTGTTGCATCTATGCTTATATTAAATCTACTATTATATTGTCTAGTGTAGATAACACACGTGAAGGAATGGCTTCATTTCGTTCAATTCACTAATTCCCTACCTGCCGAAGCTTCCCTAGACAAGTCTGGAACCAATGCGAGTCTGCATCAACATGGCTCTACTTTGTGGCATGACAATCGTTCTACTCTTGAACTTATAGCATCATCTACGTTAACAACTTAAGGTTTTACGTTAATATAGAAAGTACTTAGTATAATTCAGTAATATAACAAACAAATTTTCATTTAAATGAAACAGAAGCCTGCCAGTAATTCCTGCCAGTTTCTGCTCCTCAGTACCCACAATTAACATCATATGCTAAATCATGTCGCATACGAAAGGGAACATTTTCAATACTTACAATGACCTACATTGACTTATAGTAACTTATAGTAGCTAATTGCTGCTCATAGTCATAATACCTTAGTATGCACGTAGTTCCCTAGGCATACAAAGTTTTGGGATTTGCAATGCACGTTCCCAATGGTTTTAACTTAAGGCTAGAACGGTCTTTGGTTATACGAGCGCGCAACATTCTTTCAAAACTCGCATTCTATATATTCACATAAATTATTTGTACTTTAAATAAAAAGATTGAAAAACAACTTTATCATATCTCATCAGAAATAAGAGTCCAGGTGTTTTCATTTACAATTCTGTGGATCCACAACGCTTTTAAGGTTTGCAAAGCTCATTACAGGGCAGGAGCGCACTTAACCTAGATTGAAAAATATTCCGCTTATGTAAATAATAGCATGATTTCCGGGCCGTATTTTATCTAGATTAGCGTGAACCTTACGCAGGCAACGATCAGGTACGCAAGAAAAGTACATATACTGTTACGGTGCCAAAGTTTCCACCAAGAATCTATAACCCATGTGGAATTCAGCACATACCCAATATCTGGAGCAAAGGGCTAGTCATAATGGCGGGGGTGGTTCATGATCTTCGATATTTTATGTGCCTCGCCTTGTTTCCAAAGGGAAGTTGCAGTAGTATCGTTCGCCTAGTAGGGAAAGTCGACTGTATAGTTACTATTATAGAAACTTGCTTGCACCCAAAGGCGAGCATCGCAGGAAAATTGCACTATTTTCGCATCGTTCTAGAATATATGCACGGAATCTAGATTCATCATAGTTTGCGTGCCATATATATAAGACATAAGTGGATGATAGTCCATTAATTTTACTATATATGCTTGTTTAGCGCCAAGAGACCCTTTTCCACTTTTTTTTATATGGAAGTCTGTTGTAGACGAAATATTTGGCACAGTTGTAAGAACGAAAATAAGGGTTGTGAAGGTTTTATTTAACGATAATGAGTCAGCGGTTCATTTGTGTAGATCACTCGTCGAATTCGCCTCCAAGCTCCAGCTCAAGCTCGACATTTCAGTCCTTTCAGATTGAAGGACAGGATAGCAACAAGATCTGCCAGTGGATGTGCTGTTCATGCGGACAAAGTTATGGATCGATCATATACACTTCCGTGGACCCCAGAAGGATGCCACTGGAATTGATGAATGTAGGCAGCGAGGAACCCAATTACAAATACCAAGGTATGAGCAAAGTGTTTAAGTTTGGAATATTGGGTGGTGATATGAATGCCAGCCCTGAGAGTATAGATCAAAAGAACGCTAATGATTCCCAGATTGAGTCCAGTAGCGATTTAATGTCAGGAGAAGTAAATACAGAAGACACAGAAGACAACACGAACAAAAATATAATACTTTCAGTACCTAAGAGATTTGTGTGTCATCGGTGTCATCATATGATGTGCCCCTACTGCAAAAAAATACGGCTCAAGGATCTTGATGAAAAGGGGGTGAACATATAAGGATAATATGCGATGCACATGCACCGCAGAAGTGATTGAGCATTTTGAAGTCGAATTCAAACGATTTGAAGAGTTCAATTATAATCAAATGCATTTATCTCCCTGAAATATTCAGGGGGATTAAAAAAATATTAGGGTTGGTCTTTACAAAAAAGGAAAAGCGACCCCGGTGAGGATCGAACTCACGATCTTAAGATTAACAGTCTTACGCCTTAGCCAGCTTGGCCACGGAGTCCTTCTTGTTGTGACTCAAAAACATCAGTGGCGCCAATATATGGTATTGAAAGGTAAAACGGATTGATTAACGTCATGGTATAAATAGGTTTGGGAGAGATGTCTGATGATAGAATATTTAATAGTACTTATATATATATTTATGTAAGATTAATTTAATTTGTAATCGAGAATTGAGTATTTAGTTTGCGACTTTTGAGTTCTCAGTTTACAATTTATTATCAATCACTGAAGAATCATTCACAACACTACACATAATGCTAAGAAGACCTGCTACGACTATAAAGTTAACACCAGAAGATATTTTAGAATATGACGACACTGTAATAAACGAAGACCAAGATAAAACCAAGCCCTTACAATTAGATTCACGATTTTTTCATGACCACATACTACAAGAACATAATTCATCGTCTAGCGATATAATGCAGAATTACAAAGAAACAACGGCCGATGAGACCCACCAACAGAAAGCCCCTACGAGAGATGAAAGAATAGGTATAAATATAAACCCTAATACTTCTACTCATTAGTTCCATGTTATATATACTATTAATCTATTTGTATGATGAATCTAGATCATGCAGGCATTAATATACAAGAGATGATATACCAGAAGAGATATATATAATCTAATATATAATTCACTTCTTATTCAATGATTTACGTTTCAACCATTTGTTTTTGACATTCAAAATTTTGGATTCTGATACTGGTACGATTTTTTTGTTATTATTGAAAGATTGAACTTTAACATGAACAGGTCCCTTTTTAATGGACAATTTCTTTTGCTTTCTAATCTGCTCCAATCTTTTCTCCTTTAATTTTTGACGCAATATCCTTTCTTGATCCTCAAAGTCCTTAGAAGTTAGATGCTTTGGCGTTTGTTTTGGAATGTCCCCTTCTTCTTCTTCAAGAGATTCAAAAATGTCATCTGGTAACAAATCAGGCAACTCTTCGTCTTGGGATTGTTTTTGCTTCTCTTTCTTTTCTTCTTGTTGCTTTTTATAATGTAAGTCTTTCTGTCTTCTCTTCTCTTTTTCTTGCTTCTTTAATTCTTGTTGTTGTCTTAACGTCTCCTTTTGCTCCGATATTATTCTTTGCTTGGCACTGCTCAATGATTCCTCCTCAGGAGCATCATCAGAATCATCATCGGAGTCATCTTCCAGACCTTCTGATGAGTTGTCTTCGATGTCATCTACAGATTTATCTTCTTGTGCTGTGTGATATTCTATATCATTGGTTGAAGTTTCAGTATCCAGGAATTTTATTTTTGTGGGTTGGTTAGAAAGTGACTTTAATGAACCCCGTGTGACAACCATAACGTATTTGAAATGAATATCTATATATATGCTAATTCTTATAAATTTACTAAGCTCATCTCTATCTTTAAATTTTTGTCTATAAAAGAATTGGTGTGCGCACACAATTTTATTTGCAATCACATATCTGGAACCAAAGTGTTGAAACCATACTGCTTCCACTTTTTCTTTAGTATATTATTCTGAATAAATTTAACATATCCTTTCTTTGTCAAAAACCTTAGAGTACTTTTGTTGATTTCTAAACCGTCAATAACTAAATAATCAAGCTTGAAGAAGGATTGAAAGTCTTGTGACCCTGACATTGAATAGGCATCGAACAAATTCATCAATCCAATACCATCTATCTGAGAACAAAAACTTAAGTCTAACAATTTGAGATTGCAGTGCTCAATTCCGATTTTATTCTTTATATCTTGATTAAAGAATTTCATAGAAGCACTATCTAATTCCATATCATTCAAGTATAATCGTTGAAGGCCAGACGCGATTTCCAATATTTCGTATAGGTTAATCTTGGGTATTCTAACCGATATTTTGTCATTTTTGAAATATATATAATTAGAATTTCCTAAATTCAACGTACTCAACCTTTTATTAGTGTTGCAGATTTTGAGTAATTTCTTTAAACCTCTGGTGGAAATGGAACAACCTTGAAGATCAAGGGTGTTTAAGTTATGCAATTGGTATAGATCATCTTCTAAGAACTGATTGAAATGTACTTCCTTTGTAACCGCATTATCTCTGATTGTCAATGAATCTAGCAGAAACGAAGGTAAATAAGAACACAAGATTTCACAAAAATTTAAAAACGTAAAATTATCATTATTCTCCAAATAGATAGATTTTAAACTAGGGGTTTTTGATAAAAATTGCCCAAAAAGTTGTAGATGATTTGACAAATCGTAAGAAACAATAACTAACTTCACTAGTTCTGGGAATGATTTATTCATAAAAATTGGGTAAGGATTGAAAGTTTCCTCATTTCCCCGACCAAAACCATTCTCACACTTTAACTTTGGGTTATTGATTATTGATAAGCTTTCTAAGACAGTAACTGGGGTATTAGTATCGGAGGTAAGTTTTTGCATTGTCGAATTATTTATCAATAGATCCTTATTGGCACTAGACATCTGTTTATCTATTACAACTATTTCTAAAGATTTTAAATTTGGCATTATTTTTAAAATCATATTTTCGTACCTAATCGAAGACTTAATTCCTAGTCTAAGATGTGCAACTTGCAGAAAATTTGAAACCTTCCAAGACACCTTGTCAAATAAATAAGCCAAAAGTTCAATGCTAAGATTTTTATTAATAATATCCAACTTCGTTATTCTCAAGTTCTTTTCAGTTGAAAGTAAGTATAACATTCTCGGAAGGTGCTGTGTGTTTTGGGTAGATCGTATTTTCAATGACTTGATTTGTCTCGAATTAGATTTAACAATAACTCTTCGTATTAAATCCATACCAGTAGTAAATTCATTAGCTGTGATTCCTTCTTTAAAATGAATCTTGTTGTTATATAAGAAAGGGATTTCAGTTAAAGTGGCATACCAATTTTTGCTTACTAAATGGCATACTAGTATTTCTTTAATAGATAGATGCTGAAATATAGATGCTATTATTTCATAGGAGAATACACTGAAGAAGTCCTTTTTACGTAACTTAGGTTGTACCAGCCTACCGGAAACAGAAACAGTCAGTTCACTTGATGTCCTCTTCAAAGGTAGCAAAGCCTCAAGTTTACTTTGCAAACCTCGAGAACTTTTAGATTTAGGTTTTCGTTCTAGAGTATCAGTCTTGGTATTATTTAAAATAGGAGGGTTCCTTTGTGCCTTTAACCTTGAATTTAATGTACTATAATGTTTCTTCATATTCTGAAATAATACTTCAGGTACCTTTATTTGGTATTTTTCTATTGCTTTTTCAATAGTATATATTCCTTTTTGATATGATTTGTATGCGTCAAGCTCTCTATTCATTAGGGTTAATATTTTTCCACTCCGCAAGTACCCTTTGCAACCTATTGGTTCAGTTTTCACCAATGTTTCTGCATCCTTTAGTGCCTTTTTCAAATCACCTAGCTTTTCATAGGTTGCTGCTCTTTGATCTAATAGGGAACCTAATTTAGGATGCACTATAGGTCCAATAAGAGGCGTTTCACTTAGGCCATAGCACTGTTTTCTAATCCTTCTAACCGTGGAGCTGGGAATCTGTGATATTTCTTCTATCAACTCATTGTAAGAATTTAAAGCTTTTCTATATTCATTTCCCTTAAAGTATAATACCAGGAGAGCAATCTTATCCTCTAGTACCTCCTCATCTATTGCCATTTAGCCAACTGTATCGTTATTAAAGTATTTTTATTTGAGATCTCATTTTATCCGTACGCGTTGAATCTACTATTTCACCAAAAATTAACTCCAACTTAAGGACTCCACTATTATATACATGTTCTTTGAGTGTATTTGTAGGGTGTCAATGAGATATTTGAGTATGTGATATTTATGGATAACAGGCAGAAATTGTTTTCTGAACAGTTGATTGCATTTTGTAAGATATAAAAAAATTTACTATGATATAATTGATATTACTGTAATAAAGAGTAATCTTTCTAAGAACTATAAAGATTGTCTATGTAACTTGGTGTTAAAGAAAGACAATGGTAGGTAGCGTTTGGTGAATCTTAATTATTCAGATAGCAGAGCAGAAGTAGATGTGCGGAAAAAATATCAAACCGATTATGGAAAGTTGTAAAGACCAGTTCATTCTAGCAATGATTGGGGGTGCTTTTCTTGAATTGGTGGGTTTGAATACTTTGATGTTCATAGCATCGTTTCTAGCTGGTATTTTGCCAATGAAATTAACAATTTCGAAGGAACAATTTAACTATATCTCGCTAGTGAGTATGGGTATTCTTATCGGTACTTCATTCCAATTGATAATCCCTGAGGGAATTGAAGTGCTATTCGAATCTGATGGAGATAGAATCAGAGAAGAGCTTCCAAGATATGCTGGTATGTCCTTATTGTTTGGATTTGTTTTAATGTTCATAATAGACAATACAAGTGGAATTTTCAACTGCTTGCATATCAATGCGACATGGTCTTATTACTCTCCTGGAAACGATGAGCCATTGAATACTCTCAAACATCAAATTATATCAGTATTTCAAACTTCTACCACAATAGGGCTAGTTTTACACTCATTAATAGACGGTATCTCGTTGGGATCATCTTTTCTCCATAGAAACAATGCCATTAAAATGGTACTTTTCTTAGTGATAATTATTCACAAGCTCCCAACGTCTTTCAGCTTATCTTCAATATTGCTAAAAGAGGGATTTACTCTGGATACAGTCAAAATTCACCTAATTACATTTTCTTTAGCTGCTCCTATTGCATCTATGGCTACATATGTAATAATGCTTTTCTTCAAATTTCAAGGGAATTTCACTATTGGCATACTATTCTTATTTAGTGGTGGGGCATTTTTTTATGTTGTGGTTCATGTAATGGGTGAATTATTGAATTCTCGAAAGGAGATTTCACCACCTGATACTGAGAATAACAATACAGGGTCATATAACAATGAACTTTCCTTAAGCGGAGTTGAGATATTATGCTCGTTAGGAGGTATTCTAGTACCCATAGTGGTGAGTATGTTGGGCGATATTTGACTACATTAGGATATATTAGAATCTCCGTGTACAATAGACATTTAATAAACAATTTATATTATTAAAATCCTAACTATACAAAAACTATAAAGGCATTACTTCATTTAATACTTGGAATAATCATCTGTATAAAATTCAGTATTTTCTTCATCAGAAAATTCCGAACTCTTTACATTTTCAAAAATCCCTTTCTTGTTAGCACCGCGTTTGTCATCATCAGCAAAGCTACCTTGGTAAAGAAACAGTAAACTTTGTTCATTGTCACTTAAATTGAAATAATCATGAGTATCTACATTTCCACCACTATTATTACCAGGGAGCTTGGTATCAGCAAAATTTAACATTCTGAATGGGTTATCTTTCAAGTCTTTAAGGTTAACATTAGAGCTTCTCTGAGATCCAACAAGATCGTCTTTTAATCTATTCAACCCAATATAAGAACTTCTCACAGAATTATTAGCGGAAACTTTAGGCAAATTTGGTTTCTCTTTCAATCGTTCTGCCTTTGTAAGCGTTACCAATTCAATATATCCAGTATTTTGGAAATATGGATTACTTTTATAACATGGAATTCTATCAATAGGAAATTTAAGATCGTTATTATTTCCTAGAGATTGAAGAAGATTTTGGCGAAAGTTGCCAGAGCTTTTTGCTTTTCTCATTTCCTTTTGCTTCTTTGTTCCATTTAGACTTTTCCTTCGTTCTCCGCTAGGCGATTTGGATGGTCCAAACATCTTTTCAGCATTTAACTCATCCACAAATGTAGTCTCTGTTGAAATTGGCGATTCATTAAAATATTGCATATGCTCCAAGGCTGTTGTCGATTTGCCTCTGTGGAATTTAGGTTTATCTATCATACTCACCAGACTTCCCTTTCTACGAATTTTTGGGGAAGTCACAGGATTAGAAACCGAATTATGCCTTCTAACAGCATATATATTACTATGCATGTTTTTTATTGACTCTGGAGTAGATATAATTGGCATTTTTCTCTCTGAATTCAAAACAGGAGTGTTTACTAAGGTATAATACAGACATTTAATACTGTTATGACTTGAAGGCGCTGATTTAATTATCAGTTTGCGACTGGAAGTAATCACCTTTCCTCTCAAGTGTGAAATAGCTTTATCAAGGGCAAATTCAACACCACAATGATTATGAATTACAGTCAACTTTGGCCATGCAGCTCTCGCACCTCTAAAAATAAAATCAAGTAAAAACTTAGGGGTAGGATTTTCAAATATATTTTTAAAATCCGACAACTTGAAATCTGGCAAGATAGTAATATCTCCAGAATAATTTTGAGATAAGATGGTAATAATCTTATTAGATAAATTCTTATAAATATCCATTTCGTTCATGACTTGCAAATAGTGAATAATCTCGCAAGCCATAAAATCATATATGTTGTTTAATAAACTCTTAAATCGAATACTGACTTTATTTTCAACATCTCCACCAACATTGCTAACTGATGCTTTTAGTATTGGTACTACGTGAGGATTTACTTGAACTGCAATTATATGATCAACATTGAACATTTCCAGTAATCTAGTGATCGGCAAATCGTTATCCACCGATCCATCAAAATACTTCATCGATTGATCATTATTCCATTCATGAATCTCATTAGTTTTAGGATTTTTTTCATAGATAGAAGCAGAAGGAAAAAATCCTGGTAAAGAGCAACTTGCACAAACTACTGACCAAATTAAACAATTAGGAGCGGTTAAATAATTAAGCAATCTTGTTTGCTCATGAATTGACGCAGGAGAAACTGTAATATTCAAAATCTTTCCTGTTCTATTATACGCTTCTCTAAATGTAAGATCACCTACAAATTGTATCATTGTTTCTTTTAAGCCGGAATTATCAAAAAGAGTTCCATATTTTATGAGATGGCTAAGACTTTTTAATAAACTTGAAAATTTATTAGACTCTTTATCATTTTGATCAGCCCCCTCTACATCTTCACTACAGAAAATATTAAATTTTCTTTCAGTAATTCCTTCTAATATTGATAATGTTTCTTCATGGGAAGAACAACATAGTATACTAGCGATGATCGAACCAGCCGACGAACCGCTTATAATCCTAGGTAATAAGTTTGCTTCAAAGAGAGTCACCAAAACTCCAATGTGAAAAATCCCAAACGTACTACCACCCGAAAGAACTAATGCTGTTCTTCCTATATTTTTTCTTGTCTGTATTAGCATACCAAGAAGGTATCTATCATCTAAGTCAATACCTTCATCATATACCAAATAATTCAACGAATCTTCACATTCTTGTATATACTCTTCGATAAGTCTTTTCGTTCCAACATGTGAATGTCTGTAAAGATTAATGTTCCCCATATTCCCAATATTTCGTATCCATTTAGTTCTTATTAAATAAACTAACAATTTATAGTCTTTCGCAAGCCTTGCATCCTTCATTTCAAGCATATTGTTTTGAATCAAGTCATAATCGTATAGTTCTGACTGGGGATTACATTTCCATGAATTATTATTCAAGAGCTCATCTAATTTATACGATACTTGAAACCATTGTTTATAGGATTTTGCACACTTTTGTTCAATAAATAGAGAGTCTATCATTTCTTTCTTTTCATCAATTTTTGGTAGTATTGACCTTATTACAGGGAGTGACCTTAAGGACAGTAAATAACTAGGCCTAGCGTCATCGAAATGTTTATCAAGTAAGTATTTATTTTGTTGAATAAAGTTTTCCATAATTTCTAATTCGTTATTTGCAAATAGAAGAGAAAAGTGTCTATCCTGGGCCGGCCCATACATAACAGATTATCTTTTCAATTTATTTTGGGAGTGTTGTATGTGGTATACCTTCTCCACTTTATCATATGTGAAACAAAAACATCGCATAGATGCTGATACGACATTGGATGAAGACGACATTTTACATCCTACAAAAAAGTTTTTAGTAGTAGTATCAGGAAAACGTTTGCATCATCTCATATAGATTATGATAATAATTGTAAATCTGTATTAATAATAGCATTCGTCAAGTTTCCATAGTGCATTTACTTAATATAAATACCAAGAGATTTCACTCTTATAGTAAAAAATCCTTTATACGGTTCCAAAAAAATTGTATTGAACATAGTAAAGCTATAAAAAAGGAGAATAATAAGAAAAAAAGCTTCGAAAAGAAACAGGACACCAAACTATCAGGAGCACACTCAATTGATTGTCAAATATTTGAATCTACAAGCTCACATCAACAGTTTTTCAGCAGATTTATTGACTTTTCAAAATATACAACTACGATGTTTACAGTCACAACCGTTGCACACAAAACAAGTGATTCCCGTCATCCACTTATTATGTTGACTAATAGAGAGGGATATAAGTACTTTTTTGGTAAAATACCTGAGGGTTCACAACGTATTTTAAATGAGAATCGGTTCAAACTAGGCAAATTGAAAAGCATTTTCTTAACAGGAACATTATCGTCATGGTCAGAGATTGGTGGCTTACCTGGATTATTTCTCACAATAAGTGACTCTACTAAGAAAAGTATCGAGGTTTTTATGAATAATGGAAAATTAGCAACTTTTGCAGTCGCCACTTGGAGGTATTTTGTATTTAGGAAAGGTGTTGAATTAAAGTTACGAGATGCAGATGAAAAAGGTTTAATCGCAGACAGTAATCTTTCGATTAGACCAATTAAAATTTCTAGCAATAGTATTAAAAAACCAGTAAATACTTCCATCTCAGGAAAATTGGAGGTTCAATTGAAAAAATTAGTTTCTTTAATGTTTCCAATGGATGTTAAAGCTAATGATCCTGACCCTACTTCATATAAATCTGATCCGAGTGAAATTGAAGTCCATACTCATGTGAATTTACCTCATCCTTCAGATCTTGTTTCAAATGACCAACAAGAATCCTTAAGTTATTTAATTAGATTTTTACCCATTAGAGGCAAATTTGATCCCGTGAAGGCAAAGCAACTAGGTATTAAACCAGGTATTGATTTCAGGAAGTTAACTCAAGGACATTCAGTCCATAATGACAACAATGAAATCGTTCATCCTAATCAAGTAATCGAGAAGTCCAAAAATTTTTCTAAATTACTTATTCTTGATATACCTAGTAGCATTTATCTTGATAATTCGATTAATAGCGAAATGTGGTTTGAAAAAGGGGAAGACATGGGTGACGAAGAGATAGGAATTGTCTATCATTTATTGGGAGACGATGTTGAGTACCTGCTGCCTGAATACATCAATTTCATCCAGAAGTTTCCATTGAACTGTAAGCATATTATTAGTCATTCTAAATTAGCAGATGACACTTTAGTATTTAAAACTTCAACAATTAATTTATTAAAGCTCAGATGCTTACAAGAGGGAGCTTTTAATTTACCATATATCGAGGAATGCAGATCTAGAGAATTGAACAATTCTACATTTAGATTACATCAATTACAACAATTTCATATTGAAACCTCAGGTGTCAGAGTCGACGATACATTAATTGAAAATAATTCATGGTCTAGTTTATTTGATTCAAATATTGCCCCTTTGAATTTGCCGGATATTGACAAAGAACGCGTTATCTGTACAGATCCTTTACCGCTAAATTTGGAAAACGTCTCATTAAAAAACCAGGTTCAAGTTGTTACCTTGGGAACTGGATCAGCATTACCATCAATCCATCGTAATGTCATATCAAATTTGATCAGGATTCCTTATTTGAAAAATAATAAAATAGAATATAGATCAGTATTATTAGATGGTGGTGAGAACACTTTTGGATCAATGTTAAGAAATTTTGGTCACAATAATCAAGAGCAATTAACTCAAATTTGTAAAGAATTATGCTTAATTCATTTAAGTCATCTTCACGCAGACCACCATTTAGGTCTAATATCAGTAATAAATCACTGGTTTAAGATTAACAAAGATTCAGACAAGCTTCTTTATTTGATTATTCCTTGGCAATATAACAAATTTATCAATGAATGGTACCAACTTGAAAAGCAGTCGACGGAATTCATTGACCTCAACAGAATAGTTTATTTAAGCTGCGAAGAATTTATTAAAGAAAGACAACCAGAATTCCAACAGCTTGACCTTAATGAATTTGAAAGAAGGTTTGACCAATCTGATATTCATCTTGTTATACCTAGAAAGCAAATGGAACCAAAAAGTAACAAAAAGATAAAGGAAATGTATCAAGAATTAGGTATTAATTCTATCGATACTGTTAGAGCTATTCATTGCTACTGGTCATATTCGATATCGATGAATTTTAAATTAGATGATCAGAATATCTTCAAAGTATCATATTCTGGAGATACAAGACCAAATCCTAAGTTTGTGGAAATAGGACAGGGAAGTGACCTTTTAATCCACGAATCTTCATTAGATAATGAATTAATAGAGGAAGCCATCGCAAAGAAGCATACAACAATGGTAGAAGCAATAACAGTAGCCAGATTAATGAAATGTCGTAAGCTTATTTTGACTCATTTTAGTACAAGATACTCCAATAAGGCTAATATGGTTTTTGATAAGGATGAGTTAGCAAAGTTATCTAAAAGCTTAAAGGATTATATGGTTAGATATGGATCCACTCCAAATATTTTTATGTTAGAAGATAGAATTCAAGATAAAAATACTACGAAGTTCGAAGATTTAGAAATTTGCTTTGCTTTCGATATGATGAATATAAGGTTTAACAGCATTTCTGACCAAAAAAATAAATATAAAGACATATTAGAATTATTCCAAACAGATGAAGGAACTGAAGATGACTTGAAGAGGGAAAAGGACCTACAAAAGCAAAGAGAAAAACGTGAATTAAAAAGAATTCAAAGATTAGCAATAAAAAATTCCAAGAAGAAAAGAAGAGTAAGTAGCGATGAAGAGGATATAAGCACATAATAAATAGCAAAACTTGTAAATAAATCAAATTTTAAATATATAAACAATTTGGGTGATAAGAAGGATCGAACCTCTAATTTAGTACCCATCGCAATACCTTCGTCAAAGTATGACACAATGCCATTGAAATAAGTAGTTGATCTGTATAGTTGACCTCTGACAATTACCTGCATGTTGTGAATATTATCGACGCTTTTGCTTTATTGTTCTTCAAGCTCATGTAAATGACGTTCATGAAACAGTCAGGAACCTCATTAACATTCCTTAATGATTGGTTAAAACCGGAAATATTGAAGTGTATTAACAAAAAGAAGACTTACACAAGTCCAGTGGTTCGAAAAAAATTTATTGATGATGCCCTTTCAACAACGCCAATATTAAGAATATTCAAATTCTTGAAGATAAGTAAATCAAATGGGATAACAGCGATATTAGCGGACTCAAGACACCAAATACTAGCAAACTTTCCATTATTTCCCACTGTTATAGCTTTCGAAGCCAGATATAGACAACGTATCACGTATCAAACAACCCACTCTCTTATTCTTGTACGCCAGGCAAATTTAATATTTACTAATAGACTGAACTTAGAAGAAGATTATGGTATTTACTTTAAAGAAGATATTGACATTATGATTTTGGAGATTTTAGATTTAGAAATATTTGGAAGGGACCAAGTTGTATTAGGTCATGGGATTGAAAAGAACTTAAAATTTCTTTATAACGATGAAGATTATGTTAACGTATGCGGATTTCCCAATGCAGATGTCGATTTTGACAAAGATAATGATACAGAAAGTGTACTATCCTTTTAGAATTGAAGGCTTTGGTCTAGAATTCCTGGAATATAGTTTAGAATTAGGCATTGGCATTCTGATTCTACCTATTGTTGCACAATTACGAGGTGGTTCAAAAAAGTTGATGGAATGTGTGTGTAAGGTATACCTTGTTCGTATGCTTGAAAATTTAAATTCTCAATTTTTTGCAATCGGCGGCTACTACTTTACTAATTCCATTATTTAAAACTAAAGAAACTATTATAACATGACTAAAAGTATCGAATCTGAATCTGCTTCGTTAAAAGTAGAATTTGGCAAAGATAATCAATACTCCTCAGACATGAATCAGACTGCACCAAATCTTTCAACTGATTTTACTCAAGAATCAATACAACTGTACCAAACATTTTTATTGCGCCAACCACAAGGAACTGCATCGAGTAGAGATGATCAGTATGATGTTGATGAGTATACTTCTCTCTTGCCACTATACTCTGAGCAAAATTATGATGCTACAACATTCCCGCCAACGTATTTGAAGATTATTTTAAATTTTATTTGGAAATATCTAGTACCTGATGCATTAAAGCAATATTTCGAGAACCATACTAGCTTAGAAATTCTCATTATTATTTTACTCATCCTAGGATTTGCGTTTGTACTTTACTACACTGGACAGATAGCCCTTTTCCCGGCTTATGTGAAAATAATATTGTGTGTGGTCTCAACTTGGTTCGATAACTTACCTTTTGGTTTTACTTGCAATTAAATAATACATATATGCTGATTTAAGAATTGTTTATTACAATATTATGTACAAGTTTTTATTATAGATCAAGAATTATTTTAACGTCTGGGTCTGTCTTTAACCTTCATCTTATTGACATTTTTGAATTTTCTAGTCTTAGCGAATTTCTTAAGACCCCACATAGATTGGGAGACCTTATTAGACTTAGATTTACCTCTACCACCACCATGTGGGTGATCAAAAGCATTCATGGCCACACCTCTGACAATTGGTCTTTTACCTCTATGACGACTTCTACCTGCTTTACCCCATGAAATAGCTTGATGTTCCTTATTTGACACAACACCTAATGTAGCATGACAGTTCATATTTACATAACGATGTTCACCAGAACTTAATCTCACAATAACCTTGTTCATCTCAGGATGCTTTGATAACAATCTTCCAAAAGTACCAGCGGCTCTAACTAATTGACCTCTTCCATTTGGATGAAGACCAATGTTATGAATGATGGATCCAACAGGCAACATATTTAATGGCAAACAGTTACCTCTTTGCATGATTCTTGAATTCAATAAGGCTTCGTCGATTTCCCCATCATTAGTTGCATTCATTTCAGCAATGAAATCTTCTGGCAAACCAGATCTGAATGATTCAACTACATCTCCTTCTCTCAATCCAGAAGCAGCTAAAATATAACTTAAATTTCCAGTTTCGTTATGTTTGATTAATGCAATATGACCAGATCTGTTAGGGTCGTATTCAACTCTAACAACAGTCTGTTTACCACCACCTAATCTGTGAGTGTCTACAAATCTATAACGTTGCTTGTGACCACCACCTCTACCTCTCACAGTAATATGACCTGTATTGTTTCTTCCGGCAGTTTTTCTCTTGGTAACCGTCAACTGCTTAATAGGTCTTCCTTTGTACAAGTGGTCATGAATCGGTTTTCTAAAATTGGTAGAACCTGGTTGTAAATGTCCGTTGGCATAAGATTTCACCTTCACGGTTGTCAATGCTAATTTTCTTTGTCTTTTGTAGATTTCGTCTCTCTTTTCTAATTCTGTTAAGTCTAATGGTCCACTATTGCTTACTTCTTGTGTATTGTTACTGGCTACAGTGCTTTGCAACCTAACTAACCCAGAAAGATGGTTAGTCTTGAATAAAGACAGCTTGACCAATGTACTTCTAGTCCACGGCAACATAATAACCTTGGAATACTTTGGCTTGATATGTATTTAATCACAACTAGAAACCAACTTTGAGTCTATTTTTCACAAAAATGAATACAGAAATCTGAAAAAAAAAAACGTGGGTCTGAAATTTACTGAACAGAATCGTCTAAAGTACCGAGCTCCACAGTAATTGTCAGAATATGCTTTCCAACCAATGAAAACCGAGAATATCTACAAATCGGAGCGAGCGATTCCCGACTGAATAAAACTGTTGTAAATTCGATATTTTACCTTCATTACACCAGCTAAATAACCATAGGTAAATTATAATGATGTCCGCCCGTGTATTCAGTCGTTCTATGGCCTCAGCTGCTAAGTCTATTAAGCCACCAGTTCAATTATTTGGCCTTGAAGGTACCTACGCCAACGCTTTATACAGCGCTGCCGCCCAAGACTCCTCCATCAACAAGACCTACCAATCCTTAGCTAAGGTCAATGAATTGATCGAAACTGACTCCAAGACCAGAGGATACTTATTCAACCCAGTCTTACACAAGGATGAAAGAAAGATTGTTATCGACACCATCAGCTCCAGCTTGAAATTGGACAAGACTTTATCTAATTTCTTGTACGTTTTATCTGAAAACAACAGATTAGGCCACTTCAAGGGTATCTTCGAAAAGTTCAGCATTTTAAACGACGCTCACGAAGGTGTCGTTGAAGCTAAGATTACCTCTGCTAAGCCATTAGACTCTAAGATCTTGAAGAAGTTACAAACTGCCATTGGTAAGTCTTCCTTCGTTGGTGAAGGTAAGACCTTAAAAGTATCCAACGATATCAACCCAGAAATCTTAGGTGGTGTTGTTGTCGAAGTTGGTGACAAGACTGTTGATTTATCCATTTCTTCCAAGGTTGCCAGATTAAACCAAACCTTGAAGGAAGCATTATAAGTAAATTAGAAAACATATTGATGATTCTACAATCCAATTGTCATTTACTCAATGCCTGAAAAATATAACGACATTTATGTATATCATGTTGATTAGATATTCTCTTTTCTTCTATTCATTTTACCTTTATAAAATAAGTTAAATTTTTAAATATAAGAATTCTGATACAATTAGCAATTTTGTAGGCTTAATGTAGCAATTAAGTTTCTAGTTTGAACTTAGCTTAATACTAACACTACTAAATTTTTATTTTGTGCTTATTAAGTTCCTCGTTTAAAGTCAACTTCATCGAGTTGATATTACTGGTCGTATTTTATCAACCTACAAGCAACGATGTACAAATTATTTGTGCTAAAGTGGATAGTTACCTTGGTAGCTTTGGCATTGAATATATTTATATATTTTTACCCTAATATAGTTAATGGATTGGATCAATGCCAATGGCACAAATTTGATGACAGTGTTAGAAGAACAAGCAAATATAGTGTAATCGACATTCTTCCTGACAATATTTTTGAATTATTACTCTCAAACTTTCCTTCTTTGCAGAAGGAAGATGATATTAAGTCAAATTCGTTGTATGATGCTGATAACCAGGTGAAGGATATTCGTATGCTCACTTTCGGTGATCCCCAAATCAATGGAAATTGGCCCCTGACCAAATACATCAAGAGATTAGATAATTTTGGAAATGATTACTACTTGGGCCATATTTACAATACCATGAAGTCTAGATTGAATCCTAGTCATGTTGCTGTAATGGGTGATCTATTTTCATCCCAATGGATTTATGATTCGGAATTCTATAATAGGACTTATAGATTTACTGAAAGATTGTTCAATAGGCCAATTGATTATAAAAGAAATGTTGTGGAAACTTTCCTCAAACATGAAGATTATGATTGGGTCAAGTGGATGGAAGAAGAGAAAGCAATGGATCCTGAAGTAAGATATAATTCGAGGGTCTATGAAGATGTGTATGACTGGTTCTTTGAAGAAAGAAAGACACCAAACTTTCAAAATCCATTATTTATAAATTTGACAGGAAATCATGATATAGGATATAGTGGTGATGCAACATGGCAACATATGGCAAGATTCCACCACTTATTTGGCCAAAATAATTATGTAATTAATTATAATAAAGGAACCCCGGAAGAGTGGAGAATTATAGTCCTTGATTCCCTTACATTAGAGGGTCCTGCCTTAGAAGAGGATTTCGTGAATTACACTTGGTCATTTTTAAAGGGAATAGAAGAAAAGGAAAATCCAAATTTCAAAGGTTCTACGGTGTTATTGACGCATATCCCATTTTACAAGAGATCGGGTTTATGTGCAGATGGCCCAGACCACAAATACTATCTTAATAATGAAAGAGAACCTTATAAAAATGGTTTACTCAGATCTCAAAATCATTTATCTTACGAAGTAAGCCAAAAAGTTTTAAATATAGTTTTCCATAATTCTGACCAGCAAGGAATTATATTGACGGGCCATGATCATATAGGCTGTGACAGCTGGTATAACTTCGTTGATGGTGAATGGACAGCTGAAAAAGAAAAAGTATCTAGCGAGAAAGTGTCCATTAGAGAGATTGTGGTGAGATCAATGATGGGTGACTTTGAGGGTAATACTGGTGTCGTAACTGGTCACTTCAATCCTACAGATAAGAAATGGCTTTTTGAATTTTCTTACTGTGCATTTGCTGTTCAGCACTGGTGGTGGGCTGCCAAAGTTTCTACGTTGATTTGTATTTTGATTCATTCCATCTGCTTCATATTTGCAATTTAAGTAACTTTGAAATTTATGAAAAAGTATTCATATATAATTAAAAATATCAAATTTTTATTCATCATAATATCTATTGTTATCATTTTATTTTTTACTACTGTTCGGATTATTCCTTTGATGTTTCATCTTTAACTGGCTCTTCCTTGACAGGTTCTTCCTTAGTAGACTCTTCCTTTGTAGGCTCTTCTTTACCTTCTTCTTTGGTTTCTTTAGCAGCTTCTTCCTTCAAAGGTTCATCTGACTCCTTGTCGGAATCATTAGCAATGAAGTCAGCAATATCACTTTTAGCTGTATCAAAACTTACTTCTGGAGTAATTTGAATCTTTTTCACTTTCAAGATCCCATCCACGAAAATCCAGTGAGATCTTTTAATACCCAGAGGCGATTTCTTAGCTCCTAATACGCGAATTAACTCCTTAGATGGATCACTCAACAATTGGTATTCAAGACCTTGCTTGGTAACGAAATTCTTTTGCGCCTTTGGTAGATCAGCACTCAAACCAAACACAGTGACATTGGATCCTTTCAAATACTTATAGTTCTTTTGAAAGCCACACACTTGTCTGGTACATCCCGAGGTTGAAGCTTTTGGATAAGCAAAAATAATGACATATTTTGTTTTCTTCGCAGCCTCAGTTAAAGAAACTTCGTCTTCATTTTCATCAAGTAGAGTAATATCTGGAATTGCATCACCTACTTCTATTTCTGGTTGACTTTGTTCTGACTTAGCGTTGGATTTAGCCTTCTTCTTTGCAGGTTCTGTAGCCACGTCTGCTGTTTTGGCAACATGGCTAGCGTTCCTAGTGGAGCGACGTAATTCTGGCATGTTAAGATTGCTCAATTGTTCAATTGCTCTGATGTCGATGAATTTACTCCAGGATATTTCGAGTTATATATACTTGTACACTGTATATAATATTGAGTAGTGCGAGCACAACATGTATTCAGGATTTTGCAATAATCTCGTTCTTCCATACTATGCCACAATGCCAATAAAGGAGAAGAGAAATGAAACGTCGCTGAATAATAAAATCGCTTTACTAATCATGCATACAAGACGACTCTATGTAGATATCTGTGCTATATTTACAAAAAACCAGTAATTCCAACTAAAACTGTACATATTTATGCAGTCTATTATGCTTAAATTGTAATTTTGACAAACTTCTCTCGGGATTTTATAGGCAGCTCCAGATAGAGTTTTACCCAGGATACAATCAACATGTGTAGTTACATCCAATAGCAGTATGATAAGAATTTGGTAATATCTTATAGTGTTATTCGACGCTCTTCTAGTAGCAAAAGGACATATATACAGAACCTAGTTAGTCAATATCGTGTATATTCATACATAAGAGGCATATATCTAGATTATGAACTTCTAAAGAACGGTATCTTTCAGGACACTGCAGCCTAAACTGTTGCGCTCTTTGGAACGTATGGCTCTTCTAAATATTTGATTTCATCATCAGAGAGTTTAAAGGTAGTAGCTTTGATAATGTCATCAACTCTCTTTTCCGAATTAAGACCAACAATTGGACTAGCACCTTTTGCTAAGACCCACGCAGTAGCTACAACAGCCATGGTAGCATCATGCTTCTTGGCTAATTGTTCAACTCTACTTACAATTTCTTTATCAGCATCTGAAAATTCACCGAAAAGAACCTTGATAACAGGATCTGTTTCTATATTTCTATTCTGCTCGGAAGATTCACCAAATGGTCTGGTCAACAAACCTCTGGCAATAGGTGAATATGGAATTAAACCAACCTTACCGAACTCGTTATCATTACAGAATGGTATCATTTCTCTTTCTTCTTCACGATGAAGAAGGTTATAGAAATTTTGCATTGATATGAATTTGAACCATCCGTTTTTCTCAGCAATAAACTGCAATTGAGCAAATTCCACGGCTTTCATAGCAGAAGCACCAATATATCTTACCTTACCCAGTACGATTACATCATTTAAAGTTCTCATAATTTCAGCTTTAGGAGTTGACTTGTCAAGTCTGTGAATTTGGAGAACATCAATATAAGTTCCAAGCCTCTTACAAGACTCATTAACAGCATCTAAAATATGCTTTCTTGATAATCCTTGCAAATTTACAGCTTCATAGCTAGCATCGGATGGACTTATTCTCCAACCAGGTGGCCCATCAGAATTAATTGGAAAATATACTTTTGTAAGAATTACGATCTTTTCTCTTGGAATGTTATATTTTTCAATGAACTTTCTTAAAAGTATTTCAGATAATCCATTAGAGTAAACATTTGCAGTATCAAAAGTTCTCAAGCCGGTATCGTAACATTTCTTTAATATTTTCATGATTGTATCCTCATCTTCAAGAACCCATTCTGCCCAAGATTTGGAACCGTACGACATACACCCAACAATAATAGGAGCAATTGAAATGCCCGATTCTCCTAATTTTTTATATTCCATTTTGATTCAATTTTAAATACAATGAATTTGATATTTGTATATGATGAATGATGAAGCAAACTAACCCCCATTTGTATTATTCAGAGTTACTCCGATTTACGGATTTAACGGAAATCACGCATCCTGGAAACATTTTACTAGCGAAGAGTGTTAAACAAAAACTAATGTATTCTTACTGATACTAAAATATACAAAGAGATTAATTGAAACTTCGCTACGTATATGTACCTACCTATTTTGATTATTCATTGCTATGCATGAATTAGTAGAATCCTTGAATACGTGTGGTAAGAATTATTGGATAATATGTGGAGAAGTTTAAGCTGCTTAATTATCTTGATTGACAGTGAAAGCTATAGTCTATTATACTCAAAAGTTCGTAGTCTTCACTTTACTTTGCACGATTCTTCCTTGAATATACGTAGATTGGGAATAATTATTCGTATGACATACATATGCCGTGAATAGAGGTTTTTCGCAGCTTCTCAACCCATTTTGGCTTCGTCTTCCAGAAAGTACAAAACGAAGTAGGTTAGTTGTTTCTATTAACAGACACATCTTTGCTATTATATTAGACGTAATTTTCATAGTATAAAATGCAAATGCGTTGTGTATACTGCATTATGAAGTGTATATACGTATATGTGAGATAATATGACTAATTAGGATCTGGAAACCTCGATCTTTTTCTACTAAGTGATAAAGCTCTTGTCTACTCTTTCGTGCTCACTATAGTTTTTCTTCAACTCGATTATTTATGGCTGCAATGGAACGTTCCTCACGACTTGCTGTCTCGGCAAACATTATTTTATTTTCACTATTCTTCTGCTTGACATTTTGGTAATCTCTGTATCTGTGATAATGACCATCTTGCCATAGTCATTTCTACCATAACATCTTCTGCCATAACCTCCACTACTATAATCACCTCTTCCGTAACCACCTCTACTGCTACCGTCCCTTTAATCATCATAACCTCCGTCATGACCACTATAGATTCTGTAACCATCTCTTGCACTATAATCATAACCATCTCTTACATTATAATCATAACCATCACTTGCACTATAATCATAATCACTCTTGAATCTAAAGTCGTATTCACCTCTCGAATTACCATAGTACCCATACCTACTATTATAATCATAACCATAATTATGATCATAATCAAAGTCATATGCATAATTACCTCTACCACCTCTCCCTTCTACCTCTATAATCACCTCTTCTCGAAGCACATGTATCAGATACTGCAAGTTGAACAACTAATCCATCCTTTGTGGAGAAGTGCATTATTTTGCAATTTAATTCTAATACCCTATCACAATCCTCAGGTGTCTTATATTCCACAAGTGCATACTTTTCACCATCATTAGACCGTGGTGGGAGGATATTCAACCTAATTAAGTCACCATATCTAATTTCATCAGTTAGTCAATATTATGTTTTATCAATCAGACTAGTTTCATTAAAAATTCCATCATTTTTAAAAAAAAATCAAAGAGTGGCTAGAATAATAAAAACAAAAAAATTTGTATAATTGACCGAAATTTATAATTAAGGCAAATGTGATTCAAAGATTTAAATCCAATGGAATCTTCTTGAAGCTAAAATCAGAGAATAGACAGAATGGAAGTAAAACAAAACCTGCAAACAAAAATTTACTTCTCGAACTCCGGAGATAATTCAACAGCTCTAGTTTCTCTACTGAATCCAGTAATGTATAACGTATTTTTGGGCGTGGTGGCAGATATTGTAGGGTCAACAGTGCCATCACGTTCTTAACAAGCACCCTGTCTGCATATGATCAATTGTTTTTCATTAGGCTCACAAACTTCCTACTAGGAAATGCTCTCACAAGACTAAGAACAGTTTGATCCTGATATATGCCCTGATATATAGATGCAAGTTTATAGAGCAATTACCCCTTGCTAACATTGAAATTTCTATTTTTCTAATTTTTTACACATTTTAACCTCGGCATCAATTGATACCCTATTCCCCGTTATTCGAAATTATTGTTGGTCTTTTCCTAGAATTTCCTAGGCACACTCATTTGGTAAGCATTACATAACACGAAATGTAACACATCTTTGATTACTAACCTGCATCTTTCAAGATGCCCTCATACCTAAGTCTTACGCTGTTGTGACACACTATGCATCTAGTAGAGAAGTGTCTTAACAGACCATTATGGAAGGTGTAAGGTTCTCGTACCATTTTTCTTTAACGTTTCTGAATTATTGCAAAATGCAATTTTTAATGTAACGTACGTTGGAAACTCTAGAAGGGTTGTCTATGCAAATTCAAATATGCGTGCGTATTGGATAATGCTGCAATTTATTTCTGCATTAACTTAAATAACACTCTTGATCCCAGATTGGAAGCCAGATTTTTCAATTGTATTGTGAACTGTTAGTAATAGCTAATTGTTTCATTAGTTATAGAGATGTACTACGTCTGCCTACAATTGATCAGCGTAGATCTGAGTAAGTATCTCAAATGAACAAATAAGGAGCCGCTAACTTCTTCAACATCTAAGTGTTTTGTTCTGTGTAGACTTAAGCGATGTATATAAGACATTTCATATGCTACTAGCGGTCAGGATAAGCATGATTGTGGGTATCTCATGCAAATGCCGAATACAGTTGTAAGATACCACTTGACCTAATTCGTATTGGGCAACTTAAACACCTAAAAACAACCCAATTCGAACATATTTTACTTGTTAAACCATATAGCTCCCTGATGTGTAGATTTTGCCGCAGATTTGTTGTAGCACATACCGAGTTCAAATTGTAGGCGTTCTGCATACAACCAAAAATACGCAAAGGTAATGTAGCTTGCGAGGTTGTAATGAAGATCCCTGCATCTTGCGTCGGGCGTAGATTGCTCCCGACATAACACAAAAGCCCAAAAACAGCAATAGAACAAAAAGAAAAATCTGATCGGAATTGAAAATATCTCACGTGATCAACATTAGAGAGCCCAACAAATTTTTTTTGACCAGGTTAATGCTTAGTGTGTGTCCCTATATACATTTAGTCACTATATTAAAGAGAAAGTGGGGCCAAATATAGAATTAGAGAATCAATAAAAGTATTATTTGAAAATACCATTAGTTAAAGATCATAATTCGTGGTATTTTAAAAAAAAAATTTATCGAGTAAAGGTTCAGAATAGGTATAGTATCAGATAAGGATTGATTAAGCATATAACCACAACATCAATGTCTTCTGTAACCGACGAAAGTAATGTTCTTGACAACAACTTTCTTAACGGGCTTGTAAATGAAGATCAAGACATATTAGATGAATTTCTAGATCAACGGGTATACGATTCTTTAGGCGGAGCACTGAATATGAGCATCCAACCCAAGCTAGAGCACGATGAGATACTAGACAGCTTATACTTCGATGAAGCGGCTCATGGATCTGCTGTTAATAGTGTCAACGAGCGGGCTAATAAGAACATTTATCATGGTAGCGGTCCTTCTAACATTGCCACCCCCTCTAACAACGATTATTTATATGCTGATCCCATTAACAACCAGAATTTGACAAGTGGAAGTATTTACGCTAGCCCGTATGAAAGTACATCTTTTATTAAAAATAGTCCACATTCAAGCATAGGGGACGCTAACGAAATATCTGAGATAACGATGAAAGAACCTCAATCAGGGCTGTTTACAGACTATGATGGAATAAGAGACGAGTTATCTAAGTTGAAGTTTGGTAATCATAATATGAACTCATGTCCAGAAACTATAGAAGTACCAGATCTTTCATATTTGGATTTTTCCCCTGAAGTAATGGCAAAATTACCATATAATTTAGAATTATCAAATTTGCCAACCTACTCGAGAGTAGAAACTCAAATAAAGATTAAATTCACTATAAGTCCACCACCACCACAAGTGTTATTGCATATTCCTCAGGATTTAATATCTAAGAATAAATTCTGTCTTAACGATCCAATTTCAGAGTTATCACCAAAATTGAAAGAGAGTTTATTATATTTAGATACGTATGTTTTCACCTCAAACTTTAAGAAGTCATGTAACATATGTTCTAGATGTATCAAAAGAGAACAGAAAAGAGCATCAAGAAGAAAATCAGGAATTAATGGAAATGAGTCGGAATCAATTGTCTCAGAAGCAAATTATAATACACCAAATTCCACTTCAGGTGTGGTTAAAAATAATCCAAAGTCTTGGGCTGATGAAAATATGATGAAGAAAGCAATTATATTTAACTGTAAGGAAATTGTATCGTTTCCTCCTCCAAGTGGTCTTAGTAGTGATTTATCAAAATCATTAGAATTATCTGCAAGAATTATATGCTATTGTAGACATCACAAGGAATCTGAAGGTTTCAGATTATTGTTTGTTTTGAAGAATAATAGAGGTGAAGTAGTTGCTAAACAGATCTCATCACAAATAATGATTATGGATAGAAAGAAAAACACAGCATCTGGAAATGTTAAACAAGAAGAGAATCTTTCTAATTCACTTTGCGGATCTTCAACTAATTTGCAGTCAATGAATAATAATAGCCAAATTGAAAACAACTTTGAAAATTCAATACACCCATTATCGCCTAATTCAATAGATGAATCAGCATCAGAACCAACAAATACAGATACTAATGGGGAAGGAAGAAACTTAAAGCGAAAAAAGATGTCGTTTGACGATTCCTATAATAACTCGACGAATCCTATGTTCAACGGAAGTATTAATGGATTCTCTCCTACAAGCAATAGTGATACTAATACCTCTGCTTCAAATGTTTTGAAACAGGCTGCAAATGGAAATTTCCCTAACTCATTAGGATTATTGCCATTGAACCAACCGATTTTAAATTCTCAATCTTCATTACCGTCTATTCAAAGAATTATACCCGCTCAAGGTCCAGTTAGAGGAGGTATTGAAGTTACGTTGTTGGGTTTTAATTTTAGACCTGAACTACAAGTCAAGTTTGGATCAAATCAAGCTTTAGCAACACACTGCTGGTCTGAGACCACAATTGTCACATATTTACCTCCTGCTGCTCAACCTGGGCAAGTGTTGGTAAGTTTTGAAAACCATGAAAATATGATGATGGGTGGGGTTCAACAACAACAAATATTTACATACACCGATGATACAGATAGGCAATTAATTGAATTAGCATTACAAATAGTGGGATTAAAGATGAATGGTAAATTGGAAGACGCAAAGAATATTGCCAAAAGAATTGTTGGGTCCGATACAAGTGGTTCGAATAGCAACGCGGAGTCACCAAATACCACATCTTCAAAGAGCAAGTACAAAGCAAATATTGAATGGTATGATAATGCTCATAAGGCAGTTCAAGAATTAACAAAGTCCGATTTATCAACTGAAGAAATATTAATAAATTTCATTTCTTTGGTAGACTTACCAAACTGTCCAATAATTATACCCAACTGGCAGCTTTGTAACTCTCAGGGCCAAACTATGTTACATTTAGCTACTTTAAAGGGTTATAAAAATTTGATCAAGTTTTTGTTTAACCACGGTTGTAAAATGGATCTCAAGGATAACCAAGGGTTAACTCCTTTATTTTTTGCATCAATGTGTGGACATAGAGATTTAATCAAAATTTTTATTGAATGTAAATCTAACTGGAATATGAAATTATCTAATGATAAATATTTGAAGGATTATTGTGATTTAAATGTCATGGATGTGTTTAATAATTTGGAGGAAGATTTGAGTGATGATAATAAAGATTTGATATATTCAGATAAGGATGAAATAATAGCCAAATCGGTAAGTTTAGACTCTCTCAGCTCGATGTTTGCGATGGATTATACTCGTCATATCTCAAAAATGGTTAGCTGCGAAGTTCCGAAAGCCGCTAGACAAGATAAGCCTAGTCGTAAAGAGTACAAACAAGATTTATTTTCATATGATGATTCAAATTATAATTCAGATTTTGCCGACTTTGAATTTGACTCAAGCGATTCTGAGTTAGCTAATGACGACTACTATTATACCAATCAAAGAGATGAGGAACAGGATGAAAATTTCAATACTTCTAATATTGGCAACGCCATATTAAATTCATCGAAGGATAAGAATAAAGATCAAGAAGATAAAAGCTTATGGTCTAAAGTTAAGAAGGTTTTTAACAATAATGAAGATGAGGCACAATTGCCTACATATGAAGACTTGTTCCCTTTTGGACCATCTTCTTTGCATTCTAAGCCTAAATCAGCTATTGAACGTGACCTCAATGAAACTAATGAAGAACTGTCAGTTATTCAAAGGCTGTCATCTACTATTACATCTGATCTGCAGGATGATGCAGGTATTACATCTGATTCTTCTGAAGATATGGCTTTATCCTATATTAATCATCCACGTAAATCAGTAGAGAATGATAAAATGTTGCTATTTTTCTGGTTCCCGGTATTGGTTTGTATTATTGGTTTGTTTTTCTGTGTGTCTGTCATGGGATACAAGATTGAGCATTTTGAAATAATTAGAAATTATAGCAGGAATACTCTTGGAAATTTAATGGTTGGTAATGAAAGATTAGGAAGAGTTTTTAAAAATAATGTTGGAGTTTAATCGCTAATTTCACAAGTATTATTAATGCATTTTTAACATAAGTCGTAATTTAGGGATTTATAGGATTTTAGTCGCCATTCTGGTTGATATTTAGAGTATTTATATTCTATTTTAATAAGTAACGCATTTTAATTCTTGATCTCGCGTAAAAATAGTTTGCAGAAAGTGAAAGTCCTGTATGTAACTTACATTATTCAACTAATTCAGCAAATGAGTTAATTCAGATTGGCAATAAGTACTTAAGTAAAATAATGGGTGGGAATATTATCTTATTGAAAAATAAGACTAAACCAGTAGATGAATACGATACGTTGTTTCGAGAAAAAAACCTAAACCCGATATTCATACCACTTTTAAAGCATTCTCATTATGACAGGGAGAGTACTGCGAGATTTTTAATAAGCAATGAGTTCTTGAATGTACCAGTATTTATTATTACAAGCCATAGAGCAGTTGAGATCTTTAATGATTGTTTGGATGAACTTGACGAATATAGCAGAGAAAGAATTTTTAATAAAATTGGGTATACAGTAGGACCGGTGACTTTTAAAGCTCTACAAAAGTTGGGGTTTAAAGATGTTAGGGGAGGAAGCGAAGCAGGAAATGGATCTGTTTTGGCAGATATAATTTTGAAAGAAATTTCTAAAGACCAAGAAATAATATTTTTTACTGGAGAGATCAGAAAAGATATAATTCCAAGAAAATTGATAGAAAACCAATACAATTTGAAAGAGAGAGTTATATATAAGACTGAGTCAAGAGACGATATTGTTTCGAATTTCAATACCGCATTAGAGGAAATTAAAGATATAAACGATAAAAATAATTGGATAGTTTTTTTCAGTCCCCAAGGCACAGAACTGATTGTAGAGTTCATACGACAATCAGAAAATTCTTTTCAAATTGCGTCTATTGGACCTACAACCCAAGAGTATCTTATTAATAATTCTATAACCCCAATTGTTACTTCCAGAAAGCCACAAGCTTTTTCTTTACATGAAGGAATGTTTGAAGGGCCTCTATAATAATACCTTTCTTACATTAATTTGCATACGAATATAATAAGCAACTTAAATAAATAAATAAATAGTAATTTAACAAACTAGTAATTATTCTAATGAGTAGAGTTCTTGACCACATCAATAATCTTTTGAACTACACCTGGGTTAGACAAAGTTGAAGTATCACCTAGTTGATCTGATTCACCGGCCAATACTTTTCTTAAAATTCTTCTCATAATCTTACCAGATCTTGTCTTTGGTAAGTCATCAACTAATAAAATAAGCTTTGGTGCAGCAAAAGGACCAATTTCCTTTCTAACTGTTAAAATCAATTCTTTCTTAATTGCATCGATTTCATCAGCTGGTGGATCATTCTTTAGTGATACGTACGCAGCAACGGCTTGACCAGTCAATTCGTCCGCATAACCAACAACAGCACTTTCACCGACTAATTCGTGCTCAATTAAAGCAGCTTCGATTTCGGCAGTGGATAATCTGTGTCCTGAAACATTAACAACATCATCAACTCTACCTAAAATCCAGAAAAAGCCATCCTTATCCCTGGCTGCACCATCACCAGAAAAATAATAATTCTTGTAAGGTTTTAAGTAAGTATCAATGAATCTCTCATAGTCATTATAGATACCTCTCGTAATGGATGGCCAAGATGACTTAATTGCCAAAACACCTTCAACTTCGTTATCTGGTAACTCTTTACCAGAGACAGGATCCAAAATCTTTGCTTCCACACCAAAGAATGGAAATGAAGCGGAACCTGGCTTGGTTGGAGTAATACCTGCTAATGGAGTAAGTAAATGAGAACCAGACTCAGTTTGCCAGTAAGTGTCAACAATATGAGCTTTCCCTCTGCCAATGTTGTCGTTATACCAGTGCCAAACTTCGGCTGCAATTGGTTCACCAACAGAACCCAAAGTTCTCAAACTACTCAAATCATATTTCTCAACATACTTGGAACCTGCCCTTTTTAATAATCTCAACGCGGTTGGGGCAACATAAAATTGATTGACCTTATATTTGTCAACAATTTCCCAATATCTTGAGTAATTTGGATAGGCAGGTGTACCTTCAAATACAACTGTAGTTGCACCATTAAGCAATGGACCGTAGACAACATAAGTATGACCAGTAATCCAACCAATGTCACCTGCAGTGAAAATAATATCACTCTCGTGTACATCAAATGTATATTTGGTGGTTAAGAGAGCACCTAATAAATAACCAGCAGTATTATGTTGAACTCCCTTTGGTTTACCAGTCGAACCTGAAGTATACAACAAGAAAAGTGGATCTTCGGAGTTGACAGGAACTGGTGGGAAGTATGGTCCATATTTGGCCAATTCTTCATGCCACCAGATATCTCTATCTCTATTAAATGGAACATGAGAATTACCAGTTCTCTTGAACACAATAACATCCTTAACATCAGGACACTCCTTCAAAGCATCATCAACAATTTTCTTAGTTTCAATGGTCTTACCACCTCTTTTAGATTCATCAGCGGTGATCACAAGCTTTGAATTAGCATTGAGAATACGGTCCTTCAAGGAAGTAGAACTGAAACCTGCAAAAACAACCGAATGGATAGCACCAATTCTAACAATTGCCAATAAGGTAACAATGGCTTCTGGGATCATAGGCAAGTATACAGCAACAGAATCACCCTTTTTAATTCCCAATTTTACCAATGCTTGTGCCAACTTACTGACATCCCTCAATAACTCACCGTAAGTAATTATTCTTCCTTCTCCTACTTCGTCTGCTTCATAGACAATGGCAGGCTTTTTGGGGTCTTTGAGAGCCCAACGATCGACAGCATTGTACGAGGCATTCAATTGACCATTGACAAACCACGATGGAATATCACCATCCTTAAAATCGTCCTCAGTGGACTCGGGATATCTAGTGGCATCGAATGGTCTATCCCAGGAGAGAAGGTCCCTGGCCCTATCACCAAAGAATTTTCCAGGGTTCTCAATAGATTCCTTATACCATTTCTGGTATGTCTCAAAGCTGTCTAAAAAGGGCTTCTCCTTCGATCTTTCTAAGAAGCCTGCTGGTGGGGCCATCTGCTTCTCATGGTCTAAGCTTATGTGTGTTGCTGGATCTGACATGGTACATAAAACTTAATATAATCTTGTTCTAAGCGTCAAAATGATTTGTGATAATTTTAGGTATAAGAATTTGTAAAATAATTCGAACTTAGTCCAAGTAACACTATTTAAGCTAATTTATACTTCTGAAACAACGGGGTTTAGCCCTTACTTAAAGGTGCAGGCAACTGAGATTTATAGAAATATTGAAATGTTGAGAAATCCCCACTTGAGAAAAATCTGGGGTTGAGTTTTCTTCTCAGGTGATCATAACCCTATTCTCACCACCGTAGGGTCATTTAATATAATAGAGAGGGGCAAGCAGTAGAATTTAGCTACAGTAATATGTAGCACATTAACGAATACGAGACACTTGAAATACAGTTGGGACATACTAACGAATAGAGTATCGGAGTCGGAGCGCTGAAACGAGGTCGTCCGGTAGTCTGAGTGTGATGGTGATATGAGCGATGTGTGTGGCGAAAAGGCGGGAGACATGACACAAATGGATCTGTTGTCGTTAGAGTCGTCGTATGAAGGGAAAGTGAAATATGTGGAAGGGATACTGTTCAAACATTCAAGATGCATACGCTTGGTTATAGGAGAAAGATAAGGGTTGTTTACTACAATGATTGTGACTCGGAAATATGTTCGTACATTTCTTCGGGCGTCTTATAGGCGTAAATTTGAGAACAAAATTTGTGCTTCGGCAGGACCAGTCAGTAGAAAAGATACTAATACGGAGCCATTGTGCTATTGCAATTCGGATTAGGAGTAAACAATAGACTGGTTTGCGGTGGGTCCGTGTAGGCTTCCATCGTCTCTAGACGACAGAGAGGTTCAAAGATGTACAGAAGGTAAATGCTGTAGATGCTAGTCGTTCGTTAAATGATACGACTAGATGCAAACTGTCGCGTAGCACAAAGCTCACTGTGTTAATTTACATAAACGTATTGATGCAACGGAGATTAGAAATGTGGATGAACGGTAGATACTGATAAAAATCAAGTACAATTATGCCTGACAGATCGGGTTTATGGAATTAAGTATATACCCATATATCCTGGTGGATAAATGCAACTTAGCCAAGCCAGAGCTAAATTCCCCAACAAGCATTTAGGATGCTTAACCAATAGCGATTAGGTTGTTTTTTAGGCCATATATTGGATGTCTGGTGACTTGTATTTGTGCGACTTTTCCAAGAACTGCGGAGCCCTCTGGGATCTAATCAACTAAAATATGCTTGTCTCTGCGGTTAAAATCATGCTTAGAAATGATATTATTGGAAGCTGGTAGTAAAATACTTGAGAATGTAAAACCCTGCAAGCAATCTCGACTAACTAAAATATTCATACAATCAAAATATAATGATTTCAGCGGAATTAAGACGTATTAATAATTATGCATTCTCATGCAAGTACACATACGTTGCACAATGATAAAATTGTATAAACTAGCATTTGGATCTGTTAAACTCAAATCCCTCAACAAACTATCCGATATGGTGTAACGGCTAGCACGGTTCGCTCTCACCGAGCAGACCCGGGTTCGACTCCCGGTATCGGAGCTTTTTTTATCAATCTCTTATTTTTTTTTACATTAAGTTCAATTTAGAAATACAGGTCTTAGAAACCTTGACAAATTTAATATGAAATTAACAATTACATTTAATTGAATGCTATACATGTATATCTATTTATGGTTCTCAATTTAATTGACCAAATTCGTCTTCTTCATTTTCTTCGAAATCTGCAGCCTTACCCTTACCAGCTAATCTGGCTGCTGCAAGCTGTTGAGTGGCTACTTGCTTTTTCACTTTCTTTGTCATCCTTTCAATTTCTGCTTCAGCATTTTCAGCAGCGTGTTCAGCGTATTGCATAACTAATCTTCTACCTAACAAGTGAACACCTTTTAATTGATCCATGGCATTTTCTGCTTCTTTAAGCAAGTTATACTCAACAAAAGCAAAACCTCTGGCAGACTTGTCGAATTTCTTTGGTACTCTGACAGATTTTAATTGACCAAATGCACCAAATAATTCCAAAACATCCTTTCTTGAGGCTTCGAAAGGAAGATTCTTAATGATAATTTTGTTAGATTTCTTAGACTTTTTAGAATCTTTATTACTAGTAGATGTACCTGATTGTCTGTGGGATATCTTAAGTTGTAATTTATGACCTCCTAAAACATGTCCATCTAAAGTAGAAATGGCAGTTTCAGCTTGATCCTTGGTTTTGAATTCAACAAAACCAAAACCCATACTTAAAAAGTTACCTGATTTTTTAGGATCTGGCTTCATCTTAACAGTAGCTACAACAAATCCTGGTAATGCTTTGAATAAATCTGTCAATTGATGAGATGTAGTTGAGAAATTTAAATTCTTTACGAATACTGAAACTGTAGGACCTTCAAGAATTTCAGCTTCATTGTTTTCAATATTGTCACCACCCATAAGATCAGATGCAGTAATTTTAGCTTCTACTGCTTTAGCTTCTAAATCATTTGTAGCTGAAGCAACTTCTCCCGATGTTGGCTCCCTTAAGAACAAGTCTATTGGACCTTTCTCCAAATAGATAATAGATTTTTTAAATCTTCTATATGCCAACTTTGTAAAGGCAGCTCTTGCTGATGGAGCATCTCTAAATTCTACAATTGCAATAGTTCCTTCTGGAGGCATTAAAGTTCTCTTTAATTGTCCATATTGAGAAAACATTTCGCCGATTTCTTCAATTGAAGTACCATAAGGAAAATTTTTGACCAAAATAACCTTATCGTCTCTTTCTTTCTCATTAAAAGTAGTCAAATCAACACCCCTATCTTCAAAGTATTTCCTCACGTTACCTATAACATGAGCTTCTGCCAATGCTTGTTTAACTGCTGACCCAGAGTTTTCGGGATCTATTAATTGTGATTTAGAAACACCCATTTTTGCTGCCACAGATTCCAATACTGCATCACTACTCATATATAAAGAATTCCAACTAAATTGACTTTTAGTAGCTTGAGCTTTCTTCTTCAATTCTTTTTGTTTTTTCAAAGGTAAATTCTTGATATCAAATTCATCCAATCTGTGATCTTTCTTCTTTTCACCTGGTAAAATATGTAACAAACGACCTTGAAAGATTTGTTTATCTAAATTTCTATAAGCATTCAAAGCATCATTATTGTTGTTAAATTGAACGTAAACAAATCCCTTAGATGCACCTGTACGAGTGTCCACAGCAATATGGACTTCCTCTAATGAACCATATTTTTGAAATAGGTTTATGAAATCATCTTCTGTAGATGAATAAGAAATATTTCTAATGAACAAACGAGCAGTTTCTCCAATTTTCCTTTCGATTACTTCTTCGAGAGTTTCCTTAGGTTCTTGAACATAGGATCTCTCGACAGACTTTTTACCTGGTTTATTCTTTTCCTCTTCTTCGTTTTGTTGCTTAACTTCTTGTTCCTCAGTCTCAGTCGATTCTGGTTGGTTTTCAGGTTGCTCCTTTATTCTGACTCGTCTGTTTCTAAGCCAATCGAGATCAGAAACGTTTTCATCATTAGCTATGTTTTCTTGTTCTGGTAAGTCGTTAAGGCTCATCATTTTTTCTTTGTCTTCTTCTTCTTCCATTTCACTGTCCTGGTTCTTTTTAGTCAAATTCTGGAAATCTTCATACTCATCATCACTTCCAACATCTGGTGCAGTCATTACTTCATACTCCTTGTCTATTTTTTCACCTGATTCATCTCCATCTTGTTTCTTCAATGCATCTTCCAATAACTTTGCACTTGGGGCACCTGAGCCATCAGCGATATCGTCATTTGCCCAAGATTTAACTTGATGAGATGGCTTCATGACTTCCATGAATTCTCTTAACTTTGGATTAGATGCAATTTCATCATCTATTGTTGAATGATTCTTCTTCTGTTTCTTCTGCTTTCTTTCTTCTTCTTCTTTTAATAATCTTTCTTCTTGTTCCCTAAGATTTTCATTCTGTAATTTTCTTTTTTGTTTAAAAGACATAGGAACTGTAGGATCAGAAAAAGTCTTCGCTAATTCCACATCAATCCTAGCAGTATCTATAAATGCATTATTGAAATATCTGACGGCATTTTCAGCATCATCTAACGATTTATATCCAATAAATGCAAATCTTCTCGATTCCCCATTTCTCTTTTTCATTAACTTAACATCAGTAACATTTCCTTTCTTGCCAAAGTAATCTCTTAATTTATCCTCCGTATAATACTTAGGGAGCCCCTTAACAATCAACCGAGACATGACTACGATAATTTAAATATATGTTATGAAGAAGTATTAGGTTTCTCATCTTAAAAAAATTATTCACGTTCTGAGCCGCACAAATTAGATTGCAACTACATTTGTGGTTGTGAAAAAAAGTAATAAGGCAAAGGAACTTCTGGCCGCTCAGATCTATCAAGTTACTCTGCTTGAAAAAGGATGGAATTATCTAAACATATTGGAGTCAAATCGGAAAAGGATTTAAATGCAACAACGTTCTTGCTACGGATAAGAGCACTTTTTGTTTTTTATGTTTTATTAATATTAATACTATTTTATCATTTTTTTTCAGCAATTTGCTACATTCTGATATACATTTTACCAGAGAGTACAAATAACTTTAAAAGGCTAACATGTGCTCTGTTCTGGGACTTATGCTTTTATCTATTGGTAAGTAATAATATCCAGTTTATATCCTAGCAAGACTAACATGAAATAGGAATTAAATGATGTTAAGATAAGAATCAGTGGCGAGGAAATCGACTCTGAATCGGCAATTATTATAAGCAATCATCAATCTTTGTCAGACCACATAGTGATAGCATATTTGGCTAGATACTCTAATCGAATTGGATGTGGCGATGTAGAGAACAGTCCATTAACCCTACCTAGAGTTAATTTTTTCTCATGGTTCACACTTTGGCGGCTACCAAATATTAAAATTTTACTAAATCTTCTAAAATGTGATGAAAATTGGGAATTGGAAAAGGACTTGAGTTTTTGCTTATTTGAAAACATACTAAAAAGCAAGATTCCAGAATGGATAGTTCTTTTTCCTGAAGTAAACATATGGACTGAAGATGGCGCCAGTCTTCAGAGAAGACAAAGCGAAAAGTACTTTTTACCAATATTGAAAAATACCCTCTACCCAAGATTTTCAGGCTTTTATAATGTCATTTCCTCAATAAAGGTATTCAACAATTATAAATTTACAAAAATGTATGACTTATCAATTTACTATGAAGTTGCTACACCAAATACAAGAGAGCAAATATTCCCATCATTGATGGATATTTTCGCTAACGAATTTCCAATAATTATCAACGTTGATATAAAATCCAAGTCATTGGTACGAGTACCAACAAAGAGAAATAAAATGGAAAAATGGCTTGAGAAAATTTGGATTGATAAAGATAAATATCTTGATTTGAAATATTCTGAAATTAAAGAATCTGCACTATTAAAAAATTTGAATTAGTAAGTATCTTGTATCTTACTAATAGGTAGACTGTAAATAGTTGATCTTTGATTTTCATCTCGTTGGACTCGATAAAAGTGGTCTGCAAATCGGTCACCATTGATATGACTCAAGAACTTTTCATCATGCGTTATGACAATAAGCTGAAAGTTTCTTTGGCTCTTTCTAAATGATATAATTTGATTCAATGCTTGAGCCAATGATTCTGCATTTTCAGTGTCCAAGTTTGTAGTTGGTTCATCTAAGGCAATCATTCCACAATTAACTCCAAAACATTCGGCTAAAGCAAGCCTAATTAAAATACTAGTCAAGACCTTTTGTCCAGCAGAACATCTGCCTCTCATATCTAATTCAGCATTTGATTTATACATAACAACTCTGTAATTATAAGATCGGTTTCCTTTTGCTTGAATATTTACGTCGCTTCTTATAGCTATTGAATCAATATCCGTACCTTTGTATGTTTGAGACCAAAGCTCTTTCAAAATTCTATTAATATCTTCCATTTTCATGCTATGAAACTTCATTATAGCATTATCTAACACTTTTGAATATGTTTGAATATCATTCGAAATTAATAAATTTGTTTGAAGTTTAACCCACTCTTCATGAAATTGTTTATCAATTTCCTTATATTCTGTGTCTAACTCATGCTTTAATGACTTAATTTGATCTTTAAGTTGTTTAATTTCACCAGACTTACTTGCATAATTGACATTCAAAGATGCTATAACTTCTCTCAAATCAGACGTAGCCTTTTGATACTCATCTCTTTTTGCAGTTGCTACATCTATATTAAGCTGCAGAATATCATTTTCAATATTAACGACTTCATTTTTCAAATCTCTATAATCAATATTTGCAATAATATTATGTTCAATGTTCGATGAATGGCTAACTTCTTTTAAAAGCAATTTCACCTCAGCCTCGATTGAAGTGATATCTCTATCAGACTGATCCTTTTCATCTTTAAGCTTATTCATCTTCTCTAGATTGATTTCAATTTTTTCCTTTTCATTGTTTTCAAATTCAATAATGAATTTATGCATTTCAGAAACATTCTTTGATTTGTTTGAAAGATATTCGAGGTATTGTTGCTTGTCACTTTCTTCCAAGCGCATCTTATCAACAAGGTCATCCAATTCCTTTTGTTTTACCTTTTGGGTCTTTATTAAACTTTCCAAACTCTCAGTACTAGTCAGAGACCTGGATTTAAGATCTTTAATATTCATCTTTGATTCGTTAATAGAAAGGTTTACATTTTTTATATCACTAAAGGATTTTTCCAAATTACTGATTACTAGCTTCATATCTTTAACGTTTGCTTCTAACCTTGAAATTTCTTTTTGATGTATATATTTCTTCTCTGTTTTATCATTTATAACTTGTCTTGTTAACTTTAATTCTAAATTTTTCTTAGACTGTAAATCTTGCAAGTCTTCAACAGACGAACTTGAAACTCCATAAGAGCTTAATTCATCAATTAGTGGTTTTATTTGTACATTATTTTCCTTAATATCATTTTTTATTCTGTGAATCTCGCTAATTGGCTTTTTAAGTACATTTAAGCTATCAAGCCTTCTTGAAACTTCCTGATACTTTATCTTTTCTTCGTTATATTTTTCTTCTCTTTCTTTTAAAACCGCCGAATCTTTATCTATACCTTTTCTTAATTCATCTAAATCAAAACTTGATTTTTTAAATTGAAGAATGTCATCTCGAATAGACTTCATATTGTCTAAATCTTTCTTAGCATCTTCAAAATCGTCTTCGATTCTTTTGGATTCATTCAGTTCTAAACTACTTCTCAATAAACCTACAAAATTCTTTAAACTGGATTCATCAAATGATCTTTGACACAACTGACAATGTTTTTGTCTTTCAGCGATTTGTATCGCTTTTATCTTAAACTGCTTTGACACATCAACAGTATTAAGATTTTCATATGTAATATTATAGTCATCCTCCGCCTCCTTTAACAACTCTTCGTATCTATCTATCTCATCAGCTTGAATTACACTCTGAATCTTTTTCTTTCTCTTTTCCAATTCATCTTGGATTTTTATAGAATTATTCTTTTTTGAATCGATAATGGTCCTATTAAAGTCAACTTCCTTACTAATAATATCAACCTTTTCCTCATAAGAAGCTAACATCTTAGATATTTCATCCATCTTCTCAATTAAGTTGGCATTACAAGAATCAGAGTCTAAAGCCTTACCAACTTCACTTTCATATGCATCGGCATTACTTGTCATGATCTTCTTCAAAACAAGCTCCTTTGATTTATTGGATTCTTTTAAAAAATCCAATTTGGCCCTGATATCAGATTGCCTATTACTTGCAGCTATATTCTTGTTTATCTCGTCGACTTCAGTTTCTAATTGGCTCAATTTTATTCTACCCTCCCTTATTTCCAAATCTAACTCTCCTATGTTTAATGACTTATTTTTAGAGTTAAATTTTTCCACCAATGTTTCCAACTCTACTTTCTTGATATCAATGTCATCATTGTTGGACTCTAGTAATTCGATTTTCTTCCTATATGTAGAAATCTTACTTCTTTGATTTTCTATTTCTTGTTCACACATTTTTTTACGTTCTTCCTCCTTACTTATAGAATCTACTATCGCCTGTATTTGTGTCCTCGCCAATGACTCCTTCTCTTTATTAGAGTTTAACAAGGCCAGATAACCATTTTTCAAGGCACATATTTTTTTCTCTAATTCTTCTTTGAATAACTTAAATACGTCATGTTGATCTACTCCATCAAACATATAGTTTAATTCACTAGATAAGATATCAATAAGACTCTTTAGTTTATCTAAGTTCAGAAGGTAATCCGCTTCTTTTGATTTGAGATATCCCTCCATTCTGGTAAGTTCACTCAACTCATTATTTATGGATTTCAAGGATTCTTTTAAAGTATCCATCCTTATTTGAGATGACTGGATCTTATTTTCATTTTCTTCTATGAGCTTATTGAAATTATCTCTTTTTGTCACTAATTCCTCGTATGGATCTTCCAATAGAGAAATAGTCCCTTCAATTCTTTCAATTTGTTGATGTATTAAGCTTCTGGATTGCACGAGTTGATCGAATTTGGCTAGAGTTTGTTGGTATTCTTGATTTGTCACAAATAAATCTTCTGCTTCTTTATCCTTTTTCTCAATTTCAAATTTTATCGTGATTATTTCTCTACTTAAAGAGTCCATCTGAGTATTAATATTATCTAACTTCAGATGAATTGCTCTAGACCTATCTTTATCAAGTTTCATATGCTTCACACTTTGTTCAATTAGTTTTATATCCGTAGACATATCTTTCTTAATATCCTTAAGGTTATCCAAAACTTTGGTGAATTTCGAAGCTTCGAATATTTCATCAAATCTTTTCTTTAATACTGAAGCTTCACTTAATGGCCACAAGCTATCGTCTTGGTGACAAAAAATAACATAATCCAAAATCGCTCTTGAAGCCCCCAAGTGGATAGGGATCCGTGAATCTAATTCGGCATTCTTTGTCGAAAGAGTTTGTTTGTTCCCTTTTTGTATAATAGCCAATTGGCCCTCCAATGTTTTGAAAGTATTTCCACCTGCTTTACTAGTAGTTCTCTTTTTTGTCAATTGCATAGATCTTGTTGTAATCATCGACCTTCCATTCACATCCTTAAAAGCAAGTTTTACTTGAGCTGTCACATTATTTCTACTCACAATTTCTGGATCAATTACAAATGCTCCACCCTTTGAGTTTGGTGGTAGATCACCGGTCGTCGCATACTTTAAACATTCTATTATAGTTGTTTTACCGCAACCATTTTGTCCACATATTAACGTTAGAGGAAATCCAAATTGAATTGTTTCAGGACGTTCACAATCAAAGGATCTAATACCTTGAATGGAAAGTTTAAATAAACTTGACATGTGTATGTGCTTTCTACAGCAAAAAAATTACTCGAATTCTATCGCGGAAGTATTAAAAATATATTAAGTATACACTTCATTCATTCTACGACTAATTAATATGAGACTTAGCTAATTCTTCAGCAATTACATCAACAGCTATGTCTTTTTCTTCTGTCTTACCTAACAATTCCTTCTCTAATTCATTCAAATCAAGATCTTCTTCTAATGTATCCTCTTCTTCATCTTCATCGTCTTCTTCATCGCTATCAATCTCTTCTAATTCATCGAGCTCATCAATTTCTCCAAAGCCCCTATCTTCAAGTATATCAATAATATTTTGAATAAATTCGGAATCTTCTTCAAATCTGTTACCATTTAATTCTAAGAATTTCAAATTTGGTAAATTGTTTTTGACTACAGATACCAAGAGTTTCAAACTATCAGCTTCTAATTCGTTATATTGTAATTTTAAGACAGCTAACTCATCTCTTACTGTTTGCTTTAAAGCTTCAACTACCTTTAATGATCCTTTGGCTTTTAATAAAGAATCATTAAGGTTAAGCTCGATCAATTTAGACCAAGATGGTAATGCTTCTGCTAAGATGGTAGCACCTTTAGTAGTGACAGTATTATCTTGCAAATCAAGAACAGCTAACTTTTTATTGTTAAATAAACCTTCACTTATCAACTTAGAAATACCAGCTGGCCTAATACCATTTTGATACAATCTAACAACTTCTAAGTCTTCATGGTTTCTTAACCCAACACTTAAGTAGTTTACAGAACCATTTTCTAATCTGTTTCTACCACAGATAAAAGTCTTCAATGAAGGTTTTCCAGCTGTTTTCTTGGCTTGAGCTAACTTAAATAAAGAACCACCAATTCTAGAACCAGCAAATGGACCCATACCATTGTTAGATAAAATCAAATGTTCAATAGAGATCGCCTTTGATAAGTAATCTTCAATTGGATCGATAGTTTGTAATCCAAAAGCATTGTCACTCAAGTCGATTACCTTCAAGTTAGGTAATTCTAATAATGCAGGTAATAAGTATTCCAAAGACTTTGGAATTTCAGTATTAAGTCTACCAGTGTATAAATCGGAGAAATTAATTTCACAAATAGTTTCCTTATGTTTTAAAATAGCCTTGCTTAACAACTCTGAGGCCTCTATACCTAAAGTATTACCAGAAAAATCTATTTTTTTTAAGTTTACAAAAGCATCTAATTCCTTTACGTATTGCTCAATATCAGAAGCAGCGTTAAACTTAATTTGCTTTCCTGAAATAGAGTAAGTAGTTTCAGGTGTAACACCTAAAGCAACATTGACTAAAGTCATTTTTAAATCTGTAATTATGTCTCTTTAACTTTGGTTTACATATCAAATTTAGTCGATGTGTCTTTGCTCAAAAGTTTTATCACGTGATAATTTTGAGTAATGAAAAAATTTAATCGACATCGAAACAAGTAGATTAGTCTGCTTATTCATCTAAAGAATAATATTAGAATAATATGTCAGATAGAATCCCAACCCAACCTCAAGAAGCTTCTAAATTAGAACAATTCAGAAAGACTCCAGCTTATGCTATTGGTGTTAATGTTGCTTTATTTGTTGCCGGTGTCGCATTCATTCAATCTCCATTAATGGAAATGTTAGTTCCACAATTATAACCTGGGACGTAACAATTAATGATTCTTGTGTTATGATTCCTACATATTGAAAGGAAAGTTTACTCCAAGTAACACTGTTTGCCTTTCTCATTCTGTATATACTAGTCTATTTACCGATATAATTATCCAAATAAAAAAAAACTTGATTTAGAGGAAGAATGTGTAACAATGTTAGATGATAAAGTTTCGACATCAAGTAATATGATACTGTTTTATTCATAGTTCACTGAATGAATTATTGAGCACTTTTCTATATTACCTAAGCACCTTGTTTCAACATACTATTTGCATTATATGTAGCAACATTCTGTTCACGTATTTCAAGCATCCTGTATTTGTACTAGGACCAACGATAATACAAGTTTAATATTCAGGAAAATCCTTACACAACGTATATAAAACCATGGACCTGTTCTATTTCCATGTTCACATCAAGTTTGAACTAGATACCTTTTAGGTATCATGCAATTAGATTTCTAAATTAATGTTCAAATCTATGTTAGTACAATGATTTCAGGAACATAGTGCTATCAGTACATAAATAATACATTTAACAATACAAAATTAAATAATCATAGTCAAAATTAGATTGCGAAATTGCTTGGTTTATTTTATCATACCGTAAGATATTTCAAAGAGTAGTACCTGTTCAGAAACACTTCTCTTGTTTTTTTCTCTTCAAAATTATTGAACTATATTTTATTACATTATGCCAATTATATTGGCTATATGAAAAGTTAGATAAATCTAACCTAGATAGTATCTTATGCTACGGTTCGTTCACTGGTAAAAGCCGCTAGATGTAATAAACTTAATCGAACTATAAGTATACTTGTCCCTACACTTTATTATAGTAAATCTCCATTACACATGTAAATATCCAGATCACATATACATGCATTCGTGCAATACCTTCCTTTCATGTTCAATAGCATGCTTCAGCAAGGATAACAGAGTAATGACTCCCCTCGCAAATCGGCTGATAACGGCCAATTACTCGATTGGATCTCAGCACCTCGGTCTACGCACTTTGATTTGTGGAGAATAAATTATATTTAAGATAAAATATTTCTTCTTCAGTTCTGGTCTTGTTTAATATTATGTACTAAATTATGGTTATAACAACAAATACCGTTAGCTCATTAAAGGGTCCTGACCCAAAGAGTTTAATCCAAGCTGAAAGAGAAGGATGTCAGTTTGACACCACTAAGATGAACTACTTCTTAGAAGGTACTAAGGAGAGAGCAGAACTTGTTCAAAGCATTATCCAGCAAATAGAAAGGGATCCAATCTTAGCTACCAGTTCTGAATATTATGAATTGGATAAGGCTCAGCAAAGAGAACTTTCAGCTAAGAAAATTGACCGTCTAAGTAGATACTTAGAAACGGAATCTTCTGATGCATTCAACATAAGATTATCGCTCATGGGTTTAATTGACCCACAAGTTTCTACCAGAGTTGGTATTAACTTAGGATTATTTTTATCTTGTGTTAGAGGGAATGGTACTTTTGAGCAAATTGAATATTGGACTCATAAGAAGGGAACCATTCAGTTAAGAAATATTTATGGTTGCTTTGGTATGACGGAATTAGCACACGGATCCAATGTTCCTGGTTTGGAAACTACTGCTACTTTTGATAAGGAAACTGATGAATTTATTGTCAATACCCCTCATATTGGTGCAACTAAATGGTGGATTGGTGGTGCTGCTCATTCTTCTACTCATTGTTCTGTTTATGCAAGATTAATTGTTGATGGTACTGACTATGGTGTGAAGACCTTTGTTGTTCCATTGAGAGATACCAACCATGACATGTATCCAGGTGTTACAGTAGGTGATATTGGTGCCAAAATGGGTAGAGATGGTATTGATAATGGTTGGATTCAATTCTCCAATGTTAGAATTCCAAGATTTTTTATGTTACAGAAATTCTGTAAAGTCACAAGAGAAGGTGAAGTCACTTTGCCTCCATTGGAACAGTTGGCCTACTCTGCTTTATTGGGTGGAAGGGTTCTGATGGTACTTGACTCCTATAGAATGACAGCAAGAATGACCACCATTGCTTTGAGATATGCTGTTGGTAGAAGACAATTCAAGGATAAGGGCGCTGATGCTGAAACTCAGATCATCAATTATCCTTTACATCAAAGAAGATTGTTACCATACTTGGCCTTATCATATGTTATTTCTGCTGGTGCATGGAAATTGGCTGATACCATTGAAAATACATTGGATACATTGGATAAAGCTGTTAAAACTAATGATATTGGTGAAATAATGTCTTCCATCGAAGACATGAAGAGCTTGTTTGTTGACTCAGGTTCTTTGAAGTCTACATGTACTTGGTTAACTGCAGACGTTATCGATGAATGTAGACAATCTTGTGGTGGTCACGGTTACTCTGCTTATTCGGGATTTGGTAAGGCATACAATGATTGGGTCGTTCAATGTACTTGGGAAGGTGATAACAATATTTTGGCTACTTCTATTGGTAAGCCATTGATTAACCACTTGATTTCTGTTTTGGAAAAAGGTAAAAAGGTAAAAGGTTCATTGTCCTTCTTAAATAATGCTAAAGAATACTTGAATGACAAGCCAGTATTGGAGACTCTTGACGACTTGAATGATACTAGAAAGGTCTTGAAAGCTGTCGAAGTTGCAATCATTAGATTAGGCTACCAAGCATCTCTTAACTTAAAAGAAAATAGTGGAAAATTCGATGCCATTGGTCCTGATATGGTCAGCATCTCCAAATTAAAGGCACACCATTATCTTTTGACTGAATTTTTGGACAGAATTGATAAGTCTGAAGATAAGGAAATTGTTCCTTACTTACAATCGTTAGGAAGATTATACTCCGCATCCATCGTTTTACAAAAGTTCTCTGGTGATTTCTTAGCTTATTCTGTCATTCCTACAAAGTTGATTTCAGTCTTGACATCTACTTTTATCCCACAATTATGTAAGGAAATCAGACCTCATGTTATTTCCTTGACTGACTCCTTCCAATTATCTGACATGGTTGTAAACTCATCTATTGGAAATTATGACGGTAACTTCTACGAAAACTACTTTGCAAGAGTCAAAAGTAATAACCCACCATCCAACACTAAAGCTCCTTACACCGACGTAATCACCGGTATGTTGCACAGAGGTGATGTGGATGCCAGAGAAAGGTTCGAAAAAAGTGCTGAAGCAGCAGAAAGTTTATCGAAGTAATTGACTTAGCTAGCTCCTATTTATCATGGTTATGTAGATATTTATTTGAATATGAATATGAAAAAATGAATTGGTTTGAAAATCCAGAAAAGCTGTAGAAACTCTTGGCCAAAGAGGAAATGCGTCGGTAATCAAAAATCTGCAACATAAGAGAGCTTTAGGCCATATTCTCCAACATTCTAACAAATGATTTATCAAAAACACACAATAAATTATCTTGAGAAAAAAAGGGGTTCAGCTGTAATTCCAGAGAATGATGCTTCATACAATACCGGATATTCGTATTAGCCAGATGAGGGACATCTGGAGGCGTTGGTCCAAAGTGAAGAATGTAAAAGCACATACTGAATAGCGAGGATTATAGCTACAATTATATGCATATCACCTATATAATTTACATATTCATGGCTCCAACATCTGATACAATTGACGGTGAATTTTTTTAGCAAAAAAAGGAGTAAGAAATATTTTATAGTAAATGACTTTCGTCTCTTTTTACGAGCAAAAGTCCTGCAACGAGAAATATTAAATCTCGAAATCCACTTTATTAGGGATAATAAATTCTTTTAATTATATTCTAATAAATAAATAAATAAATTTTTAGCACATTAATCATGAACTCTGAAAAAATCGTCGCCATTATAATAGGTACGTATGCCAATCGTTCAGGGAGTTGGATCTTAGCTAGAATAGGGATAGCTGTCGGTTGGTGAACTTGAACTGTGATGAGCACCGATAACATAACATATGCATTTCCGATACACATATGAGACTGCTGATCCATTGCTTGCGGAGGAAACGAAGTGGCAAGTGCTGTGCACTTCTGTATCGGGCCATTCTGTATTTGGGGCCCATTTTACTAACATTACATAGCTCTTATCTTGCCACCTCTTGCTGTTTTCATGAGAGAAGGGGCCACCATGCCTTTGTGGATTAACATTATCTTGTGTATGTTCGTCTGGTTCCCAGGTATGTTACATGCCCTTTACATTGTCTTGAAGGATTAAGAAAACCGTGTCCTTAAGGGAGGGTACAGCCGTCTATGCCCTTCGAATATGCTGGTCAAGTGCGCTGAAAAATAGGTACTACATAAAAGGTTAAATAGCCGTGAATAAATGTTGTAGCTCTACAAGTTCTAATTTTTTTCTTTAGTTTGCTAGTTTTGCCCTGGCGGATACTCCGTGGTGGAATAAGAAGGTAATGGCCTCTTTTGGTATAACAATTAGTCTCATCGGTCTTGAGCCTTACTGAGGATTCCGGTTATCTCGAGAGACTATCATGAACAATTCGACCAATCATATTCGCGCTTCTCAAATTATTAATATTTCAGTACAGGAAGAAGATAATGACTTATCAATCCTTAATCATATCGCTAATTCTTTACTAATCATTTATATTTTGTTAATATACCACAAGAGAGATTTGAGCTGGATCTTTCGGAATAGATATTTAAGTGATTATGACCGAGTCTAAAACAGAGGCAACAGAGTTACCTCAGTTTTCGTTCAGAAAGAAGCCTATCGATGAGAACTCATTTCAACGACACCAATCGCAAATATCACATATTCTTCCGTTGTCAAAAGTCAACTCAAACGCCAACTCCGCCAACAACTCCAACAACTCCTCCGTACGCAACTCCATCACTTTGAATGGCACCAGTATTCCATATAGGGAGATCGACTACGATGAACAGATTCGTGCACCTCGCATGAGTAATGCAAATTACTATACGTATGGAAACCAACCACAAGCCAGAAGGATAGATAGCATAGGGGCAATAAACGTGAGACTGAAAAATAGCAGTAGTGAATCTTCATTCAAGGAGCAGACATTGCTTGAGGACCCTGGCAAAGGAGGTGATGAGACGGCAGAGTCCAGTGAAAATTCTAAATATCTTCCAGCGAATTTTGATCTTTGGAAGCCAACTAGAAGGTTTTCGGTACCTATTAACAGTGATAATAGTACCTCTGAAAGTACTACAATTCTCAACTACACTAATGACAATTATATTTACGAAAAGAATAATGCCGAGCAAGAAAGACTTCTTCGAGCGTTAGACAATTTAAGTACAAATAGAACTACAGAAGAGAAGATGGATGAAAATACTGATAACGATATACTGGACTTACGGAAAGAGGTATTTAACAAGTCAAACGTTAGTTTGAAGCAGATGTACGAACTTAAGAAGCCACTATGTACCCCGGCAGTATTGAGACCTATTAGATCAAGACCCACATTACAAGAAGATGAATCCAGCTCTTACCAACCTCATAAAGAGGCCCTTTTAGCGGAAAATGGTGAAATCATGCACGAGGGGCCTAACAGCACAATAGAACCAACACATATCCATTGGAAACCAGATAACTTTAGCAATCATTGTATGAAGTGCTTTAGTAATTTTGCTAATTTTTTTTTTCCTTCTAAGAGAAGGCATCACTGTCGTTATTGTGGCTTTGTATTTTGCTCTAACTGTTTGGCCGATGGTAACACTGAGATCATACTTTTAGACTTAAATGCAAGATTCATAATCCCTGTATTCAGCAACTTAAAAATGATATCTTTTAATGAAAATTTAGTAAAAACTTTTAAGAATGACAAGATATGCAAAAAATGTGGTGTAATGTACTCTAATTTGATAGATGAAATAAATTCAAAAAACTTAAAAATGCCATACATTTTTGTGGAGAATCCATATGTGCAGAATTTATCGGATGGATCACACATTATAAAGGATGAAAGTATAATAGATCCATCTTTAAATGATATTTCGAATGAGAACACGATCGTGGTAGATGCAAATAATAGAAAAACTTCTATAAATAGCGTCCCAAATGACTGGATGTGGAGCTCATTTTGATTAGATTTTTCCTTACTGTGACTAATTTTTAATTCTTCTTGTCCAAACGGACCGGTCTTATTTTATGTGATTTTTATTCAATTCTTAGCTCAAATATTATAATATTCAAATGTTAATTGTATTTTCGTATCTTCGAAGCTTTTTTTTAAACTTCACTGCAAAAAAATTCTATATATTACAATTTTTTAGAGGGTTTACACGTAATTAAGAAGTCATTGTGGCTTCTACAATATCATTGAAGAATTCCTCTGTTCCCACACCAACATAAACTTCATTATTGACACAATGGTAGACCCTGTGTTCTGTTAATCTTAAATAAATCCAGCTCAAATCATCAAGAATTGAATTAAAATCCCTAGCAATATTATTACATTGATCTGATTCCATTATTTTTAAAAAAGAATTAGAATACTCTAAATATTCTTTATCAATTAAAGTGTTACTTCTAATGTCTCTAGTATTTTTGTGATCATCAACAATATTTAGTTGTAGTATCTTTAAAGTTTTGAAGGCTTTAGCAATTTGCATAAAGTTAGTAAGTTGGTAATTGTTAATAGATAATCCAAGATATTGCAAGCTTTCCAATTTAGATAGCTCTAATAAGATCTTAACATCATAAAAGAAATCTTTGGGTTTTACATTGCTATAGACATTATCCATAACTTTAAAATCTAAATTCAAGTAAATTAAAGATTTATGTTGAGTTATGGATTTTAATAAGTCTACCAAATTGCAAGTAAGGCTCTCAGATCCGTTAAATTTGATTCCAATGACCATTCTGCATAAACTTTTTGGCAATGAACTAATAAAATTAAAGGTTTTATTATTGTAATTCAACTCATTGTATAAATCTAATTCCAAATGTTTAAGATTAGTTAAATGAGGACTTATAATATCTAAGAAGAATTTTCCAGGCGGATTTCTTCTGAATACCCTCAAATTATTATCAAAAAGAACTTCGTTGCAATCGGTAATTCGAAGAATATTTAAGCAGTCCAAGTTAATATTCTCAATTAAAATATTAGCATCCGATGCTACCATCAACATATTCTTTAATGCGAGTTCCAGCAAGCTTAGTTTACTATTTAATGGAACATTAAACAAATTGGACAAATACTTTGAATTTTCTAAATCAGATATTCCAGTGCTAAGTAAATCCAAATTAGATAATGCTGTGGATGTAGTGTTGAATCTTGACAAAGCAAGCTTTTGCAATTCAGGGAAATTAGACATATTGATATTTATAAGTTTGTCTGAAAACATGAAATTAGACAAATTGAACTCCTTTAATTCATTGACTGGGAAGTCTATACTAACTTCGTTGAATTTAAAATTTCCTCCTAATTCTAACATATCAGTAAAATTGGGCAATGTGTGAATCAAATCCATATCTAAATCATATTCATTATTTAGCCACTTGAAAGACGTTAAGTTCACCAAATGAGGAAATATTAGTTGCAAATACTCAACTAACTTGAGCTCGGGTATATCAGGTATCTTTCCTTCAAACAGGAGAACTCTAACATATGTACAGTATTCTGGGTGACTGATAAGCTGTTTTAAAAACAGGTTCAAACAATATATGGTATTTATGTTTACTTTTTTCACACACAAACCACTCGCATCTAAAAATCGACAGGGTATCTGTGTGCTATTTAGCTCCAATTTGGTGTTTGTAAAGTATGTCCTCGTTGACCCCACACTGACAACACTAAATAATCTAGGAATAACTTGCTTGTGTAGCTTTTTGCAACACATCGACAAGTGTACACAGTCGTCTTGTTCAAGTTGATATACTATCTTTTGCAATATATCATATCCCAAAATTTCCAACATCTTTGTTATGCCTGATAATAATGATGTTTCCATCTATCGGTTATAGAAACACGTTCTTCCTCCGCATTTATATTTATATGAAAATTTTTCAAGTGATTCTCACTAAGAATCGAGTCATTGTGCATTATAATTGGCAAAGGTGCCTGAAAATCACATCTTCGTGAATCTACAGTTCCGTAGATCGGGAATTATCTGATCGGATCTATATCACCGTTTCACGTGACACTCTTACCATGATATAATATATTTATCCTGTTCATTTTTGTGTCACATACATTTAATCCTATTCGTAAACAGAACAGCCATATACACAATTTTGTGTCTGAAAAGTTGTATTTTTTTATATAGGTAACTTTGCGACTAACGATCAGTCCTCCGGTATTGATTACGCCGGATTTTACAGTTTGACACAGTGACCGAGGCATGCACACAGGTCTTTACGGAAATTGTGATTCATATACTAGTGAGTTACTAGGTATTCAACGCTCACCACACTCTAATAACTGTCAATGGCCTGCATATATTACGGAACTTGCGATCCGCTTTAAATAATTGGAAACACCAAATCCAATTTTATAGGTGCTAATGATATAATGTAGGTAGGCAGGTTCGGTAAATTACAAAATGTATCTGATGAAGAGTTCTTCAATATATGTAGCGTACTTTTCAATAGTCGTATTCTGTACCGATAATTAATGACTATGTCATACTAAGAAATGCAAGCTACCGTTCATGAGAATTCCATCTCATATACAGCAATATGATTGGATAATTTAAGCAGTTTAGGTCTTTACCCGCCCATACCACTGCGGAATCCAAATAAAAATTTCTTTTTCTCATAATTTACCAGCTTATATAATACCTTATATGCACCGCTCTATATTACACAAACTGTCCCGATATAATAAAGTCTAACGTATACGCCATTAATTTCAAGACTAGTAATATAGCAGTATTGCTTCAAGTTTATAATTTGTAATTGGAATATTTGCAGTAACGTCTTCAGGGTCAGGGAGAGGTATTATAGAGAGTATTATATTCATCGTTTCAGTTTGACACCAGCAAAATAAAGAACCGGATTTTCAGAACACAGTAATCGGTCGTGCGTGGAAGTCAAATACTGAAATTAATAATCGTTAAACCAGTCCAAGCGTTACAACTAAACAATTATAACAAAAGCGATTGTTAGTTCTCCCAGGAATATCTATCAAGATTAATAGAAGTAAAATTTCATCGTCACTAAAGGATTGAACTTAGGCATCCGTATTTTGAAAGTTAATTTTCTAGATTGCCCGCATAGTGACTAACTTGTGCCACCAACGACAACATTATTCAATAATTTACAGAGTTAGCACAGTATTCACTCAGTCTACTTCAAATTTAAAATATAATATAGATTAACGAAGGCGAATGTTTAATACAAAGATATTTGAGAATAGCAATCCGTCAGGTTCAACGGGTTCTTCAGGGATAAATATACCGAACAGTTCCACGGGTAATAATGATAACTTAAACATTCCTCAACCGATCGATATCACTTACCAAAGACATCAGTCTATATTTAACAATTCCAGATTTAGAAGGGAATCTATGGCCCATTCACAAGGTATGGGTGGTGTTTCTTGGGGGTCTGTTACTATAGGATCTTGGTTAAAGGATGAAGTTATGATGTTAAATAATGCCAACTCTTCAGCTTATCCGCATAATAATGTTAATAATAACTCTTCTCATCATCAAAATTTAATTAATCCTAGAAGAGGTTCTTTCCGTTATAACAATCAGCAAGGCATTTCTATGTCACCCCCTGTTCAAACATCTTATTTGCCCGATTTGGAAGCTGATTATTGTAAAGATTATAGCTGTTGTGGCCAATTATTGCCTACATTACATGATTTGTTAAGACATTATGAAGAAGCACATATTAGTCCTTCTCCTCCAGCAGACCAAAGTCATTTATTGAATTCGAATAGAAACAGGAATAACTTAAATAACATGCATAATATCATGGAGACAGTGTCTACGAATGATGTTTTCTTAAATAACAATCATCATCAGAATAATACGCATCAATTTCAAAATCAACAACTGCAACATCTCATGGCAAATCAGAACCAATCTGGCTTAAACTTACAAACGTCGCACTTTAATATACAGCAACAAACTATTAACCAGGCATCACCTATCCCTCTGAATAATCCAACACCTAACAATACACAGTTTAATCAACATCACCAGATACAACAGCCTCAACAAATCCACCCTCAACAAGTTCATCAGCATCACAATCAAACAACCTCAATGATGAACTCACCTAATACGAATACACCGCATGGTGATGAAGAAGATGGTATGTATATTGATGACCCTGCACGTCACTTATATGTGATGGAAAATAATGAACATAAGCCATATAAGTGTCCTGTCATAGGGTGTGAAAAAACATACAAGAATCAAAATGGTTTAAAATATCATCGTTTGCATGGGCATCAAAATCAAACATTGAAAGAAAATCCAGATGGGTCAATATCTATTATTGATCCAGAGTCTAATACACCCTACTTGGATGGAGCAGGAATGGAGAAGGATAAACCGTATAGATGTGAAGTATGTGGTAAAAGGTATAAGAATCTTAATGGGTTAAAATATCATAGAGGTCATACTACTCATTAAATGACTGTTGCATTTTATATCAATTTTATTGTCATAGCAATATAGGCTCGTTTTAATCTTCTTATAATGGTGTTTTATTAGTTGTATACGTACGCTTTTTTTCAATTTCGAGTATTTATTGTTTTATTTATCAAATTCCGGCTTTATATCATTTATTATCATCTCTTTAGTATCAATTAATGGTGATGTAGTCGATTTTGTGCAATTTAAATTTTAGATAGAAAAACAATCTTTAAAGAATAAGAGTTTTGTTCCTGATGATGGATTCTGCTGTATCAATACCTTTATCGATATTTAGGAAATTGCTATATGTTATTGCTATTATATCTCCATTAGTATTCGTTCTTTTACCATTTTCCATTATTTCATACATTAATTTTTATAATGTTTTGATTCCCAATTCTTTTACGTCATCACCTGTGAAGTTTAATCAAGCACTTGGCGGTATAAGCACTTCTATTGACTTCATTAATACTAGAGTAAGTTTTGATGATTCTATTAATTATATTATTCAGTTAGATTTACTGGTTGTTTGTGACAAGGCAATGAATGATGTTGCTCCGATAACGTATCGAATAGAAGAATTTAATATTAAGGATACATTCATATTGAACTGTGAAAATAGATATATATATGGAAAGAACAACTGGTTTGTTCCGTATAACCTTAGGCTATGGGTTCCCCCATTGTTGACCAAGCTAGAGAAAGTGAACAAAGTCAATGTTAACCTTTTGATTGCTTCAGGTAAAGATCTAAATAAGCTTAAAAGTTTTAATTTAAAATTGGATAATTATTTAATAATTGATGATCGGTTATCAAATATTAACACTATAGTTCAATGGGATGGTTTTAGATACTACATGGTTCATTATTATGTTTCGTGCTTTGTTATTGGAGTTGGTTTATTTTGGAGCATAAGTTCCCTTGTCTGCTTAATTACAAGTTTTATTATTTGGATTAAATATTCAAGTCCTAAGAAAATTAAATTTGATTAAATTGTATACTATATAAGCATAGAATTGAATGATACCATCAGCCTGCTTTTATTAGCTTAAATTCACTAAGGCTGTCCACTGGAAGGTACGGAATTATTTTCTTGAAATAATTAAATTCCGTAAACCCTTGAGATAAGTTAATTTCATTATTGAATCGATCTATCTCGATTCTTTTATATAAAAAGGAATTGAATTCATCAACAATCCATTCTAATTCGACAAGTGATTTACCTAAATATACCCACTCTATATTATTCTTCTTTATTTCTAATGTACTGAATATGTCAGTATATTCGAGCGAATGCAATTTCAGAGTAGTCAAATCTTCATCTTGAATATAAAACTTATTATTTGAATCATTATCAATAAATATTGATAAGGAAGAGAGTTTTGGCTCTCGTGGAAAAACATAATCTGTGTCTTGTTTATAAGGTGAAATATTATTCATAACAGAGAATTTTTCATTCATAGACTCATGGTCTATTAATATTTCGAATTTATGAATTGGCCAAATAATATCTGGAGGAGTCGTGAAAAGCTCTGGTGGTGATTCTAAAAGATCGAAATTGTTGCCATGCTCTGAATTCAGAGAAGAAACAGTTGAAAAATCTGTTAGGGAAGTCGGTCTAGATCTAAATGACATCATACTAGGAGTCGAACATTTAGAATTAATAGAATATGTTGATAATGATGATGAGGAATGCGATTTTTTCTTGTTTAATAGACTGTTGTTTTCATCTTTTTCATCATCTGACAATAGTTTAAAAATTCGGCTGATTGAGCTGACTATGTTGTTTCTATTATTTTTATTGGAATTTTCCAGCGGTGCAACTGGAAGTGATGAACAACTATATATAGACTCATCAAGAATTTCAAATGGATTTGCCTTTCTAAGTTCAGGAACAGAAATAGGGAAATAATCCTGTGAGAACTCCAACGAATTTTCATCATTGAAGTGTAAAGAACCCTTTGAATTTATTGGTATTATTCCAATCTTTCTATTCACTAATGGGTTATCTGGTTTATAATTATGTTTTATACGCGCATTAAAAGAACATAACTTCAGATATGATGATCTTAATTTTCCTTCAACTGTGATTTTTATTTTCTCTGTATTGGATGATTTGTAACTATTAAAGCCAACGATTCTCCAAACCAATAATCTTAAGTAATATGAACGAACTATTGGATGCCAGTGAGTTAAAAATCTTTCGAAAACTTCATTAGATATAAACCATTCAATGAAATTAGACTTTATACTCGAAGCGGTGTTAACAAGCCAATTGGGTTTATTTTCACTGGTAGATAAAGCTTCCGGAATCAAATCCCATATATTGAATAAAAATGCAAAATTCTTTATAAGAATCTGTATATGGTCTGTGTGATTGATCATCATATAATTACAATTCAACCAAAACTCCCAATCCACATTAGAATCAACATAATTGGCATATTGATGTACAATGTTAAGAATCAAACCATTCTTGTTTACATCATGTATAGTGGTCTCTTTAGCAATGAAGACTAACAAATGATCAAAAAATCTAATTAACGTTTCATTAATACTGCTCTCGGAAGTATAACTAATATGCCTGACGGTTTTAAAAATTTTCATTATAGAATTATAATAAATGTCATTCTGTTTAATGTTCGAATTAGTGTTGTTCTTTTGTAATATGCTTGTATTTTTATCTTGAATTATAGGCTCAACAGGCATTTTACCAATACAATTTTTCGATATTCGAGTAATTGATAAATTAAAGATATTAAATGTATGGCATAAAATTAAATTAAAACCAGGACAAAAAAACAATAAGTTATCCACAAATTCAATATTCTTCAAATGTAATTTCAATATGCTTATATAATGTCCCAAGAATGAATTAAAAATATCGCTATCGCTAGTGAACCATTTCGCAACCCATAAACCCTTTGGATCCTTAATTCCTCGTACAGGATGTTGGGGAGGTGGGACCGAATTTAAGTAAGGTTTCTCATACTTCGATATTGTTTTAACACCTTGAAAATTTATAAACATATGTAAATGATCTGGAAATCGGTTTTGTAACTCACTGATATCATCCGAAGTTATATAATAATCAAAGCAAGACACAATTTTTTCAAAGGTTGATTGTTTTATATTTAAAAGAAACATTAACGCATTTGCAACCTTTGGAATGTGAAAAAAACAATAGGCAAGGACTTTGCCCATAAATGCACAAATAGATAATGGGAAATGTTTCAACGATTGAAATTTGTTAATAGAATATTCCATAGTGAGTACAAGACTATCTTTATATTGTAGAGTTAAAACTTCATCTACTGCTTTCCATTCATTTTTTGATATAATCTTAGAAATGCACTCCAAGTATGCACTTCTATCAATTGCAGAAATTGACGAGCTTGACGAAATTAAATTTTTTAGTAAGTCATTCCACCACTGAATTAAAATGGAAAGTAAGAAATTTGCTAGACTTTTATAAATCTTTGAGTCCAATCCTAAAAGTCCTTCCAAATCTACATTCTTCCTTAAGAACAGTAACAAAGTAGTTCTTAATAAATTAGTCTTGTTTACGCCATTCGGTTTCGAATTAAACTTATTCAAATCCACCTCTAATTTCTTATACTGTTTGATCAACGACTTTATTAGCTTGCTATTATCATCCGTACTGGAACTTGAAAACTTTAAAGAATCCAACCTGGACTTTTCACTTAAAGATCTAACAATCTTAGTTGCTGACATATTGCTGCTCGAGCGATCGTTCCCGAATGAATTTTCTCCCTTTTCTGAGTTACTGGATGAAATAGTCACCATAGATTTCTTTCTGTTGATTGTATTTAATACTTTTGCCATAATTGATGAGACAATGACCGTGAAGATTCGGTGATAACTTTTCTAACCCTGTACCAACTATGTATGTCACTTCACGTAATACTAGCGATCTCAATCAACTCAGTAAGAATATATCTCTACCTATCCCTTAATATGCATAAAAATGTCCACCACAATTAAATGAAACGAAAGAATAGCTGTCAGCTTCAAGTAAATAATAACTTATAGAAATAGGCAGAAAATAAAGTGATACTTCTCACTTCAACTTAATCTTCGGTAAATCACTGTATTTTTCCCTTTAAATGTAAATATATATATAAAATTAAATGTGCTATATAAGAAAAGATTCTATTATATATAACAACAACAATACAACATTGTTACCTTTCTTATCCGGACAGATTACTACCGGACTTTGAAATCCCACAAACTGAAATGAGAAGATAGGCTTTAAGATTACGTCCTTTTCAACCGATGTTTCCCACCTATTGCAAATGAGAATTAATTCGTAGTATAGGTTTAATTTTTTATGAGTTGTAAACAAGAATCATTTATGTATTGTACAAGGCTTCCCGTTAATTATAAAAAAATAGTTTGTCTCGAATAGGAATGCTAAATTTAAACTTGATCAAAAGTAAATAGCACAGTAACACACACCAAGAATTACGAATTATATCACAGCTATGTAAGTTATATCTATTTATAAGAGTTATTGTAAACGGGCCTTATATTGACGGAGAATGTCGAGATTTCGGGCTAATATCGCCCTCTGCTTATCTATTTCTTTCTTCAGCAAAGCAAGCTCCAGCTCAAGTGTGCTAATTCTACTTTGATGAGATTTTTCATCACTACTGTTAGCATAAGAATGCTGGGCACTAGAGTCGACAGAAGCAAGCTTCCTGTTCAACTCTACAACTTCCTTTTTTAATGTCAGTAGTTCTTCTGAGATGCCGTACTCAATTTTTCTGCTATTGTTCAACTGCATAGTGAGATGTTCGATTCGACTTGCTTTGTCATCTATCATTTGACGCATTCCCTGCGCCTCCTTTTTATTATTAGAATTTACATACTCCAACTCCTTTAGCTGTTTGCTTAACCTTATACTAAGCAATTCCTTTTCCGTCAATTTTTCAGTCAATTCGTCAATCTTAGCAGTTGCTTGCTTTGATACTGTATTCTTCGCATCTTTACTCGCGGAATGCTCATTTAGTGCCATTTGCTGCTCTAGACTTTTCTTGTGTAATTCTTCTACCTCCATAAATTTAAGTTCTAACTCCTTTTGTTTATCTTTTAACAGGCTTTGTAGTTTGTTCGAATGGGATGTTTGGTGTTCCAAATCTGACTTCAAAGCACTAACTTCATGTAGTAATAATTTGACACATGCTCTGATGCATTTAATCTCTGGTAATCCTGTTCCTTTTCGCGGTTCATAACCTTCTTCCTCTGCACCTCCTTTGCTTGCAGAAGCTTTAGAAGTACTAAAAATATTATCAGCTAGATTCATTGACATAGTTGATGTTTTCAATTCTTTCTCAAAAAGGATAATCTCATTCACTTGCTCTTCAAATACCCGAAGGTCTTCTTTAGCAGCCACCAAACTATTTGTTGAAGAATCGAGTTGCTCTTCAAGAGTATTGATACGAGCATTCTTTTCTAGTATTTCATCTTCTTTAATAGCCAATACATTTTCAAGTTCCTTTATCTTATTAGAATCAGAAGTTATTTCAAGTGAATTTGCTTCAACTTGAGAATTTAAATTAAGAATGGTCTTCTCATTCTCTAACAATTTCAATGCAAGATCGTCAGCCTTATCTGTAAGTAACGATAACTCTTTGCATTTTTGGTTTAAGTCTTTCTTTAACGTAGTTATAGTTTCTGCTTGGTCGTTTGATAAGTTATTAAGCAATTCTATTTCTTCTATAAATTCCTTATGCTTTTTTATGTTATTCTCATGCCTTAAATCGCAATTTTGTAGCTTGTTTTTCATGTTTTTCAATTCTCGTTGTAATGAATTGTTTTGTAAATCTTTAGCTACAAACTGCTTCTCGAATTCAGTATTCAAGTCATAATATATGCTTTTCTTTACCTTCTCTAGATCGACACTCGACGTATTTAATGTATTCAGCAATTTAGCGATATTTTTGTGAAGTCTTTCTATTTCTTTAGATAGTTCTTCGTTTTTTAGTTTATTAAGTTTGTCCTCTATTTCGATGTTCTGCTTTTGTCCTTCTAAAGAAAGAAGCTTTTTATGTAAATTTTCTTTCTCAATTTCCCATTTGTCCTTTTCTTGTTGTCTGTGAAATAAATCATCTTTATTCTCCTGGATCTTCCTCTCGTCGTGACCTTTCCTAATACCCAGAGCTTCCCTTTCCAATTTCAACTCTGTTGTTAATCTTTCACATTCACTGTGTGATTTGATATATAATTGATATATATATATCAACGCAGCAAATAAAGAAGTAAGCTGTAATAATTCAAATAGTTCCATTGGAGACTATGATTGTTCAATCTTCTCTTTGGTGTCGAATTGACACTTTCGAAGTTATATAAATCTTCGTAGATCAACTTCAGTGTGTATATAATGGTGTGATCGCCCCCACTTAGATTTCGAGAAAAAATGTAGACTGGATAAGAGATACGATTTATAACTCAAGTATACAATGGAAATTAGACCTACAAATGTACATAGTGGCCAAAATAGATCTAGGTCTAGGTCTAGAAATAGAAACTCATCTTCAAGATCTAGTTCAAATAGAAGACCTTCCCTTTCGAATAAGAGGTCACTTAGTTCGTCTTCTATAAATAAGTTAACTATAACCTCAACAGCTATAGATAACGAAGTCTCTTTTCCTACTGCTAATGTGGTTTTGGATAATTCTTTGCCTTTAGATTTTTTCAAGCTGGATATTTTGTCGTTGATAAAGGCTTTGAGAATCAGCAAATGGCACAAACGTCAATTAAACGCTTCCAATTTAATTGTGAATAGAATATCAGGAGCGCTAACCAACAGCATTTACAAAATAGAATACAAGGATTCAGAACAAAACATTGTGTTGCCTTCGTTGTTATTAAGAATATTTGGAAGAAATGTTGATTCCATTATTGACAGAGCGGAGGAGTTGAAAACCTTGATCAAATTAAGTCAGAAAAGAATTGGACCAAAATTGCTTGGTAACTTTACAAATGGAAGATTTGAACAATTTCTTGAAGGATTCCTTCCTTTAGATAAGGTAGAAATTAGAAACGAAGTTCTTTCTCAAATGATAGGAAGAAGAATGAAAGACTTACATTATAAAATTGCTTTAGAGCCTGAAGATGCTATTGATAGCTTACCAATGTCTTGGAAACAAGTTTTCAAATGGCTTGATATAATTGAGAATGAATATTTGCCTGGTTATGCAAAGGAAGGCATCGATGAAAAGGATTTGTTTTTAGTAAGCTTTGAAAAATTTAAGCTGTTAATTCTGGCTTACAAGGAATGGTTATTTGATAAGTATGAAAGCGATTCATTCCTGTCCAACTTTAAGTTTTGTCATAATGACACCCAGTATGGTAATCTTCTATTGCATGAATCATTCGATCCATTAGACATTGTTGTCGATACAAATGACGATGATGAAGCATTAATCTCTACCATAAACAGAAAAGACTTCAATCTAGTTGTAATTGACTTTGAATATTCTGGATCAAATTTACCAGCATATGATTTAGTTAACCATTTTTCGGAATGGATGGCTGATTATCATGATGCTGAAAAATCTTATTATATCCATAGTGATAAATATCCAAATCAGCTTGAAATATTGAATTTATTGAAGAGTTACGTTGAGTATGACTTTACATACCCAACATCTAACTTGAAAACTAAAACCACTCCTGATATCAGTAACTCGCAGGCAAGTGATTTAATTCAATTTGAAATTAGGAAATTGTATAATGAATGCATTTTGTGGAGACCAGCAGTTCAGATATATTGGTGCCTTTGGGGGTTGATTCAAAATGGACCTGTCAAGAGTTCACAATATAGTACTTTATCTGAGCAGGGTATTGATAGTACCTATAATATTGTTACCTCTGCGATGGACAACTTACAACTTGATGAGAATGCTGTTGAAGACAATGTCACATCTTCTGATGATGATTTTGACTACTTAAAGTATATTCAACAAAAATCTGGCTGCATTATGGCAGATTTTATTAACTTTGATTTCATCAATAGAGACCAAATTGAAGATAAGTACTGGGAAGTTTTAAAATTTTTAGATTATGAATTACTAGACATTTAGTAGCTAAATTGTCTGTATAAATATAGTATAAATAATAATAGAGGGTGTATCTAGTTCTTCCTAGCTATATACAGTCTTGCACCTCCATTGATTCTAATAAAAATTCGTATATAATTAACAATTCAAACTTGATAAGACAATGTTATCTTACAGGACCGAAGGGTACAATGGATATGCTGTCCAATACTCCCCTTTTTTTGATAATAAGCTTGCTGTAGGTGCTGCTGCGAATTACGGTTTGGTAGGAAATGGGAAATTGTATATTTTAAATATCGAACCAAATGGTAGAATAGAAAATCAGATTGCTTGGGAAACTCAAGATGGTCTATTTGATATTGCTTGGAGTGAAAAACATGAAAATCAAGTTGCTGTAGCTAGTGGTGATGGTTCTATTAAATTGTTCGATATGTCAGTTTCCCAATTTCCTGTCATGAATTGGAGAGAACACACCAAAGAAGTTTTCTCTATTAACTGGAATTTGGTTGACAAATCAAGCTTTGTTTCTGCTTCTTGGGATGGAACTATCAAAGTTTGGTCTCCTGAAAGAGGTGAATCTCTCAGGACGTTGAGTTTAAATCATGATTATACTACAAAAACTTCTCCAATTCAGAAAACTGCAAAGCCTATGTTATCACACCAGCAAAATCATCAACAGCACCCAAATGCAAGCACAGATAATTGTATTTATAATGCGTCCTATTCACCACATTCTCCATCAACTATTGTCAGCTGTTGTGGCTCGTCGCATGTTCAGATCTGGGATCTCAGATCGCCACATCCATTACAATTAGACTTTATTGGACATGGAGGATTGGAGACTCTATCGTGCGATTGGAATAAGTATAAATCTAGCATTATTGCATCGGCAGGTACTGATAAATCAATCAGAATCTGGGATATACGGATGATTACAAACTTGGATCAACCAAACTCACACAGTCCAATGCCAGCATATCACTTAAGGGGACCATCGCCATTAAATGAACTATTGGGTCATGAATTTGCTATACGGAAGGTTCAGTGGTCACCTCATAGTGGTCAGGACTTGATTAGTACCTCCTATGACATGACCGCAAGGGTCTGGAAAGATGAATCGCAAGAGAAGGCCCGCTTCTTAAACACCGGTAATGGTGGATGTAGAGGAATAATGTCCAGACATAGAGAGTTTGTAATTGGATGCGATTACAGTTTATGGGGTGAACCAGGCTGGGCCGCTTCAACTGGTTGGGATGAAATGGTCTACATTTGGGACAGCAAAAGACTTTGAAATCGATGTTACAATAATACCCTATAAGGAATTCTAATCATAATTCAGTAAACCTAAAAATTTCTTGAATTGGAAATTTTATTATTATTCATTTTATTGCAATACGCAGTATTCCAACTCGGCCATGGATTGATATTTATTACGTTTCCTAATGAGGAAATTTACATTTACCGGAAACAGTATAGTGCGATCTTCTAATTACCTAAATAACTAGTATGTAAATAAACATAGTAGCTATGGCAGAAAACTTAGCTAGATTAGGGATTAATTAGACTTATTCCTGTAGATGACGATTCTTCTTAACGTGGAATGAAAGGTATAAGAAATAGGGATTCCCTGTGGATTAAATAATTTGGTGCAATTTCTCGAGCCTTCTAACTGATAGACCAACATTAGCGAGATGGACAATCACTTGTCTGTTTTTTCATTGAAGCTGTCGTACTTAATCTACTGTAATAACAATCCATATTTTCAAACACATAATGGGTTGTGGCAGGATTTTTTACCTAATGAAAATGGAGATGATTTCAAAAGAAAAAGAAAGTATCAAATTTTGGATAACATGCATCGAATCGAACTGGCGGTGTCAAGATTAAATTCTTATGATGATAACTACGTGAGATTGACACCTCCTAAGGTTCCAGGTGACTTGATCAAGATTTCTTTGAAAGGGGATAAGAAATTCATCAATTCCTCTCGTAGTCAGATATTGCAACAATATAGTCAAGTAGGATTTAAAGAAATCAAAATTTCCAAAGAACAATTATCGAAAATTGATACATCATTTCTTGAGATATTGAATGACATATCTAAATGCAATAATGTGGAGGTTTTGATTGATAATATTAAAACTGACTTCAAAACTGACTTCTCAAGAGCTAGGAAGCTCCAGAAAGACTCCTCTATCTTCATCTTGGGTAACGAAGAGAATGTCACTACCTGCGAATCGCAAACAAAGATTTTGATCGATACACAGCTCAATAAATTTCACTTAGATTCTATTAGAATGAACTTGTCTATGATTCCATTGATTGGAGGTCCAGATTTGTTCAACTTTACCCAAATTGCACTTCAACTGAAAGCAAACATTTACATTCCTGATTTATTACCAGAGCTTTTCAACTCAAATACATATATTTCCAATTTCGATTTAGATATTCATATCACTGCAAAGGAAATTCCGGATATATTGGTAGTCAAGCACATTATTAATAACCTTGTCAGCCAGTGCAATGATGAATTCTTCGTTAAAGAGTTAAATTTAAGCAAAAGTAAGTTAGACTTAATTACATTACAAAACCAGCAAGAGATATTAAATATAATGTTTCAAAACGGAACTTTCATTCAATTACCTTGTTTGGGAGAATCAAAAAATTATCTGATTCTTGTCCAAGGTAATTCTACTAAGGCCGTTGAAGATACTATTGAGAAATTAAATTTGATTAGTGCTGAATATTATTCTCTTAGTTTTCTAAATCATGATATTGTCTTCAATCCTGAATTTGAATTCTATTTGCCTGATTTAATCCATACTAATGATTGTAGTTCTATAACCTACAATCAGTATGGAATGGAAATAATTAGTAAGAAGGAAACAATCAAGGAAACTCTTCGCAACATGAATTCTAATAAATATTTCTGGAGTAAATCCTTAAATAAGTTTGACCTCAAGTTAAGAGTAGAATTAAGCAATCTTCAAAAGGATTTCATTAGTGGTAAAAAAAATGGTAAAATAGTTAAAATATTGAATCAATTGAACCAAGTGCCAACCTTCAAATTTACTTTTTTTAATGAATACAACTTTTTTGTTGACATATGCGTTGCAAATGAGATCTCTACTTTGATCAGAAGCATTAATTTATTTGAACTTGAATTACCAGCTGAGTTACAATTTAATATACCTGAAGTATTTCACAAATCAATCATTGGAAATGGTGGCTCCATTATTCAATCTATTATGAAAAGATATAATGTCTTTATAAAGTTTTCTAGTAGTGTTAAAATGGCTGAAGGGTTACTTTATTCTTTCAGGAGATTTAATAATGTATTGATTAAATGCCCTCAAAAGAATGCTGCCAACATAGCCCTTGTTAAACAAGAATTAGATGAAATTGTTTATCAATGCTGTTCTAATGTACAACCATTCCATTCAAGTACTACAGTTTATAATAGTTCCAATTTTCAATTATTAAAGAGTCATTACTCATTACTTATTAATAATGACAAATTGAAACATATTACCAATTTGGAGATTGATACGAGTACATATGTCCAATTTCCTTCTTCTTACAATGATTTTGAGAATAATTACTACATGGTCAGTATTAAAGGTTCTGATGTCAGAGCTGAGCAATGTGCTTTAAAATTAAAGGAGTTGTTGCCATTTGATTTTGAATTTCAAATAACTTTTAGTCCAAATAAATTCAGAAAATTGATGGGAGAGCTGAATGATGAATTCAAAAATAGAATACTAATTCCTTTTAAAGTTTTACTTGGAGTAGAAGTCTCAATTAATGAAGCTCCGATTGGCTTCACAAAAGTTACGTACCATCAAATGATTTTGAGTTGTTATGATAGAACTAAGCTAGCTGATGCAATTCATAATTTAACGATATATTTAAGAGAAAAGGATTTTTTGATTTTGGACAAAAAAGAATACGCATTCAATCCTATTTTATTAAAGGATGAAGGTAACAGCAAGTTAACATTGAAGCCGATTACGAATACAGTGGATAACTCTAGAAGCGATAGGCCCTACTTTCCTTCAAAAGCTCAAAATTTCAATCAACATGAAAACTTTAGTATTTCAAATTTATTGAATTCTTACAATAATAATAATATTTTAATATCCCCGCAATATATGAATTATATTGCATTGCATTGATAACATTTATCTTATATTCAATTCTTCTGAATTTTCATTTTTGTTGTACTTTATTAATTTTTATAGATAAAGTTAATTAATATCTACTTTTCAAAATAAATCTATTCATGTAGCACTTTTATTAATTCTACAAAATCGATTTTCAGTATATTGTGAATTATGTATGCATATGCCATTTCTGCCAGTGATCATACATATTTTGGAGTATATATAAATATTGGGTAAAAGATAATTTTCTCAGGATGGGCGTATTTGCAGCTATTCTAAAATCCGAGTACCCCACAAAAAAATGCTCATCAAAAATTTTGTGTGGTGTATTATTTAATGTCTGTGAATTTCATGTTCTCATCTCATATGAGTAAAAAACTTGAAATCTGAATCATACGCCAATTGTAGCTACAAGAAGATGACGATATGATTCAAAATGTTGCATTACTTATTAAATTTCAGGACTTATCAAATACCGAAAATTTTTAACGAGAATTATGCAAAGTTTCTACGGCTCTTAACAACTTGTAGTAAACACCATCACAATTTCTATATGTTTTGTTTTTGGGGTATGTTACGGCTTATATATATAGCTTTAAATAGTCTACCATTAAACCTTCTCCGTGAGGATGTGTTGATTAAAGTAACCTCGGATATAGATATCCATATCCAATTTTTTTTCTCGCTATCTATGGAAATATAGAAACTGTTCACTAATCTCCATAATAGATCATCAATAAATAAACAGTTAGTCCCTACACTTTCCCAGTATACTGTTACTTATAAATCCGGTATCTGAAATTGTAGTATTGGTTATTCTGTTCAATATAAATATTGAGCATTGCGAAAAAGTTCAGAATCCAACAATTTTAGCTGCGGGTCCAAAATTTGTTACCAAGAAATTTTCATCTAGAAATTATAAAAGGAAATATCATATCTTTTTTTTTTCTTGCAAAATAGAGACATCAGAATGACATATCTCGTTAAATTTGGATTACCTAGTAAGGAGTTGTTCAAGCTACCAACTGGGGATTTACAATTACCTGTGAGTCCGTTCCAGAATGAGACTTTAACAAAGTTGTACGATGAATCGTTAAAGATCAAGACTCCTTTAACTATCGCTGTTATTTATTTTACCTTTGTGCACATGGTAAATCCTATCATTAGAAATAGACAATTAAAGAAAGCTGGTGTAGCTGACAAATCGAAATTGACCAAGAAAGAATTAAAAAGATTACCAGCAGCTCCATATGCAATTGCAAAAAACCCACTATTCAAGATTTTTGTATTATTACACAACATCTTCTTATGTGTTTATTCTGTGTGGTCATTTATTAGCATGATTTCATCTATTAAGAACTACATGGGTTATTTCAAGTTACAAACCTTATCAGATTCTACATTTGAAAACTTCTTCCAATCTATTTGTGATATCAATTCTGGTGTATTTTCTCCAGTATTTGAAGAATACAATTTGAAGGTTATTGGATGGTGGTTCTACATTTCAAAGTTCTACGAAGTCTTAGACACAATGGTCATTTTATTGAAGGGAAGACCATCCAGTTTGTTACAAAGCTACCACCATGCGGGTGCTATGATGTGTATGTGGGGTGGAATTAGATTTCAATCGCCTCCTATTTGGATTTTTGTAGTTTTCAACTCTCTTATCCATTCATTGATGTACTGCTACTTCTCCTTATCGTGCTTGAAGATCAGAGTACCAAACGTCTTTAAAAGAACCTTGACTACCATGCAAATAACCCAGTTTGTTGTAGGAGGCTCGTTAGCCGTTGTCCATGCATTCGTTTGGTACACCAACGTAGAGACTGGAGTGTTGAGCAGCTGTATCAGCAACGCTGATCAGGCCCTACCATTATACATTAATGTCATCTACTTGACTCCATTAACGGCCTTATTCGCTGCATTTTACATTGAAAGTTACATCAAACGTTCTAATAGCAAATAATGCCTACTTGTTTAGTTGCTAGTATATAGCTTGCATAGATTCATTGTAAAATAAAAAAATGTCCAATATTTGCGGTTATGTAACCCTTACTCCACACTCTTAGCCTGTATGACTTGCTCCTTTCGTGTTCTATTTACAGGAAACAATTTAATATTTTGAATATTTAATAGCAGCTTATTCCGTTGTATGAATAATTCTTCATGATAACTTGTTGCGATGTCGTCGGAATCTTTAAGTAACCCTTTTAATGACGATTATGATTTATTCAACCAGGAAGAGCAATTGTCCTTAGTGACAAGCAATATCCAGAACATACATACAAAGAATCCAAAGAAGAAATACATGGCTCTTTCTAACATGGAGCCACTGATTGAGAAGGGAATCGAATATCTAAAACACTCTGGATCCTTTGATGAATATAAGAATAGCTCCGGAGATGAGGAAGGCCGAGTTCGATACGCAGGGTCCAAGGACCTGGACCAAGAGCATCATGGATTCACGGATGATTTTGGAAATGTGTATGATCATATTGACTTTAACTCCAGAAGATACACGTCGAAATTGAATTTTAAGGGATCAAGACTTGTCTATTTTACTTCAGCATTCTTGTCTCTATTTGTCTCCTTATTCGGATATGAACAAGGTGTGTGTTCTGGCATTTTAACATTTGTAACTTTTAATTCTTATTTCCACTATCCTACGAGTTCGATTATTGGATTTGTGATTTCTATCTTAGAGATTGGTGCTATGATAAGTTCATTACTAGTTGCAAAAATTTCAGATAAATTTGGAAGAAAAAGAACTATATTATTGGGTACCTTCGTATTCATGATTGGTGGAACTTTGCAATCATTTGCTATCAATTTATACGTATTTACTATTGGAAGAGTTTTAAGTGGGTTTGGTGTAGGTATCTTATCTACGATTGTTCCATCTTATCAATGCGAGATTTCGCCATCTGAAGAAAGAGGAAAATTAGTATGTGGTGAGTTTACTGGTAATATTACTGGATATGCGTTGAGTGTGTGGGTAGATTACTTTTGTTATTTTATTCAAGATGTAGGCGACGCTCGAGAGAATCCCCATTCTTTCGCTGCTAATCTATCTTGGAGATTACCTTTATTTGTGCAAGTTTTGATTGCAGTGGTGTTATTTTGTGGTGGTTTTTTCATCGTTGAATCCCCTAGATGGCTACTTGATGTTGATATGGATCAGCAAGGATTTCATGTTCTTTGCTTATTGTATGATTCCAGTCCTGACGATGAAAAGCCAAGAAAGGAGTTTTTCATGATAAAAAATTCTATATTGAGAGAAAGAGAAATCACACCGAAGAGTGCCAGAACATGGAAGCATTTGTTTAAAAACTATATGAATAGGGTATTGATTGCCTGTTCTGCTTTAGCATTTGCTCAATTCAATGGTATTAACATTATCTCCTATTATGCGCCTATGGTTTTTGCAGAAGCTGGCTTCAACGATTCCAATGCTCTTTTGATGACAGGTATAAATGCTATAGTTTATTTACTTAGTACTATACCTCCATGGTTTTTGGTGGACAAATGGGGGAGAAGGCCGATCCTTATCAGTGGGGGGGCCTCAATGGCCATTTGTTTATCGTTGATCTCGTTATTTATGTTTTTGGACCGAAGCTACACCCCGAGCCTCGTGGCTATATTAGTCATTATCTATAATGCGTCATTTGGCTATAGTTGGGGTCCGGTTGGTTTTTTGATACCCCCAGAGGTGTATCCCTTAGCCGTACGTGCAAAGGGTGTTTCCCTTTCGACTGCTACAAACTGGTTAGCTAACTTTATAGTGGGCCAGATGACTCCTATTGCCCAAGAAGCAATTGGCTGGGCAATGTATCTATTTCCCGCATTTAGTTGTGTTGTTTCGATTTTGGTGGTGATCTTTTACTTCCCAGAAACAAAGGGAATTGAGTTGGAAGATATCGACAATCTCTTTGAAGGCTTCTACGGTCGGAATAACCCAAAAATGAACATTTACGCGGTTCTAGAAAACCAAATGATTGAGCGTAACGAATTCGAATTGGATGAGTTTGACGAGGAACTAGGTTTGAGGGACACTTCTCGATCCTCTAGATTTCCGTAGATTACATATTTGCACTATTAATGATGTCTGTGGTACGACGAAGACGCTTTATCAACGGCTTGAATTTCCGCAACCAAGTCGTTTGACCCACAATTCGGATCGTATTGCCGAAAAGGGTAACACTCTAGAAATGTGTGGCACTCTGTCGTACCTGTATCTTTTGCTGATCGTTAGTAGACTCGGTAAGTGCAAGGAATTCTCGGATTTCCCTTTTAGGCGAGTAGCCAATTCTATCAAACGCATTATATAGTCTTGCTGCTTCAGTCTAGAGCATGAAATTTTCATTATAAGGCATTTTTATGTACTCAAATTAGATATTCGATATTTTTTTTTAGTTACACGTAAAATAAAGATTCTGGTCAAGGTAGTCACTAGAAGCATCATAGTACATTAAATAGCTTGCAATATGGTGATTGATATGAGCCATAATTTCATAGTGGGGCCAGAGCCGTCGGAAATCACTTATAAGGAGCACGAAAGCTGGAGACCCAGTCCCTATAGAATGAAAAGTCATATCAGCATCAGTGACATAAAGTCCGACTTGTATAAGAAAAGAAACAACATACTGGGAGATTCAGCTGGACTATTTGCAAGCATGAGCATGAAGAGTTTAACGAATGCTAGCTCACCGAGTAGTTATTATAGTGAGTCCACATTAGAGAATGAATCCATGTTGGGGAACTATTTGATCAGCACCAACCAGGGTAGCCATCCTCTTGCCAATCCACTAAACGAAGAGAACAATATCTGTGTGTGTTATTGTGATGACGACACTTGGGATGCATTTGATAATAGTGATGACATATCTATAAGCTCTGCTTCCATAACGAGTAACGTCTCATGGCTTGGATCACTGTCACTGTGCATAAGTGGTATTTCAAAGAAGTCATTATCTGACACAAACGTTTACAGCATTAATGTAGAATCTGCATCGGTTGATTATGGTGGAGGAAACTCAGAATCATCAACAGACAGTCTTATGAAATTATTGAACGAAAACGCATGTAACAAATTACCATCGAACAAGAAAACAGGAGTGGTATTCAACCTTAGGAGCTCGTTTAAGAGAATTAAGAACACAATTCAAAATTCCTCACTGATTATCTTAAACTCATATTCCTTGAATCCACGAATTACTGATGATGTATTACCAAGTATAAAGAATACATCTCCAATAGCACAAGAGTTGACTACTTTTTATGTATCTCATTCATTAGAGGAGCCTAGCTTTAGCAGTGGCTCTTCCAAGTCATTTAAAAACAGGGAGCTGAGAGTCAACTCCGAATTTTTAAGAAAATATGCATTTGATTACAATTCAAGATTGGAAGGATATTTGCCTTGTGTTCATACCAGCGAAGAGCTTACACAAATTTTAAGTGCAAGACCTTCTTTGAGGAAATTCCACATGGACTACAATATGTATAAGGTATCAAATTCATCCAAAGAGAAACTCTGGCAAAACGTCATTTTACCTCCCCGTTCGGATAAATCTCCCAAAAATATAATAAACTTTGAAAACTATATTTTTGTAGGAGGTGAACTGGGTGGTTACTCTAGTATTACTACATCTAGTGGGAACTATTTACCGTGGGGGGTTGGACGACTTAGTCTCAAGCCCGCCGGGGTACTACCAAAAGGGAAAACTTTTTACAATAGTATGTCACCAAGTTCAGGTGTAACTAAAAGTCAATTTACAATCAAGGGATGGTGCAATCCAAGATGGGTTGACATAACAAGGGACATGTAATCTCGCATCAGAAGCATTTTATTTCTATCTTATAAATTTTATCTGGGATTTTTAATAGCATACAAGTATATAGGTTACGGTTATAATAAACAATTGGAAATTATGTTCATATTAGACATTTTCTCTGAATATTATGTCCATGTTGGAATTTGAATGAAGCAGCTCAAATAATTATGTTCTAAGGCATGCCTAGCAATAAAACAGTCACTTTAATCACATGTTACCATCTCAGCCTCAACTTCCGTTTTCAGCAGACATATTTTTCTGAAAATTTGAAAAATTTTCATTTTGTGTAACTTCTCTTGAGTATCATAGTCTCATTGTAATATGTGAAAAATATCATCATCTAATACAACTCAACAGTCAAGCGTACCAAATTCATTAAAAATGGCTCCAAAAGGTAAAAAGGTTGCTCCAGCTCCATTAGCTGCTAAGACTACCAAGTCTGCTTCTACTAAGAACCCATTAATCGACTCTACTCCAAAGAACTTCGGTATTGGTCAAGCTATCCAACCAAAGAGAAACTTATCCAGATTCGTCAAATGGCCAGAATACGTTAGATTACAAAGACAAAAGAAGATTTTGTCTTTAAGATTAAAGGTTCCTCCAGCTATTGCTCAATTCCAAAACACTTTAGACAAGAACACTGCTGCTCAAGCTTTCAAGTTATTGAACAAGTACAGACCAGAAACCTCTGCTGAAAAGAAGGAAAGATTAACCAAGGAAGCTGCTGCTATTGCTGAAGGTAAGTCCGCCAAGGATGCTTCTCCAAAGCCAGTTGTTGTCAAGTACGGTTTAAACCACGTTGTTTCCTTAATTGAAAACAAGAAGGCCAAGTTAGTTTTAATTGCTAACGATGTTGACCCAATTGAATTAGTTGTTTTCTTACCAGCTTTATGTAAGAAGATGGGTGTCCCATACGCTGTTGTTAAGGGTAAGGCTAGATTAGGTACTTTAGTCCACAAGAAGACCTCTTCTGTTGCTGCTTTAACCGAAGTTAGCGCTGAAGACGAAGCTGAATTAGCTAAGTTGGTCTCTACCATCAACGCTAACTTCATCGAAAAGTACGAAGACTCCAGAAGACACTGGGGTGGTGGTATCATGGGTTCTAAGGCTAACGACAAGAAGGCCAAGAGAGCTGCTGCTTCTGATGTTCCAGAAGCTACTGCTTAAATATTTCTGTAGTATATCACATTATTTTTGAAGTTTTTGCAGTTTATGTAGCATTCTTGCAACAGGTGGAATTGTTACAAATATACATTTAATTATTAAATCCCTTTTTTATTGTATGATGGTTCATCCGAAATAGATACGTTAGTTTGGTTATAAAGTTACAAGAGATTGCTTAATCGGATTAGTATAACCATTATGTGTCTTAGTCTTTATTAACCTGTAGTTGATAGTTGAAATATATGCTATGCAGAAGTTGAGTATAGTGATTTGATGTTTAAGATGCAAAATCCGGGTAAAGAGGACTGCAGATAACCCAAATTTCTAACCAATTAAAAAATTGATTTTTCTCATAGTACCTATTCTACGTTTGAGTGAGCTAAAATTTATATGGTGAATAAATTAAGGTGTCTTATCTAATTGCTTGAATAGTAAACTATATACCAACACTATGTCATTCTTAAGGGATTTAATAGAATCAGTTGTTCCAGTTGCTTATGCTGAAGAAGTATGTATATTATTTGTGATATGTTATTGTTATCATATGAATGAAATATTTCATTTTTGAATATTGGAAACAGTACTAACAATTGTGTTATTAGCCTGAAGAAGAAGTTGTAGAATCTACCGAAGCAGTTGAAGAAACTGAATCATCCGAGGAGCCAGCTAAAGAAGAAGAAGCTGCCACCGAAGAAGAGGAAGAAGAAGAAGAAGACGAAGAAGAAGAAGAAGAAGAAGACGAACTCGTTGACCCATTAGTAACCTTAAGTGAAGAATGTGCTAATACTAAGGAATGTAAGCCATTTAACCACCACTTTCACGAGTGTATTGAAAGAGTCACCAAGGAACAGCAAGAAGAAGGTTACGAAGAAAAGGCTTACAAAGAAGATTGTGTTGAAGAATTCTTCCATTTACAACATTGTGTTAACGACTGTGTTGCTCCAAATTTATTCTACAAGTTGAAGTAAATTCATTTCATTTTCCAATCCTCAATATTTCATACTAATGCACAGTTGGCATGCACATCAAAATATTAGATCCTATTTATCAATTGTATAAAATCATTTTTATTTGAATTGTTCAACTTTTAAACTATATATTGCAAAATAAATTCATGAAGGCTTAATGTATTACGTTGGTAGTAATTGTTCGTGTCGTGATTCTGATACAATTATTTATAGCGCCCATTTTTACAATATAGAATAAGGCAAATCGGCCATTTCTATCTTATTCTAACCAATTAACTGTGTAGTCCATATTTAAGATAGTCCATATTTAAGATTCAAAGGAAGAGACTTAACTTAACTATGAAGCAAGAGATAGGTTGAACTCAGTTTTTTCGCTTTCTTTTTAAAATAATTCATTTTTTAAGTGAAGTAAATAGATGAATTGTTAGATTAGAATGCGAAGCCATGATATAACGTCGTAGTGCTCAAATAACATCATTTAACAAGCTATAATTGCAACTGTTTTCGTCATGTGATCATAATCAAGTGAAATTCTCGAATATTCTGCAGAGAACAATCTATATCACTTAAAGACTCAAGGGTTATGCTATGAAGCAAAATACTTTCTGAAAGCTTAATTGGGCCATGAAGACATAAGTGCAGCGGCAAATACTTGTAAAGTATCATCTCTTTTCATATATATGTCAATTAAATCGGTAACATAATTCCAACCGAATACCTTGTATAGAGATATCGATATTGATTACGAGCCCCGCATATGGTCCGCGTTAGTGGAGCTCAGTACTAACTTGCCATCCTGGCTAACAGATAAGTTTGTTAGAAATTTCAAATCATTAAACTAAACCAGAACCATTTTGTAATCAATTATAAGAATTTACTCTTGATATTAAATTTTAGCCCCTGTTTTATTTAGTGAACTGTTGCCCACCGATCTTTAGAAGGAAAGTTAAGAAAAGAAAAGAATCATGTCTGATAAACAAGTTATTGAGGAAAGAATCTACATTGGAAATGTCGATTTTAGTGCCACTGAGGATGACTTAAGAAAACATTTTGAAGGATTGAATGTGTAAGTATTGAATTTGATACTTTACTGGCAGCAGGCAGAATTATCTAGCGAATTGATCATACTAACCTAGAATATAGTACTGATGTTGAAATCCCTACTAAGACAACAATCCGTAATAAAAAGACTCACACAAAGCATTTGGGATTTGCTTTCGTTGGATTCGCTACGAAGGAAGATGCAGACAGAGCAGTAGAGAAGTTCAATCGTGAGGCATTCCTTGGAAGGGAAATTTCGATTAAAAAGGCGGTTCCACCGGCAACTGAAGAAGAAAAGGAGAAAAAGAAGGAAGCTTACAGGGCCCTCAAGTCTGAATTAGAAAAGAAGAAGAAGACTGAAAAGAAGAAGAAGAAGAAGGAAGAAGAAAAGTCAAAGAAAGAAGAGGAGACAAAGGAAGAAAAATTTAAGGAGGCAAAGGACGAGAACCCCGCTGAAGAAAAGAAGCCTAAGGCCAAAAAGCCAAAGAAGAAGAAGCCAGCGAAGGCTGCTGAACCTGTTGAGGAAAATATAGTTGCTTCTGAAGGGGCCGTAGATTCTGAGAATGCTGCGAAGCCATCCCAAGCTAAGGTAGGTTCTGAGTACCCAAAGGAAATTAAGATACCTGAAGGTAAGGCAAGTGACGATACGATATTCATCACTAATCTTGACTACAGAGTTGGTGTCAAAACTTTGAATGATATGTTTAGAGAGTTGAAACCAAAGTGGATCCATGTTCCAACAAAAATAAGTCCATCCCACCGTTCTGATTCTCCAAGAAGAGTCTTAAATAAGGGTATTGCATTTGTGAAATTCTCAAGTCACGAGTTACAACAGAGAGCCATCAAGGAGTTTAACGACAAGACCATAAGGGGTAGGAAGATCTTTGTTGATATTGCAATTGATGCCAGGTCGAGCGACGCTTCAGAGAGTGAAGTTTCCACCCCTGCTCCGGTTGAACTGTCTGATTAAGAATGTGAAGTGATTTCACACCCAAGTATAATGGCTTATTAATTTAATCTGTTATTTCTGGAGCCTAAAAGTTAGAAATCTGCTATATATTTAGTATATTTCTTAAATACAGCATTTTGGTAATGATATTTGTAGGATCATAGTACAAGAGCCCTAGCACATCATCACGTGAAACAATTGTGACTGTTAATAATATTTTTTGAACACTTGGCACGTGAATAATAGCACATGATCAAAGTTTCTCGCTTGAGAAATTTTCACTTGAGTATAAGGAAGATACGAGAAATAAAGCTTTTAACTCAACTAGTTAAACTATTATACAGCAAAATGGGTATGTAAATCCTTGATAATTGGAAGTTGATAGTTTCCCCGTCATTAGAGAAATTATGTGAATGTATCAAACAGGTTGGAGTACTATTTGAAATTTTTGTGAAAAATATTTGAATTGGATTTGATAGAATTTTTATTGTAGACTACAAGCACGAATATTAGCCAGGTACAATGGAGCTATAGTTGTACTATGAATTTGAATTTCTTTGGGAACACAGAAAATGACCTATGATTGAAAATGAAAGTTTCATGGATTAAATGATATTTGTTTCTTGAATCAACGTGGGAAATTAGCAATTGGATGTCTAAAGCTTATACTAACGTGTTATACAGGTAGAGTTATTCGTAACCAAAGAAAGGGTGCTGGTTCAATTTTCACCTCTCACACCAGATTGAGAAAGGGTGCTGCTAAGTTAAGAACCTTAGATTACGCTGAACGTCACGGTTACACTCGTGGTATCGTTAAGCAGATTATCCACGATTCTGGTAGAGGTGCTCCATTAGCCAAGGTTGTTTTCCGTGACCCATACAAGTACAAGTTAAGAGAAGAAACTTTCATTGCTAACGAAGGTGTTTACACTGGTCAATTCATCTACGCCGGTAAGAAGGCTTCCTTAAACGTCGGTAACGTTTTACCATTAGGTGCTTGTCCAGAAGGTACCATTGTCTCCAACGTTGAAGAAAAGGCTGGTGACAGAGGCGCTTTAGGTAGAACCTCCGGTAACTACGTTATCATTATTGGTCACAACCAAGATGAAGGTAAGACCAGAGTCAAGTTACCATCTGGTGCTAAGAAGATTATCTCATCAGATGCCAGAGGTGTCATTGGTGTTGTCGCTGGTGGTGGTAGAATCGATAAGCCATTATTAAAGGCTGGTAGAGCTTTCCACAAGTACAAGGTCAAGAGAAACTCATGGCCAAAGACCAGAGGTGTTGCCATGAATCCAGTTGATCACCCTCATGGTGGTGGTAACCATCAACATATTGGTAAGGCTTCTACTATCTCCAGAGGTGCTGTTCCAGGTCAAAAGGCCGGTTTGATTGCTGCCAGAAGAACCGGTTTATTACGTGGTACTCAAAAAACTCAAGATTAGATTTGAATGATTATAGCGAGAGGAACTATGTTTTTGTCAAATTTGTTTTTCTGTCTTTAAACTTCTTTTTTATCGGGTTTATCTTAAATCTTTGTGCATTAATATAATACATTTTGTATCTTGAATATCCAATTTATTACTGTAGTTATTTATTTGTTACCCTGGGATGATATTCGGCTTGTGATCCTTCGCTGCCTTTGAAGTAGATTAATATTGCAGATGCAATAACGTTGTAGTGCCAGAACATTTCACTTATTAGTTTTCGGAATGATTATCGTATATCCTTATCTCGGAATTAGGTCCATGCAGGGAATGGCATCTGAAGATGGATGGTATATGAAATCTAGCAGATCCAATTTACTACATGCTCATATTACGGTTGAAACTTAATGTAACTATAATACTATCAACTTTCACACTATCTACTGGCGATACAATATTTGAGATATGATAAGGCATAATTTTTTTTTGGCCATCCGGGCAATTTTGTGTTAGGAAAACTTTGCCGTGTGCTTAATAGGATAACAAGCAAGTCAATATGACTCTAGTAGAAAGCCTAATTTAACGTGTAATCTAGGTGATCACCCTGTAGTATAATGGGGAACGTCTTTGTATTTGCTTTGCGATGACTCACTATGATTATCCATTTTCATTATTTAAAATTGCATGGGAATTTATCCTGTCACGGCCTGTAAGTAAAGCTTAGTGTGTTTTGCGGGTAATACGCATAAAATTTAATACTCATATATATATATAATAGTGGGGCCTGTTTTGCCGTAAATTGTTGTAAATTTCGTATATCCTTCCAATATGGGTTTATTTAGTACAACTTGTGACTTGTGGGATTATGACGATATAACCCAGTGCTCTAGAGAGTATCTAGACTCGTACTACTTAGCAGTAGTGGGTTTATTGTCGTCTGTAACCTTAACAGTGAAAAGTTTACAGTCCTACAGAAAAGCTAGTAAAAAAATCCAGTTAGAAGACGAAACTAGACCATTATTGGCTCATTCAGATGCATACGGCTCAATTGACGTTCCTAAGGAAGAGGTTTCTATTAAAAGTCGACATTTCGATATACAAAGATTATCAGATACGCAAGATGATGGCACACCACATGGCCAAGTAAAGGAAATTTACAAGGGGTTAGGTGACAGATTTAGAGTCTCCTTGGAATTTTTGCTTGTGATGTCCCAATTTGCCATTTCTATCTCTCTCTTTTTGGTTAATGACTTCCAAAGAGAATTTAAGGATACCTTCACCCCTTTAATAAAATCATTATTTTGGGGATATGTATTCTTCATCGTGACCATTAGAGTAATAAATATGAAGAATACTAATATTTGCATGCCAAGTTTATGGGCTCATTCAACGTTCATTTATTTTTTCCAGTTTTTTCCCAGTTTATTCACATTTAGATCTGCAGTAATTGGCCACATACCTAACCAAACTGTTAAAACATACTATATAGTTGAATTTGCAATCTCTGCAATTTTACTTTCAATAAACTTTACTGCTAAAGTTGCTGATAAGCCTGCTAAATTATACTTAACCAGCGATGGTGTTAAACCATCTCCAGAAAATGTTAGCAGTATTACGTCATTTGTTACTTACACTTGGATTGATGAGATGGTTAAAAAAGCTTATAGAGAACCATTAACTATGAATGATATTTGGGGGTTGAGACAAGATGACTATGCCTTACCTATCTTGAAGGCGTTTGAAGCTTCTAAATCCACTGCCAGATTTACCTACAAATTGTTTTTACACTTTAAGCTTTTGTTTGCTGTTCAAGCTTTTTGGGCTATTATTGACTCTTTCCTTGTATTTGTTCCTTCTCTTTTGCTAAAGAGAATTTTGGAATATGTCGAAGATCCTAATAGCATGCCTAAAAGTTTAGCTTGGAGTTTTGTATTTTTGATGCCAATTTTTAAGTTAGCCGATTCTCTTTCTTCTGGATGCTCATTGTTCCTTGGAAGACGTGTTTGTGTTAGAATGAAAGCTATTATAATAGGCGAAGTTTATGCTAAGGCCTTGAGAAGAAAGATTACGGTTACAGAAAAAGCTGAAGAAATGAAATCTGAAAATGAAGGAAGCGAAGAGAACGTTGACTCTAAATTAAAGAAAGGAGATAATGAAGACTCTAAGAAAACTGCTGAACTTGGTGCAATTATCAACTTAATGGCCATTGATGCTTTTAAAGTTTCTGAAATTTGTGGTTATTTACATTTCTTTGTCAGTTCTATCTTAATGATTTTTATATGTATAGCATTATTATACAATTTACTTGGATGGAGTGCATTGGTTGGTTCTCTTGCTATTATCATTTTATTCCCATTCAATTATAAAATTGCTGTTTGGGTTGGTGAATTACAAAAGAGTATGTTAGCCGTTACCGATAAGAGAATTCAAAAATTAAACGAAACCCTTCAAAGTATAAGAATTATCAAATTTTTTGCTTGGGAAAATAACTTTTTTGATTCTATAATGAAAATTAGAAATGAAGAATTACGTCAATTGAAGTTAAGATATTTAGTTTGGTGTTTAGGAGGATTCAATTGGTTTATTACGCCTACCTTAATTACTTTACTTGCTTTTTATTGTTACACACTTGTTGAAGGTAATACCTTAAGTGCTCCAGTTGCTTTCACTGCATTGTCTTTGTTTACCTTATTAAGGGCTCCATTAGATCAATTAGCTGATATGACTTCCTTAGTTATCCAATCTAAGGTTTCATTAGATAGAGTTGGCGATTTCTTAAGTGAAGATGAAACATCAAAGTATGATCAATTAAGTAGTGTAAGAGATGCAGATTCTCCAGAAATTGGTTTTACTAACGCCAATTTATCATGGAATTCTAGTTCCGAGAATGATTTTAAATTGAGGGACATTGACATTAGATTCAAGACAGGAAAGCTTAATGTTATTATAGGTCCAACTGGTTCTGGTAAAACTTCATTGTTGTTAGCTCTTTTAGGTGAAATGGATTTATTATCTGGTAAGGTATTTTTACCTGGTATTATTCCAAGAGATGAATTAGTTGTTGATCCACAAACCGGATTAACGGATTCAGTTGCATACTGTGCTCAATCCCCATGGTTATTAAACGATACTATTAAGAACAATATTGTTTTTGCAGCTCCATTTAACCAAGATCGTTATGATAAAGTAGTTGATGCCTGTGGATTGACTCGTGATTTCCAAGTTTTAAATGCTGGTGATGCTACTGAAATTGGAGAAAAAGGTATTACCCTATCTGGTGGTCAAAAACAAAGAGTATCTTTGGCTAGAGCTTTATATTCTAATTCCAAACATGTTTTATTAGATGATTGTTTATCTGCCGTTGATTCACATACTGCTCTATGGATTTATGAAAATTGTATTTCAGGACCATTAATGGAAGGTAGAACATGTGTTCTAGTCTCGCATAATGTTGCATTGACAGTTCAAAAGGCAGAATGGCTCGTTATTATGAATAATGGTAGAATAAAGTCTCAAGGTACCCCAGAACAGCTTTTGGATTCAGGTGATTTAGGTGATGATGATTTGGTCAAAACATCGGTTTTGAATTCTAGAAATCAATCTATTACAAATCTTGAATTGTTAGTCGATAAGAACGAGGATTTTAAAGCCAAAGCTGCTGTAATTGATGCTAAGTTATCTGCCGTGAATAATGCTATTGTAGGAAATACCGAGGAGCTTCCTAGTACGGATGGTAAATTAGTAGAGGAAGAAGAGAAGGCTGAAGGTGTTGTAGGTTTAGATGTTTATGCTGGTTATGCTAAGTTATTTGGAGGACTTCCAATGTGGTCTATGATTATCTTTATTTTCTGTGCATCTCAAGCTATTTTCATGGCTCAATCATGGTGGTTGAGAAACTGGTCTTTGAAGAGTGAACAGTATGCTTCAGTCAATTTAATGTCACTTAGTAGTGCTTCTAATCTGCAAATCTTATCGAATCTTAAGAGTATCCCTGCCTTTACTTTGTTCTTTGGTGCGGCAAGAGCTGTAAATACTACGATCGCAGCTGTAAATGAATTTAAGGAGGATAATTCTACCCTTTATTATATTTCAATCTATGGTATTATTGGCTTCCTTTATGCTTTCTCAGGAACAATTAGAATTTATATAACGTTCTCCTCTGGTGTCAAAGCGTCGAACAGAATTTTTATGCAAGTTTTGAATACTGTTTTAAGGGCAAAATTAAGATTCTTTGATAAGACTCCTCAAGGTAGAATTATGAATAGATTTTCTAAAGATATTGAATCTGTCGATCAAGAACTTACCCCTTTTGCTGATGGTGTTTTCATATGTGTTGTTCAATGTACATTTACATTGTTCTTAATTACTTTCATTACTCCAGGGTTCTTAATATTTGCTTTTCTTATTGGTTTCTTATACTACGTTGTTGGTATTTTGTATATAACTCTTTCAAGAGAACTTAAGAGATTTGAATCTGTTACAAAGTCTCCAATTCATCAACATTTTGCCGAATCTTTGAGCGGTGTTGCAACTATTAGAGCCTACGGTGTCGAAGCAAGATTTATGAAGCATAACCTCAATGCCATCGATACTAACAATAAGCCATTCTTTTACTTATGGGTAGCTAATAGATGGTTGGCTTTCCGTATTGATGCGGTTGGTTCATTAGTTATGTTTTTCTCCGGTATCTTCGTCTTAATATCTAATGGTAAAATTGATGCAGGTATGGCCGGTTTATCTTTATCTTACGCTATTGCTTTCTCAGAAAGTGCATTATGGATTGTTCGTCTTTACGCAAATGTTGAGATGAATATGAATTCTGTGGAGAGATTGCAAGAATATTTAAAGATTGAACAAGAACCACCTTACGAAATTCCTGAAACTGAGCCACCTGCATCATGGCCAGAAAAGGGTGAAATTTCTGTCAAGGATATTTCTCTTAGATATTCAGAAGAATTACCAAGAGTTATTAATAATGTTTCCTTTGAAGTAAAGGCAAATCAAAAGGTTGGTATTGTAGGTCGGACTGGTGCTGGTAAATCTACTATTATAACAGCTTTCTTTAGATTTTTAGATCCCGAAACTGGGAGTATTACCATCGATGGTGTAGATATCGGAAAGATTGGATTGCGTAACTTAAGACAAGCCATTACCATCATTCCTCAAGATCCTACACTATTCAGTGGTACTATAAGATCCAATTTGGATCCATTTGGCCGTTACTCCGACGAAGCCATGTTCGAAGCTCTCAGAAGAGTTAATTTAATTTCTAGTGAAAATGCAGGTGATGGAGAAAACCAAAATAAATTCTTGAACCTTGATTCTTCAATTACAGAAGGAGGTGGTAACTTATCTCAAGGTGAAAGACAATTAGTTTGTTTGAGTCGTTCGTTATTGAAGAATCCAAAGGTTATGATGTTGGATGAAGCTACTAGTTCCATTGATTACAAGTCAGACAGTATTATCCAAAAGACTATCAGAGAAGAATTTTCAAACTCTACTATTTTGACTATTGCACACAGATTAAGAACAATTATAGATTATGATATGATTCTTGTCATGGATCAAGGTAAGGTTGTGGAATACGACAATCCTTATGTTTTAATAGCTGATAAAAACTCTTTATTCTATAGCATGTGTGAGAACAGTGGTGAGTTAGATGCCTTAATTAAATTAGCCAAGGAAGCATTCATTGAAAAGAAGAACAATAAAAACAAGAATTAAACATTCTATGTATACCTTTTTATTCCCTTTTTTATTATAATAAACATTTTTATGAATGCAAAACAATGCGCTATTGTGTATTGCGTATTATGCGAGCCTCAATGTCAACTCTTATCAATTATCGTATTGTGCGAAATTCATCCCTGTAAATATATAAATACCAAGAGTTTAGCATTATAACTTATAATAATTAATAAGGTTAAGTGGTAACATATCGGAAAGGTATTATTGATATATCCAAATGTCAGACCCTTCAAAAGACACGCTGAAGAAAGTGTGTAGTAATGTAACTGTGGAAGACTTGCAACAATCTTCGGGAGCCAGCTCAACAGATCTCTTAATTCCAAATTGTGATAATTACTACGAGCCATCCAGAACTATACATGGAAACATTTCCTATTTACAAGACTTGGAAGATTTGCCCCAAGGTCGTCATTTAGGTCTATTTTCCACGATAATCCTATTTGTTTCTAGAATTCTTGGGTCTGGTATTTTTTCTATCTCATCAGGTATTTACGACGATTGTGGAAGGTCTCCATTCTATTTCTTTTTAGCATGGTTAATTGCAGCTGTAATGGGGTTTTTTGGATTATACATATACTTAGAATTGGGATCGTTGGTTCCTAGAAGTGGTGGGACTAAAGTTTTCTTAGAGTTTATTTATCAAAAGCCGGAAATGCTTGCCACAGTTTTGTTTCTGTTGTTTTCTGTTGTTTTCGGGTTTACTGTTACGAATATAGTTATCTTTGGGGAGTATTTTCTTCATGCTTTTGGTTTGGAGCCATCCAAGTTTCAGTCGAGGTTTACAGGATTAATATTTTTGTATTGCGTTTCAGCTATCCATGGAATTAGTGTTTCTCATGGTGTAAGATTACAAAATATTCTAGGTGGATTAAAATTGGCCTTGTTGTTTCTTATGTTCTTGACTTCAATTTATGTACTCTTCTTCCCAACTTCCATCACAGGGGTAGAACCTCAGCTTCATTGGGATAAATTCTTTGTTACAAAAGATAAAATCACAGCTTCTAAGTTTGCCAGTGGCGTTCTTAAAGCATTATTTGCCTTTGCGGGTTGGAATAATGTACATACCGTTTCTAGTGAGATTAAGGATCCTGTTAGAACGTTTAAAATTGCTGGTCCTACTTCACTAATACTTGTTACGATTTCATATTTCTTCACCAATGCTGCATATTTAACGGTTCTATCAGATTCGGAATTAGTTTCAAGTGGAACATTGGTAGGATCTGTATACTTCGAAAAGCTCTTTGGTTATAGATTTGGAAAACAACTACTTACATTCGCTGTGGCTTTATGTGCTGGTGGAAATATCCTTGTTGTGATGTACACAATATCTAGAAGTAGTCAGGAAGTATTCCGTGAAGGTTATCTTCCATTCTCGAGGATTATGGCTTCTAACTGGCCATACGGAGCACCTCTTCCAACATTAATATTAAGCTGCACATTATCAACAATTGTTATTTTAGTTTCCTTGCAAGGTGATATATACAATTATATTGTAGCTTTGGAAGGGTATTTTAATCAGGTTTTTATTGGATTAACAGCTTTAGGAATATTCATAATAAGGAAAAGATATCCTGATCTTCAGCCACCAATTAGATCAAGTTTAGTGGGAACGATTTTCGTTTTAGGATTATCATTATACTTATTGATTTCACCCCTTATTACTAAAATTAGTCCAAATCCAGCAGGAATGGAAAAATGGCCGTCATATTCATTAGTATCTTTTTTGGGGCTTTTAATTTTTGGTCTTTTTTGGCTTCTTAAATTCAGAATTTTACCTAATGTATTGAAGTACAAGTTAATTCAAGAAGATGAACAATTGGAAGATGGTCTTATAATTAAAAAGTGGGTTAAATTAAATATTAGATAGAGTTAATTTCGATAGAATTATTTATTATATTATGCATTTCCTTCGTTGTGAAGTATTCGTTCAAGCCGAACTACGAAATCAATAAATGCCTTATCTTTTAGTTTATCTTTGATTAGCTCTTTTAACTTGTCTTCTTGTAAAGTAAAAATATGTGGATCTTCTTTATCAAAATCATTTTCCTTGGGAAATATACTAGCTGGTGTTTCTTCACTCTGTTTTATTGATCCAACTTCAATTTGTCTAGGAAGTTCTATAGGTTGCTGCATATTCTTCGAAAAACAATGTGTCTGATGTGGTAGATTTAAAAATTGCTGATTCTGATTTTGTGTAAATGGGTGCAAAATTTGTAACTCAGAATAATCACGGCTTGGAATTTGCGATTGATGATACATTTGACTATACTGATTTGAATTGTAATTTGTTGTCGATACTAAATCAGATTGGCCGTTCATTTGAAATTCTTGATTAGCGTGAACTTGTGATAATGGAAACAAAGTATTTTCTCTAAAATTATTCCGTAATTGAAAAAAATTACCACTTTGTAAATTATTATTATTTTCTTGACTATATAATGACACGTTATTCAAAGAACTGTATGCATTATTTGGATAGGAGTTAATTAATAATGGACTTATAGTATCCAGTTGCGACTTCAGTACGACATTTTGACTTTCCAGTATTGATTTCATGGTAACTGGTAGATTTTGTATCGTTTTCTTTTCCAGCTTACGCGTTAAAGAGTCTATGGGGAATTTCAACTCATCTTTCAAACAATCAAGACAACGATCGTAATCTTCTTCTACAGCAAAGCTTATCTGAAATCTCTTAAGTAGAATACCACTTCCCAGTGATTGTTTGAAACCGATTGCTGGATACCTTGCGATAACCGACGTGATATCTTTATTTAAGACGTTTATGTTTGTTTTATCCTAAAGGGGATTAGTGTTATCCTATTGTTTTAATCACAAAGAAAGACATACCATAGTTGTGCCATTCCAAAGAATGCTTATATTGATATTTTGGGTGGATGAGAATTTAAAGAAGTGAATGGAGATATCTGATCTCTGGGGAAAGTGGTACCACCCATCTTCTGATGGAGTTTTGTTTTTATCATTACTATCACTTCTTCTATTATATACTGAGTACTTTCTTATATCAAAAGAGTATACTTGAAATGGCTTATTCATGGTAATTGTAATTTGCAACAGTTCGATTTGGCCAGATCGCAAGCTTTTATATCGTGAGAATCTGACACAAAAAATGTATGTTACAACTTGCTTGATCGTATATACTTATTAATTTGATCTATTAGGGTATAAAGTATTCTTACTATTTAGAATCAAAAAAATCATTGAAGTTCTCAACGGTAATATTTTCACTATTAGGACCGAGAGCACCACCTACAATTTCTGTCAACGTAGCCAGTACAAGATCATAAATTGAGGTGGCTGCACCACTGTAAAACAAATTAGAAGCACGTACTGTCCTCTTACAACCCAGGACTGTGTCTTTCCCATCGAATCTGTCTCTAATCCATTTTAAAGCGGCAGGAGCACCCTCTACGAATTCGGAAATATGACCCGTAGACTCTGAAACTGCAAATTCAAATGATTCAATTCCCCAGTCGCACCAGTTGTCGTATGCTCTTTGGGCATCTTTGAAAGGAACAATGAAATCATTCTTTCCATGATAAACAAACATTGGTATGTCAGGGATTTCGTCGTTTTCTTCGAGGGCAATAGTATTATTATTAAGAATTTCTTTTACCGTATCAAGCTCAAGTATATCATAGCCATCCTTCACGTATCTATCAGGACCTGTAAATATGGTGTCGTACATATGTGACAATATAGAAGGGGCTAAACATTCTTTACCAGTTTTATAATACGACTCGGTTTTATCAGAAACAAGTTGTTCATCAATAATTTTTCCCAACAGTGGATACTCATTAGCAAGTCCATGAATACCACTTACGGTTAACCCAGCAAATACTGTCCCTTCCACACCAACACATGTAGCAGTTATGTTGGTGACCCATCCTCCACATGCCGCGCCAAGTAAGTTAGACTTCAATTCCGGAGCATAGCTTGGTTGAAGAGCTGCAGCCCATCCAGTAGCCAAAGACCCCCCAGAATAGCCCCAAAGAGTAACTTCTGTATCAGAACTTAATCCGGTAATATTACCACTCTTTAAGGCACCTCTTATCGAATCCAAGACAGCATGTCCTGCAAGTCTCCCTGCAGTGAATGCAGCATTGCGGCCCTCATAATCGGGCGTCGCCACATAGTACCCTTCATCTAGTAATGGCGCTATGAATAACATTTCAGCTTGGACTGCAATTGTTGATAGCTCATTTGCCCCGTACATAAATGAATAAGATGGGGCACAATCTGGACTGCCGGAATCCTCTGCTGTCTGGTAAGAGACTAATTTAGAAGGGTCTCCATTGTATGGCTCAATTACAGTGTTTATGATTACGTTAGGGTTTCCAAATGAATCCGTCGATCTTATTTGCAATTGCCATGATTCTTTGACATTAATTGGAATATATAAACTTCTTAATCTCAGAGGAGTCTTTCTGAACTTCAAAATTGCGCCCACCTTAGCAGATTTATAACCTTCAGCTGGATCGTAGAAGTCATCTTTTGAAGGTGTTTTTACTTTAATAGTAGCTGCGTCAACTAGAGCATTAAATAAAATAGCGATACAAAAACTAATATATATCCAATTACTCTTCATGTCTTCTCACACTTTTAGTTGACTTTTAGTCAGTCAAACCCTAACATCTCACTACATTATATATTTTTCGATATTCATTATACGTTAACACATGTCATTGTTAAGAATATCTCATCTAGAATATAGTCTTCATTCGAAAACTAAAATTTCCTTAAAGGGTATTTGCTTTTGCGGCCTAAATCTAAATGCAGGGACCTGCAGTTATCATTACGAATAGGTGTCATCCTCTAGCTGTTATCCTCTAGCTGTTCAACGTACTTAAGAGGAGTTTACATTTCGAGGGGTCAATACCATTATACCCGGTCTAATAAGCAGAAAGAAAAAGAAATACATTGACTGATCCTTATCGAAATTAGTAAATCTATCTTGTAGTAATGTGCTATAACTTCCGAATAGAGAAAACGATCAATTTATCAATTATTTAGGTAAAACTAGTTACTAATTACGGGTGACTATGTTTAGAGAAGTTAAAAAATCGGCCGAATAGTTCCCGGCTTAATTAATTATCACAAGCAACGATAAACTGTTCCTATAACACATTTACCTTAAATATCTCATTCTTAGGTCATTACTACTAATTAGAAAATGTTCCCTCTAGAATATTGAACGAAACACAATCCTAGCGCAAGAAATGGATATGGTAATAAATCCTAATTTTGAATAGAGATATAAATTTGATTGACCTAATTTTTACGTATTGAAGTTGTTATCGTATAATGCCATATATTGTATAGACTACGAGGGGAGAACTGCCCCTCTTCGTAGTTGATCTTCTTGCAAGTTCCTGTATATGTCTAGATTCTAATTATGATACTACGCTAGTTTAATCAAGATGATATAAATCAAATTACCCTTTTCATTAGAAACATCCCTAGCAGACCATTTCAACACATTAAGTGAATTTTGTTTTCTAAATCATGGTTTGTGACACTTTGATTGCAACCATCTAAACAAATGTGGTGCAATCGATGGTTGTATGCAGACTATCAATTTTCCTGCCTCAGACCACCGTAAATTCGAATCGGAAAAGCTTGAAGAAATTAATTCACTTGATTCTCTAAAGCAATGTATGGAAGCACAGAATACGCCCTTGGTCTATGGAATCAATATGATTCACTTGTAGTTGAATATCTTGAAAACAATGCCTTTACCTCGAATTTGATTTTAACTGCTTCAAGTAAATTTATCACTGAAATATTGATTCTATTATTCGTTGTGGTGTTAAGTTACGAAACAATATACTGGTCAGGAATATATATTGGGCTATGGGAATACCACGCCAAAGATATTTTCACAGAGATTCCAGTTCATTGTGCCCATATTTACGTAAGATTAAACATTACTTCGGAGAACGTAGATAAAATCAGAGAGTACTACACCTTCAGAAGAAATTTTAAGTACAATGTGTTTTCATGGAGTAAATTGAATAAAATTAAAGCAAATTTGTTCAAGTTTAGCAACCCTGCCGTATATTATTTTGAATTCGGACCCGAAGACTTTGAAATGAATGAAAATCCAGAACTCGGATCAACCGTGGAGCATTTAAGAAATAAAATACTTAAATTATTCAATGAATCTGAAATTTACTCCTCATATAGTAATGAGAATATTCAAATTGATGATATTTTTGTATTCAATAATAGGGTAGAAGAAGTAACGAAAGAATCGAACTCAAGATATCTCAATCAGGTAAATATAGAGACAGGAAACACCATCGATTGTTTGGTTGTTGACAAATCTACATGAAATAATGTAAAATAAAAATATCTTAAGCATTGTATTTTGATTGTATATACCATATTATAGGCACTCTTCATTTAAATCGAATTTTTTTTCCTTTGTAATATTTAAATCCAATAATCTTTGTTCTGTTATTGCCCATAATTTCACGATCTTTTCTAACTTCGATTCTAAAGCAGCTTCTTCATATTTTGAAAATTCTTCATCCTGGTCTTCATTCAAGTTTTCTTCAGGTTGGTTTGGTGGTAAATGAACTAGATTTTTACTATACGCAATATTATAATCATAAGCAACAGCTTCAATCGAATCACCTTGTATTTCTATATCTTCATTCAAGTCATTATCATAGTTTGAGTTTTTGTTTATGTGAAAATCGGCCATGTTTGCACATTTAGAAGATTCTAAAACACCAATTCTAATAAATCCTCCATCTAAACCTTCATTGAAGCTTAAATCAAGGATGGATTGATTAACTAACCTGTAGCACTGACTTCTTAATGATAAATCAAATAATTCTTGTACCTCCCGAGGTAAGTCCTTCTGATCTTCAATATTTTTTGTTTCTGGATCAAAGTTAAAACATAATAAACTCATAGTTGTTTCTAAATCCTTCAAAAGTTTTGTGCTGTTCATTACCTTATTAATCATATTCTCTCTAACAAAGGTAAGTACTTCATTAAGAAAGTTCTTTTCTGCGTCATCATCGACCATGGTATTCAATTTATGGTTTCTAATCATCTCTATCAAACTTAACCGCAACAACTTAAAGTGTAGCAAATTATTTGAATCTAAAATAGTGGGGAAATATTCACTGATTTTTTTAATTGCTTCTGTAATATGTCCCTTCAATATTAAGAACTTTATCTCTCTTCGTTCATTAATAGTAGAATATCCAGATATTATCTTCGTATTAGTGTTAGAAAAGGGTTCTTTGATTTCATCATCTTCCTCAAAGTAACCATCAACCATTAAAGAAAACTCATTTTCATTAGTGGAATTGATTTTATGTAAATTCTTCATAAAAGAGTTGTCATTTCGTTGCGCCGAAGGTAATTTCAGATTTGCTAAATTAACGTTAATTTCTTTAGCAAAGCTAACTGCTGCATCTTGATATCCTTCTTGGATGAAATAATTCAATATCAAATGATCTATCTTTTCCTTTGATATATTTCCGCTCATATGTATTATGCTTAGTATGTAAATATGGGGTTATCATTTTAATTTTCGATTGCGATACGTTTTGTGACCATCTTAGAATTTGAATTTCTTAATCTCTGCGACTTCGTCTAAATCTATCCCAATCGTGTTCTGATATGTTAGGCGCCTATTAGGATATTAATAATTGTAAATAAACGATACGTACCATCAATCCTTTAAAATCATCAATATTTTCATTTACAAGACCCAAAAAGCTTAGGAACTCATTACTGTTAGTAAAATATCCAGAGAATATAGTATTAAGTAGGTACTCACTATTTTTCTTCTATTTTGAAAGACACGCTCAAGGTTTACGGAATATTCTTTTGAGGAATTCAATACTTCTTTAGTAATCATTACCTTGTCATTTTGTTGAAATTCGTCTAACTTTTTGCTAATATGTTCTATCTCTTCTTCGAGTCGTACAATTTCATTTTGTGCTTCTTCATTTGTGGGGTCTTGAACAAGACTTCGTAACGCTATACATGTTAGTGGCTTCAAACATAATTCGTCTATGGTTACTTACTGGTTGTTAAATTTTTGGCTTCGTTTTCAAGTTTTGAAATATTTTCCTTCAAATCGTCAAGTATTGATTCATTCAAAGTAGACTCCGAGGTGGAGTCCATAGTAATTTCTTTAGACGCATAATAAACCAGCTTCCCGTAGGTTTTACTTATGATTTCTCCTTTTTCTACTAACTGGTCCAAAACCTTGACCATTGTTGGCTTATTAATCTTGTTATGTAAATTTAAAATTAAGTCAGGAACTGCGTATGGCCTATATTGATCCTTTAAATATATTCTTAACAACTCCTCTGCTTCATCGCCTTTCACTTGATCAGTTAATTTAGCTTTTTTGGGGGGCATTTTTATTTAGTTATGTATTCTAACTTCTAAAAGGAAAAAAAAGTACTATAAATGAGTATAAAAATGTTGCAAAAATTTTATCGCGCTCAAAGATCTTCTGGCATGGCCATTATCATCAATACAGTTGAAGTCCACCCTAAGAAATTTTTAGCACCTCTAGAATCTCCTGATTCATCATCATACTGTTCCCAAATAAAACCAGTCTTTTCCCAATTTTTAAAAACGTTGTTGACGACGTTCAACCTTAATAAACTGTACGTTTCTTTCAATTTTTGTAGTAAGTCCTCAGATAAATAGGAAGAAGAAACTTCGCTGTAATGTTTTAATGCATCCAAGATCAAGTAATTCATCTGAACCCAAATAGGCGATCTCCAGTAATTCTCACCTGTTCTATAAAACTCACTTTTCTTGGAAAGAGAACGAACACCATAATCAGACCACAATTCTTCAGGGTCAGAAATAATATCTATGAAATGCTTTATCTTATCAGTATCATCAGCGGGTACTATTTTTGTCATGAATGGAAGTAATGTAACGTAACCTTTATGACAAACGTGTATATTAGAATCATCTTCATCTACTGAAACATCACAGTAGGACTTTTCTTCATCTGACCAATGAATGTCGTTTAAGTTATCAATAACATCTTTCTCAATCTTGGTAAAAGTTTCTATATCCTCGTCAATGTTTAAGATAGATGCCATCATTTTCATTGATTTAGTCATAACACCGACCCAAGAAAGTAAATCAACATTTAATTCTGCAACATCTGCTGGGAGGGACCTAGGATAGTCGTCAAGGCCACTAGCAAGACAATGGGTAATAGTACGACCCCTCCATCTGTATGCTTCATTGTTTTGCCCTCTATTAAATTCACTGATGTACCCCTTCTGTGATTCACGGATAGCATAGTAGTGAGATTTTAATTTGGGATAAATGTCTCTAGTATAGTTTCTTAATAATCCTGGATTATTCATAATAATTTGACCCAAGCGCCCCTCCTGAATAGAAGCAAAATCAGAAAATTCCTTTACTTCAAGAGGTTTGTCAAAATCTGTATTAAACGGGTCAATTTTCTCCATTAGATATGTAAATGCTAGCATTAACGTTGGCGGATTCACAATATGAGGACTTTGGACTTGGAATTGTTCCGGCACCCTAGATCTCAGCTCTGGACCTAAAATCTGTTCTCTGGCTATCCAACCATTCTCATCTATAAGATTAAACCAAGATTGAAGTATTTCTAAAACTAAATCTGAATCAAATTCTAATATTGGTAATAAGTGGAATCCTTCATCCCAATAGAAGCCTCGAGGAAAAAAAGGTCTAGAGGGAACAAGGGAAAAAAGACTATAAGGACCTTCAGAAGCACCAGATAATTCGTAGGAATCAAATGTATCTTCTTCAAATACGGTTTCTCTATCCACCAAATGATCCCCATGGAAATACGAGAGACCTCCTAATAATCCTGATATAATCTCCTTTGCAAAAGATGAATACTTTTTATCATTGAATGGTTTATTTAATTCAAAATGATGATCAAATTTTTCGTTGAAATTGTCAAAAGCATTTTTGATCTTAGTAGGTAAATTATCGAAAGTAATTGCATTTTCCGTGGGTGTGAGAGAGCTTGAATATACAATATCAAACTCACAACTTCCCTCAAAAACTTTCTGGACAAAATGTAAATTTCCCTCAAAATTCTGCAAATTTCTAAGCAAGAATAGTTGACTTGGAGAAATTTGGGCTGCAGCATACTCTTCTTGAAGTGCTTTAATTGAATCCTGTACTATGGTCATAAAAATATCCTTTGCTCTCCAGACATTATCATTTGGAACTCTCAAACTTAAGTGGTGTGTTCTAGAAGGATTCAACTCTTTCAAACTAGTATCTTGAGGTTTAGGATGAACATTAGTTTTTGGACCGTCGTTAATTTTGATGTCAAATATTCCCAATTCCAGAGATATTCCAGTAAGTTTTACTTCACCCTTATACCCAGAATCATTATTCTTATTAGCCAATTTAAGGTATCCCGTTCCTTGTCCAAAATCATCGTCAGATGTTTCCAAACCGGAATACCATACAAAGGATGTTTTGACGTTTTCAAATCCAGCATGTGGTTCAGCCTTAACTTTCACCCCCCATGATTGACCTTCCTGACTTTTAACGAAGTCAATGATAATATCAATATGGCATTCATTATCTTTAATTATCTGTCTTCCACCGACTCTAGGGTCGAATGCAACCCAATTTGCCATACCCATGTCGTGGTGAGATTCGTAGAAGTGTCTTATGTTTCTAACATTTTCAAAATTGTCTGTATTAAACCACATTAAACCTGATAGTAAAGATCTATCTATTCTTGGCCTTATACCAAAATAAAGGGAAGATCTATATGGTCCCCACAAAAGTGAATCGTCTAAAGGTTGGTGGTTCTTTTCAGGTTCTGGTTCAGCAGCATTGAAGTCTCCTAACACTAAATCTAAATCAAGATATGCTTGCTTAGAAAAGACCAAGCTAAAGTAGCTTAATATATATATAAATAAAGATACTTTGACCATGTTTGCTTTTGGTGACAAGGAGACATCTGTTAAGTTCAAGTTCAATCTATAATCTGAGATGAAAAACTGCACATTAAAATTTCCAAAAATAAAGAATCGATCTTAAAAATATTTATAAATCAAAATATTGGAATATCTAGTTAATGTGGCCACATAAAGAGGGACTAGGTATTACACTAAGTTATGGAGTTAATGGAAATGGATCATTTTCTATCAAAAATGAGAGAAATACGACTGATGGAAGTGTAAATATCGAGTTTGATTTTGCAAGGCGAAGAGATGATGGTATCCTTTTGAATGAAATTGGCAATTCATATCAGAGTTTAGTAGATAAACAGATACCTTTGTTTAGTATAAATTCAAGAATATATGACGAGTTTGAGGTTGCAGTGAATTCGTCTTCCAAACCTCAAAAGAAAATGTATAAAGATTCACAGATATACATACCCAAGGATATACTAGAGTCTTATGTAGTTGAATCAAAATCTTTAACATCAACTATTGCTTATGACCCAACTTACAGTGATCTTTGTCCGGTATCTGAAGTTAGAAGCAGAAATGGTCAATTACATAAGAGAATTCTAGCTTATGTTACCGGCGAAACTGGAAATATCTTAAACATATCTACCTTGAATTACGAAAGAATAGAGATGAAAGAAACAGATTCAGATAGGGGTAAAGATGTGTTAGTCCCAGAGTTAAATAAGCCATTCCAGATTGCATTATCAGAACCAATTAAACAAATTGAATTCTGCAAAATTGTATTTAATTACGTGCCTTCTATGTTAATTATTCGTACTGCGTCAAAGATATATTTGTTAAGTTGTTTTCATTCGATGACAAAGCAGGATTTTTCAAAATCTTCAATAGAATTAGATATCATTGGTGAACTAAAATCATCTGACCTTAATGGATTGGATTTTGCAGATGCTACATTTAACCCTCATAATTATTCACAGCTCGCTGTTGTTGACGTTAAAGGAAATTTCAGTGTATGGAATATAAAGAAGGACAATATAGTCAAAATGAAGAGGATTGATTTTAAAAAAGAAAAATCGAAGGTTATCCCATCTGTTTATAATGTTTCTGAAATGTCTAACTGGAAGAAAATAAAATGGACAAATGATACAAATGTTATAATTGTTTTAACCAGATCTTCAGTTACTCAATTTACCATTTCTCCTGAATTGTCGTCTCTAAAATTAATTACTTCGAATACTTGGTCTCAGATTCAAGATTTTTATAGATATAAAGATCAAGCATTTTTATTGACATCAAAGGAAATAATTTGGTTTAAACTATCAAATCCCATTGTTAGACTCATATCTTGGAAGCATTTCCTTGATGATAATGACCCATCATTAAAATTGCACATAACAGAAATAGATGAGAGTAATCGGTTTCTTTGTTTGATCTATTCACAAATGCACCCTTTAATATTTGTGTATAACTTTGGCTTAAAGGATGATAAACCCTATAGCTTGAGAGATCCTTACTATATAAGAAGAGGTGGAAATTCTGGTGATTTGCTGCAATTATTTTTGCATAAATTGAACAAAAATTTCTACATGCCCTTGAAAGAGATAATAGATGAGAACGATTTAGTGGAGGAAAGTGATTTAGAAACTTCCTCAGATTGTCAAGTTTATGGACTATTTGAATTAAATACTGATTTAAGTTTAACTATGAGTTTATTTTGCGAAGAAAAAGGGTTGTCATTATGGAGAATACCAACAAATGAACAAGTCCTTAAGAACTTCTCTATAATAGGTGGTCCGAATAAATACTTTAAAAAGTTTTCGAAAAGTCAGTTTGAACCCATTGTTAAAAATTTGGTGGATACAAGTAAAGAAATAAGCGATGATGAAGAAATCAGAGTCATCCAAGATTACGCATTTAAATTAGGCGAAGGAGCTCTAAGAATTAATAATGAGATCGAGCAATGTAAGAAGGCTCAATCACCATCTTTTAATGAAGACCCGGCATACTCATCTCTCATTGATATATCTAAGGATTTGCCTATTAATGTGAAGGACGTTACAGAATTCGATTCTATGATTGAACAGTTGTCCAATTTTTACGATGAGAAAGATATTAATATTACAAATACGATAAGAGATAGTCTAATACGAGGTTCAGATATCTTGAACCAACCCAATGAAGGCGAAAAACCCAAAAATAGCATCGAAGGTATTTTTAACTCTTTTCAAGAAGCATACCTGAAAAACAATTCTACAAAAGGATACAATTCTTTAAAAAGTTTGAAGAAATCTTCCATTTTACTCGGAGCAAGTTCATTAAGAGCTAGATCTAACTATTTAGACGATTATTATAAACTTCAATATGAGGATGCGATTAAGAAAGCACCTGAAAATGTACAAACCATTTTGGATACGTGGGATGCCGATGAACTACAGGAGCTTGATATTTATGTCGACAATTATGATTCACAGCGTACTATACCTGATATTCAATCGTCAATGCCAACTATAAGACTAACTCAAGAGCGCACATCAACATCCTTAAAAGCATCATCTAGTAAGGGTAAAGAAAAACCCCTTTATCAAACTGCATTAACGAATAATTCACAGTCACAATTACAGTCACGTTCAAATTCACAGATCTTTAATATTGAAGATAAATCTAAGAAAAGTCTGTTATCCCAACCTATATTACCATTGAATCAATCTCAAACAGAATCTGAGGATTTTTATTCATCCAACGACGGTTTATCTTCCCAGTCTATGTCTTCTTTAAGAGGATCAATGTCTCAAAAGCGCTTTGCATCATCACAAACTTTACGAAACACTCAGCGCAAGACAAAGAAAAAGAAGAAGGGGGGGTTTTCATGATCTCAGCACAACAATTCCTTGCATCAGCATTATTTTTCTGTACAATATATAATCTTTTTAAATGTAATATTACAACTATCACGATAAGACTGAACGTGTCTCTTTGTTTATTTTTAATATCGATTCTGCCAATGTTTGTGGGTCTACGCCTTCATCGATTAATTTAATACATAACTGTAAAGTTGGTTCATCAATTTCACTAATATTCATCAACTTTGCCAATTCAGCAATTAAAGCATTAGGATTATTTGACATACTACTTAGTAAACATAAAAAATCTCTCAAAGTACAGAAGGTTCTTTATAAAGAATCAATCGAACCACACACGACTTTACTAGAAATACTTTAATTGAACTATAAGGTTATATAATTAACTAAAGATAAAAAACTAGGTAGAAGAAGAAGCAGTCCCATCTTCGAATCTTAAATCCCAACCAATTTGTTCACCTAATTTTGGAAGAACTTCAGCAACACTTTGAACATCTTTATCACCTCTACCCGAGACATTGATAATGATGTGTTGATCGTTTGGCAAGGTCTTAGCGAGTTCTACACCACCATAGATAGCATGTGAAGATTCTAAAGCTGGAATAATACCTTCTAATTGAGATAATAATTTGAAACCTTGTAAAGCTTGAGCATCAGTAGCTGCAATAAACTTAGCTCTTCCAGTAGCCTTCCAGAATGCCAATTCTGGACCCACACCTGGGTAATCTAATCCAGCAGAAACAGAGTGAGTATCGTGTACTTGACCGTCGCTATCTTGCAAAACATAAGTCTTAACACCGTGGAAAACACCTGGAATACCGGCAGTCAAGGTAGCTGAGTGACGGTCAGAGTCTAAACCGTCACCACCAGCTTCAACACCCAACATTTGAACATCAGTATCGTGTTCAAATGGAGAGAATAAACCAGTGGAGTTTGAACCACCCCCAACACATGCAACAACAGCATTTGGTAATTTGCCGTCGTTCAAATCTTTGAATTGCTCTTTAGCTTCTTGACCAATAATAGATTGGAATGTTCTAACCAAAGTAGGATAAGGATGAGGACCAATAGCAGAACCGACAATATAGTGAGTGCTCTTTAATTCTGTAACCCAGTATCTGAAAGCTTCAGAAGTAGCATCTCTTAATGTTTGGGTACCATTGGTAACGGCAATAACCTTGGCACCTAAGATTCTCATTCTGAAAACATTCAATGCTTGACGTCTAACATCTTCTGCTCCCATAAACACAAGACATTCCATACCGAACTTAGCACAAGCAGTTGCAGTTGCAACACCATGTTGACCAGCACCAGTTTCAGCAATGATTTTCTTTTTACCTAATCTCTTAGCAAGTAAAATTTGACTCAAGGCATTGTTAATTTTATGAGAACCAGTGTGATTCAAGTCTTCTCTCTTTAACCAAATTTGAGCACCTCCGGCATGTTCAGTTAATCTCTCAGCCTTATGAAGAGATGATGGCCTTCCAATGTAGGAATATAAGTCTTTGAATTCTTTCCAGAATTCTGGATCGGCAGCAGCACTTTCAAATGCTTTTTCTAATTCAGATAAACAAGCATGTAAAGCTTCTGGAACATATTGACCACCAAAGTCACCGAAAGTTGGCTTGTATTTATGTGGTTCTTCGAAAATCTTGTGAAGTTCTGCAACATTGTCTGGCTTTTCTGTTTTCGTAAAAGTTGCTGGGGCATTAACTTCAAAGTCATTACCTAAAATTTCTCTAATGTAATCATAAGCAACCTTTCCTCTTTGACCTGGTTGAGATTCACCAATCAAAGTGACAATTCTGGAACCAATAACTACAGCGTCGGCAGCCTTACCAACTAGTAAAAAGTGCTCACGAGTAGAAACACCGAAACCAACAGCCAAAGGAATATCCTTAGCATATTTTCTTACTCTGTCACATAATTCGTTTACACCTTCAGCAACAGTACCACGGGCACCAGTGGTACCCATTCTTGATACAACGTAAATGAAGGAATCGGCAATTTCTCCCAAGATCTTTAAACGTTCATCGGTGGTAGAAGGAGCAACTAATGGAACATATGACAATGCGTGTTGAGCACATAAAGTTCTGAACTTGACAGCTTCTTCAGGTGGCAAGTCGACAACAATAAAACCATTTACACCAGCCTTGGCACTTTCTTCAATCATCTTTTCTTCACCAAACTTTAAGATTGGGTTATAGTAACCCATCAAGATGATAGGAACGGTGACACCTTCGGCTCTGGCTTGAGCAACTAACTCTAAACACTTTGGAACCGTGATTCCGTTTTCTAAAGCTACATTGTTAGCTACCTGGATAACCGGTCCATCTGCAATAGGATCAGAAAATGGGACACCTAACTCAATAACATCGACACCGGCGTTCTGCATATTCTTTAAAATCGGAAGTGTATCTTCGATGGTTGGGTAACCAGCTGTGATGAAGTTCACCAAAGCTTTACGGCCCTCTTTCTTGCATCTAGCGAATGTTTCTTTTAATAAAGCAGACATATTATATAATATTCTTGTTTATTATAATAACAGTTGATGTGAATGAATTTCTCAGACTTAAGTATTTTGGAAAATTCAATGAGTCAGTTCAGGGTAATGGGTGATAAAGCAAACACACTATTACATCAGTTCAGGGTAACAAATGACCATAAATACCTGATATCATATATTACAAAGCGAACGACTATACACGGTCATCTAGAAACATATAGCAATACTTAAATTATAAAACTATTGGTTGGGAAGAATTTGCTCCATTTTTGGGCCAATTTACACCAGGAGTCGGCGGTTTGTCATTTCGACTATTGTTTGATTGCGTGGAAGTGCTCTTGTTGCCATTTGTACTAATGGAGTCTCTAGATTCGTTGGACGTGACTGCACCGTTGGAGCTATTAGCATTGGCGTGTGGTTGTGGCAATCTTTCTACCTCATTGCCCAACTTGATCTGGGCTAAATTGATGATAGGCAACAACTTATTGTATTGCGAACAATACTCCTGGATACTGTACTGGACCGTCTTCAAGCGCTGTGAAATAACCTTGTAGTACTGGTTTTGACTCTGATTGGGGCCTATGGTGGCCAATGCCTTGACAAATAATGCCATGTCGTTTCGTAATATATTAATCTCTATTTTTAAACGTTCTATTTCATTATATATTAGTTTAGGATTGATTCTACCGGACGTTAAGTCATCTATCGTGATTACATCTGGCAACTTATCTTCGATCTTTATATCCATGTCATATATTTAAATGAATAATCAGTAGTACTCGACAGTGTATTAGAATATCAAAGATCGTTGAAAACTCGCACCTTCGGTTTGTGAGACATTAGAATTCTAACGAGAACGGTCTTTAATGATTAGCATATTGTCATTTTTCTTCCAAGGAACTCGGTATTTTTCGACCAAATGATCGTATGTCACTCCGTTGGGTAGTATGTACTCCAAGTCAGAGACTCCCATCGTGAAATAGGATCTGGTGATGCAAGATATCATGTGTTCCAAGATTACCTTTATGCCAAACCCCATAATGAATGCCTTCGAGCTGTCAGTTTCGGCATTATAAAATCTGATCCAATTGTAGTAGTCTTTCCTGACCCAAGCTTTTAGTATTTCTAGCGTCTTCGTTTCTTCGACTTTGCTAAGATACGAGTAGTAGTATTGTATCGCCTTGGAGTTGTCTCTATTGTAATGTGAGACATGTAGGATTAATAAAGTAGCGATTTCAGATGCTTCTGCTGTTGATAGGAGTTTATAGCACTCTTTTTTCAATAGGAACGAAATGCTGGGGATATAGGTCTGATAATGGCCAATCATGGAGGTAATGCGGATAGAGAAGAGAAACACCCTGATTGTGAATTGATCTGGCTTTCGAGATATTAGAGCCTCTCGTAACTTTCTCAAAGACATCAAGATGTTCTCAATTGTAGTTATTGATTCCTCTTGATGGTATAATGCCGAATTATTATTTGGTTTTATGAACCTATGCAAATTCTTATTCAATGTAGTTGCAGTGTTATCATTACAATACTTAATAAATGAAGATAATATTGAATTGAAAAACCTCTCCCTCTCCTCCTGTGAATCCTGTAGTCTAGTGTCCTCTCCTCTACTGATAAAGCCGTATTCTGTCCTCTTACTGGGTGTATTTTTAAATCTTTCAGCTCTCTTTGCCAATTTAGCTTGTTCCACCTCTCCTAGATAAGCAAACTGCTTATCGTTTCTCCCCTCTCTATCATTTTTATTGTTTTGAAAACGACTACGCTCACTCTTTCCACTTGACCTCTTCGTATACAGAAGTTGTCTGTCTTTGAATTCTGCTTTATTACGCTCTGACATAACTACCTTGTTACTAACTCAATCAAGTACCCCTGAATCACAGTTATTATAAACAATAATTAAGGGATCAATTAGTATTGTGTGTTAAAATATTCACTCCACAAACTGATATGGATTTTTCTAATCGCACAAAATTTACAATGACCTAAATGGGAATTATTTAATGAAGATGTATATTATATAATATCATGATATTATAAATGCTTTAATGTGTGATTAAATGCAATCAACTTAAATGTTTCGAATGATTGGTCTGTGATTTCCTAAAGTTTAAAAAGTACACAATTACGATATTCAGAATTGAAACACCTAAAGTCAATTTAAAAATTGAATTGTAACACAGATAGCCAGAGGAGCAGTGAAGTGATGATGAATCATCCGCAGCTACTGAATTTGAATCATATATCTTTCCAAACAAACTTGTAAAGTAAAAGCTTGGTAGGATTGGGGCTAAACCAATTAAGCCCCAGTTGTAAGAGAAATTTTGCATCCCAAATTTATCGCCAACTATCATAGGCATTATGCAAAATGTGAAGCCATAAAAGAAACCAATGAGCAACGAATTAAATGATAAGTATTTGTACTCGTTAATATTATAACTAAACCATTGCGCTAACATTATTCCAATAGACGGAATAAATAATAAGATAGATCTAGGTTTTTTGTATGATTGTGAAACTATGTCACCCAATATCCCCGAAGAAATTCTACCTATGCAATTTGCTATTGAAAGTAAGCCCACTTGATATTGCTGGTTTTTTTGAATGATGATAACCAATTGTGATGCTGAATCTAATACATCTTCTGAAACGTTGGTTTCTTTGCTTATCAATGCATCGACAATATATCCGACAGAGTAGATGTACATCTGACCCATTGCTGCTAATGCACCGGTAATAATAAATAACTGCCAGAAAGATGATGTTTTAACTAGTTCAATACCACTAATGTCCACGTCGAGTGGGTGCGATGCTTGTCTTGAATGTGTCCCTCTTCCACTGCTAACTTGTGGCGAAAGAGTCACACTGTTCAACCTAAAGCTGCTTAATTCAATTGACTTCAACTCAGTCATTCTGACACTATTTTTCTTGGAGGTTTGTTCCCAATCACAAAACATCAAGCTTGGGGCACAAATGGTGAATATCACGATTGACGAATAAGAAAGAAATCCCAAGAATCCATATGTGTTCCCAGCAAAGAAAACCGATGCAATCATCGAATAGAATAACGCACTCAATCCATAAAGAGCCAATGGTAACGAAGTGGCCACTCCTCTAATGCTTGGAAAATTGGTTGCACAACATTTCAAACAACTCGAGTTGATAAAGGTAGAACCCAGCCCAACCAAGAATAGTAATGATGAAGAAATTGCCACGTTCGAATAAACTGCCTTATACTGCTTCTGCAAGCCCAAATATCCTGTAATGATCGACAATCCACCAATCATCAATGATACAGTATAACCCTTTCTATCCACAACCGCACCAGCAAAAGGGCCCGTTATAGCAACACCTAGCGTTCCCAACAAGGCAATGTGTGACGAATCAGTAGCAGAATAGTGTAACTGTTTAGCAAACTGAGGACTATAAGAAGAATACAAGTATAGCGTGCCGCATATTAGCCCAAGAAATGTACTTGATAATAGAATAAATATTTTTCGTAATGTAGACGTTATCATTTTCTAAAAAAGATAGTTTCTTGTTTATTTTCTTCGGCTTTTGAATATGACATACAAAAGCCCCAGAAGATAGTTCCTACTACAATTAATTCTTCTCTTAAGTTGTGATTTGACAAGTGCTTTCGTGTATAAATCGATAGCCAAAATCAAAAATAATGGACCGCAAAAATTACCTCGACGTTCGACACGACATTAGACTTCTCCATTGTGTACCTTAATTTATGCATATCGAGCAATTTATCTTGTGTATTCAATGTGTATTCAAATGATATGTATTTCAATAGAAGATTTTTAGTTAAGGGGGCACGACAAGTGTTGAAATTTAGTAGAAGAAATGATCATACTATAGCCAAATCGCTGGAGCCCTTGTCAATCGCGTACTTTGGAACTGATAAGTTCAGTGTGTTTTCACTTCAGAGACTTAATCGGTATAAGGAAGAAAACCCAGATAAAATCAAGTCTATTGATGTGATAACACGGAGTATCAAGCCAACAGGACGTCACTTGAAGCAAACAGTGGATATGCCTATTGGGAACTATTCGAAAGAAAATGGTATCAATATTATCAGGGCCGACACCGAAGACGGTATTATGAACATCTTGACCGAGAAGAAGTTTGATTTGAGTGTTGCTGTCTCATATGGTAAGCTAATACCTGCTAATTTCATCAGCAGCTGTAAATATGGTGGACTTAATGTTCATCCTTCATTATTGCCAAAATATTCAGGATCATCACCTTTGCAATACTCATTAATACACGACGATGCCATGACAGGTGTGACAGTGCAGACATTACACCCTACAAAATTCGATAGAGGCGAATTACTTTTACAATCACACGAAGTGCCGATAGAAGAAAATGAAAATTATAGTTCTTTGGAAGACAAATTAGGAAAGATTGGAAGTGACTTATTGATTGAAGTCATAGATAAGAGACTATTTGTTGATAGTTCACCAATCAAGCCACGCTATGACTATTCTTTGGCCTCTAAAATCTCCCCAAAGCATAGAGAGATCATTTGGGGTTCTATGACATCTAGAAGTATTAAAAGATTAAACGATGCATTAGGACCTCTCTATACATACAAATATGTTGATATAGTAAAGAAGAAAAAGCAAATCAAGGAATTTCAAAAAGTTATTCTTGCTGATATTAAACCTATATCGAAGGAGAGTAATTTTCCTATAGAAAACTTTGGAGAATTTTTTTATGATGCAGCATTCTCACTGATTATAGTTAAAACAATTGACGGATATGTATCCATAGGTGAATTGAAATTTCAGTATTGTGGTGAAGAGTCCCCAGAAGTATTTATGAACCATCTAAGGAAAAGAAGTGGTGAGACAGGTCTCATATTTTCTCAAAGATCTTAAATCTTTGAATGTTAATTCAACCTTGTAAAAATATAAAAATTAATCTTGTATTTTATTTATTTATAACTGCAAATTATAAAACAACTTGACAATGCTTATTGAATTCTTCAACTGCAATTCTGAATTTATTGTAAAGGAATAGCTTATTTTTCTTTTCAGGAATTGGAATGAAAGGACCTTCTCTCTTCTTCAATACAATACTGATACCAGTCGTCTCAACTGAAATGGACTTAACATTATCAAAAGATATAATCCATTGTGTTTTCAAAGTATTCACTTCGAATAAATATATCCTTCTATAACTAATTAGTACAGCCATTTCTTCACCCAGAAGTAACAAGTGTGCCAAATACTGTTCATTCAAATAAGTTCCTCCATCAATCGATTTTAGCCAATACTGACCCTGTGCTTCTCTATATGAGTAAGGTCTGATAACCTTATCGTATGAAATGTATCTTGGTAATCTTACCTTATCTAATCCTTCAGCATCAAATACAGTAGTAGTGTTCCTGATCCCTTCACTTACATTAGAAGCTAAATCAAAGAAGCCTATAGCTGTTTTTGTAGGTAAACCAACAAATCCTTTACCAATACCTCTTAAAAACCCAGCCGCACCACCGGTATTAGCACCTTCTATTGGGGCAGTCGCAATTCCTGTAACCCCTGATGAAATAGATTCAAAGAATGAATTTGCACCTGATGCAAAACCATATAAAGCATGTTTTGGTTTGTTACGGCGTTGATTTAATCTACGACGCTCCTGAAAACTACTATCAAGAGTGGCAACAGATAAACCCTTAGCAACTGAACCTGTAAACTTGGCAAATGAATCAGAAAATCCAAAAATTGATTTCTTCAAGAAACTTAAACCACCTTTCGCTATGCCTATACCTAATTCCTGTGGACGATCATTAATTATAAAACCTTGATAAGGTTCATAAAAGATATCGAGAACTCCTGATGATAAATTATTAAATAAACCAACAGGATTACCTAAGAAATCTGCTGAACCAATGATTTTATGAACTTGATAAAAAAAGCTTTGGCCATAATGTGTCAGAATCGACTCAAATAGAATCGGTAAAGGAACTCTCATATTTTCAATGAAAAGTGCATTTAGTTTAATTGGAGCATCGTTAATATTACCAATTGCCATAGTTAAAACATTGAAGAAAAACATAAGAGTATTCTGTGAAGAGATTACTTCTGCATTAATCCTCTCAGTTCTGACAAATGATAGATGTGTCAAAGTAGGTTGCAAATGTAATGCCTCGAAGTAAATATCACTATAATCGGATAGCTTTTTCGGTTCAGGCAATGCCAAATGATCTTCACATAGATTATCTAATTTCTTTTTGTTCCAACTTGCACCAGGAATTTTTAAGAAATCTATAAGAGCAAATAAGAAATCCTCATCGATTTCTAAAGTCATTTCTTGAAGTAACACAGTTGCATATTTAATAAAAAGCACACCATAAGAATTATCATTAACTTTACAAATAGACCCAGAAAATGACGGATGGTTATTCATCTCTTTGCCAGATTTAGGTATTACACTGGGATAAAGTATAATTGGAAAAATTCCTCCAAATAATTGATTATCAATTTGAATCCATTTTAACTTCAAGCTCAAATTTTGATACAAGTCAGATTCATTATAGCGTACTTCTAATCCTCGTAATGTAACATAACATAACTCTTGATTTCTAGTATTAATCAAAGATATTCCAAACCCATCAAATTTTGTTATAATTCTTGTATGATAGTTTTCATCACTTTCTGTAGCTTCAAAATTTTGTGAGGTATTGGTGGATGATTTATTATTTTCCAATTTATATAAACTGACAATAGGATCATAGTTAGTAATTATCAAAGATCCAGTTGGGCCGTCAGCCACCACATTAAGATCGACGATAGCTTCCTCTAAAGAGTCTGTAGTTGGTAATCTGAAAGGCTTTAAATTACCAATTTCAGCTAAATTTACTGCTCTTTCGCGACCATGAGATCTAATTATCAATTCCTTGATAATAGCATTAGGGTAATCGTATGCATATGGCATCACACTCTTCGGTGGTATTTTATAAAAAATCGGTTTGTAATTTGTATCATTCTTTATAATTTCTCCATTTGAATTAATATTAGGATCATTTTGATAAATATAAAATTCCGATTCACTGTAATTTCTTATAGAGTAGGGCCAATCATTATTCGAATTTTCTAGTTGAATAAAAAATGTACCATTCTCCAATAATATATTAACCTTTACTAATATCTGGCCACTACACTCTTTATACAATTTAACAAATACCTGACCAATATCATCAATAGCAAAAGGTGACGACCAAGCTTTAGAATTTGCAAACTTTATTAATAAATTTTTCTTGCTTTTAGATCTTAAACCAAATAGTGGAAGTAATTCATTACTTTTAGCTTCAAATATTTTCAAAGATCCATTCTCATTAACTTCAATCACCTCGTTTAGGGTATTCTGAATAATATAACGAGGTACGATAGTAACTACCTTAGATAAAATATACTTACCTTCTCCTTCAGAAATTGATATTCCCATATTCATTTCCGCCATTCTTCCATTTAGCTGCCCAGTAGCATCAAATGACTGACCAATAGCATCAAGACTTAATGGCGTTGTCCATGTTGAATCCCTTATTCTTAGAAGTACTCTATTCTTCGTATCCCCAAACTTATTGAAAGAAAACATATTAGGTACAATGGGCTTTGTTGAAGATTTTCCATGAGATTTTAATTGATTACCTCTTTCATTAATTACTAAGTCTTCTCCTGTTCTATTAAGAATAATGTATGGAGAATAAATAACTACCTTCAAACTAGTGGAAGTTGCTCTTTTTGGGTACTGAATCCTTAATTTGAGATTTTGTTTATCTTCATGTGTCAAAGGCATTGAATTTTCCCTTGAAAACTCGCTACTTTCCGGCGTATTTATTATGGCAAAATCAGAATATCCAAAACCACATTCTTTCGGCTGAACACTAAGTAGTAATAGACTTGACAAACTAACAATATGAACATAGCTCTTTTCACCCTTTCGGATGCTTCCTTGCCAATCTTTCTTGGAGGTTTTATCATACAAGCGGTAGTTTAAATCAAAAGGTAATAAGTTTTCAATTTCTACCGGAGAAGCAATAATGACAGTCATATGAGGATATATTTTAGCTAAAGGTTCATCCTTGTCATATGTAGCCTCACACTGGAAGCAATATGGCGCTCCACCACCCGAGGAAATTGATTTACATCTTAAAGTCTTTCCAGCTCTTAATAAATCTTTCCAAAATATTTCTTCTTCACTCCATGCAAAAGAAGTCTCCATCAAAGGTTTGATTCTTATTTTTCCCGAGTATACATCATCAATCGCAATTGACTTTATTTCATTTGATCTTAAAATTATTTCTTTCTCGGTATTATCATTTCTAGTAATTTTAGCAGCCACAGAAACTTCCGTATCATTCTTAAGCAATATTGTAGATCTAAGATAAACATTCTTTATATTATCTTCTCTTAAAACTACTTCACAAGCTAGTCTATTATGAACGTTATCTATTGGAGGTATCAACATTAAAAGATCCTCTCCTTCCCCAACTACTGAAATACCTGAAATTTCTTCATATAGTGAGTTCAACATTTTTACTCCTAAATTTCCCACATTTGTATTAGCATCTAAATTTTCTCTAATTTCAGTCCAAGATTGAAAAGACCAAGGCAAATTATCCCCAGATTTTACTACCGAAATGTTACCCTTATTTCCATCCTTGTAATCAATCCAGACTTCAATGTCATATCCAGTTTCATTAATAAGTAAATATGGATTATCTTGTCCTCTTGGTTTCAAACCTTCTTCGGCTGTAATTAATGAAAACATATGTGACATCAAAGCTATAGAACGTGACGACAAAGTAACCTCTGCTAGCTTTCTAGATACAACATCAATCATTATGGATGCATTAGATTTAAATCCTTTTGAAGCATATATATCAATCGGCCACGATTCTATTAGTGGTTCCCATGATGATCTCGCATAATTAAAGATATTCACAAAAGATTCAATGTGAGTCTCTGCACTTAATTCGGTGGACCAATTTCTAGCATTTATTTCAAATGGTTTTATGTTCATATCAAGTACCGGTAATTCATGAACATCACCTATTAACACAAATCTTAAACCTCCTATATTGGCATTGAATTCCTCTGCTTTTATCAAAGTCTCATTATTTGACGAAATCCCATCTTGACTATTACTATCAACAGAGGTATAAGATCTAATTGAAGGTGCATATTCTGAAAGTCTCCTTTTGAAATCATCTGATAATTTATATTTATCATTCTCTTCAATCAGTGTACTATTCTGAACATCTGCATACAACTCAGAAGCTTTATTAAATATAGATAAGGCAAGACGAATATCTCTTAATGAAACTCTTAACAACATAGGATCGATAGAAGTATGAATATTCGTTAAAAACTTCGTTTCTGAAGACCCCCTCGAGTCATGAGCAAAGGAAATCGAAAAATCATCAATAATTCTGATTCTTTGATCTTTACTGTAGAATTCGTTCATATTGCATAAAAACATCCCAATATTATTAGCTGCAATTGAAACAATATTCTGACTCGTTATCAGAACTTCCTCTACACCAAAAACAATAGCTTTACTATTGACATTACTCGGTTCAGCTAATAAAATAACAGAAGGCTCTGTTACAGTAATCGAAAATCCCACATTAGCGCTTCTTGAATCTGGAACATTTCTCTTATAGGATTCACTCTCAACGTTAGAAATCTCATCTTGCTTGATTGATTTTCTCGTACTATTAGAAGTTGTGTTTAATCCTTTATCGAAGAAAGCCTTGACTTCAAATAGATAATCTAGAGCTAAAATAACTTTTGGATTATCAATATTTAGAATCACGGTGTAATTTTGTTCATCCAAGTTACCATTAGAAGTAGCCGATAGTCTGAACTGATCCTTACCATGACCATTCATAGGAATTATCTCTGTAAACTTATTCGTGGTATTAAATCTTACATCTTGAACAACAAGTGAGTTGATATTAAGATGTGTAGATAATTGACCATTTTCAGTTATCTCTAAATTTAAATATGACTTGTTCAATGCATAAGAGGACACTTTCTTTGGTTCAATATCACTAATGTTTTTAGTATTATTATAGATTGTAAGAGATAATTTCGGAATCTTGAATGAAAACGAAAGTTTTATATGTTCCGAGGGATATATATTCTCTGGATTTTTTGGAGAAATTTTATCGAATTCAATAAAACTTCTTTGATCACTATCCTTCATATATTGTTTAATATTTGCATTAGCGTTTTCTGCTTCGATTTCTATATCATTAAGCGATTCGTCCCATGTTGAAATCTCAGTAATTCTACTAATGGAAGCATATATATCCATTAAATATCTTAGCTGAATCTCAGTAAGATTCATATCAACTTGAGGCATCCACCCTGATAAATTTGTAGTTGGAATATCTTTTATATAATCTTCATAATGATTAATTATGAAAGATATATCCAAATCTTTCACGATATCAATATTCTGCTGACAATTTCCATAAATAAAAAAAGAAGAAATATGAACATTTCTGATTCCAGTAGAAATTTCATTCTTAACAACACCATCTTTAACAATAAATTCATTAGAGGCATAAAGCTCTCCTAAATATACGGACATCTTATCAACATTTATATTCTCTTGTGTTGAAAGTACTGGAAATACAATTCTCGGTGCTTTGATTTGGACATTAAATTTAATTTTGTTTCCATAATCTATCTGAGTTGCTTGACTTATTGCAGCTTCTCTTGCACTGTCGTATATTTCCTTCATTCTTTGGAATTTAGTTATGAAGAGAATAATATCAGAAAAGGAATCTTCAATGAAATTAATAGTCAGGGATCCTGTTTTGAGTTCAATTAATGTGTTATAATCATTTTTGTTGTTCTCGCTATCAAATGTTTTATACTTAAATTCCACCAAATTATCACCTTCCATCTTTATTAATTTTCTCAAAATCTCTTCCATATGTGGACTGTGATTAATTTCATCGTTTAAAGTTAAAGATCCTAATTTTCCACTGAACTCCATTTCTTCTGGGACTATAAATCCATCAATATTGGCAGTACTTAACTCTAAAGTTGCTAATTTGACTCCATCATCATTTAAAACACATATAATACTTTCCAAATTCATTTTTAGTACTATTCTTTGTGGAGAAGACTTACTATCACTGGAACTATTATGCCTTAATTCATCAGCAGGAGTGTACTCTGCGATTGGATCTGTAAAAGTATTCATTATAAAATTCAAAATACTCAAAAGAGATTTTCTGGAGATAACAAACTTCACTGTAGCAATATCAATATCAATATCCTGGTCAAATACTTCAATTTCTTTGTTTTCATGTTCTACTAACCTCTGTGTACGAACATAATTTAATTTAAATAAATCCTTCTCAACAGAATTATTTACCAGCATTTGAGTCTTCGAAGATATAAGATACTGAAATTCTGGTATTCCTGAATTCTCTATATGGTCCATTATATTAATATCTTTCAATACTAAATCAAGATGAATATCATAACTAGTTTTGTAAAAGCTTAAGTTTAATGAAGATCCAATCAAATCAACCAAAGGAACTGTTTCTAATACCACACCACTGCTACATCTTAATAGTGAAACATGTACAGTATTAACCTTAAAATCAAACTCAAATAAACGCTGATTAATAGCTGCTTCGCTAACAATTAAACTATTTTTTTCTGATGATAAAATTCCTACACTTTCTGTAGAGTCTTCTATTCCATTCTTAGTATCACTATTGTCACCATCATACGCATTGAATATACTTGAATTTTCTAAATCTTCAATCTCAAATGAAGGAATAGCTGTGTCAATAATTTTCATTACAGTTTTATACTGGAAATCATTCAAAGAAAGTTTGATCTCAGGGACTTCTCCGCTCATTCGAAAACGTGCTAAGTTATAGGCATCTGGTAATATAGATATACCAAGTAATAATTTAATATTTAATTTATCCAATATTAATGCCAGTTTACTTCCATTCTCGTTGTGTAATTGTTCCATAGTAGTTTTGATACTAGGACCTACTAAAAATTGGGCATCTTGCAAATGAAGATTAAACTCATCATACATCAAGGTATTGAGATCATCCCAATCTTTCTTGGAATAGTTCTCCTTACTTCTAATATCATCAATTTTGCTTTTCTCAACCAAATTACTAGTTACACTAATATGACCAGCATCTAAAATTGCAACAGGAGATTTTGAACTCATTGGATCTAAAGGCAAAATTACTAAAGGTGCTTGTAAATCTAATTTAACATCGATAGTTTTATGTTCTTCTAGTGCATATTGTAATCCGATCCTTGTTTGGGAAGTAATACCTTCAACAGTTGCCTCAGCTGCATTCATTATTGCACCGATTGTATCTAGGTGCATTTTAGGTGGCTTGAAAAATACTGCAACTTCATGAATGAAACTAGGATTGTAAAAGATTGCCATTGATTTTAATCTTGCAAATAAGGATGAATCAGAATGGCCATCTAAGGGATTGTTTTCAAATGATACTTTGAAAAAAGGAGATTCCAAATCATTTTCATCTCCACTTTCCTCATGGAACTTAGAATGCAAATTTTTCACACTAATAAAATGCTTGTACAAAGACGTATTAGTTCCATCCTCAACCCTAAATTCTTGTAACTGAAAACTTGTTAAAAAGGAATCAGGTCTTTGTTTATATTCAGTTGTACATCCTTCGAAAATAATTTCTGCCAAATTTGGATCATCCTTATTATTACGGATAGAAACCCCACCCCTATCTAATGATGCCGATATTTCAAACTTAACTCTATCCTTCGGGATATGCATTGATTCAGATAGAGCTTTAGATTCATCATAGTCAATTGTATCATATAAGGCGCTCAATTGAGTTTCATTAAGAATCAAATCCAGATCGACAGAAGCATTCAGTGTAGTAGTTGCTTCTGAATTATTCCACCATGAAAACCAACCAGTATTGTTATTTGTTTCTTTCGGTTCTTTCGGTTGGTTTGAATTACTCTTTAAAGATCCCGTAAGTAGAGAACTTAGTTTTGGATTATTAGATTCTTTTCTTATTTCATTCTTCGTAAGAGATCTATAGAACTTGATATCTTCAAAGTCCAATTCATCTTCAAGAGCAAAAATACTATCCTGTTCATCAGGACTGAGATTCCCCTTTAACAATTTCTGTTTCCATATTTTAATATATTCCTTCCTTTGGTCTCTTCTCTTAGAAAAATATTCCCAGCTCCATTTATAATTCTTTTCATGAATTTCACTCAATATAGATTTTGCTGCAAATCTAAACCAGCCTTTGGGATCTTCTTGAACTGAAACTCTAGGTCTTAATTTTCTAAATTTGCTCGTTTTCATGTACCAATGAAATTTAGATGCAGCCCATAAGATATTCCTATATTGATGTGAATTTAAATTAACACCTAACTCTTCAAAGTAAAACTGGGATTTTACATGAGGCAATGTCTCTGTGGCTCCAGTCTTGTTTATTGTTAACCTACCAGCACCTGAAACTGGTCTCAATAAATACTCTAATTCAGTTTCCGATTCATCTGTAATAATTCCCTCTTTGAATTTCTCTAATAGAGTTTCTAAATCTTCTGTAACTATAGATTCAGAATTTGTATTCATATAGATGCTTAAATTCTTTAATGTAATTAACTTCCTAGTCAAACTTTGCGTGATGGAAATAAAGCTAACTTCCCATGATTCGTTAGTGGAAACTGCAGAAAGTTCATTCAACGTTAATCCAACTGAATACGGCCATTCAGTCAATATAGAATCATCTTCATACCTTAAATGTATATTCTTAATGGTAACCTGAAGGTTATCGATTACTTTTGTTACTAAAGACTCAGTGAATGATTCATTTGAGTTTGCACCTTCTTTTATCCCCTGGTTCAGTGCTAAGTCTATAGCCTCTAAATCCTTTATTTTTTCTCTTTTCACTAGCAATTCTCTTCTCTTTTCCTCCTCTTCATCAAAATTATCTAATATTATTGGCGATGCCACTAAATATATATCTTCTATGATCACTTTAACGGGCTTCCCTTTCAAATTGGACCAGGGTATTTGCAACGTCAACGTTCCCAAATGACCAGCCTTTACGTCCAATGGTAATTCAAACTTATCAAGTGACTCCTTCCTTAATTTCAATTTTTTTAACTGGACATCTCCGCTCCAAATCCCAATGTTCAATTGCTTAGAATCAAAATTCTCGATGTAAGACCCTAAGAATCTGTTTAAAAGCGTGGCAACTAACGATTCGAACATATTCTTTCAAAGAAATGATCTGTGCAAGGTAAAATAGATTGAGATAATATACTTTGAAGAAATACACAAGCACAATTGGACTTTTTCAGTTAAGTTACTTGCTACAAGTTGCTTAAGCGCTACATTCATTACGCAACTCTTGAATGTCGTCGGATCTGCCTGCGGTCCCTGCGACATTTATTTACGACGACATGAGCCACATGTACGACATATCACGACATAAAGCTCCACAAAAAAAATGTCGTATCATCCTTCTCAAATTTAGCCAGGTCACACTAAGTAGCATAAGTCACCTGCGGCTTTATCTTATCTTACTAAAGGACTAATAGAATCACACATTTAAGCATATGATTCATTCTTTTTGCCTTCAAAGAAATCAATCACATTTTATCTATATAATTAGTTTTTAAACATACTATACTAAGGCTAGTACGAATAGTCTATTAAAACTATAGGCAGAAAAGTCAGTTTGAATATACACGAGGTACCACTTAACAAACTGTTAGGCAGCCACACTACAAGGATTAGTGATTTGATACGGAGGATACAGAGGAAAGTAAACATAACTGCAAGAGGAACAAAGAGTAGTTCGTACATCAGAATAGAGACATAATAAAGTAAAAATATTGGCGGATACAGACACCATAATCGATACCACTTCAAAATATATCTACTCAAAACATGACTGATTCGGCAAAGGAATCTGGCAAAGTAGGTAAGAAAATAGGAATTTATACTGTAGGACCTGAGATAGGTAAAGGTTCGTTTGCGACTGTTTATAAATGTGTTAATAACGTATGTATCTTTGATGGCTTTGATTTGGAATTATGGCATACTAACTATAATATAGAAAACTAATGAATCAATTGCTATAAAATCAGTGGTTAGATCAAAACTTAAATCTAAAAAGTTGATAGAGAATCTTGAAATAGAAATATCAATTTTAAAGACAATGAAACACCCCCATATAGTAGGCTTGCTTGATTATAATCAGACATCCACACACTTCCATTTGGTGATGGATTACTGTTCTATGGGAGATCTCTCATACTTCATTAGGAAAAGAAATCAATTGGTCAAAACACATCCAGTCATATCATCGTTGTTAGAAAGGTATCCATCCCCTGAAGGCTCTCATGGGTTAAATGAAACTTTGGTTATACATTTTCTTAAGCAGTTGGCATCAGCATTAGAATTTCTTAGGGATAAAAGTTTAGTTCATAGAGATATCAAACCTCAGAATTTACTTTTATGTCCCCCAGCTCATTCGAAGGAAGGTTTTGAATCCGAAGGGTTTGTGGGTCTTTGGGAGCTCCCAATTTTGAAGATTGCTGATTTTGGGTTCGCTAGATTTTTACCATCTACTTCAATGGCTGAGACATTGTGTGGTTCACCATTATATATGGCCCCTGAAATTCTAAGGTATGAAAAGTATAATGCCAAGGCGGATCTTTGGTCTGTTGGGGCTGTTTTGTATGAAATGATTGTTGGTAAACCACCCTTTAAGGCATCTAATCATATAGAATTATTGAAGAACATTGAAAGAGCTAATGATAGAATTAGATTTCCATCTGCAGCCCAAGTGCCTGAGGATTTAAAGAGATTAATTAGATCTTTATTAAAATATAACCCTACTGAGAGAGTTTCCTTCAACGAATTTTTCAGTGACCCTTTAATTACATGTACCCTCTATGGTGCAGATGAACCATTGGAAAGATCCGAAATGGATGAGAATTTGTTCATAAGTGAGTATATCTCACCTATGACCCCATCTCAGAGGTCGCAATATATAGAAAAGATTGAGGATTCACCTTCAAAACTGCCTTCAGTATCATCAAATAAAGAAATATCGAAAGTTCCAATGGAATCCAACACAAGTCAGAGAGATGAACTAATTAAGGAGATTATTACAAAGAATAGTCCTGGTGCTGAAGGAGCGTCGCATTCTTTGCAGCCTTCTCTAATTAAAGCAACAGCAGGCAATAGGGATGATATTATTTTGGAAAAGGATTATGTAGTGGTGGAAAAGCGTGCAGTTGAAGTCAATGCTATTGCCGATGAGTTGGCTTATGCGGGAAGTGGTGCAGTTGCCATTAACCCACATCGTTCTAGTAGCGGATCTACAAATGGTGAAATAAGATCCAACGCAAGAAGATCTTCTTTCAGGTCTGGTTCTTTCGGTAATCAAAGGAGGCCAAGCTTTGACAAAAGAATTTCGATATCTATTTCACCCACAAATGCTTTGAGTAGGGCTATTGGTTTGGCTTCTAATAGACTATTTGGTAACAATACCCTACTGCAAGAAAAGGATGATAAGCTGGGTTCTAATTATGGTAATACTGGAACATTATCCACAGTTATTTCAAGTCCCAATTTTGCAAATAATTTATTACTTCAAAAGATCAATTTACCAATTTCTACTATGGTTGACAGACAAAATCTAGGAGATTTATCCCCAGATGAGCTGGTATTGAATAAGTTGGAATCAATAGCAACCAAAGCACATGCAATAAACTTATTTGCTGATGTCAAGTTTAAACAATTAATACCCAGTCCGCCTTCTACAGATGGTTTAGACGATGATATTTTGCTTCAGAATGATATCTTACCTCCAAAAATGATCAAAACGATTAGTGAGGAAGGTGTAGTACTATATGTAAAAACTTTATCTATTTTAGCCAAGGGAATGTCAATTGCAAGTGATTGGTGGTATAATGAATTTGATAATGAAACTTCTGAAGGAGAATCGATTACATCGAGATTATCAGCAAGTTCCAATGTTCAAATATCTGTAAAGATCAACGAATTGGTTCAATGGATAAGAGATAAATTCAACGAATGTTTAGAGAAAGCAGAATTTATTAGATTAAGATTACAAGAAGCTAATAGCACTCTACTTAAAGAACATGAAAATGACTCGAGTCATAATTCTTCTGATTTTAGTGAAATCAACAAGATTGTTGCTGAAAGACTAATATTTGATAGAGCATTAGAAATGTCAAGAACTGCGGCGGTGAATGAATTAGTGAAGGAAGATTTGAAAGGTTGCGAGCTTTCTTATAGCATAGCAATTTGGATGTTAGAAGCTATTTTGGATATGGAGGTTAATGACAATGAAGAAAAATTGGATGAAGAAGATAAAGAGATGATTGAGAAATTTGTTGTCAGCATTGGAAATAGGTTATCAGTTTTAAAAAGAAAACTTGAAATGGTATGAAGATCCATTATGCATTATTAGGATTTTTATTTTTTAATTTTATTATTTTATTTAACTTTTTTTTTTTGAGGTAAATTTAATTTAGGAGGGATATATGGCTTTAATACAATTTTATAATGATTTTGAATCAACTAATTCCTACAGGAAATTTAAGTGGTATAATCACTTTGATTGTTAAGATCCATAAATAAGTTGTACTATTATATATATTATTCCTCTTCTTGAAGTTGATGCTGCAATAATCCAACAGTAATAGAATTCGATCGATAATAGTTCGGTCTTAAACCACCCTGTTTATTTGTATTAGCCTTTGAAAAACTTTCTTTGTCATTGTCCAAATGAATTGCATTTGGGAATGGATAATCGATCGGATCCTTCTTATAATGGTTGTTGTAATGATTATTAAAAACAGTATCCCTTGGAGCATCAGAATATACTGGAGTAACCAACAGCGCATTAATACTTATACTATTACTCGATGTGAAAGCGTCTCTACCATTAAATGAAGTATACTTCTGTGGAGAAGGTATTCGAGGAGTGCTTATTTCTTCCGTGTAATTTGAAGCGTTAGAGTTGACATTTCTTACATCTGGAGTAATGGTAATTGTAGACCCATTATTAGAGATGACTGAAATACTCGGATGCATGTTACTTGCAGTCGATACACTTGGTCGAGGAACGCTTGACATCAAGCTGGCAGGTATATCTTCAAATTGAGGAGAGGTACCTTGACTAAAAATAGGAACTTGATAACTAGGTGCCGCATTGATTAATCGTGGAAGGTTTGATTCATGAGACTTAGCTCTATTATTCAACGAAAGAAACTTGGGTCTGGATGAGGGGGTTACTTTTGAGGTAAAAGCAAGAGTTAAGTTACCCTCTTCATCACTATCTTCACCTCCATCACTACCAGAGTGTGAACTATAAGATGAACTTGAACAGGAAGAACTGAAAGAGTTTATATTTTTGTTCAGAGTTGCCTTAGGGGCAATTCCATGTTCTTCTGAAGCAGTTACATTGTATGCTGGTGTTCTCATCAGTGAATCAAGATTAAATTTCTGAAACTTTTCGTTAATTTTATCAACGTTTCCTGCTTTCAGGATATTTATTGTAGGATCAGATTGTACATGAAGAAATTCACCTGCCAAAAGATCATTCCTGAATTTCTTTTTTGACGTCGTAAATTCTTGATATTTCAAAGTTAAGTAATCATCGTTTATACTATCCAATGATGCAAAGCTCTCACTCAATGGTAAAGAAATTACCGATGATGGCCGTCTAGTATTATTAATACTAATAGGACCGACCTTTAATTGATTGCTAGAAATCTTTCCCAAATTGTTATACTTGTTGATTGTATTAATAGGACTCTCTTGGCTTTGCTGGGATGAAATCGAGTTCTTAGGAGTATGTAAATTTGACGATGCCTGCACTGTAGATGAAAATATACTAGACCGTCTTCTTTGATCATCCTTCTGTTTAATATCCTTAAACGTGTCAACAATTGATTGGTTTTTTAAATAAACATCACCAACTACATTTCTTTTGGTCTCTATTTGAGGAGCTTCAGGAATACCTGCAGCACTACCCCTTCTACTTGAACCTGATGAAGGAGAATCCATTGCATCTTGAAGAAGTATATTAACGAATCTACCATCTCTGGAATAAGTTGAAGGTCGAGAATATGGAACATTTTGACCATAAAAGGAACCAGATTGTGATTCTGTAAGATTTGAAACAGATGGAATTGGAGGAGTTGACGTCATAGCTTCTTCAGATAAGATTACAGAATGATTAGTACCGCTGAAGTTCAAGACAGTTGAGGAATTCTGTATTGAATTTCCTGTAGAAGAATCTTCACTTGATGCATCTATTTGAAGTTGTTTTAATCTGTCTAATTCTTTATTACTACCTTTGAGTGCTCTATAAATGCTCTTTCTGATTCTACTACCAATTCCCACTACTGCATTCTCCGTTTTCTTTTTTGTCTGATCCTCAAATGCGAGTAACAATTCATCTTGTTCGTTCGTTTCATTAAGATATAATAAGTCATGCAACAGTTCAATATCCGAATCTAAATCCATTAGCACAAAAGGATGTTGCTTTATATCTTTGATTTCTATTCTGGTAGCGCTATCTTTATTTAATAATTTTGAAATCAAATCCATTGCTAATTTAAATTCATCCTCTTGAACCTCAACTGGAGAATTAAATGAAAACTGGTCTTTAGGAAATTCCAATTCCTGGTTTACAATTACCTGGAACAATTCGAACTCTGATTCAGCATTGAAAGGTACTTTACCAAAAAGAAGACAGTATAATGTAACGCCAAGAGCCCATATATCAATCTTATAATCAATTTTGGGAAGAATTTTTGTAATTTTTAAAGATTCATTTTTCAAAACTTCCAATGAAGACACTGAAATTGAATTAGAATGCTCTGTAGATGAAAAATTTGTTTGGCATAACTCTGGAGCAAAGAAAGCAGGAGACCCAACTGTTTTTGCCAACTCGGCTTCACTAACTAAATATCCATCATCGCTATCATTAAGAGAGGATGCAAATGACACTCCAAAATCACTAATTTTTACAATATTATCTGAACTTACTAATAAGTTAGCAGGTTTTATATCTCGGTGTACAATTCCTTGTAAATGTAAATATTCAAGGCCAAGCAAAACATCTCTAAATATTTTACGAGACTGTTTGAAAGTTAAATTGGGTAAAAAGTCGTTTGATAGTAAATCATTATCCTCATCCTCGTTTGACAATGTGGAGAGTCTACGATGCGGACCACAACAAGGTATTTCAACTTCATCAATATATGGCTTTATAGGTGTTGACTTTTTCCTCTTCCATTTGATTTCACCTTTTTCTAAGTATTCTAAAACTAAGTAAATTTTGTGTGAATTCTTATCATCTAATACTTCCCTTAACTTAACTATATGTTTATGATTACACTTCTTCATAATTGCGATTTCTCTTCTTATTTTCAAATTATGGTCATTGGTGGGCTCTTGGACTCGTGAAGACCTCCTTATTTTTCTTTCTCTTCTAGACTTTCTATTGACTATTTTAATTGCAACAAGCTCATTCCTGAAGAGATCTTTTGCCAACTTAACTTTTCCATGTTCCCCTCTTCCTATTTCTCTTAAAATCTCATACGTATTTAAAACTTTTCTTCTCGATAATGGGTCATATTCTAAGCAAACCCTATTAGTCTCCCTAACCGGTTCATTTGAATAAGGTCTAGGGGATCTAGAGCCAACAGAGGGTGGAACCTTCACCGTTAATTCTGATTTCTCATCTTCTCCTCTCTTTCGATGATCTATTGAATCGCTTGAATCAACAGAGTTCATACGAGACCCTGACAATGGGTTCAGTAAGTATCCTGATACTTTTCCAAAAAAGCTATTCCTCTTGCCATTCACTTCCCCATGAACAGTTTCGGTTGCGATTTCACCATTTCTGGACATCACAGGTATCACTTCCGTTGACAATTCTATCGTAGCCAGGCCATGCTTGTTAAAATTTAGTGTTGAACGACTTGGTCCGTCCGCCTTTTCATTAGCATTACTAGGGCTCTTGAACGACATTTATGACTGCTATTATTTCTCAAATTGATTCAGTAAATGGAATATTCTAATGCCATTTAGTTTATATAGGTTAGCCAAGAGATTGATAAATATATCCTTGTTCGAAGCTTATATTCCTTCTAGCCAATCTATATATGTATCCTGAAGAACTTGAGCTATTATTGATTTAGAAGCGGTGGATTCTGATGAACATTCGCTGAACAAAAATTTATCACGTGCATGAAGATCCTCTCAACCCACATCTAAAGATATGTCTAATACTTTAAAGGGGGGATGAATGTAGTTTCATTCGGAACTCAAAAAACAATCTGGGGTATACTACTTTTACATGGATAGTGACGACTGTTATATTTTCAAGATTGGGCTGCATAGGTATCTCTGAGAAAGTGAATCACTCCATTTGCTCTCTATAGATTTGTGTAGAAGAAATAATATAACGCATATCTAAACTATATAAATTCAGTCGAATTCATTATGCTAGCGTCCCAAATGACGCTAGAATTTATACGTAGAATTTGTAGTACAACTTGTCCCTTTTCGACTTGGTGATTAAGTCAAAGCCATTTTATTGTGGTCGTGTGCAGACGAAATAGATAGCTAGTATTGTTTATTAACCATGTACTCCACGAGCTAAGTTCTATACTACAGCAGCCATACACTACATTAGCCATACACTAGAAATGTCCAGCACAAAAGATGATAGATTAACGGAATTGGAGGGTAAAGTAGCTGCTTTGAGCACTCTTGTCGAGAAGCAATCACAGGTTATTGCTAAGACTGGCAAACAGCTTTTGGAATTCCAAGTCAAAGATGTCAAGACAAAGATGAGCCAAATGGACTCAAATCCAAATAATAATATAGATTTATCTGACTATGTTACCAACGATGATATCGTTCAGTTGGTTGGGGAGCTTCTGGGACAATTGGATGCCTTGGAAGACAGAAACATTAGCAGAATCTATAACATCCAGCTTACTGAAAAGGATACTACTAAACAGGTGGCACCTTTGACCAACAAGGACGGAGAAGTTCCTTCTGCTGACTTATTTCCTCGAACCGTGGAAGAATACATAAACATTAACGATGCACAAATAGTCCAATTATGTGAATTTTATGAATTAATAATAACTACTGATGACCAAAAAAATATAAATCAGTTTATAGAAGACGGTAATATGACATACGAAGATGCCCAAAAATTGTTACAGGGAAACGGGGCCAGTACGGATATTGAAAAGAAGTTACTGGAATACAGTGCCGAACAATTAGACGAGTTGCAAGATGAATTAAGTCGCTACTTAGGTTTAACCTTTAGAAGGAATAAAGACTTATGGTAGCTATCAGATATAGCTATATATCTATATATCTTTCTATTCATGAACTATATATTATGACTGTTTAAATTATATTGGTACTGCATATACTGTTTAAGTAGAAAAAGCTATTGACGTGTAATTTTTCTGGAACGGTAAGCGCTTTATATATAGCGTTAGAACATTATAAAAATGGATGATTCTACAACTGCTCAAGAGCAAATAAAGGTATCAGTTTTTATTCCCTTGATCTACGTTGCCATCTTGCTAGCTGCCTTTGGTGCTTTTTCTATCACTTACAGAAAGAAGAAAATTGCTAAATTAGCACAGGTTGAACCTATATTTAAAGAGAATTCGTCATCTGTCATATACAATCAACTTAAGGAAATATATACCGATCCTAATGTTAGCAAGGAAAATAAACCCCATGAAAAAGTCATGAAAGCAGCACTACTCAGAAGAGCTGTCGAAGTCATCAGAAGATCGTTAAAGCTAAAGGAAAACGAGCCTATATTTACTAAATTGTACCAAGAGGGGCTCATTGGTGATGACTTATTCAAGCAATTTGAAATTCAAGCTAAAGTGCAAGAATTGGAATTGAAAGAAATAATGCAAGAATGTGAAACATACAAGAAGGGATGGATGCAACAGTTTTTTCCAGTTGCCCAAGAAATATGCTTTAATGAAGCTTTAAGAAGAAGACTCAAGGCAATGGATGATAGAAGCGAAAGTTTGTCTGAATTATGGGCATACTATGTGACTAAATCCGAAGAAAAGAAATAAGTTTTAACGCAAGCTAGGCTCTGAACACATTTTAATAGATGATAAAATGGTGAAATTCAATAAGGAATTGGTTCATTATATCAATTCGACCAGTTAAATGATCTATAATATTTAAAGTAAATCTAAAGAACGTAAATATTTATTTATATACATTTATATGGTTTAGCTGATAGTGCGAAACCCAAACTTTCTGATCTGACATTAAAGATTAATTACTAGTTAACAAACTTTTTCGAAGTGACTATACACAAATCAACCAAATCAATTGTCACAACAATCCTTCATTGAATTCGCTATATTCTTTATCATACATATATCATTGATACAGAAAAATACCACAATAATCTTTTGAAGGAGATAAGTTGAAACCTTATAACAATTGTCACATTGGAAAATGTACCCAAGAGGAAATCCACAAGAGCGAACAAATAGAGGAGGCCAAACTCAGCCGCCTCAGTTACAAAAGGTAAAGAATGATTACCCTCGATCTATGTTAAACCCTGGTCCTAGAACTCTGTCCACTCAGGCCTCCGAGTCGCTGAGGCGAAGAAAACAAGAAGCAGATAAGTTGATAGCAGACTGCTATTCGAAAATCATTGGTGACAGCAATGGCAGGAGATACCATGAAGTAACATACCAAACACATCTTTCAGTGACTGAATTTTCATCGTTTCCATCTCATCCTCCACCAGATAACACACCAACAAGTCAGCTAGGTAGTATAAAAAATCGTGTCTTGGTTGTATGTGTCAAACATTCTGGAAGGCTTATGATTCAGAAAGGAAAATTCAATGCTGATAAGAATATATTTCAAATAGGACGTACTTGGGATATGGACGAATTACATACAGTGACCAGAAATGGAAATAACGGAATTTTATTACTGTTAAATAAAGATTATTATTGGAGAGTAGAAGAAGGTACTGAGAGAATATGGAAATTCGCCAGATTCCTAACTTCTGCTTATGGTAATTTTATGAAAAAATATCCTTCTTTGAAGGGATTTAGTATTGAAGACTTTAAATTACCGCCTATACTTGATAAAAGAACCATGGGCCCTAATCAAACTTCAAGTAATAGTTTTTCTGATGCTACTATATCTTCCAAGACACCAATGAATATACCTTTGATGCAGAAAACTACAGACGTAAATGCTGATGATATTTATAAAGGGTTTGATTTTACTTCTAATGGAAAGCTTCCTGTAAAGCCGATGATAATAATGGATAGAGCTGGTTCGGGCTCTAATTCACAAGCTAGTGAATCGCACAATAGCAATAACCAATCTATTGATATCGAAAGCATTGCTAATAATGATGATGCTGGTAGCTTTGTTTTTAAGACAAAGCAATCACACTCGTCACAGAAACTTCATGAATATGTCCAAAGTAATGAAAATTTAGAAGCATCACCTTTGAGAAATTATAAACCTACCAGGACTAGCCAAGAAGAATATCAAGCTCAACCTAGACAAGTATCGGAGTCTTTAGAATCAGTTGCCGCTATTGGAGTTAAGCTTGAAGAACAATTAGATAGTAAGGATGAAGTGATATCTAGGAAAAATACGTTGTCTAGGGAAAATACTTCATTGAGACTGAGTTCTAGGACTAACCCTTCTTTTAAGAAAGAAATATCCCCAGATTTCGGTATAGAAGAAGTAAGCGATGATAGCGAAAGTGGTGAAACGAAGCCAATTCCAGAGACTGAATCATTATCAGATGTAATTGATGAATCTACAAAATTAGATGCCGGCAAAATTGATACATCTATTCAAGAACTTGAAAATTATATGGACTCGTATCTTAAGGGGTCACAACAAAGAAAGGCATCTTTGAAGCCTTCTACTAATAAAGAAGATACCAAACCTACTAATGAAGAACATAGAATACCTAAAATGGAAAAAGGAAATCCTATAGAACAGGGAGGGGGTTATGCATTGGAGGAAGATGAAGAAATTTTCACTACTAAGAAAAATAAAATTGCTCCTGAAAAAAATGAATCTTTATCTGTAGATTTTGAAACTGAGAAGGATCCAGAAATTGAAGACCTTTTAGAAGAAATAAATTGGACAATATTTGATAGTAGTGAACAGTTGATTAAGAAATTATCGAAGGAATTAAACACTATTAAACAGAAAAATGTAAGTCAATTAATTGAGTTAGATTTCAGCAATGTCAGTGTATCAAATGATTTTAAAGCTTCAGTTAAAGAGGTTGAAAACTTAACTAATATATTTAAACAAATGGAATTAGAATTCAAATTGCTTACACCTGAGATAAACCAAATAGAAAACAATTCTCAAGGTCTTCAAGTTAAATCAATTAATGAAAAGGCATTGTATAAAGATTTAAAGGGAATTTTAGATAAAGTTGTTATTAATACCAATGATTTAAAAGTAATTGAGACATTTGATGAATTTGAGAGTTTAAATAAGCTTCTGGTATTGGAATCACAATTATCCCATTTATACAATGCATTAACTACAGTTGGGCATGAATATTCAGATGAAAAAGACGATTTAAGTTCAATGAAAGCATTAAAACAATATCAGGAATATTATGAGCATGTATCTTTAAGATTTATTACAAATTTTTCTACCTTTATAAAACATGAAATAGATTTCATCATTAAACAGGCTGCTGAGAACATTGGATCATTTCACCCCAATTCCATATTTCGTTTATTGAATAATGTATTGATATATTCCTCGATAACTTATTTCATTAAGGATATTTTCTCATCTGAGTTTCAAAGTCTCAAAAGTTTTATTACGAATAGACTCAGCCTGTTTTTAGAGCAGTTTATTCACTCGAAAATTGAAAGTATTAGATCTACATCTAGTGATTCCCCCTCGATTGGACATAATCTTTCGAGAAGTTTAGAGGGCCACTCTTTGAAAAAATCAAGGACGTTAAGATTTTCTAAGAAGGATAAATTAAGAGGAAAGCTAGGGCTTGGAGAACTGGAGCAGAAATCTAAAGAACATGATGCTACCCTGAATAGTTTGCTTCAGTCGAATGATGATATGAAATCGATTATATCTATAATTGAGGATTCGGAACAGTTGATTTGTATAGTGCAATACTTCCTTGGTAATTTCTTTCACTATGATACAAGCATTCTAAATTTTAATGAGTATCTTGCAGCTTTTACTTTCCGTGATCGATATGCATTATTGGAGATTCCATCATTTGGTCAAATAAATGGAAAGAGTTACACAAACGAATTAATCTTATCAATGAACATGGTATTTGGATCTTATATTACTTTTTTTCTTAAAAATATTGTACCTAGTGAATCGAGTATCCCAGCATTGCTTGTGCACTTAGAGAATGAGTTTGAAGAACATAAAGGTAACAACGAGGAATTCTTAGTTTTCAATTTCTTGAGTAAAACTATTGAAAGATATAAGAACTTATGGAGTAAGTACATTTCTACTCAAATAGACTACCTTAACAAATCAACAGTTGTGGCTAAGTGTGGAATTCTACCAGCTGTCAAGAACATTAATCATTTGGTAATGTTAACGGAATCATCCTTAGAGGGCATAAATAATTCCAAAAATGCACATGTTCGTGTTTTATTAGATACTTCTTATAAAGATATCACAGAAGCGGCAATTCATTTATTTATGAGAGATGATCCACTATTGAAAAGTCATGATTTTGATGATAAAGAAAGGGAGCATCGTAATGTTAGTATTGTTCAGAATATATTCTATCTTTCAGATCAACTTTCTGTGTTTGAATTGGAAAGTGTTAAGAAAATGACCTCTCAATTGGAAAGTGTTCTTAAAAAGGCACAAGATAGTTATTTTGAAAAATTATTATCAAAGCATATCGGAAAGCTAATTGAATTCGTTAACAATTACGAAACATTGTCGAAAATGAACCGTGCTCCTAAAGAATATAACAAGAAGTATGTCAAGTCTTTGGTTTCTAGTTACACTGCTAAGGAAATATCTATAAAGTCGAATGAGATATTCAAAAAGCTTGAAAAGCACTATATTTCAGGAAATGATATGTTTGAAAAAGATCTATTAGAAAAATTGTGGCTCGACATGGAAAATCAATTCATTTTTTACTTTGTTAAATTGGATCAAATCATTAAGACTAAATTCGACATGGATATTGACTATCATATTACTAAGCAAGATATACATTCTATATTCACATCAATTCATTGAATAAAGTTAGTTTCCGTATATTGCAAATATAGGTTAAGTATGATCAATGCTGTATAACCCCGACTGTGGTGCCGATTACCGCTCCCATATAATCTGATTTTGTATTTTCTGATCTCTATACTTTCGGAAGGTTATTGTTGAGGGTTTAGCTTAGTAATTATTTATTAGTAATGTTCCTGATTTGTGGCTATTGTGTCAAGCAACATCAGACTATTTTAGTTATTATTCTCCACTAACTTGTTGATTTTGTGGAACATCTAGCCACAGTGGCTTCGGCTTGCATAAACTATGGCTGCAATTATTTTGTTAAGATACTATATAAAGGGGTATATCGTTGCTCTAATGGTGTTTTACCATCTAACAATTAGAAAATTGACCACAAGATGGCCCCATCAATTAAAAACACTACTTACAACGAACAATCAGTTGAAGACTTGGTTTTGCAAATCACGAAACAAAATTTAGGAAATGATTTAGCTTCAAGCTATAAGGGTGGATTTTCTGATAATCTTATCGAAAAGCTTCCAGAAACCACTAGACAAAGATTTGAGAAAGCTGGTATTGATTTGACCAGAGGATACCCGCAAAAACCTGATACCGAAGAAATTCCAATTTTTGTGGACGATGCTACTGCCATCCGAGACAAGGAACTTCCTTTCATTGAGAGAGGAAAGAATGCTGACCCTGAAAAGAAAAGTTTACTTTCCGCTGCAAAGGAAGTTAGGCACTTATCTAAACACATTGGTACTGAACTTATTGGATTGCAATTAAAAGATTTAACTGATCAACAAAAGGATGAATTAGCCTTGTTAGTAGCCGAAAGAGTCGTTGTTTTTTTCAGAGATCAGGATCTCTCTCCTCAAAAACAATTAGAACTCGGTGCTTACTGGGGTAATGTTGAAGAACATGCTCAACAAGTCCATGTTCCTGGTTTACGTGGTATATCCGTTATTTGGCTAGAATTGGCAAGAAGTAAGGGTGACTTCAATTTCAAAAATGCTTCAAATAGTTTGACGGCTAACTGGCACACCGATTTGACCCACGAATTGCAACCACCAGGAATCACTCACTTACACAATGATGCAATTCCAAATGTAGGTGGTGATACTGTGTGGGCTTCAGGCTATGGTGCCTACGATAAGCTTTCTCCAGCTTTACAGAAGTTCCTTGATGGTAAGAAGGCTGTTTATTTCTCCGCTCATCAGTATATTGATCGTGAAGCCCCACTTAAGGGAAGAGTCAATATTGAAAGAGAACATCCAATTATTAGAACTCATCCGGTTACTGGTTGGAAGTCCCTTTTTGTTAATAGAAAGATGACTCGTAGAATCGTGGGTCTTGAACCAGAAGAATCCAAACTTATCCTTGAATACCTTTTCAGTATTTTCGAAAAGAACTTGGATATTCAAGTTAGATTCAACTGGAAACCTACTCAGGCTGGCTTAGGTACTTCTGCAATTTGGGATAATAGAATCTCTGAACATTTCGCTATTCGTGATTACAGCTTTGATGATGAACAACGCCACGGTACAAGAGTAAGTTCCTTGGCTGAGATTCCCTACTTTGATCCGGAATCAAAGTCTCAAAGAGAAGCTTTAGGTTTAGATTAAATTGTTAGGAATTATACAAATATATAGTTTTATTACTTTTTATGTATATCTCTTGATCTTTTACTAGTTAGAGGATTAGAAATAAAATTAATAATATGCCCCTTTTCCATAATATTCTTTCGTTCTATCTTCTTGTTCTCCAAGAGGATCAAATGGCTTTATATCTGAAACCGGAATCTTACTCCCCAAGGGCCATTTTGAATCAACACCGATATCTTGAATATTAGTTACCTGCTGGAACTCGATATTATCATTTTCCTTTGACAACTTAAGATGTAATAGTATTAATTGGTCAAATAAAAGTGATAAGTCTTTCAAAATTATGCCGTTCTTATCCAGAAAAACGGACTTATCGATATTCAATGTGGTTATTGACTGTAAATTATTTATGTAATGATCATTCTTCTTATTTAAAATTTTAGTTTTCAATGCTTTGATGAACTTCCCTTGTTGTTTTATTTCAGCAAATTTCTTACTCTGTAAAGTTAACAAGCTGAAATTTATCAATCCTATTGCATAACCTAAATTCCTTTTCTGATAATTTTCAATCGAAAGAAATAGTCCAGCATATGCTATTGCATATTTCTCTACTATCTGAAAATAAGTCGGCCAGCCTCTGCAATTCAATGTAGCATAAGTGTTTACACTTTGAAGCTCTTGAAGTAGCTTCTTACATATTCTCAATTCATCTACCACATAAACTGAAACTCTCGCTAACAATCCATTATTCTTTGATTGAAATACTTCTGACTTATCATAATTCAATCTATTGGACCAAGACGATTTTGACAAAGTTGCAATCTGGATACATACAAACCCGATCTTTTTAATAAATACATAAACAGTATCGCTTAATCTACATTCTTCAGCGTTCAAGTTTTTCCTAAATAATTCTCCAAACTTGATAAAAGATATTGCTTTCTTGAAATAATTTAATGTACGTTGCCATTTTTCATTGATATCAGTACTCATATCTGTGTCTATCTCAATTAGCTCATTTGCCATTTCTGATCCTAGCCTAATATATGCTAATGCAATTGAGACGATACAGGCTTCAATTTCTGCTGATAAGCTCCAATAGTGTCTCGACATGTCCAGTTCTGGATTCTGTTTTTCTTGGGACTTCCTTTGAACTAAATCACACCATGGTATTTCATAACTGTCCATTATTCTAAGATTTGATGCAAATTTCAGTGCCTCGTGCATACCCTTCAAATTATTCTGTCTTTTGATGTATGAAAAGATACTCTCTATGTACTCTTCCAAGTCCACAACATATCTTATCAATTGGTTCTGGTTCTCTAATACCGCATTATTCAAAGCAATTCTAGCATTCAAAAAGTCATTTTCAACAACATTTTGAGAAACTCTCAACAGTGTCGGCATTGGGGGTGTATTTGGTAAAAATATCATATTATCCACCTATCTCTTTTTTATAGAAGTGGTTATAATTTAAATTAAATCGCACGTTTGAAAAATCGTTTACTAACTTTAGCTGAAAAACGATCCCAGCATGAAAGTAGATAAGGATCATAATAGATATGGTATTGTTATAGATTCAGGTTCTTCTGGCTCAAGGATTCAAATCTACAAATGGGAAAGCCAAAATTATGTCAAGGAAGTATCTAAAGAAGATAAAGTGTTGAAATCACCACCGAAGATAACTCAAGAAGATGGATGGAGTTTTAAGATAACGCCTGGGATATCAACATTTAATGATCCCCAAAGGGCCAAGAAGTTATGGTCAGATCATTTTGAAAAGTTAATGGACCTTGCTAACAAGGTAATCCCTTTAGACAAACATAAGGAAACACCTGTATTTGTATTGGCTACAGCAGGTATGAGATTGCAGACTCCATCCAAACAAAAGATTATTTTAGATGAAATATGCTCTAGTTTGCAAAAGCATACATCCTTCTATATTCCTAATTGTAAAGATTTTGTTCAAGTCATTGATGGGGCTACAGAGGGGATATATGGATGGCTCGGTTTGAACTATTTGCTAGGCCAGTTTAATAATTATGACAAGTCTGATTCTATACATGAATCAATAGGCTTCATGGATATGGGAGGAGCTTCTACTCAAATTGCCTTTGTACCTTCTTCGCTAGAGGAAATTGAGAGAAATCGTGAAGATCTCTCTTCAGTTTCTTTGCGAAATATCAATGGCCAAACTCAAGAGTGGAAGGTATTTGTTGAAACATGGCTTGGATTTGGCGCAAATGAAGCTCGTAAAAGATATTTGAATCAATTAATTAATATTTCTGAGTTTAATCCTTCTATTGGATCCACTATCAATGATCCCTGTATGCCATTGAACTCAGAATTAGACTATCAGTATAATGATAAAACCTTTAAGTTTAAAGGAATAGGAAATTACGAAATGTGCTTAAAGACGATTTATCCTTTACTTTTGAAGAATGTTCCGTGTGTAGATTACCCTTGTTTGTTTAATGGTGTTCATGGGCCCAAACTTGATTTTTCCAAGGATAAATTTATTGGAATTTCCGAATACTGGTATACAGCTAATGATATCTTTCAAAGTGGTGGAGAGTATAATTTCATAGGTTTCAGCAAAAAAGTTCAGAGTTTTTGTGAAAGTGATTGGTCCCAAATCTTACACAATTCTGATGATGGTCAGTATTCTAACTTGGATCCAGATAAATTTTTGAAAGATGCATGTTTCAAGGCAAGTTGGGTAATAAATGTATTACACGACGGTTTTGAACTTCCTAGACTAGGTCTTGAGTTGCCAGAACTGAAGGGCGAAGAAAATAAGGAAGAAATAAAAGAACTTGAAAATATACATATTCCATTTAAGTCTGCTGATTCCGTTAATGGTGAAGAGCTTTCGTGGACTCTCGGTAAGATTTTACAATTTGCTTCTTCACAGATTGGTCCGGCAGATGAAGAAGGAAATATTATTGAAATTGGAATATATCCTAGTGAGATTTCTAACAAGGATTTTGTTCCAGGTGGATACCTTGAAGGTGGATCTGGATCTATAGGGGAATCGAGGCAGAAAGTTAATTTGGGTGGCTCTAGGTTTTACTCCATATTTTTCTTCTTCTTTGTGTGCTATCTTATTTATCATTTCACATTAAAGTCTCTTAACAAGCATGCCTATAAGTTCAGAAAAGTGACTATTTCACCGTCTGTGAAAAATGGATTTTTGAAAGTGGTTTCCCGGATACCATATATTAACCAAGTCTTTGGTGAGAATATCAATTATCAAGACTACTTACACCAGGAGGATTTTAACCTAAATTTAGAAGAAGGCTTGATGCCTATTAGTTCAATAAAGAATAATGGTAATCGATCGTCTGTGTTGAGAACAAGGTCTGCGATTAGTTTGTTTGAATCCCAATCACCAGAAAATCCTCATAACGAAGAGTATTCTAGAGGAAAATACCAAAATTTTTTTAACAGACCCTTCATAGCTCAGAACAAGAGTGTACCTAATCTCAACAACCTGAGCGATTCGGGACCAGATTTCACAAGTAGATCTTCCAATACCACTCCTCTTTCAAGGAAGTGACGATTTTTTCTTATCTAGTAGAAGGCTTCATAGTTTAGTACATTCTACACACTTTTTTAGCATAAAGGTATAATATACCTCATTTTAATACATAGAGAATTTTACTTTAAATGACTCCTAATCTATCCTAAGTGATGCGCAGTCTAAAATTCTATAGCATAAAGCACATTCCCTAGTCTGACATTTCAATATACTAAAATATGATTCGATATATCCCTATACGTTGAAATTCTTTAGTAGAGGTTGAAATTGATTATTCAAGCATCTTATATCTGCTCTATTGCTGCTAATTCGTAAATGTTGTATCTCCATATTAGCTTATTATGTGCAGGTTTGGTGATGGAGGTCTTCTCACTAAATTTTTTTTTTCCTAAAAACTCTGTAATATTACGCTTCGAATTAATCTGTTCTTGATAGTTGATATATAATTATAACAGGATGAGAGTTAAAAAGCCAACATCTAAGAGAGGTACCACTCGTATGAGAGAAGGTATTAAGAAGAAGGCTGCATCACATAACAGAAAACTTAAAAAATTGTCAAAGAAAGATGTTACTTGGAAATCAAGAAATAAAAAAGATCCGGGTATTCCAGCTAGTTTTCCTTACAAGGATAAGATTATTAGTGAATTAGAAGAATCTAGACGTATAGAAAAGGAAAAGAGAGAGCAATCGAAGATTCAAAGACAAAAAGAAAGAGAAGAAGCATTACAAAGTGGCGAAATCATTGATGATATGGAAGATGACGAGCCTAAAAATGAAGATGGCTTAGCTGCCCTCTTAGAATCTGCTCAACAAGCAGCAAAGGAATATAACGGAGAATCTTTAGATGGCGATGATGCAATGGTAGACTCAGAAGAAGATATTGAATATGACCTTAGTGAAGTAGAAGATGAAAACAATTCATCTGAATTAGAGAAGTCTAGAAAAGCTTATGATAAAATCTTCAAAGCTGTTGTTGAAGCATCAGATGTGATATTGTACGTTTTGGATGCAAGAGACCCAGAAGCTACTAGATCTAGAAAGGTGGAACAGGCAGTATTACAAAATCCAGGTAAGAGATTAATCTTGGTTTTAAATAAAGTAGACTTGGTTCCAACAAATGTTTTAAAACAATGGCTTGACTTTTTAAAGTCTTCTTTCCCAACTGTTCCTGTAAAATCATTGCCAGGTGCTTCTAATTCTACTTCATTCAATAAGAACCTTACTTCTACCATGACTGCCAATTCTTTGTTACAAGCTCTTAAAAGTTTTGCAGCAAAATCAAACTTAAAAAGGTCTATCATTGTTGGTGTTATTGGTTATCCAAATGTTGGTAAATCCTCAATTATCAATGCTTTAACTAATAGACACGGTAATAATTCTAAGGCTTGTCCAGTTGGTAACCAAGCCGGTATCACAACTTCTATGAGAGAAGTTAAAATCGATAACAAGTTGAAGATTTTGGATTCCCCAGGTATAGTTTTCCCAGATGAAATTGTTAAAACTAAGAAATATTCTAAAACTCAACAAGATGCAAAGCTTGCATTATTGTCTGCCATCCCACCTAAGCAAATTATAGATCCTATTCCAGCTGTCACTATGCTTTTAAAGAAATTTTCTAAAGATAATGAAATGGCTGATGGCCTTAAAAAGTACTACAGTGTTCCTCCATTGCCTTCTAATGATGTTAATGAGTTTACTAAACAATTCTTAATTCATATTGCTAGATCAAGAGGTAGATTAGGAAGAGGTGGTATTCCAAATATGGAATCCGCCGCTATGTCCGTCATAAATGATTGGAGAGACGGCCGTATCATTGGTTGGACTTTACCGAAGTCCTCAAAGGCTCAAGCTGAAGCTGATTTCAATCCAAATGCTCCAAAGAGTTCTTTAAGAGGTGAGGCTGAACCACCAAAGATTGAACAAACAACAATTGTTACCACCTGGGCTAAAGAATTTGACTTGGATGGTTTACTTGGTGATAACTTTGGCCTTGAAGCTTAAGCATGTAGCATAGTTTCTATTTAGGCATTTTTAATATGTAATTGTATAGTATTGAAATTAAACTCTTATTCATAATATGCGCGATGAGTGTCAAATATAATTTCTTAGAATCCATTATACAATTCTAGATAAGCATGGAAATTTATGATAGAATAGCAACAACAGATGGACAATTGGGTACTGTGAAATATATTGGAACGCTCCCCGACCATATTTGGGGAGTTGGGACGTTAGCCTTTGGAATTGAATGGGACAATTGGGAGAGGGGTAAAAATAATGGAAGTATCGACGGGATTGGATACTTCAGGACGGAAGTTGAAGCAGCTGGCTCATTTATAAAAGCGAATAGTAAGAAAATATCACCCCAGAGAAGTACATTTGTAGATGCAATATTACAGGAGTATAGCATTAATATTCATTTTGACAAGAAAATTGAATTTAATACGAAGATAGTTGAATCATATGGTTTCGAAAAACTCAATTACATTCAATCAAATTTCGAAAATTTGGTTTCAGTTTCGCTAGATAAAAAACATGTATATAAATCTTTCGACAATCTTGAATCGTTTACTCAAATTACAAACTCGCTTAGAAATGTTGAACACCTTGATCTCAGCTACAATTTAATCAATGACTTTAAAGATATTTGTGAAATTGTTCACGGACTTAGATCATTAAAATCATTAAACCTCAACGGAAACAGATTCTATAAAAAAAATATTGATACTACTTATCAACATCTACCATTGAAAACATTACTTCTTGCAACAACCAATATCACCTTGACAGATTTGACAACATTTGTGTTTCCAAAATTTCGTTATTTAACTGAAATTTCATTATCTAGTACTCGACTAACAGATCACGATTTTAAGTCTTTCGAAATAACTGGTGTTAATTTGATTAGTGTGGATTTGTCATTTAACAATTTAACAAAGATTCCTGAATGTTTCTCCACTACATCCATAAAAGTTCTCAATTTATCAGATAATCGGATTGAACTTACCAAAGGGATATTCAGTTCAATTAAATCATTGGATCTTAGAAATAACAGAATCGATTCTTGGGATGTTATTGATAGATTAAGCAATGATTTTGGGAACGTATCAGATCTAAGAGTCAATGGGAATCCATTATTTGAGAAAATGTCTGAGGATGAGGCATATTTGAATATAATAGCTAGATTTTATTGTCAGGTATCAAAAAATATAGATGAATCTGATAAATTATGCAAATTAAATGGAAGTTTCATACTTGAAGATGACTTAAGTAACGCTGACCTATTCTTCATTTCACAAGTAAAACAAGGAAGTATATCGTACAATTTGAATAGTAAAAGATGGAAATATTTAATCAAAAAGTATAATATTGCGCCAACATCCCATCTCCCTTTAAATTTGAAAGGCAGACATGATTCCAAGAAAATTTTATTACATTTCAAGTTGCAAAATGAAACATTTTCAAGAATCTTTTTACGAAGTAACACTATCCTTAGAGTCAAGGGGATTATAGCTAGAAAATTAGAAAAGTGTTTTATTGATATTAACTTGTATTATTACGTAAATGATGATAATAATGACGAGAACTCAAAAATGTATCTCGATGAATTAAACATAATTGATGACTACGGATTAGAGTCTGAACAAACGATATATATTTCTTAACATAATTTACATGATCATAATTAGATTTATTCAGAGAGGTTCCATAAACCATCACCTAAGTAATGTAACAATTCGATACCAATACCCTTATTCTTAGATTTAATCTCATCGGTACTCATAATTAATTTTCCAATAGCTAATGCAGTTTCTTTTCCTTCAGCATAGATTGTGACAATAGATCCTTCTGGTAAAGACTCCTCTGGTAATTTGGCACCAGCTGAAGTTAATCCTGGACACATTATATTTGCGCCTGACAAAACATACTTTATAGCACCTCTATCAACTTGAACAGTTGGGAAACACTGAGGATATTTGTGAACCAACTGCAAAGTTGGGATTAACTCATCAAAATGTTGAAATAATACAACTTCATTTTCAATACTGTACAACTGAACTTTATCTTCACATTTAATCAAAATTGCTTGGGATTTCTTCGGTATAGCATTGTCTATGGCAGGTTCTAATTTCTCAAATTGGGAGATGAATTTACTTTTCAATCCTCTTTGAACTGAAGACTTAATGTTAGAACGAGAGTGTATATCTTCTTTTGTAAACTTCTTAAACATATTAGTTGTTAGCTTTTACTTTAATAAAGAAATATATTCAAATGATCGAAAATAAAAATGAAAATTTGTATCTCTTAATTTTCCTGCTTACAGAAAAATATCGGCTTTCACAATCTACGACTAAAAAAATGTAAAGATTTATAATTACAATGCCACCATCCAGTTAAAACCTTGGTGTCATCGCACTCAAAGGAAATCGTTATATTATTCTAGCCCATTACAATTACTATAAAATGCATTAATCCAATGAATGAATTAAATGCTAATAAATGTATCCAGCTCAAGATCTAATCATTAAATCACTAAATCGAGCGAGGCAGAAGGCAAACAAAGCCTACATATCATATATAGTGTAACATAAAACATCCCCTCTTTCAATTTTAATGGCCACATCAATAATGACAGAAGAGAAATTGAATGGCTTGACCTTCATAGAAGTGTCAAATTTCACAAAAAAAAACTTCCAAAAATTCCCTTAATATTCATATCTCAAGGATAGTATACTAAGAAGCTGTCAGGTTATAGTTTTCAACCAGCAAAAACATGATCTCGGACGAATCCTCACTGATACACGTAATGCCCCTGCATAAAGATGGAAATTTAAAGGTAAAATAAAATGGTTTCACCATTTTGAGGGAGTTGCGAGATATATATACCGTCAACTTTGTCCGGGTAGCATTGTTTTTTTTGCAATCGTCCTTTTTTTTTACTTTAAAATTCATTCATTCATTAATTCACAATTTTATCTATATACTTTATACAATTATTAACAGATAAATCCAACTTTTTGCTTTCATTTAAGTGTATCTTATTAATATTAGAAGCTTCGGTTGGAGAAAGTCTATTAATATATTTAGTGCAATTGGAAATGTGTTTCGTTGTTTTACCGTAACCAACCCTTGTTGTTGATGCCTGAGTATCACCAAAATTCGACGGCACCTTTGGGTCATAAAAGGATACATAGTCTGCTGGATCGATTGTAGTAAAATATAATGTATAAAGTTCTGTCAATTCCTTTTCAGATAAAAGACCTTCATTACTATCTTCTGAAGGTACATATATTTCATCGGAATTGGATGAAATGTCTTTCGGTGTATTATTGTGAGTGGAAGCATTTTCATCTGAAAAGGATACCAGCCTATTTTTATCAAATGATATGAGAAGGTCGTCTAGCCCATCATCAAATACGTCATCTTCATCTGTATTTGCATCCATAGAATTATTAGGCGTATCTTTTTCACTGACCTTGATTTCTACATTACTTCCTTTCGCATCTTCGTCCTTTGTTCCACTTTCTGGGTTAATTTGAGCTTGTGTTGATACTTTTGCTTGATTTGTCTGTTCCTCAGATTCATTAATATCAATATGATCAATATCATTAAGTTCTCTTTTCGATTGCCGAAACTTTAATTGGTCTATTATATTACTCTTGCATCTTCTTCGTTTCAATCCCAACGTTCTACTGGATTTATTTTGATTTTTCTTATAATCAGAAACGGGTGGTCTGGAAATATTCTTCATAGAGATTTGTGGCTCTTTTAATTCTTCAACAGCATTAGTATCATTTGCGAACGTTCTGTCTATACCTTTTTTCAGGAAATGTTCAATCAATGTTACCGACTGTTTTTGTTGAATACTGTTAGGGTCTTTTGCAAAGGGTTTATCGTCTTCCCCAAATAACAGTTCATTTCTAGAGCTTGCACGAATATTATTATCGGTGAACACATCATCTTCGCTTTCTGACGATACTATTTTATCAAGAATATCCCTTTCACGCAGCTTCGGCAAGTTATTTTCAACTATTTTCTTGACCAATTTATTTGCACTTCTGAATCCTGTTTCAATACCATCAGGCATGAAGAACTGCTTTTCATTCTTTTTAGATTTCCTTGATTTTGATTTTTTCCCCAAACTACTAATCATATAATTTGTCGCTATTTTGATAATTTCATCTTCATCTTCTTCTGCTTTAATTTGAAGATTCTCCTTAGGAATCTCAATAAACTTTAATTCCGCTATTGGGTCAAAACTAGAAGGAATTATTCTATTTCTGTTTGCCAAATTTATAACATCTTTTTTCATAATATGTTGCTGAATATACTCGTATCCCCCCATAGCCTTTTCAAATTTAGATTCTTCGTTACTTGAAAATAACAAAAGTACTTTTCCATCTCTCTTTCTACCTGTTCTACCCATTCTCTGGATGTTCTTTATTGGCGAACTCGTAGAATCATAACATACAATTAAATCAACTTCACCGATGTCTAAACCTTCTTCACCTATAGATGTAGCAACTAAGATATTATATTCACCCATGTTAAATTTCTTTATAATCTCCTTCTGTAATTTTTGATTCATGCCCTTAAGTTGTGCATCTTCAGAACTGGATCTATTTACTTTATCCTTTAGCTCAGATTCTGTATTTTGCTTTTGATCGCTCTTTCTACGCTTTTTTATCTTTTCCAAGTATTTGTCTTCATCAAATTTGTCTTTCTCTTTTGATTGACCAATAAATATGTGGGGCTTTAAATTAGCTCCTAGACTTTCGATTGTTGTTACAATATCTAGAGCGGATTCTCTGAATTCGGTAAAAATAATGACTTTTGAATCTTCCACTTCTTTTTCTTCAAAAAAGCTCTTTAATTCATCAATTAAAGTCTCCAACTTAGGATGACTTATGTAGTTCTTATCTCCAAGTAGCCCCTCACAGAAACTCATCATATTTTTAATTGATTCACTAAAGAAGAAGTCTGCATTTAATTTATTTGTCGATTTTTTGTTTGACCATTTTGCTGAAAATATGTTATATTGTTCTTTGAAATAGCTGTAGAACGATTTTAAACCATATATATTTAATCTTCTGTAACATTGCCCCACTATACCCAAAAGCTTCAAGATAAAAAAATTCGACCATTTAAGTCCTTCTGGGATGGTTGAATTTTTTATTATTCTTTGAGAAGCATCCATACACTGAAAAGCATTGATTTTACTAGGATCCGACATTTCATAAATTTTTCTTTCATTGGCAATCCTTAGTACAGGTGATATGGCTGTCGATATTAAATTTACACATTCCATAATATCCAGTGAAGGTAAAATATTTCTTCTTTCAATACGCTTGCGCTTTATATACTTCGAGATATCAATACTCTTTTCAGTTCTAACTTCAACTTTTGAAATATCCAAATTATCAATAATTTCTTGAACTCCCTCTACATTAGATGCTGGAGTTGCGGTTAATGCCAAAATTCTAAAGGAATTATTGAACCTTTTTAAGAATTTGACAACGTTATTATATGAATAGTTCCCTTTCGCTCTGTGAGCTTCATCAATTACCAACAAGACTATAGTTTTTGGATCAACAATTCCCGAAGCTAAATCATTTTCTACTACTTGTGGTGTAGTAAAAAATACGCTTTTACTATCCCAAATTTCCTTTCTGTTTTTCCTAGTTTTATCTAGTAAAATTGCAACCTTGGAACTTGGTATTCCGCTAATACCACAACAAGCTTTAATTTGCTGTGCAACCAATGGTCTTGTAGGAGCCATAAATATCAACTTTGAATTAGGAAACCAACTCAAAAAGTTGAGCATTACAGTAGATGCAATAAATGTTTTACCCAACCCAGTCGGCAATGTTACAAGTAAATTGTCAAAAAACGCCCTGTGGACAATATTATACTGATAATCACGAACTTCAAAATTTGTTGGATAAATGTACTTCCCTAAACTCCCATAATCGATAGCATGGTGTGTGGGTTTATCAATTATACCAGAGTCTAGAGAGATCTCTTCATACAAAGTCATATCGGCGTCTACGTTTCTGATTGATCTATTACTCGCAACTTCATCTTGCAATAAGCTATTTAACTTAGGGTCGTTTATGTCATCTTGAAATACTAAATCATCATCATCATCAAACTCCATTGGCCCTAAGATATTTTTTTTCTTGTACTGTTAACATATAAGCTATTTGAATATATTTACGCACGTAAAAAAAAAATACACTCAAATAGAAAGACTATATTCTCACTTAGAAAACTAAATGTCTTCTGACGAAAAGTATAAGGTATTGAAACAGTCCATTACAGCTCTTGGTCGTCCCCTTAATGAGTTATTAGAACTTCACAAGGAAATAACAGAGCAAAACGATCGTATCGTGAAAAATACATCGAGTTTGGCGGATTTTAGAGAAGTAATTAGCAAAGGACTAGAAGAAAGACAGGGTGAAGGCAAATAATCGAGTTTGTTCTAGAGCTTTCCCTATTGTAGTCTGCAAATTTGTCTGAATGATAGGGTTTGCTCAGCAACTATAGTTATTATTTGAGCTACAATAAAATACATTGATAAAATAGAGCTCTCCCCTCGTGATTGTATATTTTTTGCATTTACCTGGAACAAACGAATGGAACCAAAATCCGGAAATTGCTATTCCACCTTTAAAGTAAAGATGTTCTTATGGCCGAAGGGATCTCATGGACGAAATCTCCATATTCGAGTATGTATTGTCAAATATCCTGTTTAGTAACAATATTTGCTATGACTAACTAGCAATTTGTTGAAGTCAGATGACATCGGATGAATTATTGTTCGATTCTTCTGTCATTATTATCCCCCAAATTTCAGGGCAAGGCTAGACTTCCCGGGTTTAATTTGAAAACATTTTCCCCCAATAAGTTTCTTTTTTTGAATGTAGAAATTGATGAAAATACTGGGCATAATCTGGCTTTGGTTGGAGAAGAGTGTCAAAGAATGTACAAGAATACTACTAGACTGTTCTAAGTATTTCTAATATTTTCATTAACTATGCGCTAAAGGGGATGCTAATTAATTATTTAAGAATTGGCGAAATGCATTTTTCGATGAAGAATTAAATTTTCGTTTACTGTCTTTTAAGCATTGTTGGTTTCGTAATGCTGGTTTAGGTTTTCGTTAATTAGTAGAAGCTATTATCTAAGTAGCCATAATCAATGGTTCTTCCATTGAAGTATTCTCTAGAGAAAATTTTATGATTAAAGTGTACACTTCTTTTCCTCTTCGACAGTTTACATGATTTCATTGCCGATCGAAGTGATGAATGTTGATTAAGGGAGTCAGTTGTAGTATTCGTGTCAATGGAACCAGTATATGACATCAACGAATATGTAGAATTCAGGGATGACGATAATACCGATTCTTGTAATTCCTCGGTTCTTTGATAATCAATCTTCTTCAAGTTTGATTCAGTAAGCATTGAAGCGCTCCCTAATGCCAACCCCGAATCTTTTTCGAACTTGGGACCGTATAACCAAGTAGTATCATGATCTTTATTCCAATCTATCTTCCATGGTGCAACCTCTCCTAGTTGGTTCATATCTTTACTCCATCGCCTCCAACTAATATTTTCTAAACGTCTTGAGATTGTAGAAGGTATAATCACACTAATGTCTTCTCTGTTCGGATTACTATTCTGTTTCCAACACTGATATAAGGTATAGTCATCAAGTTCGTTGCTATTAGAAGCATAGTCTATGTTTTCCGTAAACTCCGGGGTTTTGTCTACCGTATGTAAATCGTCCAAGCTATACTGTAACATTAGACCTGCTCCCACAATAACTCTTATTAAAATGTGTTCGTGAAAGAAGAGTATTTTGTTCGTATGGGGAAACCCTTTCTTTATATACGTAAAACCCTTTCTTTATATACGTAAATGCCCTTCGAGCAGGAACAAGTGGAGAATTTCAAATTTGTGCGGAATGCAATTTCTATTTACGTCGGGTCCCCATCGCCGAATTAGGCTTTAAGCAGAAGTGAAAATATGCAACTGATGCTTCTACATATCTTCCCTCATGAAATTGACGAACGAAAGCTATGGTATTTTTTTCACATTTGGCCAAGCTTACAAATCTCAGCCGCTTCAAACTCCTCACTTCACAAATTTTTGGCACCTTAAAGCTTTGAAAGGGGACTAATGTTCTTGAATTCTAAAGCAGGTATATAGGTACTTCCCTTAAGCTGGTTATATGTAGACTCGGTGGCTTCCACCCCTTCGTAGGGTTTATGTAAGAGTAAGCAGAGAAGACTTATATTTCGCGGACCAACCCCACTACGGTCTGGCTAATAACGGCATCATGGTTAAATCTTCATATCACATCTTACGATTAACATATCTGAGTAACCAAATGGTTATGTTCTTGACCGTATGTACACTTTATTATTCGAAAAATAAATTTTGTAAATTAAAAAGAAACATCGCCTTGTTTTGTCCCCCTTTATGAATAAGTTCATAGGATGGTGGGTGGGAAATGTAATGTTACATTTCTAATTGTTTGCCTTGCACGCACACTTATTTTATATACGACCCAAACACAAAAAAATAATTATGCACAATTCGCTCGCTCGGAACTTCCACGAAACGAAAATGTACGAGGTGCTTCAATGGAAAAGGTTCCCTCCGCGGCATGCAGCCTTGATATTTGTACAGAAGACCGCAATCAATAGTCAGTCATCTCTCCCTCACACAAGTCACACCAAGGTCATCTGATAGGTTTCTGAATGCATCTAGGAATAATTAGTTTATATAAATATGAAAGAACTCTTTTTTCTCTATTACCCTTTTATTCTGTTTTATTTTGATTGTCTAGATGACAAAATTACACTTTTAGATTTCGGCATCAGAGTGAAGGCGTGGGTCTGATAAAATAAGAAAGTTGTCTTACATACCAGCATGTGAAAGAAACTTACAATAGTAGAACCCGGGAAAGAGAAGTAGCGTTCCTTATGACCTAGGTTTTACAAGGTTTGCGTGTGAATTGCATATGTTTTTTAAATTCTCATTTTTGTGTTAGCTTATTAACTAATTTAATTATGTCAGTAATAATTAGAATTATTGTAAAAAATTCTCCAATATTGCGAAATATGTGAAAATACATTATTTTTCTTAAAACCGACACTCATATTCATGCTCGTAAGTAAGACATTTAATACTTTATATAATATACATAAAAATTAAGTCAAAAGGTATTGTCTAAAAAGCAATGTAGATAAAAATCATGTAGAATCATGTAAAAATAAAGAATTGTTAACACCTTAAATTATACTCTTCCAAGCAACTTTTTATCGTCTACAATGCTTATCCATCTATAATCCTATAAGGGATCATTAAGAAAAGACAGAAAGGTGATCACGAATTCGAACCATATGAGTAGACAGATTCACAGTTGTGAAATATATATCACGTGAGCGGAATACTGAGTACCCCATCGACATATCATAATTATATTGGTAAGCATCAAATTGATCATACTATTTGTTATTCAATACCCAGAGTTAAATGAGAAGTAATAGAAACTTACCGACGTCAGATCACTCTGTATCCAACTCCCCCTTTCAGGGGAACACACCTACTATTTCTAGTCCTTCCGGAGTTTCTCCATCGTCATCATTCACACATGACAACTCAAGCACATACCAAGATCATATCTCAAATTTGGGTACAAACAAAGACATCGACTATAAGGTTGTTAACAAGCATTTGGTGAACCAGGAAGATACGTTGAAGCTACAAGGTGGTGATATTTCTAGACACATTTATCACCAGATGGAAAATACCAATAAGACTGGAAGAAGGAGAACTAGAAGTTCTTCGTTCTCAACCTATTTGACTGAATCTAGAAGAGAGTCTGCTGCCAGTGATATTAATGTTCCAGGTGGGTTTCGTAGAGAATTTTTGATTCATAAGTCTTTACAAATGAAACAGGAGCCTCCAAACTTTTTGACCAATAATTTTATCGAGTTCTTGAGTATTTATGGCCACTTTGCAGGTGAAGATTTTAGTGAAGATGATGAGGATGATAAGTCCTATGAAGAGGTTTTTGACGAAGAAAGTCACCTTTTGCCTCGCCGTCAAACAACTACTCCGACGGAACAAAAAGGTACGGCTTCAATCGGAAAGACATTTTTCTTGTTGTTCAAGTCTTTAGTAGGTTCTGGTGTGCTTTTTTTACCAAGAGCATTTTATAATGGCGGTTTGATGTTTTCAATTATAACTCTTTCCGCATTTGGTCTCATAACATGTTTTTGTTATTTTATTTTGATCGAATCTAAGAATACTATGAAATTATCATCATTTGGTGAACTAGGCTACAGAACACACGGAAAAGTTTTAAAGATTTTTATTTCTATATCCATTATCTTGTCACAAGTTGGATTTGTTGCAACTTATATTCTATTTACTGCAGAGAATATGATGTCATTTTTACAAAATTTTCTTGGATGGGAATCAATTAATGCACTTAATATAGTTCTAGTGCAATGCATTTTATTAATCCCGTTAGTATTGATTAGAAATCTCACTAAGCTTTCCCTAATTTCATTAATTTCTTCAATTTTTATTGTGATTGGATTGTTGATTATCTTCTACTACTCAGGAATTCAGCTTCTTTCAGAAGGGTTTGGTCCTAATATTTCTCAATTCAATTCTAATAGTTGGACAATGCTTATCGGTGTTGCAGTGACAGCTTTTGAAGGAATTGGGCTTATCTTACCTATTGAGTCTTCTATGGCCCAGCCTGAAAAATTCACAGTGGTTCTTCTGATTAGTATGACTATAATCACATTATTATTTGTTTGTATTGGAAGTATTGGTTATTCTTCTTACGGTGATGAAGTTAAATCGATCATTATTTTGAATCTTCCAGAAAGCAGTATAGCAGTCCAATTAATAATGGTATTATATTCCATTGCCGTATTTTTGACCGCCCCATTGCAGTTATTTCCAGCTATTAGAATTGGTGAATCTATGGTATTCAACTCTTTTCTTTTCAAAAGAAAGGATGAAAGAAAGGATAATCATGGAAGATTGTACTACAATTCTGGAAAATATAACAGTAGTGTAAAATGGATTAAGAATCTCCTTAGGGCTGTTAGTGTGGTATTTATATGCGTTATCGCATATTTGAATGCTAACCAGATTGATAAGTTTGTTTCCTTCAACGGCTGTTTTGCATGCATCCCGCTTGTGTACATTTATCCACCGTTAATTCATTTAAAGACAGTTAAAGAGAAAGGTCAAATTTCTAATAGAGATAAAATTTTGACATTATTGGACTATTTATTAGTTATTGTTGGTACATGCATAGTTTGCTACTCATTTTACCAGATAATGTTTTTAAATTAGAGCCATATTCATAGCATATCGCAAGAAAAAATTTGCAATTATATTACAGTTTTGCATATAATATTTTTACATTTTTTATTTATTCGTAGTACTAATGTCCGTATAGATAATACAAGGGTTATGTCCACCAAGAAACGAAAACAGGCAGGTGTAGAGGCAGACTTTACCCTTATTCCATCATTACCTGCGAAGAAATTATTAAGTTGTCAAAGGTGTAGATCTCGAAAAGTAAAATGCAATTTTGAACATCCATGCTCAAATTGTGTTAAAGTTGGGGCAGAATGTATTCAAATAACTAATGACATGAGAAAGAAGAGACCCCCTGCTAACTATGTATCTACACTCGAGAAAAAGATATCTAGTTTTTCAAGCTTCTTTGAGCAGTATAATAAATTGAATTCAACAGATCTGAAGCAACAATTTATAGAACTGTTTAATACCGAGGAATTAATGCTTCAAGTTCCTCCGCAAGATCCTCCAGACCACTCTATTTATTCTAATTATGATTCAGGTGAAGATAGAGCAGTATATGGTCCAACTAGTGTTTATGATGACAGCATCATCTTAAAGAATTCAAAATTCTTTAAAAGTGAAGAAGCCACGATAAATGTTCTAAACAAAGATCCAGACATATTGCAATGTATTAAATTGTTCTTTACTTGGCAGTACCCAGACCATAATATGTTTATTTTTAGAGAATCTTTTTTGACTGATTTTTTTAATCCCAAATCACAGAGTTTGTACTGTTCAGAAATATTAATATATTCTATATGTGCGTTAGGGTCAAAAATGGCAGACAATGATACCATATATTCAAGGTCAAGTAGCTTCTACAAAGAAGCTAAGTCAAGGTTGCTATCTCAACTCGATCAACCATTAATTACTTCATTGCAGAGTTTTCTATTGCTAGCTTTCTATGATATATGTAATGGTTCAAACTCAAGCAGTTGGATGTTATCAGGAAACGCAATGAGAATGGGATTTGATTTGGGATTCCAGTTGAACCCAAAAGTTTGGTTTTTGAAATCTAAAGAGGATTTGAATGCCCTAGATGTAGCGATAAGAAGTAGAATTTATTGGGGTAGTTATATGGCAGATCATTTCATAAGCTTATTACTTGGAAGACCATCTTTATTGAAAATGTCTGACGCAACAATCCCAGAGACAGAGGCATTGCCAGATTTGGAATGGATCGATGAATATATGTACTCAGGTCCAAATGGCAAAGACAAGAAAGATATTACCTACATATCTAACCCTTTAAAGAAGATTATTAATTTAATCAATATATCAGAAAACATGCTTAATGATATATTTACTAGATCGGATACCGAAAATGATCTGACTACCAACGAAGAATTAGACTTATCATCAAGAGTAGATAAGTTATATGAATATAACGAACAAATAATGAAATGGCGTATCAGCTTACCTGATGATTTGAAATGGGATAAAAAATCGCTAATAGAGACAGGTGATAATCCAACATTAAGTTGTATAAGATATTATTATTATATTTTAATTATATGTCTCAACCGTCCTTTCGTCGGAATCACTAAGGATGTTTCTGATTCCGATCATGAATTATCTCCGTTTGTTATATGTTCTAATGCTATTGATGATTTGTACGAAGCAATCCGAAAATTCAATTCTGTTCATGGTCTTAGAAGAGTTTCCATATTTATAGTATACTGTTCAATTTTGTCAATTTCAGTAATTTTATTAAGTAATACTAGTCAAATGCTAGTAAACGAGAAAAAAGAGAAATTGCAATTTTTTATGAATGTTCTTCAGGGTTGTTCAAAGACTTGGAAGCTTGCCGAAAAATCATATAATTTGATTAAAATTAAATTGAGATCTAAATATGAAAACGATCAAGAGGATGTTCCTAGTTCATCAAAAGTTAATTCTGATCAATTTACAAAGAGTGAGTCTAACAATACGGCAAGTATTGCGCAAGATAATTTATCTACGAACAGATCTGATGAGACGATCAAAAAAGATTCACAGAAAAGAAGTTTTCCTATTTACAAACCAGAGAAATCAATCGTTGATAATTCAAAAAACCATAATTACAATTTTCCCCAGGCTAATATACCCAATTTTAACTCAATTAATAATGTTTCTATTTCTCTAAACAGAACAATTGTTGAGACGAATACAGAATTATTGTTTGATGAGGACTTGGATTTCTTTGGTGGACCACCTGTACTCATGACGTCGGATTTATTTAATGAAGATTGGGAGTCTTTATTTCCCGATTATGTTTTTAATGAGAAAAATTGAAATATAAAAATCACGAATTAGACGTTTACATGTATATAGTTATGTTGATTGTTTTGTATTTTTAATCATGATATTGAATTTAAAAAAAAAGTGAGATAATTAAAAATGAAGGAAATGATTTCGCCCAGGATCGAACTGGGGACGTTCTGCGTGTTAAGCAGATGCCATAACCAACTAGACCACGAAACCTCCTTTGTTTTTTTAAAAGCATAGTTATTCAAATGATGATTGATACGCATATATTTATATATTATATGACCTGTTTTCTTTGGATATGAGTGAGTTCATCACCTATGGGAGAGACGAATTTTGAATTTTCAAAATATTCATTTCCTAGCAGGTGATAGAAAATGTCGATATATAAATTTTCTTATTACTACAACCTATTTATTCTGACAATAATTATATTTTTAAAATACACTATAAACGTAGAACTATTCTTATGTGAGTTTGGCATTTAAACTTCATCATCCCATATTGATTCGTCAACAAAATAATGCCAACTGAAACCATTCCAACTACTAATCACACCAATACCACAATATATACTAATAATTATCAACTTCATAAATTCAAATTGTTGAAGTATTTTCAATCTATGTTGAAATATATCAACCAAAGTAGTGAATAAAACAATAGGAACGAAACCCAAAATGTACCAATTTGTAACTCTATCTAAAATAATTTCACCATAACGCTGCGAGTGCTTTGGAACTCTAACTACTCTTCTGAAATTAAAGTAGTAAATAATATACCATAGCATAGTATAAACAACTTTAATGGTCCACTCTTCGCATGTAAATATTAAAGGAAATAAAGAAACATGACCACTGCTAACAAGCAAGTTAAAAGGACCAAGTAATTTCATATCCCTACTTACAAGGAATGAAATAGGAAAAATTACCAATAAGATAGCCTTTTCGTGAACATGCCAACCAAATAAGAATGAAGCATAACCACATAATGTTAAAGCACCTATAAATCTTCTGAAATTAGGCTGAATAAACAAAGGAATCAAAGCCATAATTTGATAAAACAAGGTCAAGAAGAATGTGATTTGTGGAGTAATAGTAGGTAAGATTAAAAATTCAATATCACCAATAATACCCCTCGTTGAAGATTTAACCAATTCAGGATCTTGTAGTAAACTAGGGTGGAACTTAAATATCTTAATCAAAAGACCACGAGACAAAGGAATTCTGTTGTATACCTGGATTAAAACTCTATCAAGAAATGAATATATAGCCCAAACATTAGGCGCCCAGTATGCATGTGTTAATCCTCGACTAAATGGAAAAAGTCTAGCGAGTAATTGTGGAAGAACTTGGTAATATACGAATGGTCCAAATGCAACTGTAAATACTCCAATAACGACACTTCCAAGCTTAATCAAATTCCACCACTGCACAACGTTAAAAGCATTAACAAGTATATTTTTCTTCTTATCATATTTGAAATTTAAGCAATACGATCTTAAAAGAAATACAAACACAGCAGGTGCCAAGTATAAATATATATGTTTGAAACAAAGTAGAACAGAAAACCAAAAGCCACACATCAAGTATTTCTTTAATCTCGCACAATTGATCATTAGCACAAGTATCCCAAACATCATACCATTGTATTGAAAATGAATGTGGTCAATAATTAACAAGCCTGGGGACAAAGATAGGGATGATGCCACCGCATATGCTCTTCTTGCACTATTATTGGACTTTGCTGTGTCCATATACCATTGCAATGCCACAAATAATACGATTTCACTTAGTATTACGGTAATTCTCTGGAAATAGATCGTAGGAAGTCCATAAACACCCTTTTCAATTATATCTAAGCATCCATCGTTCTTGACAAATGCAGGGACCAATTGAGACAAAAACCATTCGAAGTATGCAAAAAATGGAGGATAATCAAGAGTCCATTGGGAGGTATTCTCTATGTACCATTTGGAAATAGGTAAATTGTGAGTTACCGCTAACCAATTCCGATGCACATCGAAGTCAGTAGAATGATAGCTGGTGAAAAGAAATGCCTTCAATGCTAAAGACACCAACCATATATTCAAAAGCGAATAGCCACGTCTCTTGCGTTCAACGCTGTGTTCTTCATTCATTAGTATGTTGTTTAGTTACTGATCGCATGAAAAAACGAATTTAAGCTAAACAGCGCTAAACCAGGTCTTTCAGCCAATACGATTTTTGTAAAATAAAAAGTAAAAACAGACTGTTTGTTTACGACATATTTACATTTCATACATTTTCAGTTGTTACAGACATCGTTCTTTACAAATAATACGATTAAAAACTAGCACCAACTATTCAACCACTACTAACTCTCCATAACGTCCAAATAGCCAAGTTCGTCGATCACGTGAGTCGCCAAAAATTTCATTTTAAATAAGAAGTTTGTCAACCTGGGCGTTAAAGTTAGAATAGATTGAAGTAAAGAAATGTCAACAGAAAACAAAAGAGTCGAATCTGATGCGGCAGAGTTGCTCTCTTCCTTATCTTTAGATAAGACCGCCACTGAGCAGAAAAAAGAAGTTCTTGAGACAGATGCTAAAGAAGTAAAGGAAGTGGCCACCACCAAGGAGGAAACTAAGAAGACAGAAGATGGGGAAGAACAGAAAGTGGCCGAAGAGTCAAATTTAATCAAATCTACATATGAAGTGAAGGTCAAGTTGGCCGATTTACAAGCAGACCCAAATTCACCTTTATTTTCAGTAAAATCGTTCGAGGAATTGGGGTTGACTCCTGAATTATTGAAGGGATTATACGCCATGAAGTTTAATAAACCATCGAAAATCCAAGAGAAGGCATTGCCTTTATTGATTTCAGACCCACCTAGAAACATGATCGGACAGTCACAATCTGGTACTGGTAAAACCGCCGCTTTTTCGTTAACTATGTTATCTAGAGTCGATGAAAATGAACCAATGACCCAATGTATTTGCTTAGCCCCTACTAGAGAGTTGGCTAGACAAACTTTAGAAGTTATTAGCACTATGGGTAAATTTACTAAGATAACAACCCAATTAGTGGTTCCTGACTCAATACCAAAGGGTCAATCTACTAATGCGCACATTTTAGTTGGTACTCCTGGTATTGTCATGGATTTAATAAGAAAGAAGAGCATCAATGTAGCAAAGGTTAAAGTTTTTGTGTTGGATGAAGCAGATAATATGTTAGATGCTCAAGGATTAGGTGACCAATGTGTTAGAGTCAAGAGAACTTTACCAAAAACTACTCAATTAGTTTTGTTTTCCGCTACATTCCCAACTAAGGTTCGTCAATATGCTGAAAAATTTGTTCCAAATGCTAATTCTTTAGAATTAAAGCAAGAAGAATTAAACGTTGATGGAATCAAACAATTATATATGGATTGTGATTCAGAAGGTCATAAATTCGAAGTTTTATGTGAATTATATGGTTTATTGACAATTGGATCCTCAATTATTTTCGTTGAAAGAAAAGATACTGCTAATATATTATACGCTAAGATGAAAGCGGAAGGACACACCTGTTCTATTTTACATGGTGGTTTGGAAACTTCAGAAAGAGATAGACTTATCGATGATTTCCGTGAAGGAAGATCTAAGGTTCTTATAACTACAAATGTTTTGGCTAGAGGTATTGATATTGCCTCAGTTTCTATGGTTGTTAATTATGATTTACCTGTGGATAAAGATGGTAGACCAGACCCATCTACTTACTTGCACAGAATCGGTAGAACTGGTAGATTTGGTAGAGTTGGTGTATCAATTTCTTTTGTGCACGATAAGAAATCATATGACATTTTAATGAAAATTAGGGATTACTTTGGTGGAATTGAAATGACTAGAGTTCCAACAGATGATTGGGATGAGGTTGAAAAAATTGTCAAGAAAGTAATCAAAAATTAATTGTAGTCTATATAAAATGGTAAATAGAAAAATTTAGTAATAGATATATTGATCAGCTAAATGATCAAAGTAGGTGTGAATGATAAACGAAAAGATGTAATTAATATTTAAATACAAGTAAGCAATTTATGTCTAATAAACACTATATACAAAAAGTAGATCCGATAATTTAATCTAACTTAAGAAATTGCTTTGATCTTTGTGGTAATCTTTTTGATACGACATCCCAATCAATACATTCCCAAACATTATCTAAATATTGTTGTTTACCAAAAACACCGTAATCTAAAAGGTAGTTTCTTGGAGAAGCATCGATACATAATAATGGTAACAACTTCTTATCACTAAACACAGAATTAGCTTCGGCTTCTTCTACAGTACCCAAAACTAATTCGTCAATTTCTTTTTCGAGTGTTGTTATTTCATCAAGATCTTCTTGAGCTTCATCACCTTTTATATTTTTTCTTTCCTCCTGTTTTTTCTTCAAAGAAGCTAATCTTGCTTGCTTTTGCAACTTTAATTTCGTCATTTGACCAGATCTCAAAGAGTCATCAACCACACCAGCGTTATAGGTGTTGACTACAGATAAGTGATTATAAATTGGACCCTTTGAAACGTTATTCGAGGAATTTTTTAAAGCAAATTCACTGAGGTTACTTTCAGCAACCAACCAAACAGATCCATCTCCTTTGATTGCCTTTGCAGAGTTTAAAAATAAAGTACGGAATTCATCCATAGTTCCAAATGAGTCTTGAATCCATGAGTTTAAGTTTTCATCCTTTGGTCTGTTAATGTATTCTAAAGTAGAAGTCTTAAGTAACTCATCTTCCTCGCATTTTCTTATACGAGAATTAGCAAATTCTTCTTCATTAGGTCTCAACGATTCCATGTAAAATTGCAAGTTGTGTACTAATGTGGCATATGCATAAATTCCATACAATTCTTGTTTATTGATTGTCATAGAAATCAAATCATTTAAATCGGAAGGTGGGTTCTTGAACTGATTATCTTCTAAAAGCTGATTTAACCCATCAATTAATTGGTCTCCTCTCTTGAACCATATCTCATTGACGGCTTTGTTAGATAATAAACCTGTAAAATTATCATTAGCGATTCTTATGTTATCCAACACAGATATGGAAGGAATTTTATAAGATGTAGATCTAATAGATTGGTATCTACCTATAACCGGTCTCACCAAGCTTCTTGTAGATTTGTACATGGTGTTAATGCTATTGTGCTCTAATCATTAAGAGAGTTAAAATGAAAAATTTGAAGGTTGGAAAAAAAATCAAGAGCTTTTGTGTAATTATTTTTAATTATTTGCGAATAGTAAGGTACCAAAAGAACTTAAGAATCACAAACACTCCACTAAATATATCTTTTCAGTTAAAGAATGTATTAAGGCATATAAAATATACAGACTCAATTTTTTAGTGAAATTTAATATAGAACAATGTAAATCGTGAAAGGTCGTTAATAGATTGAAAACCAAGCTGATTTCTATAAATACATATTATGCTTCAATTAGCATTATTCCAAAATCATACTACCAGGTCTTGTCGTTTTGGAGTTTAAGCTTTATCTATCTATCTATCATCATCTTCTAACCTTAAGACTTTTTACTCTTCTTAGCAAGGAAGATCCTTGTCCAAGACCATCATCACTGTCGACGTGCCCAAACAGAGTTTTATTTGATAAAACAATATCAGCATCAGCCGATGGTCTTCTCGTATTATTTTCACTATTACTGTTCTTACGCAATCTCGATACAATAGATTTCTTTCTTGATAAGCCACCATTGGATATATTAAGATGATCGTCATTAATTCTTGGTGCTGGCGCACCATCTACAAATGTCGACGAACCTAAACCAGCTGTAGTAGAACCGTGTATAGGTTCAGCTTTACTGTTAGCACTGAAATTGACCACTGATGGATTCTTATCTGAAACATATAAGGATTTGTCTTCATTATTTCTTGATAACGGGTCATTTGCTTGAGTTCTTTTAACCGATGGTTTACGACCAATAATTTCGTTTTGGTCAGCATAATTGCCAAAAGCCAAATTAACTTGAGCATTTTTATTAACAGCACTAGAGCCTTTAATCGAATTATTAGGACCATCAACTGGGAAGGCCATTACAGGTGCTGCTTTCACATTTTTATTACGATGTGGGGTACATGCATCGAAAGGACCATCATGATGGAATCCACCTCCAAAAAAACCAGTTACATCCAATTTATCAATTGTATCCATATTTTTAGATTTTACTGGTTCTGGTTTCTTTCTAGGGGATTTAGATTTAGATTTATGACTCCTTCTTTCTTTATCCTTATGTGTACGGCTGTGTTCATGACGTGGTCTAGAACCATCGGAATGAGACCTATGGGCTCTAGAAGAGCCTTGGTATCTTGATGAACTTTGCTTCTCTTGAGGGTATTCTCCACGCAATCTTTCACGTCCAGCAGCTTCTTCATAAGATGGTGGTGGTGGAACTTCTCCTTTTGGTGGACGTGGAGGTGTTTGTTGAGATCTTGACTTTCTAGGGATTGGAGGCGGGTCACGGTGTTTAAATGTTGGTTCTTGCATTGCAGCTGCAAACGGATTGTTAGATGACATTCTACTAGGTAATTGTTAGTATATGATAAAGATAATAGTAAAGATTCATCAATAAATGTCCTACGATGTTTTTTTAAGAAACACACATTCTAGATTTGCTGATTACACATTGACGGAGTCATGCGCAATGTCCCTAGATGTGGGGTCACGTGTGAATAATGCATTTACCGAATTCCATATTATGAAAATACTTACTTGTTTCCATAGTTGACACTGCTATCACTACCAGTTCTTGAAGGTCTTGTAGGAAATTCTGGTCGACTGAAGGTTTCCCCCACAGGGGAGGCATAGCCACTATTATATCCACTTTGAGAACTGTTCCCAGTATAATTTAAATTCACATTCATATTGACTGGCTGAAATGGCTCATCGTCATCAGAGAGATCAAGAAACTGCTTATTCTTCTGAATCCATTCATCAAAGTTAGAGTTCTTGCCATTGGAAGACACGGAATTGGCTGAACGATTCGCTTGCATGGGTTGTTCGTACTGTCTGAAAGGATTATTCGATGACAATCTTCTTAATGATTCTGATGAGTAATTTTTAGTATTTGGCTGTTGATACATTTTTGTAATTATTTGTTTGTATGAACCTGTGTACTACTAAACTCCAGTAAAATAGGATGCTTTAAATTGAACGTAAATCGTATTTTTTTTAAGGAAAATGAAGAAATACCTTGTATAATTCTAATCCACCACCAATAAAGTTATATAAATAATTTATAGTAAAGTAGTTAATTTCTCTTTTAAAAAGGATTGATGATATGTGTATTATTCAATCCTCGACTACTTAACAAAATGAAGAGTACGTTTTAATATTCTCAAGGAAAATGAAATTAGTCGACAAACAAAATAATGCCCTTGTAGTAAATTTAGTTATGTTAATCTATAACAACTGTTTCTTAAATCTGGTGAAAGAAAAAAGCGTTAATTCGTCAAAATCATGTTTGTTGTCTCCTAATTCAATCAAAAAAATCCCGCACACGACCAAATAAAGAACGTTTCGTTAGTGACGCGTTAGCATAGACTGCAGCATTAGGATTGTAGTCAATTATTAATCTATATGTCTTGAGCAAATCGTTTATATGTGTATGTCGTATACCGTGTAATATCTTTCTTTGAGTTGTCTCATCTCTAATAAAATCTAAGCTACAATTATTAGTTTCAGGATTTTGGTGTTGGGATCTGCCACCACCTATCGATTAATCCGAAGTAAAATCAGAACGAAGGCTGTTCTTTTCAACAATAATCCGCTATTTTTCAAAAGAACTATAATTCACTACATGGAGCTCTTGAAATTGGGATTTCGACATAATTCCCCGTCGGTAGTAAAGTTTACGATGCGACTCCACGGAGCTTACGATTCATCTGACATACAAGTCCCAAAGAAAAGGCTATCAGACTTAACTCACAAACTGTTGCATTATGTAGACTCTTTCCGAATATGTTAGTGTTGGTTAAAATTGTGATATGCTCAATGTGACACGGCAGAATGATCTGAGTAATTAAATTTGCGAGAGATGCGTCATCAATAAGAATCAACTAAACCATTGCTACGGAACTACGCACAAACACTTTGGATATATTATTTAAAAAAGATTGCTAGATATTAACAATTATTATCTAGTTAATTTCAAAATGCAAAATAATAAAGCAATTTTCAAGATTTAATTTTCGCTCAGCCACCTGCAGTTAAATTAAAGATGGCGCATAGACGATCGGTACACCCATTGTTGTTAGATCGAAATATTTTCATCTGCCATCACTTTCGTTTACAGCCTTCAATGCTTACAGCATCCATAGATATCAGCCAAATATTGCTATCTTTATTTTTTTATTCTCCTATACTGGTAAGTGCAATCAAGGTTACTATCAATGCTTCTGTAATGATCTATTAGTACAATAGTGTCCGATATATATTAACTTGGTTCTCTTCCACGAATATAGATGCACACTCCTGTATGTCTATTATCGTAATAACAAGTCCGTATTGCTACTACAACAATACGCCCTCTTAGATTATCTTAAATATTACTGCTTTCAAAAGTGGAATAAAAGAGTACTTCGATACTTGTTTTGTAATACTTTCGATCCTTTTTCTCTAGTAATAACCTGATAATAGACAATAGCGTAATGAACTATAAAGAATAAGATTCAAAATTTTCAGACAATAAACTACTTAAAGTCATGGAATATGAATTAGTCCGACTCTAGTTGCGATCCACTGAAGAGATAAGTAAGCTTTAAATTTCAAACTTCATCAAAACAGCACTAGATTCTTGCTATGACAGAAGATGGAAACTTAGTCACGGTCGTGAGAAAGTAAGACTATTTAACTGATGATTGATATCATATGCTAATTCTGAGAAGAGATAAATTAATACGAAGCAAACAATTCTATAGTTATTATAATAATGATAAAAATAAGGTTCTACTAGATCTTACAAAGATAACTTACTATACGTGTTCTTCGTTCAGATACGTCTTAGATTATCCAACAGAATGGACCACACAAGAGATTTGATTCTTCTCAAAAAAGAAGTATATCCACATCTTATCATTTGAACATTCAAGAAGCAAAGGATTACTAAAAACTCTTCCAATATTAACGGACTTTTTTTTTTTGATAGCTTCGCATTCATAATTATCCATTAGCATTTATTGGAAGTCAGTAAAACATAGTTAAATCCAAAATTCATCATTTTAAGTATATATTTATTGAATTAGCTTTAAGGAACTGATCATTAGCAATATATAAAAAACCTACCATTTTAGCAGGATTAGAGAGAAGTCTCGCATTAGATTATGATAACCCTTATCTTATGCACCAACCAGTAACCTTAAATCCAGAAAAAGGTATATATAGGTCGAGAGGTTCTAATGGATCATATGATGATCTTCAAAACTGCTGTTATAACAAAACATACCATTTACTTTAAAGAATTTAGAACAACTTTTCTTTAAACAAACTTGGAATTGGATGTTTTACAAAACGACATCCGAGAATAATTATTGTTGAAGAATATATCCCATTGGCAACATCAAACTCCTAATTAATATACATACAAGAAATTGCTAATAAATATAATGAATCGCCAGCTCAATTCTTTTTATCATAGGGTGTTGGAAGAGGAACAGAGATTCTCCCAAGATCCAACAAATAATGTTTCTTGTAATAACGGCCATTTAAAAATATAATATTTTAATTATTATTTAACATATCATATTCTATGATCCTTTTAAAGTTCATTAGACTAATGTTTCAAATTTAATTAGTTTATTCGCAATTCTAAAATTATTGACTACTTCGCATTAAAAAAAAGCCTAAATCAGATAACTGCAAAGCCCGTTATTTTTGTGAGATTTGGCTGATAAATATTTATGGTTTTTAATAAAATAGTTAACTATCCAAAATAATATTTTTCCAACGTTCGATCCAAATACAATCATATTTGGTATTTGGATTTAATAAAATTTAAAAATCATAAATGATGTATTTAAAATTCTTTTCTAAAATAATGCTAACAAAGTAGATAGAAGATGATTATACTCTAGTTTGAAGATTTGTACTTATGCATTCTCTAGCATACATAAGTCCGCAATATGTTTTTTGCTGTCTTCTGAACCCCCCCCCCCCACACCCCCCATCCAATAATGCTTCGCAAACAATTTCTCTTGAAAGATGTAGCTATTTTTGGTATAACTAATTGGCGTAATCGCATAATAAATATAGACTGGATTTTACGATTTATACACAACAATAAAATTCTTTAAATTTCTCCTTTGTCTTTACTTTTTAGCCATTTTTAGCTAATGCATTTTTTAAAGGTGGTGAAATTAAATTTGGATTAAGGATTCGAGTCAAAAAAATGGATATTGAATTCAGCTTCTACATTTGAATTCACCTTAGATGATTGAAACTTAGAATTATGTCCAACAGAAACGGATGACGATGATTTTATAGACCAGGTAGTGACACTAGACAAGTTTACGTTTTTCAACATATACTAGAAAAATACGGAATAGAAATGAAGGTGAATGCAAGTATATTTTATCTCCAAAAACACCTCCCCTGCATGCTTCCATTACAACGATAAATATAGGATGATAGTGGTTGTTCCGATATTTATCATTTGTTTTATAACTTGTGTTGTGATGTCTTTCCAGAAAAGAAAATATTAACTGCTTATAATGTGATATGTTGCCTATGGTATTAATAAAAAATAGGATCCTCGCTACTCAGTTTCATTTCTTCTTATCACAGCAACCCTTTTATTGTTGTACCAGAAAGGGAGTGGTATATTGGAGTTTTCAAAGATAAATTCTTAAATTCAACAGAAATTGTAATATTTTTCAATAATATTAGATCAGATTTGTAATAAAAATTAAGGTATTTAGGTAGGCGTAGTGAAAAGCTTTATTAAATATCCAATTGGTAGTAAGTTTTGTTAGAGATATCACCATGGAAAAATTTGCTATCATATGAGATGTATATGAACTCATTAAAATCTTTACACAAGTTCAAAGGAGTATTATACTGATAGCATAATATCCATAGAAGATCTGCAAGGTCATTTCTTGTAAATATTCATTCAAAATAGCTAATCAAAAACATGAAAATTAATCATTTCAGCCTTAATACTTCATGACAAAGTGTATTATTCCAAATCTTTAGAAAGTGATTTTTATCTACTAGTCCCTTCAGCCGCATAAAAAGGGATCCAATAGTCGTATATGAAGAGTGAAATTTATTCTACAGGTTGTTTTTTATGTCGTTCCTTAATTAAAAAAGATAGGTACGGTGTTTTTAAAGGTTTGTTTCTTTGGTCGAAGGATAATTGCCGAATACAGATTAATATTGAACTTATTGTGAAGGAGGCAACCCTTGAACGGCAAGTACATAACATATTATACTGTCGAACAGTAGAACTTCCTCCAATCAGAATATCATATATTATTAATATGCAAACCATTTTAGATCTGCATGTTTGAAAAACAATCGTAAGGCATCTAGCCATTCACCGCACGGAAGAGTTTTGTAGATAAAAAAAAAAAAACCCCTTCACTGATAGCGCAAAATCAGAATCAAATGTATTTTTCAATATAACTAGGTCTATATATGCATATATGGCAAGATTAGAAATTTTATATTAGACTGAAACTGCCCCGTAAACGTAGAATGGCAATAACTCACTAAATCTAGAGGCACTTAAAAAATATTTCATCCCGTAATTCGATGGCATTTAACGGTTTACATATGCCTATGGATATTTCCTAATCAAGAATTTTTCATGATGAGGCTCAAATTTTGATAGAGATAAATCCGTCAGACCTCACATCGAATGATTCTCATAAAACTTTTTATCCCTTTATCTTCGTTTATTACACCAATAACCATGCTGACTTCTGAAGTGGAAAAAAAGCAGTTAGAAAATGACTTAGAAGGGAACATTATCGATGAATCTGTCAAAAGTGAGTATCAAGATGTCACTGACGAAGAACAACCAAGAAACATAATCGACAAAATTGGTTTAAGATTTAATGCTGAAATTAGAGGTGTTGAAAGAGTTCCAGAAGATAAAAGAGTTGATACATCCTTGTTATCACCACTTACCATGTTCTTATCTCCAAATTTGGCTATTTCTGCTTTATCAACTGGTGCTTTAGGACCTACATACTATGCCTTGGATTTTAGAACCTGTGTTATTACCATTGTTATTTGGTCCATCATTTCTGCTTTACCGGTGGGGTTCTATTCTGTCTTCGGTATGAAATCTGGTTTAAGACAACAAATTCTTTCCAAATATTTTAGTGGTCCTTACATGGGTTCACTTTATGCATTATTTAACGTCATTTCATGTATTGGCTGGAATGCTGTTAATGCACTTCCAGCTGTGCAACTTTTAACTTCTGTGGGTCCATTACCTCCATGGGCTGGGTGTTTGATTATCGTTGTTCTTACTTGTATCTTAGCTTTATTTGGTTACAAGACTATTCACATATACGAACGTTACTCTTGGATTCCAAACTTCATCATTTATTTAATCATTATTGCTAGATTAACAAAATCTGGTAACTTTACATGGGGTACTATGGAGACTGGAACCCCAGAAGCTGGTAATGTATTGAGTTTTATTTCCACCATTTTCGGTTTCATTGCTGGCTGGTCTCCATCTGCCGCAGATTATACTGTCTACATGCCAAGCAACACCCCTTCATGGAAAGTCTTTTGGGCCATGGTTGTTGGTTTGTCTGTTCCTGGTATTTTCGCTATGATTTTAGGTGCTGCATGTGCTATGGGCACCTACACTGACACTAAATGGAACAATGCCTGGAATGACAACTCTGTCGGTGGTTTAGTGTATCAAATTTTAGTTGTCGATAGTTTACATGGATTTGGTGACTTTTGTGTCGTTGTTTTAGCATTATCTGCTATTGCCAACAACTTACCTGGCAGTTACTCATTATCCTTATCCGTTCAAGCCGTCTGGGAACCACTTGCTAGGTGTCCAAGATTATTTTGGTGTTTCTTAGGTAACTTCATTTCGTTGGCTTTATCTATCCCAGCTTACTATGTCTTCCAAGAAACTATGTCAAATTTCTTATCCATTATTTCCTATAACGTCTCCATTTACATTGGTATTTCCTTAACTGAGCACTTCATCTATAGAAGAAGTTTTGATGCGTACGACGTCACCAACTTCAACGACAGAAAAACCTTGCCATTGGGCATTGCTGGTATTGTTGGTTTCTGTTTCGGAATAGCTTCTACTGTCTTAGCTATGGACCAATCGTGGTACCAAGGTGTCATTTCGAGAAAATTCGGTGCCAACGGAGGTGATATCTCGTTTGAAATGAACATCTTATTCTCCTTTGTCGGCTACAACTTAATCCGTCCTTTTGAAAAGAAGTATACCGGCCGCTAAGTCGAATATGCACATTTAGAAAACAATAATCATTCTCTTAATATCGTAATTGTACTTAGTGTAATTAAGTGTGATAATAGATGCATTTTTTAAAATTTTTCAGCAACGCAAAAGGCTAGTGAAAATTACCTATTATCTCCGTATATGACCGACAAACTGCTTAAAAGCACCATTGGCATAATTATTAGTCTGGACTCTTGTTATAGTAGTATTTGTTTGACAAGAGCAACTATATTTTCTATTGCCCCAACCCCAATCTAGAGTACTGCTCCTTTGAGCTGCTATCGGGCATGAGCTTACATCAAATGCGCGATAATTGTTCCACCGTAATATATTTTTGGCAGGAACAACCCCTTGAGAATTGCTAAGAATTCGTCGTTTATTTTTTGGCTTAACAAATTTCAAAGTTTATCCTATAGTATATACGTTATAGTTATTGGGTTTAGTTTATTCAACATCTATTAACACACACTGAACCACTTAGATTTTCACAGAATCTTGGAAGTTGCTGCTAGGGATCAAGAATAATAGTTGCTGAGAAATTTGCTAATCTGAATTAAGGATAGCAATCGGATTAAAATAGTTAGAATCGGAAGGGAATCAAAGCTGACAAGATGGCAAATATTGAAGATAACTTAGGGGCTGAAGATAACAGGTTAAGACAGAACAAGGCTAGGACTCATTACTGGCAGAGGTGGGGTCCTTATTTGGCAGAAAGACAATGGGCAACAGTTAGGGAAGATTACTCCCACAATGGTGATGCTTGGTCTGATTTTCCCTTTGAACACTCCAAATCAAGAACTTACCGTTGGGGTGAAGATGGTTTGGCAGGTATTTCAGATTCACATCAGTTGATCTGCTTATCAATGGCCTTATGGAACGGGGTTGATGAGGTATTGAAGGAAAAGGCATTTGGACTTACAAATTCCCAAGGTAACCATGGTGAAGATGTGAAGGAATTGTATTACTACCTTGATAATACTCCAACTCACTCTTACATGAAGTATTTGTACAAATATCCTCAAACTAAATTTCCATACGAACAGTTAGTGGAGGAAAATAGCAAAAGAACAAGATTGGAGAAAGAATTTGAAATCACAGATACGGATGCTTTCAAAGATAACAAGTATTTTGATGTTGTTTTTGAAATGGCTAGAGACGATGAAGATACTGAAGAAATGTACTTTCGAATTACTGCTTATAATAGAGGTAACGAGCCTGCTCCTCTTTATATCATGCCACATTTAGTATTAAGAAACACATGGGCATGGGGAACTGAAGAATCACAAAAGTCAAAACCAACATTGACCCGGTTAGATCCTCATACAATTGAAATTGACCACGAGAAATTTGGAAAGAGATATTTTCTGTTTGCTCCATCTCCAGGTATCTCAGATGATCTGAAAGATGTCGAACCACATCTATTATTTACCGAGAATGAAACAAACACCAAACTTTTATATAACCAACCAAATAAATTTGATTATGTCAAAGATGCTTTCCATGATTATGTTATTCAAGGTAAGAAGGATGCAGTGAATCCAAAAAACTTAGGAACGAAATCTTGTGCTGTTTTTGCATTTGATGAGGATGGAGGTGTTCCACCTGGAGATTACGTTACACTTCGTTATAAGCTTGGAAGAAAAATCGAGGAAGTCGATGAATATGAATTAGATCAGATATTTTCAAGACGTCAAGAAGAAGCAGATGCATTTTATTGGAAGATATCGCCATTCCCTATTAGTGATGATTTAAGACAAGTTCAAAGACAGTCATTTGCAGGTCTTCTCTGGACTAAACAATTTTATCACTTTGTTCATAATTATTGGTCAAAGGGAGATCCAAATACGCCAAAACCACCTGAGAATAGAGCAAACGGAAGGAACAGAGAATGGAAACACTTATATATCGAAGATATCTTATCTTTACCTGATAAATGGGAGTATCCATTTTTCGCTGCTTGGGATACGGCTTTCCACTGTATTCCTTTGGCAATGATTGATCCTGAATTTGCTAAGAAACAGATCGATTTACTAACAAGAGAGTGGTACATGCATCCAAATGGACAAATTCCTGCTTATGAATGGAACTTCTCTGATGTTAACCCACCAGTACATGCATGGTCAGCATATAGAATTTTTAAGATTGAAAGAAAAATGCATGGAAATGAAGATCTAGACTTTTTGGAAACCATATTTCAAAAATTGCTTCTCAATTTTACGTGGTGGGTCAATAGAAAAGATTTTAATGGAAATAATGTTTTTGAAGGTGGATTTTTAGGCTTAGATAATATTGGTGTTTTCAATCGTTCTGAAGAACTTCCAACTGGAGGAAGTTTGGAACAGGCCGATTCTACTGGTTGGATGGCCTTCTTTTCATTACAGATGTTAAACATTGCTTTGGAATTAGCAAAGACAAAACCAATTTATGAAAATATTGCCTCTAAATTTTTTGAACATTTCATTTTGATTGCAGATGCAATGACGTACAAAGGTGCTGCTGAAGGTTCTGCAGAAACTGAAAAATCATTGTGGGATGAAGATGATCAATTTTACTATGATGCCATCAACTTTGGCGATAGATCTGTTCCTCTTCCAGTCAGATCGTTAGTTGGTTTGATTCCTTTGTATGCTTCCTTGACTTTAGAACCTGATTTAGTAGATAGATTTCCTTCTTTTAAGAAGAGATTGAATTGGTTTATCGAAAATAGAAAGTCTGTTGCGGAAAGAAATATTGCGTCTATGGAAACTCGTGGTGTCGGTGAAAGATTATTGTTAGCTTTAGTTGATAAGGATAGATTAGTTGCAATTTTGGAAAAAATGTTAGATGAAGATGAATTCTTGTCGCCTTATGGAATCCGTTCTTTATCGAAATACCATAAATACCATCCATTTGAAATGGAAGTTCAGAACCAGAAATATGTTGTTGAATATTTACCAGGTGAGTCTGATTCAGGAATGTTTGGTGGTAATTCCAATTGGAGAGGTCCAATTTGGTTTCCAGTTAATTTCCTTTTAGTTGAAGCCTTGCAAAGGTTTTACTTATACCATGGACCAGAATTAAAGGTAGAATGTCCAAAGGGATCCGGAGATTATTTAAACTTGGCCCAATGTGCTCAGGAAATTCAGCACCGTTTGATGTCCTTATTTGTTCCAGATGAAGAAGGAAAGAGAGCTTGTAACGGTGATTGTGATCTTGTAAACAAGGATCCTCTATTCAAAGACTATGTTCCATTTTATGAATATTTTGATGGTGATACTGGTAGAGGTTTAGGTGCTTCTCACCAATGTGGATGGACTGCTGTTGTTGCCAAGTGGATTCATGATAATGGTGTATCTTTCAGAGTACCAAAAACACCAAAATCGACTAACTCTCGTAGATCTTCTGTCTATTTGCACAATTCAGAAAATTGTGTTGACGATGAAGAGGAGATCAGGAAATATTTACCTAAAGCCGGTCCATTCCACGGCAAGCTCTTAAGAAGAAAGTCAGGAAAATCTTTGTTTAATTTGACCGTTCATGCTCTAGATCTTGACGATGAGGAAGAACAAATTCAAGACAATGTTGCAAGACAAATGCTAAATAATAAGGTAGTCACCCAAGATACTTTCAACGAATTGACACCAACTAGATCTGCGGCATCTATTGAATCTAACGAGGAGACTCTTATTAATCAAATAAAGTCTGCTTTTGATAAATTTAGCAATAGAGGAGAGTACGATGAGGTGGATGCAGACGAATTTGTTACCAGAGAGCATTGATGCATCTTTATAGCGTATTCTCTTTTTTTTATTTGTATCGATTTATACGCTCCAACTGTTTAGCCTTTTGTTTATGTTTTTATGTTTTAAGCTCTAATTCTATGATCAATTGATAGTGGTGTGCATGTAAATTTCGGGGATTCCCTCGATTAGATTAATAAATTAGATACTAGTACATTCGTAAAATAAACCAGAAGATTATTATGTCAGATCTATTTTTATCTTACGAATCAGACTTTCAATTGGCCATACAAGAGGCAAAGTCAAAATTAGCACAAGTTCCCACTGTCAGTGGAAGTAAGTATTTTGACTGCTACGTGTTCTGAGTATTTTACTGACTAGGAATAGATGAGAGAAAATCCCATTTACAGGCAATTGAAGTTGCCACAGACGAAGCTTTAGAGATACTAGATCAAATGAGTATTGAAGTGCAAAATCTTCCAACCAGCGAACGTTCTTCTTACAACACCAAAATAAGGCAATTTAAAAGCCAGGTAGATGACAGTAAAATAAAAATGAAGCAGTTCTTAGACGATTTAGATAGAAACGACTTGTTTGGAGAAAGATATAATGACTTCTCTGATTATGGCGAATCTGGATTCCATGACCAACAAAGAAAACTGCTATTACAGAATCAGTCGTCTTTAGATAGGTCATCTCAAAGGTTAAGAGATAGCCAGCGTGTAGCCTTAGAGACCGAGTCGATCGGTGGAAATATTCTCAATGACTTAAGATCTCAAAGAGAGCAAATTACGGGAGCTAGGGACACGTTAATGACAGCTGATGGCTACGTCGATAAGTCTATTCAAACATTGAAATCCATGAGTAGAAGATTAGTTGCGAACAAATTTATCAGTTATGCTATTATCGCTGTTTTAATTATCTTAATATTTTTAGTTCTTGCAAGCAAATTCTAGTAGTTTTATATCAAGACATACATGTTAGATGTGTTCGGTGTATATTCAATGATTTATGATCTTAGCAATTTTGAATTTTATCTTCGTAGTCTTCCGTCAAATAGTTTATCGCCGATTACTAAGTCGGAATTAAATTTTTTTGGAAATACATTAATTGATTCATCATATCCTTCAATCAACAATAGAATATTGATATCTGGATTTTCGTTGATATTGGTTCTAGTAATCCATTTAGGTAAAGATGCTTAGAAATATTCTCAAGACAAGCCAGCAACATCTAGGCAGATCTATAAATTTCAACTGTCGTTTGGTAAACACTCGTCAAATTACGCCTATGATCAGAAAGTTCCACCAGAGTCCTGCTAGCTTCCATGGTCATATTCATAAACCAAATCCAGGTGAAGAGCTTCATATAACCTTTGTAACAAAGGAAGGAGAGCAAATCACTTATGAAGTTGCTGAAGGTGATAATATATTAGATATTGCTCAAGCCAACAACTTAGATATGGAAGGTGCTTGTGGTGGATCATGTGCCTGTTCCACATGTCATATAATCGTAGACCCTGAATTATACGACGAAATTCCAGAACCTGATGATGATGAAAATGATATGTTAGATTTGGCCTTTGGGTTAACTGAAACGTCGAGATTAGGATGTCAAGTTAAAATGACTAAGAAATTAGATGGAATAAGAGTAGCCTTGCCAGCAATGACTAGAAATTTACAATCAAAAGACTTTAATTAATATCCTGTTAAATAGTTCACATCATTCTGGTCTCTTTGATGTAATGTCATTCAAAATATTTGTTGCCTACATAATTTAACTTGAAAATGACAAGAATAAAATTTGGGATTGCTACTTATATATATCAGAGCAATATCTCTGTTTTCGGAGTCATCAAAATGTACATAGTATGAAGCCATGAATTCTTTTTCACTCTAGAAATAAAATTTATCTGTGTGTTTGTAGCTCCGTGCTTTTCTGTAGATATTGGGATTTTTAAATACGAGTTTTTTACATATAATGGAGTACCCATGATCCATATATTTAGGTAGCATTCTGACAATTTAATAGGTTGTTATTAGGACAATTATTCAAAAATATTGAACAAAATTTTAAACCTATTGTATTTAACAGAAAATTTGTATTTTATTTATATCAGTATAAATGGGTAGCTTCTTTTATTTTGAAATAATGTATCACAACTTTACCCGTGCTAGTTCATTCTATCTTCTTTTGTATAATACTAGTAAGTTCAGATTTGCATCCTTAAAAATTGTGACACAAAAACCAACAGCACTAATTTAATGTTTGTTTACAGTTTAAGATAATAAGTTTTATGATATAAGTTTAGTTCTTTCTTGTACAATAATATTGACATTATCATAGTATCTTTGTGAATAAGAGGTTATAAAGAGATATTGATTTTCATTTGATAAGTTATTAATAATAATTTGGTTTATGTTTAGTCGTTTCAAATTTGTTTTAGGATTTCACATCAATAACAGTATCATAATTGCAGGTGACAAATGGAATTGAATAGAAAAAGAAATACAGAAGTCCTAGGAGATATAAATAATATATCTTATAGGTCACCAGGAGGCAAAGTGAAGAAGGGAAGGACTTCAAAGATGTCAGATTTAAATAATGGGAAGGAAGTTCCAGAAGAACGATTTGTTTCCCATATCCCTCCTCCTCCTTCTAATATCAAACTACATGGATCAAAAGCATCACTGGAGAAAAATAGAAGGTTGAGTAATATACCTGCTCCAGTCACAATGTCACTGAATTTAAATTTACAGCATATTAACAAATTAATTGGAATTAAAGAAGTCTTAAATAAACGGCCAGAGCTGAGCGTTTCTACATCCAATCTTTCTCTTCGCTCTAGATTGAGTTTAGTAGAAAAATCATACTCTAGAGACATCAGCAGACAAACTGAAATAAAACACGATTTGGATAACAAAATCGGCGAATTAGCCGATAAGATAGATGATTTAGAGAAAGAAGTACTCGATATTAAAAGAATGCATAAGAAGTATAACCATAGGTTATCAGAATTGAGAAACCAGATTTCGTATCTGGAAAAAAAGTTCGAACATTTAGAAGAATCTGTAATGAAAAATGTCTTACATAAAGAACAAATGATCAATATCCAAATTAAAGAATTTGAAAATAAATTAAATGATCAATATAATGAAATGAACTTTTTATTACAAGAAGAATTAAAATCAGCAAAAACGTATAAAGATAGTGGCTTGGTTGAAGATATCAAACTGCTCAATATTAAAATAGAAACTTTGAACAATCAGTTACAAGAAACTAAATCAAGAAAAGATCAAACATTGAAAAGTGAATCTAAAGATCTTGAGGATGAACTAAATAAATGTCTCGAAAGTAAATCTAATGAAATTACAAAGTTAACTAACGTATATCAGAAGAAGCAAGTAGTTTTGAATGAAGCTTTAATTCTGTTGGAAACTGTTCAAGAGGATATTGAAGCTATAACGCTGCAAAATATATCAGCTGAAAGAACCATTGGAAATCTCAAATCAAATTTAAGTAAATTTGATGAAACTAAGAGTATGTTGTTAAGAGATGTAGAGGCATCAAAGGCCTCGTTAAAATTATCCATGGAAGAGGATGAAAAATGGGAAGAAAAATTGGAGAACGCCAAAAAGGTTTTCTTTGACATAAATGATAAATCAAATATATATAAAGAGCAAAAACGTATCCTCGAGAATTCTATTATGAATTATGAAGGAAAAATTAGGGTATATGCAAAAGTTCCTGATGTCATTAATGAAAGAGAATTTAAATTTAAAGATTCATCTTTTAAATTCAATAAGGTATTTCAAAAAAATATTTCCCACGATGATATTGTATGTGAATTTAAAAGCTTGACTAATGGCTCAATAAATGGATCTAATATATCAATTTTCTTTCTTGGAGAAAATTGTAAATTTTTACTAGAGGACTCTGTAGTTGAATGCTATAAGTCTTTAAAATTAAAAACAGAAACTGTTGAAGGTTGGGAATTTAAGTTTTATTTGAAATGCATTGGAGTTGATAAGAATTGCAGAGATCTTTTAAACTGCAACAAAACAATTAAGTTCGATTCATTTTCGTATAATTTGGATCAATTGCACTCTCAGAAAATGACAATAACGGATTTTCATTCATTAAATGAGATTTTTGAAACGCTAAATGAAATTGAAGAAAACAAGACTTACATTATAAATATCGAAGCTATTAGTACAAATAATATGAAAAGTTTTGTAACTGATATTATGTTCACGGACTTTTCTTTTTCAACATCTGACCAGCAATGTGATTACATTAAGATATTCAAAGAACCCAAAAATTCTAATGAGTTGATATCTAAATTAATGACGTACTCGTATTTAAACAGTAAGTGCTTGTTTTTAGCCAATATTTCAGATCCAGACATTAAATTAGATTTGGTGGAGAACCTTCAAGAACTTAATTCCATCAGCTCACCTTATAGAAGATATCGCTGAACTAATAACTATTGTCGTTTATTAATCAAATATTGAAGTCATAAATTAATTCTACATAGTTGAAATGAGATCATGTATTACGCATTTTAATTCTTCAGTAGTTCCAATATGTAAATCTTGTTTCTGAGATGGTTGGCCCTTATTGTTTACTGTTTGACTTACCTTCGAGTCTGGTTTTTCACCATCTGCATCATTCTCTTTGATCTCATTCTCTTTTTTAATTATATTACCTTGTATTCTATTATTCTCTTCTGTGTCTTTGGGTATTAAACTCTGGTTGCTTAACTCTATACTTGGCTGAAAAGCATCTAATTCGTCTCCTGTCATATCATCATTTTGTAACATTACAGCAGGAAGTCTTATTTTAGGGCCAGAATACTCCATTAAATGAGGATACATTTCAAATGTATCATATAAATCTTCTATATTTAAAGTTGTGTGTGGTCGTTTTACATTTTTATCTTCAAAATCGGCTTGTCTCTTCTTTGAATCACCCACATTTAATGAATTTACTGAAATAAAATCATTTTCAGCATATTTACTCTCTCTATACTTTACGACATCGATCGAACTTTCAATCACATTCTTTAGATATGTTTCTAAGCCTAACATTAAGATGTCCAAAACTTGTGTACTTAATCCACCCGTCAAACCATGTTCTCTCATCGTCATTAAAAGTCTTTTAGATAAATTATCATAATCAGGCAATTCATAGCACTGTGTAGCTATAGGTGTATTTATACCATTCACGACATCTTGCTGCCATTGAACTAAATTATTTACTTGCAACTGTTGTTGTTCCTTATCCTGAATCATTGGAATCTTCGGTAATAATGAGTGTCTTGTCAATGTGATAGAAGCAGTTAGTTTCCCTTTTTTCCCACTGTCTCTTGTAATATTTTTTATTCTTCTTCTTTCTTTAATTTGCAATCCCATAATGTTTTGTTTAAACTTTTCATAATGACTAGATTTGACATTTTTACTCTTGCTAGCCCTCTTATTCCAGAACGAAGCAAATTCATTTTGACTATCCATAGAACTTTCTTTTAATGAATTAGCAAAATTCAATAACAATAATTTATTATGGTATTTCATAAGTCCATTTTTCAATAGCGGTTTAATCCTTTCGAGTAACTCATTTCTTGATAGTTTTCCAATTAAAAATAAGCTTAGAGTTTCGTGGTATTTATCCCAGTCCGTACCAAGTTTATTTTGAAATTCAAGTATGTGAGATTGTAACTCCAGTCTCTTTATAGGTTGAGATTGGCTTGCTGAAGTTAATGTTGACATTATTTTAATTTACAGTATAATTCGTCCTATGAGTCTTCAGATAAAAATTCTTTTCTATTTTAGTTGATTGATTCGTTTAAATTATTGATTAAGCTGTTGTTTTATACAGTGATACAGAGACGACCACTATTGATGTATTATATATGGCTTAATTCTTCGTGGGAACGATTCTTTTCAATCGATACTGGTTGAAACACGCATAAATTTAAAGACATATTTACAAGATAAGAAATGACATATATGATTATAATTTAGACACTATAGAATCTATGCTATCCATACTACTCTATATTCTTTATATTCATTTATTTGTACAGGGTCAAAAAAAAATACATAACCAAATGAAAGTAAAACGCATTAAAATCATTCTTCTAATCACTTATTTGATAAGAAAAGCGCTAATGAAACAACACGATGCAAATATTTAGGGTTTTAAACTCAATATGACTTTTAAAATATTCAATAATCTAATATTCATAAAGTATTGTTAATGAAATGAAGATAGACTTTGTAAAAATTCATCAGTCTCAACAATAAAATTGCTGTTACTTATCATTTCTCCCTCCTTAAAGTCAACTTGACTTAGTACATTATGCACCACGTTTCTTATGTAGAAGTTGGAATATAGTTCTAGCAATACGTTTTGAAGGTTGTCGATGGCATTGTCTGAGATTAAGACAAATTTCAAACCTGTCAATGCTTCCATGAAATGTATTCTGAACTTAGAAGTTGAAAAAGATTTCAATACATTGTTTATACTAGCATCCCCTAATTTTGATGACATGTTCTTCAAGGAATATAATATACCAAATAGTAACTTTGATGTATCGGAGCCATTATTCTTGTTGATCAACCCAGCATCATTTTGTTTATGTGAATATTCCCTACTGTAGATGCAGTTACAATGTCTATCGAATATAAAGAATGAATAGATAGTCATTACTCTACGTTGAGCTTTCCTGTTAAACTTTCCCTAGTTTTAATTCTAGAGCCGAATCTGATAACCACACCCGTAAAAAGTGGTTTGATGCGGGGCCCATTGTATACAGAACTTTTCACCACGGTAGTGATTAGTGTGTTAAACTTTTTCAAACACATTAATAGTATATATTTTTCGGTATTTGTCTGTTTCGAGAGCCTCAATAGCTTTTCATTGTATTACAAATGTTCCAAGATTATTGTGCCCTTCATGGTGAACCTTGTATTCCAGGTTCTCTCTATTGCTGCGAAGGGTGTTGGCAGGAAGAATTGAATAATTGCATCCAGAAATCAGAATCAGATTCTGAGTTGAAAGCCGAACAGTCATCATCAGAGAAGTATATTCTATATGAGTGCTATAAATGTAATTCCTCCCATGAATCCCATATATCTTGTGAACAAGCTAAGTCAAGACGAGCAACTCATTTGTGTTTCAATTCTTATAACTGGAACAGACAGAAATCAGAGTACAAAAATAAGAATAATAATATAAATAAACCAAGATCATGTCCAATTGAAGTGATCCAAGAAAATGCGATACCCCCTGAAGATATGTCTGTGCTAAAAGGCAATCAACTCATAATGACCAATTATCAGGTATGGTTGGTTAATTTGAACTCAAGATCATTATAGATACTTGAAGGGAATATGATTTATGATAGTATTACCTAGGAACTAAGGGTATGATTATGAAATATATAACTATAAATATAAAAGTATCTAATTATATATTGATTTGAACTTAATTAAAAAAACTGCGAAATTTTGTAAATTATTAGAAACTATTAATTTTTGATAAACAGTACATTATATTTTTTATTGGTATAAAATCAATCCAAATAATAGAAAAATTTTACAACATTAGGGACTATTCTTTAAACCACATATACAGCAAAACAGTCTAATCAACTACAATATCTGATGATCAAAAATAATATATTTTATTTAGTAAACTTATTTCTATTTTCATAATTTCAGCAATCTGAATTATCAGTTCTCTTCTCATATATATATTCTATACAAGCTGTGCATTTCATTATTTGTCATATCTTAGGAATAATTTAATCTCTCTTTTCTAAGTCAATGAACTTACCACCTTGGGCAAATCTTGGGTGTCTTGGATCATTGATGAATTCATCAGAGTTCATTGAAGCAATGCTAGCCTTGTAAACTAAGAAGTATGTAACAGCAGCTAAAAATTGTTAGTATTTCATGTCATAAAGAACCAATTCAGTATATAAGAATTCAAAAATATTGTAAATTTACTAGTGGGATACTAGTGGGATATTTCAATGATCAATCCCCCCATTGAAGGGAAATAGCTTTTAAATCTCAATAATACAATTCAATTCAAATCACAACCATCTTCATTATACGTAATACAATTTATGCATGCCAACTATTCATAAATCCACAATTCATCACAAAATTCAGCGATGGTTCTTTAGAATAAGTCAATACAAAGATGGCGTGAACTCTAAAAATTACTTACCACCAGTAGCAAATGGCCAGGCGTACTTAGCGACAGGAGTTGGGAATCTAACAGCCATTTCTGAAGTATAATTAATAATAGTAATACTAAGCTATTAAGCAATTGTATATTAGTTTCGTTGAAATTGAAAATGTTCGGTACTCGGAATGGTATTTGGCCAATTAAAAAAGCATAAGTTGAAGGTAAGTGCACTACTACTATATACAGGAATATCAGATTCATACTTCTTATGCTATTGCATATGTTGAATATATGATATATTTGATAGGAAACTAAATATATTTGTATCTTGAACTGTTCATAAGAATATGGGTTTTCCCTAATTTTAAGAAAAATGAAACCAGATGCGAGATTATAGAAAATGTTGGTATATAGTTGGATGCAAAATGAGAAATTCTTTCATGCAAATAGTTATAACATTAAGTAAATCACGTATAAGTGTATGTGTATGTGGTTACCTATCATGTTATATAATTATTTCTGAGCTAATCTCGATATTGTGTAAATACGTATTTCTGGCGTGTTGGGGTTAAACCAACAATTTGGGGCCATATCAATAGCCCTATGACATACAAGCTTGCTCCAATTCCCATTGAACCATTTCTCTAGTTCCTTTTCCCAATTATTAATAGTTTTTTCATTTCTTATAGTTGCAGCTATTATTGCACATTTAGTTCCTACCAGAAAGAAATCATAGATCGTACTACACAAGCTGTTCAATACGCTAGAATCATAGGTTATATCAGCCCCAATAAGATAGTCAATTCCAGAGGATGGTTCCCTTATAAAACTGTCGTCATTCTTATTGGTAGTTCCCCAGAGCAATTGATGTGCCTTAATTTCTGGTAATTCCTTCATCACATAAGTTATGTTATTGAGATTAAATGTTTCCAGAAGATTATCCATTAACTCAGCAGCACCATCTGTGAAAACCACTTGCTTCAATTTCCCAATATTTTGATGATAGTATTTTACCAACGAAAGGCCAACAAGACCTGTACCTGCTCCAAGCTCTAAAATTGATGCTCCTGCAAGGTTGATTTCATTGGAATTCAAATAATTCGCTAAATATAACGCAGCTTCCCAAGTACGTAGACCTGTGGTATTACTTCCTGAAATTATTTTCGGAGTTTCTTTTATTTTCACTACAGAATCATCTGAATTTTCTTTTTTGGAAAATCCATCTATACGATACTGTAATATGTCTGAGTCTGATGGTCCCATTTCTTTTGCATTAAGGATATTAGGTGAACATGTTAGTTCATATGCTTCTTCGACAACTTCATGATTTTTGGATTCTAATAAGTTAATGTAAAATCTTAAAACGGTTTTGACATAGTATGGATTAATCTTCGAAATAACAATAAGATGCTGAAAAAATTCGGATTGAACTTCTAAGTCGACTATTGGACTTAAGTCAGTATGGTGGTTAAATATTTCTCTTGCTGGAACACGTTGATTTACAAGTAAAATCAACCTTTTGCAAGTAATAGGCACATTCATAGCTCTACAATAGTACGATAGAAAATAAATATTTTTTTAGTACGCGAAATACCTATGTAATTATGCTACAATACTACCTAATACTCTAACTCTTTTAACACCACCGTCTGGAATGATGGTCAACAAGACGTGCGAATAAGCATTCTCTTGTTCGATCTTGAATGAATGCTCAGCATCAGGCCCAGTTTTAGAATCATCAACCAAAAGTTCCCATTCCTTGCTGTTAAATTCTGGTATGTTAGATTCATCAACAATATTAATGGCCTTAAGATTGATCTTTTGTGGGAAGTTTCCTCTAAAGTGTGCAGTGTCAATAACAATTTTCTTGATGTTGGCCTTAGCACCAAGCTTTATAATAACCCAATCGACATGACCTGGTTCTCTGGATCTCTTTGTCTCCCAACCATCGGACATGTCATGACCTCTACCTGGTAATAATAAATTATCAGCCGAACCGAAGTGTTGGTCAGAAACCTTCATAGCAACACCACCGTTATTGACTGAGGCCAAATCAAAAACAGTGGAGATATCTTGAGGGTAAGTAGGAATGACTGTTCCGTATAATCTAAATCTGGCAATACCCCCATCTGGGTACATTTTCAATCTAATATGGGTGTAGCTAGCTTCGGTAATGGATTCTCTGGCAAAGAAATGCTTTTGAGATGGTCCACATTCAACCTTTGAAATGATTGACTCCCATCTTGATTCGTCAAGACCCTCTATTTCGGAATCGTCGCCCAAATTGACGGCCTCAATAGATATATGTGGGGCATGGTTACCGTTGAAAAATGCAGTGTCCACCTCGCATGCAATCAACTTGGCAGAAGAAACACCCATTCTGAAGATAACCCAATCGGCTTCCTCCACGTTATGTCTTCTTGTTTCCCATCCATCGTACCATGCACCAGCATGGGTGAATCTTGTGGCATCACGAATAGGTGCTTTTGGCTTGATCAAGTTCTCAGCTGCAGCAAACCATTCGTCTGAAAATCCTAATACTTTTCCGCCTAATTTTTCACCGATAACGTCTGTGTATTTTAACACCACTTGTGATTGAAATTCTTCCTCTGATAATACTTTAACCATTTCTAATATCAATTAACTTACAAATTCTTGTCTCTTTTACTGTATATCTGTAAATCACGGTATGGGAACTTCTATTTTATATTTTCAAACTTACACATGAGGTGCTTTTTCTATGATCCACACTTTTAATCTTTGACCTATTACACAACCTTGATAGCTCGGAGCATTCCGATAGCATTAAGATAACATCGACTTCCTAATGAGGTAATAATGGGTTTATCAAACTTAAACCAGTTCTACCATTTTTTGTGCTGCTTTGTGATTTTATTTTTTTGGTAACTTACGGTTAGCCTCGACGTTAGCGTCAACCCAACCTTGACGCAAAACCAAAGAAAAACCCCATTACATAAGCAGTTACTAAGTAACCCAATTGGGAACGATATGTAAACAATACAATGAAATTTACAAACAGGATAAACATACCATTACCATTGGCCCAACTTTTTTTAAGAATAAGGTAACAAACAGGTACCAGAAAATCAGGAGGTAGCTGGAGGAAAAAAGGGATTATTCTGTAGAATTATCACAAACTATACACTCATTTACCTGAATTCGTGTTGTTTTCTCCAAGATGGAAGATTCTTTTCTGGAAGAGAATGAATCCACCACGATAATAACACAGATGGTCCAACTGCCAAGAGTAGCCACTGCTTCACCATTAAGACCACAGAAATCAAGACAGTCACTTAACAGCATCAGTGGTGGCTCCAATGGATCGCCAAAGAGAAAAATGGAGGGATTGCTTACACTTCAACGAGATTACACGAAACTTGAAAGGCAATATACTGATTTGTTACTCAGCAACAGCAACATAGTGAATGAGTACAAGTATTTGGAGATTGAATTGACTAGCAAAAACAGTATCATACAAGAGTGCCACGGAAGGATATTAAATTATGAAAAGGCATTGAAAACTATTCAAAATGATTATTCCAAGAACAATAGTATGTACGAAAAGGAGGTTTTTTATTACAAGGAGTTAGTAGAGGAGTTGCAATGTACTATAGACAGACTCAGGATGGAATTGAATAATTTGAAAGAACAGAACATACTTGAGTCAGATTTTGAAGACAGATATATTAAATTAGTAAGAGAATTTAGGGTGCTTCAGAGTAATTTTGAATTAGAAAGAAATTCTAAACTAGCATTAATAGATCAAGTGGAATACTTAACGAAACTTAATGAGAATGACGTGGATATTATGCAGCAACAAAAGGATAACCTTTATAGTCGGGATAATTTGAGTGGAAGTCCAGAAGAATTACAACACCAACACCAAGAGGAGGATTTAGAATTCGACTATAATTTTGAGGCAGACCAGAGTGTGATTAACGGCTTAGCCAGTACTGCTATGCATGATCTGAGTGATGAAGAAGACGAGTTGAATCAGTTGCCTCTGTTAAGTTATTTAGCGGAAGATTTGAAGAACAATCATTCTTCGCCAATAAAACAATTCGCCAATGAACCATTAGAGATATCGAAAAACTTCCAATTCCCTCCATCTAAACGCTCTAGCACTGAAACTATGACTTGTTCTTCCAAAATAGGGTTTGATTATCTTCTCTCACCAGAGCAAGTCTTGATAGAGAAAAAGAGACAATCCCTACCAGCAAGAACAAAAGCATCTCCGATGTTAGATGCAGATACAGAGTTTGTATTATCTCCTTTAAAGCTAGCTTCGCAAAACTTATCATATTTTGAAGCTGATACTTCCACTGGCAAGATTGAGAAAAGATATTCAAGTTCCAAACCACATCATTCAAGATATAATAGTCATGATATATTCCCGATTAAAGTAGAATTTGAACAAGCAAGTCCTAACATTAGAAGTACTTCTGTTCCGGAGAACCAGCATTCGTCTCAAATCAACATTATTGAGGAATCTATTGAAGAAGGTGATTTACAAAAGAAATCTGTAAGAAGCAATGCATTTGATGCTTTGAATGGAGTCAGCAATTCCTCTTCGAATAGGGATTCTCTCCTTACGGTATCTTCGAAGACATCCAGTATGTTATTAGATAATAATTTAACTAATGAAATGACAAAGCAAGAAATTATGAAACTTAAATTTGAATTACAGTCATTAAAGCTACACAACGAAAAGTTATTATCATATATTGGGTTCGAGTTGCAAAAACAAAAGAAGAATATACGACGGTTATCAAGTAGACAGTCGTTGAATAACTTGAACAAGAAAATGGAATATTCTGATGCAAAATTGATCGAAAAATCGAAAAATATGTTAATTCATAAAAAAAGAGTCCTTAGATCGGTTTCTGTAGCACCTATTATTTCCAAAAGTTATACCAACTCGACTGTTGGTATTATTTCTAAAGGATTATTCAATTTTCATGATGGATTACTAAACAGTGATTTGAATTTATCACCTGAAGAGAATGACGAAGACGATTATGGATTTTTGAAACATGACGATAAGTTCAGAAAACGTATCTTCTCCAACTCATTACAAACATACTTGAACTTTAATGAAATTGATGACACTGAGATATCAGATGGGGATAAACAGAAGATTATAAAGAAGTTTAAATCGCAGACGTTCTTTTCGAATTCCAACATAGCCTCCGATTACGAGGATTATAACGATACTTTAGAAGATATTACAGATAAATCAGGGTGGGAGGATATTTCAAGCGAAGAAATTTTTGATAACGGCAACAACAACATATATAACAGAGTTAGATCTATAATTTTTGGCTCAGTAGTTCCTGAAAGTTCCTGGTCCAGACGGAGCGATCAATTAGTTGATGACCACTTAAAATACAAGTTCTTCACACTTGCAATCAGCATTATTATCATTGGCTTGAAATTTTCCCATCAAAATAGTACCTCATAATCAAATAGACATCCCATATATTATATATATGAATACAAATACAGACTCCACAATAGTTAATCTGATGTAATCTACAGTTCTCGATTGCAAACCCATTTTGGTCGAGATCATGCAACCAGTGGGGGGTCGTGTGTTAAATGATCCGAAAACGGCTTATTTCCAAGAGGTTGCACATACTTAAAAAAGTGGAACCACTTTGTAAAATAAAATCAGACTGGAATTCTGGAATAGAATGTTTAAAAGATAAAGAAGAGAATTACATTAGCTATAAGTAAGCAACATCTAAAATGGCATTAAGAAACTACATTTATGCAAAGCATCTGAAAGATATGGTAAACGTTGCAGTAGACAACGTTGATGCTCAAGAACTCAAACAGAAAATTATAGCTAGTAGAGAGAAAAGAAAAGAAGAAAGACTCAAAGTCAGACAAAGGAAAAAGCTTCAAAATGTCATGAATAACTCTTGTGGTAGTGGAAGGGAATTGATTATGGAAGATGGGAGCAAAATATGTAGAAATTGTACAGACTGCTCCAAGCAAACTAGCACCCATCAGAAGGATTTATTGGAGAATGGTGTGAATATTGTTCAGCCCAAGATATCCATAGAGCTTCAGAGTAACCTTTCTAATGAAGAATATGACACAACTATTGATAAGTTAGAAAACACCCATATCGATTCCGGGCTTTTTGAAGTGGACTTTACTAATTCCTTTAAGAAAGCTGATTCTTAAACTAGTAACATGAAAGCACTCAATTTTAATTCCAACAATAATCAATAAAGTAATTTTTGTTATAAAGGTTTCATTGCCTTCAATTCTAAATATTATCAAGATAATACCTTTGTTATATACGTTCATCTTCATTTCTTAATCTCTTTTGATACATAAGGAAAGTTATATAAGTCCTAGTAGCTTAATGGTAAAGCCTTATAATGTCGCTATAAGAAATGACGGCTCAAGCCCGGACAACTTAAGTGTCGTATGTCTACCATTTCATCATAACCGCCTTTCCTTCAACTAAAATATAAAAAAAATTAATAAGATTAGAAATAAATAAAACTGAAATTAAAAATATAAATTAATTTCAGAAACAAATGCAATAACTAAAGATAATAAGAAAACAATTAATATAGTTAAACCATCTATTTAAAGCTATATTTCTTAATTTTAATTTAGAAATTTCAGATCAATTACCTTTACGTGAAGATTGTAATTCACTTAATAATAAACGAAGAAGATTTTGATTTTTCTATAGTTTCATCAAATTTAGAATTTTCTGTTTGAAAAAGATCTTATTTTAAACATAAAAATATATACGAATAAGAAAGATTCTAGTATAGTTAGTTACTAAAACGTAATCAGTACATGTTGTCACAAATAATAATAACTTTATAATACATGAATATACACGAACGTAGAAAATATAACTAAAAACAAACATCTTAATATGATAACATTCAAGTTACCGAAATAGTTGAACCCATCATAATAGCGGACCGTCATTTACTATTCGATGAGTTCACGTCGACATTATTAGCTAATACAGTATTCACAGGAGGAACTCTTCCAACTCTTCCGACTGCTCCACTTATTGGATTATCAGACCGATTATTATTCTCGTCACGAGTTGCTGGGACAGCTGCCCTTAAAAAGAAATCATCAATTCCACTAATTTGTGGATGAGGAGCATTTTGTTGAAGTTGCTGAACCTGTTGCTCATTCCTAGACTGTATATCGATCTGTTGATCTGTTTCAGCTTGTTGCATAATCTGATGTTGTTGTATTGACCTTATATTTATTATTCTCTCATTGAAAAACGAATTCTTAAATTCTTGAAAAATTTTAACAGTTTGGGGGTATTCATATAGATGATCATGAAAAAATCTATCAGCAAACATATATATAAATCTTTCAATATCTGATGCTCCAATGTTAGGTCCACTCTCTACCTCCTGTACTGTAGAAATCGTAGCAGAAGGAGTGTTTAAGGGCCGTCTGACATTATTTCTGGTGTTCGACCTTGTAAGTCTGTGATTATTTTGTTGCAGTTGGGGCGTCTGCAGAAGATGCTGAGATTGAGATTGAGGTTGAGGTTGGTTGATTTGCAGCAGCTGATGTAGTCGCTGTTTTGGCTGCTGGGGAAGTTGTTGTACCACCTGAACTGAATTTTGCTGTGTTCTTCCTTGTTGCTGTTGCTGCAGTGTTTGAGCTTGCAGTTGCGGTTGTTGTTGTAGTGATTGCAGCAGTTGCGGTTGTGTTTGAGGTCGAGCTTGCAGTTGCTGCTGTTGAACTTGTTGAGCTTGTTGCAGTTGCAGTTGCGCTTGTTGCAGCTGAGCCTGCAGTTGATCATAATGCTGTTTTCTTTTTTCATAATGAACTCTTAATTGTTGTTGGTAATCATATGAATTAGGGTTTGCATTTAAAATGATACTATCTTTTTGACCTCGTCCATCATAAGACTGAGGCTGTTGACGAGATTGGGCCAGTTGTGCTTGATATATCTCATAATTTGAGAAATTTATATTTGAAGCACCATTAGAAAAATTAAGCCCTTGTTGAGGACGAAATTGGTTCCCATGAGTGTTTGTAGTGGTTTGAGGATTCATTAAATCATAAGTACTAGATTGAGCAGAAGAAACATTCGAGAACGCATTTGTGTTATTACTACCGGGAGCAGTAGGAGAATTGCTATCGATACTTCCTGTCGAATCACCTGTTGTATTTGAAGAATTGTTCGTTGGTGTTTCGCCTGTGAAGTTAGGATCGTATACTTCACTATTTCCCGTAGAATTTCCTGAAGCAGTAATAGGAGTTAATGTATTTGGGTCTGTATTAGTAAGAGTATATGTTTCTATGCTTCCTGTCATTTTTTTCTTGTTCAAGCCGTGTCTTTTCTTAAACTGACTTAACCACCCATGACTGAAACCAACTAATCTTTTCGGATCATCTACTCCAAATTGATGGGCATAAATCGACCAGTATTCCCTTAAAATAGGTTCATTGATTGGCTCACATCTTTCTAGTTTTTGTTTAACCAACAAATCCATTGCACGGTTAATCTTCTCGTATTTAAATTTCACTTTCCTTCTGCTATTCTTAGAGAATGCAGTCCCTGCCTCACTTAGCCTTCGTCTCAAATCATCTTCATGCTTCAACCATTCACTGAAAGAAGACGTAGAAATAGATATCTCGTTTCTATATCTTTCGACAGTTTCCAGTTGCGGTCTATTCGACTGATGATAAAAGTCCAAAATCTGAATTTTTTGTTCTAGTGTCGCTCTAGGAAGTTTCCCCAGCGTCATTTTAATTCTTGATTTACTAGAAGACTAACTCGAATCTAAAAAGAAAGATTTAGCTAACTTATCAAGAACAAATCAGCTGTCTATTCTTTAAGAAAAGTTTTATCTCCACTGTTACAGGAATTCCAAAAAAAATTAAACTAATTTCCTGATTGCGCAGTGTTAATTGATTACACGACTCTGAGAGTAAGAACTTTGCAAATATATCCATAGTTATCAAACTTTACACCATACTACAGTTTACAAATGAGTTATATAGAAATTGTTTTATTGAACCAACTACTAACATAATCAATTGAAATAAATTAATATACGTTAACTAATGGGAACCGGCACCTTTGCTAACCTTCTCTAAAACAGTATCGTAAGCAACTTCAGAGAAGTCAGTTCCTTGAATATCAGCAGAAACACCATTCAAAGATCTTCTTAAAGCATCCTTGGAAGAAGCGTAGACCATCTTAGATCTGATTGGAGCGGTGTCTGGAGACCAAGTGAAAAAGATGATCTTTGATCTCTTACCTTCACCATTACCAATTTCGTATTCAAAGTCGTAAATGGCATACTTACATTCGTTTTCTGGGAACTTTTCTAAAAATGTATCATAGTCAGATTCAGTAGAAGTTTCCTCAACAACAATTTGAGTCTTCTTGTCGTTCAAACCAAAAATAATGAATTTGTACTTCTTACCTAACTTCAATTCATTAAAAGCAGCTAATGACTCATCTGCTACAGCAACACTACATTATAGTTAGTACTAACATTATTTCAAGGATCCCCCAAAATAAAACTTACCCTGATCTAGACTAAAGTATATTAGTTAGTACCGCACTCAGAACCATTGAATGATGGATTGATGGATGGATGGCGAACGAATGTAGAATACGAACAATCAATTAGTTAAATTATACTAATACATCAATTAGCATCGTTTGTTGTTAATTGTCACATACCATATTATATGTATATATTAAATGTGTTTCAATATTTCACTAGGACTATTTTGGTATAAGACCATCTTGTTTTTCTTTTACTTCCAACCTGGCACCATTCGGAATCTAACCCCTGAGGGACGAATTCTGGTTACCCGCAATTAATTTATTGTGATACAATAAATATAGTTGCGTTCACTCTTAAAAGAACGGTAGAGACCTTTCCTATATTATGGAGCATGTAAACACCTTCAAGTTAAACGGACAATAATTCCTTGAGAGAATATAATCTTTTTCTTTAATAATTTTGGAAAATCGAGTAGCGATTAAAATTATCATGGAAAGTATTGGTCAACTTCTTATATATGGTTATTTTTCAGTGGTAGAAGTATTGTTCAATAGAAATCAAATGACCATAGCTAATATTCATATTCTGGGATATTTTTAACATGTATTATTTCAATGCGTGGTAACGAAAACTTAGCCATACATTCACAATGTCCTTCCAGCATACTAGGAACAGAGAAAAGACCTTCGATAAGACACGAAACTTTGTGTGGATATTTCCCAGTAGTTTTGTTCGGTTAATTTTTATAGTCTATGAATAAGAGGAGATCAAACACTGTTTGCATTTAAAAAGAAGCATCTCAATATTATTATTCAGTTATAAAAAAAAATTAATGACTTATATTTTAGAGTTAGTATCGTGTTGATACCCAACTATGTCACCTTTGTTCTTTTAAAAGTAAGGTATAGCTCATGAAGTATTATACAAGGAGAAATTGTCATATATTTTATGCTGATAAAGATTTTATTATGAAGTATAGAATAGAATGCGGTTGACTTTGTGTTCCATATGAAATTTCACACACCGTTCCATAATGTAAATTGTATTTTCAGAATTATTGATAAACCAGGTTTTTTATTCGTAGAACAAAGGTGCGCGGCGTAATCTAAAAAGGAAAAATTTTAGATAAGACATATTTTTGGTCCTTCTCATATCTGAGAACTTAAGTATTTGGTATTACTTACGTCACGAAGTATAGTTACAGCCATCATATTTTTTTGATGATTTATAAAGTTGGAGCCCCCTCCATGAAGTATCGCTTAATACTAAATGTTTTATTGCTAATAATAACGAGACAATATTATATGTATAAGTTGAATAAATCATCATACATCTCTCAAATAGAACAAGTAAATTCAGAAATTCCTTTATCACAGGAAAAATAATATAGATTTCTATTTACAAACTATTGATGCATTCGGAGGGTCAATTACTTATAGCCAACACAAGCAAAAGTACACATTCCTCCATAATAAGTTCCAACCAATACTGTTATTGTAAACAATAAACCAAAAGCACTAAAGGAAAAGGATGAAATGCTTAGCCTATTTATTTCAAAATATGTTTTTTTCTGGAGCAATTGATGACGAAAAGAAAAATGATTTTTATGTGCATAGGTATAAATAGTCATTTATTTCTTCATATTACGATTAGAGGAAAATAATCTTCCTCTATATTTGCCGAAGTATTCAGATAAGAAAGTCTTTGCAAACATGGTAGGAATATTTGAAATCATAAATGGAAAATGCTGATTTACACTTAATAACAAATACTAAAATTTAGAGCATTTCACTAAGTTGAGATACGATGGCCGAGTGGTTAAGGCGAAGGATGCAGGTTCCTTTGGGCATTGCCCGCGCAGGTTCGAACCCTGCTCGTGTCGCCAATTTCTTTTTTTCATTATTTGCAATAATAACTGTAAAGTTATCATAAAGTGAAGTTATTATAGGGGCTTAAACTATTATTTTTGACTCTTTCTTATTTTCTTTGTTATAATAATCGTAGATTGAATAGACATGATTACAATTAGTCTTCATATGTTTTTGGAGAGTCTTTAGTATATTAATATACAGGAGCAGGGTGAGTTGAGTTAAAAATTTCTGCTACATAATTTACTAAAAGAAGAATCACTTATTTGATTGATTTAATAAATACGACTTTTTGAAAAGTACATTGGCGTAATACCCTTTTTATCTAATTAAGATTGAATCATGGATTTGTATGAAATTTTAGAGGTTAAAGCTACTGCAACTAGTTCGGATATTAAGAAGGCATATAGAAAATTGGCTCTAAAGTATCATCCAGATAAAGTTTCAGAGGATGATAGAGTTGATGCTGAGACCAAATTTAAAGAGATATCGCATGCATATGAAATTTTGATAGATGATATCAAACGTGAAGAATATGATACGTATGGAACTACTGATGGAAAAGGTGCATATAATGATAATTCTGAATTTACGGGAAACCCATACGAAGATTTTTATGGTGGAAGGTCTCAAAGGGATTATGATTCCAATGACTTCTATAACTTTTTTAATAATATGAATGGAGGACCACCAGGTGGACCTAATCGGGAAAGAAGAAAACCTCGTACTAGTGACGCAGAGCTTGAGGTAGAAGTGACTTTAGACGATTTGTTTAAAGGTAAAATTATTAAGACCACGTCGACTAGAAATATTATTTGTACATATTGTAGGGGTACTGGTTCTAAAAAAGCTGCAGTGGCCAAGAAATGTGGTGTATGTGACGGAGAAGGTACAGTTCGCAAAATTAGAAGGATTGGACCAGGTTTGGTGTCTCAAGAGTATGTGGATTGTAATACTTGTCTGGGAAGCGGTAAAATTTATCGTACTAAAGATAGATGTAAGAAATGTCAGGGAGAAAAAGTTATAGAAGAAACGAAAATATTAGAATTTGAAATTGCGAAAGGATCGAAGAACAGTGGATCGATTATTTTAAAGGGAGAATCAGATGAATATCCTGGTAAAGAAACTGGTGATGTAATCCTAAACTTTCATTGTAAGGAGCATTCGGTATTTAAAAGAAAATGCAACGATTTATATACCTCTTACAAGATTCCATTGACGGACGCACTTTGTGGATTCTCAAGAATTATCATCAAGCATTTAGATGGAAGAGGGGTTTCCATATCTCTGCCTAAAGGTAAAGTGATTAGACCTGGCGATTTCATAAAAATTAAAAATGAAGGAATGCCTATTTTAGAAGATTCGAAATTTAAAAAGTGGTTTTCTAGTTCTCAACCAAGAGGTGATTTGTATATAGAAATGGAAATTGAGTTTCCTCAAGATAATTGGTACTTGGAAAAGAATGATGTTTTGAAAATCAAAAACTTACTTCCTAACGACTTGATTAATAAGAGAGATATCGAAAAGCAGAAGGTGGATGAAGATCTGTTACCAGAGGCAAATATTGAAGTAGTCACTGATTTTTCTATTGCAACGATAAATGCTTTACCTGATTACCCTGAGGATGAACCAGATGATAATAAGGATGAAGATTACTATAAAAAAAGAGAAGATTTTGGGCAACCTGAATGCACTCAACAGTGATTACATATATAGGTAGTAAATGATTGTAAATAATACTGAACTAAGAAATATACTGAAACTATAGAAAGTTTATATATCAAGTAAATCATTTAAGTCATCAATTTGCAATCCTAAATTCTCATCATGTTGAACTTCACTATGTAATTCTTTTAGATCATATTCATCATTCTCAGAATCCATTACCTCCAGGAAACCATTCAATTCATCATCCAAATTTAAGATATTACGTTCATCAGGATTACTTGATATATTTCCACTATTCCTGCTAGATATAAATTGTAAGTCATCAAGACTTAATGGCTCGATATCAAATGGGATATACAGTAATTCTGGCTCTTTCTTTGGAACGTATTCAATCTCGTCTTCACTTTCAGCGAAATCTTTGTGTATATGAAATGGTCTTGCAGTCCCATCAACGGATTTTCTAGATTTGCTAGCCTTTGATAATATATGATTACGGTGCGATTTCCTCTTAGGTGATTTTTTAATCGGGTCAACATCATGTTTCTTAAGATGCATATCTTCTGCATTAGAAGAATTTAATTCTTCAGTTCTAGATGAAATGGTAGAAGACAATAAACGTATCCATTCATAATTCCCCAAGAGCTGTTTTTCAGTTTTAATCAAGGAATCTGTAGAGGCTGGCTCAACCAAAGTCTTTGAACGTGTGGGTATAGAATTCTCGAATATATTATTTTTTACTTCCTGAAGCGTTATATTTTTGGATTTATCAAGTTGTGGATTTGTAGCAGATAATGGGTTTGAATCATAATTAAGAATATCATTAAATGAATTACCGGTAGGAGTAAATCCTAAAGATGAATTTGCTTTGGATAGCAATGGTTTCTTAGATAATGGGACCCTTTTAAATTTAGTATCCTGTGTAGAATTTAAAGTTGTCTTCGATCTTTGTAAGTTTGGAATAGTTTTATTTTGGTCCTTTCCTCTTAAAGGCTGCCTCAAACCTCGTTTGGCACCAGGTCTCAAGCTTTGTGCATTAGATTTATTATTGATTGCGTTCTCTGAAAGAACAGTCGAAATTGTATCCTGTGTTGTTATGGAATTCTTCAGTTTATTATTCAACTTATTCTCACGTGTAGCATTTTCCTGATCTGCAAGATATCTAGTGTTGTATGACATGGGATGATTAAGTTATCAGGCAAAATTCCTTAGCTAGAGAATAATGATTAATTGAATTAAAAGGGTTTATTGTTTATTTTTATGTATTTGTGTTCATCCTGCACATAAATATATTTTGTAATTAGAGGTATTATAACGCTTTTAGAAAGTTACTTTAATTTTGCTACATGCATATTGACCCATAACATGGCGATAGATTCACAGTTCTTATCTGTGTCATCTAAGATAGACAATTCTAGCTGGATTTATTTAGTTGATTGGATCTTAGCTCTTGTTCTAGGTATATCATTCGTCTTTTATTATAATAGACTTTTTGGGTTTGTAGTCACACAACTTCTAAGAATAACTGTTTGGCGAGAATCAGGTATAAAGATAAATGTCGAATCAATAAAGTTATCCCCTCTTGGTGGAAGACTATTTGCGAAGAATGTGACGGTGATAACCACGGATCAAACCATTTCTATTCTTAATTTAACATTTACTTGGAAATATTGGCTTTTTAACTTGACTAGATTATCTAAGTTTCATTTTACACACAGAGATTTTGAATCAAATGATACATCCAAGCTTAATAATGACGACTTGCCTTGTCGTTTTTCTTTAAAGTTAGATGGATTAGAAATATTTATTTATAACAGATCCACAGCCTATGAAAACATGATGGAAATCATCAGAGAGGAAGAATTAAAGAATGATTTTAATGATGGCAATTTCGAAAGTTACTCCTCAAAGAATTCACAGGGTATTCGATATAGAAGTCACAAACAGCAGATGCTGAGTAATAGTACATCTTCTCAGTCGGAAAAGGAGAATAACATTAATAAAAGCGAATCACCTGTAATATCTAAAGATGTTGGTGCAGGCACCCTTCCTTTAGCCTTTTTCTTAAACTTTTTACCATTGAATATTGAAATAAGGAAAGGTGCCATTGTTATAGGTAATTCCACTACACCATCGATTTTATTAGCATCGTATAAATCAGCACTAGGATACGTAGATGTTAGCAAAGCTCCTAATGTCTTAGATTATCACAGATTTTTGGCTAGTTTAAAATTTTATTCTTTTCAAATTTCTATGAAGTCAAATATAGCATTTGAAAATCATATGGCTAATCATAAAGAGAAGAATAAAGCTAAATTTAAGCTGAAAACTACTTTTAAGCATTTGCAAAAATTTCATCAAACATTGCAAAAAATTGAAACCTTTATAAGCAGAAGAGGAGATGATAAGGAAGAGGGATTGAATAAGGCTCACGCCCGCTGGGAAGGGTTAAAAAGATACGTAGATGATCAAAAGGGTAATAATAGATTGGATATTCCTGTAATAGAAGAGGAATATGCTAGATACAGTTTAATATTAGATTCTTCTGTAACTAGTGTAAATTATTATTATGATGCACCTGGTTTTAATTCTAATAATTCAGTTTCAGATAAGAACGGAAGTCCTGAATTCGAAATACTGGTTTTACTTTCAAAGGCCACAATCCACTATGGTCCCTGGGCAGATAGACAGAGAGTTCCCCTACAGATAATGTTTTTCCCTATGCTATCGAGAGATTCAAAACCTACAGAGATTTTACATTTACCAGGTTCAGCAAGACAGTTTAATGGGCTTAATTTTTCAATTGCAATTGAAGATGAATTAGTTTTAAGAATTCCAACAAAGGAACCTAGTAAAGATATAAAACAATTGATAAACAGGAAATCTGATATATCTAGTAAAGCTTACAGACCATTTGGATGGCTTGAACTAAAAATTGGAAGCGGCTCTACTGCTTCATATTTTAACTCTTTTGTATCCGATTACAAAACTGGTTGGCCAAACAAATTTAATGCAGAGTTTAATTCTCTTGAAATAAGGTCTTCTGTTAATCACGACGTCTTATTCATGGCTGATAGTCATATCATGAATTGTGATGTTGGATTTCCATTCAAATGGAACGGTAAATGCCTGTGGACCTTAAGCAATATCAGTGAGAACGCCGAGTTATTCATCTTAAGAGATCATTCTATGCTCATTTCTGATCTTCTTGAAGATTTTTCTTGTGGTCCGGCAGTCCCATACGAATATATTCGATTATTTGACTATAATATTAATTGGAAAATCAATAACTATAAAATTTATTTAAATGTTAATGATGTGAATATCATTAATAATCCCCTAGACTTTTCAAATAACAAATACATCTCATTTGAAGGGGACCGTTTGAATAGTCATATATTTATTCCTTTAAAGCAGCAGTTATCTCGCTCAACCAAGATTGATTATAGCATTGATACATCATATTTTGATTTGATTCTTCATACTCCACCCTGGGATACAACAAATGCATTTTTGAAAGATTCGAAAATAATGGGAAGAGCAAATAACTTTAGTATAAGTGGCTCGTACTTATTTTTTAATTCAGTTCAAGTGAATACCTCCAATCAAATCGTCATTAACTGTATTGGAGATTATGTGACTTTAAAATTTTATGGATTTCTTGTAAAGTATTTATTCGTGATTCGGGAGAATTATTTTGGAGATTATAAGCACTTTCAAACATTTGAAGAATATAATAATAATAATGTCGACAGCATGAAAGAATCAGAATCTATGGATATAAATTTTGATAAAGCTAACAAAAAGTCAGACGAAGTAGATGAACAATATGATTACTGGGGAATGATTAGAACTGAAAATGAAATTGATTTACACTTTGTATTTAAAGTAAGACATGGTTTGATCGTATTACCTTGCAACTTGTATGACACTACTTCACACATTGGATTGAACTTTGATTCATTAGATGTTGATATTCGGTTTAATAACTACTATATGGATTTAGAAGCAGATATATCACCTATAATATCGCAGTTTATTGGGAGCAAAGACGTTCAAGCTGAAACTATGTTTGACATTCCGAAGTATAAGGAAATTTATTTTGATACCAATGAATATGATATGAAAATAAATGGTCTTAAGATTCATTCTCATAGGATGTTTGGAGTCCCACCAGAAGAAAGTATATATTTTGCAAAGTGGGACTTTTCATGTGGTATTATACGTATTGTAGGTGACGGATCGTACCTCATTGCATTACAAAAATCATTAAGAAATTTTGCATTTTGTTATGGTAATCTTGAAAATGGGTTGAATGCCCAATCACCGGTAGTCTATGATATTACTGCTATTTCTTTCAGATGTCCTCAAATAATACTTAAGATAATTCTTGAAGATGACGCTACACTGAAGTCATATCTAAATGTGAATCTTGATTCGATACTAGCAAATTTTGATGATATTACAAACGAAAGATACACAGATAAAATATCTACACAGATTCATAAAGTTAACATTGAAATAAATTGTGATGAAAAGAAGTTATTTTTTTTGGAGACTTCAGTAAGTTTCAAGAACTTTTGCCAAAAAGCTAATATGCTAGAAAATCGGGTTGCTCAAAAGAAGCATGTCAGATTGAATGATGCACCATTTCACAGATTACCTTTTTTAATATATGAAAAGGAAAGAGATAAATTATACTCTGAAGCATTAGGTTGTTTCAGAACATCTTTATCTTTACCAGATGTCAATTACCCAATAAATGCTGATTCTGCTCTAGAATTTTATTGCGATACATGGTCCGACTCTGAATCTAGCAAAGTGAGTGAATCGGATAATTCGTTTTCAACTGAGAGCGTGAGCTCTTCCAATAGAAATTTACCAAAGTATAACTACGACATTCAAAATTATATTCATGAATACAAAGTTAATCCAAAATTCGAGTACAACAATTTTATATTGGATTTAAACACTTTCATGATGTTCATCAATCCGCAGTCTATTGCTCTTTTGTTGAGACTTAAAGGTTCACTTCAAGATCATTCCATTAATGGAGTCATGGATAACCTACATTTTGATATCATTAACCAACTCAAGAGGTCACTATATCCTGCAACAATTTTTGATAATTTCAGGGTTGTGTCGAGTGAAATTGTTGTCAAATATGGTGAACTTGTTGAGACTGAGTTTAATGACATTTTCATTAAGCCGGCAAAGGTACCAATATTCACATTTAGATTTTTGGATCCATCTTTAGTGTTTTCTAATCTTGATGACTATAGTAAATCAAATACAATTTCTGAAGTCTCAGCGGCCTTTCACCTAAAAGACTTTTTTTTTTCTATATCAAAACCATCCTCGTTTATATCTCCTGTTCATGTCTACGTCAAAGATCTAGAATTTTGGTTGGTTAAAAAGAGTGGTGATCATTTCACTAGTTCTGCAATTATTCTGGATGTTAAAATAGATATAAGGGAATCAGAAATATTATGGTTAAATGACTTTATTAGTGATACGTGGAACTTGATTTATCCTTTAGTTACTGTCTTTAAAGAACTTTCAAGGTCAGATGAAAATTGCACTTCTAATTTAGTATATTATCTAACAAAAGCGGGTAAAGATTTCCATATCGATCATGATCCCAGTGTTTTGACTAAACCCGCTACTGTTTTACGTGCACAAAAAGACCATGTAAGATTTTATGAAAGTTGGAAGATAACGACAAGATTAAGGCATATTCTTGATAGTTTGCCGGATGTCTGGCATATTGAACATGATGACTCTTTTAAAAAATTAGTCTGGCAGACCCCCACTGCTGCTTTTGAAGAAGTAACTCAAATTTTTTCCAATTGGAGAAACTGGGAATCAAACGAATCAGAGAGAAATGCATTTTTTAAAGAAGTATTTTATGGAAACGAAAGCGAGAATTCAATGAATTCAAATATAAAAATTCAAATCATAAATCTAGAAGCGCAGGTTGGAATTGACCTGAAGTTAACTAATTTTATTAAACTAAGAAATGTGGATTTATCTTTTACGAATAAAGAACTGGATCTTCATTCCCTGGATATCAGCTATGATGAAAATACTTTAAGTAATCATGATATTATTGTGGATGCTGATTTTTATGAAAGTGAAATATCCACAAATCTTCTTGACGAAATTTCACCAATTTTGAATAGTAAAGGTAATTCCAAAAAGGCAAAGTCACAGAATTCTATACTTCAGAATGAAACATTTTCATTGATTTTAAACATCAATAATATTTCACAGAATGTATTTTTACACGAAAGTTCTTATGAACTAAAGGTTATCAATTTTACGAACTCGTTAAATTTTAGTTCTCTGAGCACATTAAAGAGTAATTATTGCGAAGGGTTCAAATTGGATTTACTTTCTTTCAATGTTTGGCATCAAAAATATAGAATGGTCAATATAGAGATGCGTGAAACTAATTCTATTTTAGGGTATTTTAAACTTTTGGATCTGGAATCTCTTTTCTTAGACTTTCTTATTTGTTCACTAAGTGTTAATATACTAGAAGATGATGGAAACTTTATCGATGCTTTAATTTCAATTATAGATACTGATATGAAATATGTTAGTATATTGACCGAAAGCTTTTCCAATCAAAATCAAGAAGCAATATCAGAAAACCTTAAGGAAAAAAGGGAGTTTCCTGATATATCCATTAATGCTGAGATTGGCGATTTGAGTTGGTTCATGGAGTTCCTATCACCATTAGTAGTGAAAGGAAACGTTTCAGGTTGGAAAATAAAATTGAATCAGTTCAATGAAATGGGTGTATTGGATATGTTGCTTTACAGATATGATATTGGATTTGATCTTAATCATACTTCCTTAGGTAGATTAGAAAATTCGAACTTTGAAAATTCGTTGAAATTTAGTTGTATGGACAATTTATATATCCTCACGAATGAGATGAGCTTAGGATATACTAAATTATTTATCCCTCAGGCAATTTGCGTGTTGGAGTTGGTCATGGATTATGAAATATTGTTTAAATCTAAAATAAGCAAGATAGATTCTATCCTAACTAAATTAAGGACTGATGAAGTTGAACCAAGTCAGAATCTGGATAGTAAATTCGCCCTTAAATTCAAATTCACAAATGAGTATATTGGGTTGTCTGGTTTTGCTGAGAAGACGAAACTAGCCTTTGAGATAGAAAGATTTGCACTCGCTGTTTCGAATGTCTCAGATGGTTTGCTAGTAAATGAAACTAATTTACATTATGTTGTTCCTTATCATGGTGATCTATCTATTCCTACTGCTAGAATTTCTGTGTTAGATAGAAGTATACCCGTCGGTATATCAAACATTTTAGATATTAATTTGTTTGTCAAGGTTTTAAATGATAATGACGATTCAAAGCTTCAATCATTACAGATAGAATCGGAGTATTTCAGGGTTTGTTTGAATCCTCATATTGTGTTTAAAATTGTGAATATTTTGGATGAGTTTAACTTGATGATAGAAAAGCATAATTTGAAAGACTATCATATGAATAAGATCGAGCATGATGTTAAGGAATCCCTGAAGTGTGGTATAGATCAAATAAAATTTTCAACCATACACGTCTTATCTTACAATTTCTGCATTGGTTGGTTATTTCCAGTTCCAGATAAAAACTACCCGGGCATTATTCTTGGGGCTGAAAGATTCTTTGCAGTTACCGGTGATGATTTAGGAAAATTTACTTTGATGGGTTCCTATCTTTCTGTTGCGAATGGTTCACGTAGCTCAAACTACTTTAGCAAGTTTTCAGAAAAAAACAATGCCAATCGTGCATATATGACCACCATGCAATTTACATATACGATAGAACAGTTAGAAGAGTTTAAAAACATGTCAATAACTATAAACGGAGACGAGTTAGATGTTAAATTTCTTTCGAATTCTGTGACGATGCTTGAACACGCAGTTTTTTCTGGAAGCCAAGTTCAGAAATTCTTTAATGAAAGGGAACGGCCTAGAATAATTAAAAAAGAAAAACAATTGCAAAATGAATATATTAGTTCTATTCATTCATTATTTTCGAGGCTTGAAATTGTTGCAGTTTTTGCAGGCTCAAATGTGCAATTTTATAGATTTTCGGAAGATGATAACCTTTTGAATACACCGTCATTAAATTTACATTCTCCTGCTGTGAAAATATTTACTATGTACAAACATCAATTGCATAGTATAAAGAAGCATATTCTCCAATGTGAGATTTTAACTTCATCATCAGATAACACACTTTATGCATCTTGTGTTCCAGTGTTAATGGATATTATAGAAAGGGTTCAAAAAATGTTTAAGAGCATAAATAAAAATACTGATCAGATAGTTACTAAGGATTCATCGAAAGAATTAGACATAGGAAACATTCTTCAAGATGTTGATTTACATCTTGGATTGAGAATTGAAAGTCAGAGATTGTCTTTGAGTTGTGAACCTACAGCAAAAGTGGAAGCAATTGTCGGTATTGAAGGAATATATATCCAATTGAATAATAATGATAAGCTCAATTCATCATTGGTAATAACTGTACAAGTTGAATCCCTTTCAGCCTTTTTACGTCATATATACTCTCGAGAGGTTAGTGGGTCAATTGGAATTAAGGATATTCTTTTATCGAATTCAGTTAAGCTTGGAGATAATTCTAATATTTTATCTGTTAGTTCTTTTTCGGACATTGATGGGTATGTTAATGTTAAACAGTATCAGGATCTAGATTTATTCAAGGATATTTGGCTACCTGCATCAGATAATTCGAGATTTCCCAGAGGGGCCAAGGGATTATCAAGATTTGAGATAAATACAGAGCTTGCATTTAATAAGAATATATCTACCCGGTGGAAAGAGGTTACTTCCACTTACACAATTCCCTGGGTACTTACCTTTTTAGTGAGAAGTGTTTCCCTAAATGTAGATTTTGGTCAATCACTCGGTAAATTTGCGTTATACATTGATATGTTTTCTGCAATATCAAACAAGGCATCAGATTCTTCTCATGAATTACAAGCTGGGTTTAGTTTAATTCGGTTAGCAGCTCAGGGACGGTTGTCTGGGAATGTAGAAATATCTGATATTAATTTGCACTCTACTATTAGTTGGAATCTTAAGTCAGATTTACCGGACATTCCAATCGTATCCGCGAATGCTGAGATAGGAAAGCTTCAATTGAAAGCTTCATTTGATTATCATGTGTTTGCGATTGCAAATATAGAACATTATTATTTTGAAATTTTCAATAAGAAAGGGGAACACAATATTTCCAGGGATCACTTGAATGTGATCATTAAATTGATTCGTAGCGAAGTTTACATTACATCTTTGGCTGCTTCCACGTTTCTTGATATTTTTAATACTATTTCCAGAATGATTCAGGATAATAAGAGGTCATATAGGGAGATATTACGTGATTCTTCTAAAGACAAGGTGACTACTGGAAAATTGAATAGAAAGGATTATAAATTAAAAATACTAAACTCAGTTAAAAGATTAGAAACTAGAATTGAAATATTTGCCGGTGATTTACTATTTCAGGTATATCCTTCTTCTTTTCAAGATTCTAAAGTGTTTGTCGTAAAATTAAATGAGTCTAAAGTATTTTTCGAACAAAATGAGTATACAGATGGCCTTTCTAACGAGGTGGACATTCAATTTAACGAATTACAGGTTCTATTGTCAATTAAGCCATCAGTACAAGAAGAATTTATTCAACAATGCTCTATCGATGATTTTACAAAAGCTGCTCATAGAGCAACAGGAGGTACAATCTTTGTATTTCCATCTTTTAAAATTTTTATGAGAACCTTTCAGAAAAATGACACGAATGTAATTGAATATTTATACCAGTCCTCATTTGGTGGAACCGTAGATATTCGTTGGAATTTGGGGTCTATAAATTTTATTCGTGAAATGTATTCAATTCATAGTAAAGCTTTGGAGTCACGTATCGAATATAATAGACAATCTTCCACGGCAGTATTAAAGGAAGATCTACATCTGAATTCTAATAATCCAAATCGACAATCTTTGCATGCTTTGGACCAGACCCTTGAGAGTAGAATAAATTCTTTAGAAACATCTAAATTTTCTTACGTTCCGTTGGCGCCTCCAATTATTGAGGCACCTCAACTTAAGGAACTAGGGAATGCTACTCCTCCGCTAGAATGGTTTGGGTTGAACAGAGACAAATTTCCTAATATGACACATCAGTTTGCAATTGTCAGTTTAAACAAAGTTAACCAAGAAATAGACTACCAATACTCAAAATTCCTAGGAAAACCAGACTATTAATTTACTCAACATATGAAATAAATTTAATGTTTATTTAATTTCTATTTACATGTAATTATCACTTTCTATAATACGAGTATAAGAAAATTCTGTTTTCAATGTGTTAGATACCATCTGCCTTTAGCAGTTCTTCTACTTAAAATCTTCCTTCCATTTTTAGTTCTCAATCTTGCCAAGAAACCAAAGGTTCTTTTCCTTTTTAATGTGGATGGTTGATATGTATTACCCCTAGACTTAAATCTCATTTGAATTAATCCCATTATTCTTTGAAATGGTGAAGTAACTTGTGAATTTAACCCTATATCATTTCTTTGTATAATATTCAAATTTGATCTGAGTTGTGATGATGGCAAACTTGGTCTAGTAAGGCAAGTGAAATTCCTAACAAACTGAACCAGTATTCTATTCGAGTATCTTGATAAACCTAAACCAATGCCAAACATATTATATAACTATATCGTGTTTAATTAAGAGTGAATAAATTTTCAATTTTCAATAGACTAAGACTAAGAATGATATATACGCGCATAAATAACAATTTAAGTAAATTTGAGAACGATATGGTATTTGAAAAATTTATTTGCAGGCTAGAGATGACCGATAGAGAGATCTAAAGCTAAGTAAGAATAGTAATAATACAATGTCAAGTACTTTTCGCCCTAGAAGGGTAGCATTATCTGCTGTCAATAGTCCCACTGTTGCCCATATCAGAAAAGCTTCTACACTTGAAAAGGGTGCAGCTGAAAGCTTTTTAACTGAGTTTATTGAAGCTAGTGAAATCAATGCAGGTAAAGCCAATGGAAGCATTTCTTCAGATGCTTCATCCAATACAGGTATGTCAAGTAGCACAGAAGGAAGTGCTGTTTTGAGTCAGTTGAGAAGAATTCAAAGAGATTTAAGAGGGTTGCCTCCTCTTGCTGTTGAAGCCCCAATAAATAATGCGGTTGAGAGTAAGAAGACCAAATTTGATGATAATGATACAGTTTCTGACGGTCCTAAAAACAAAAAGATTAAATTTGATGACTCTGAATCAGAATCCGGTATGACTGAGAAGAATGAGGATGAGGAAAGTGATGTAGCTGAAGAAAACGCAGAAGAAGATGGTGAACAGGATAAAAACGTGACGAATGTAGAAGAAAATATAAAAGAATCAACGGAAGTTTCAAAGGAAGAGAAAAAGTCCAAGAATGAAAAAAAAAACAAGAAGGAAAAAAAAGTAAAGAAGGACAAGAAAGAAAAGAAAGACAAGAAAAAGTCTAAATCAGATTAAGATCTGTTGCATTATAAAGTCCAAAAGCATTGTTTGATCATATTCTTTGTATATCATTTTGTAGATACATGTGCACTTAATTGTATATTAGATTTATATATTGTCGTGTACTAAAATAATATTTATCGCGTAGTGATGATTTAAGCATAAACAAACAGTAACATAAAATTAAAGATCAATCAGAAGAATATACTTTTCATTTAAAAACTAGGAATATGATATTAAAGAGAAAAAGGTCAAATAGGAAAAGGCTTAGTTTTAGTGACGATGATAAGGAAAATACATTTATAAATAATAGTGATTACCTGATCGCAAAGAATAGTTCACAAAGTAATGATGAAGTAATTACAGAACAGATAGAAGCAGAAAATGATAACCAGAACAGAGACATTAGTATTGGAAGGAGTCAAGATGATAGTAATATGGTATCTAATATAGATGAAATTGCTGATCCAAAGATAGAGAAATCTGAACTATTGAATAGCGGAGACAGTATAGTCGGAAATATATCTACTAATCAAGTGGAGGAAAATATAGCATCAGATAATCTATTTGATGAAGGCTTATCTAACAGTGGTGCACAAGAGCAAGTTAGACCAATCTTGAGTTTTTCACAACAACAAGCGGAAATAAATTTACAATCACCATCGAAAAGACGCGATGAAAATCAACAACCCACGAAGGCTAATATACCGAGATTAGTCATACACAAGCTCGTTCTTACAAATTTCAAATCATATGCTGGAGTTCAAGTTATCGGCCCTTTTAATGCATCTTTTTCCGCTGTTGTGGGCCCAAATGGAAGTGGAAAATCTAATGTTATCGATTCTATGTTATTTGTCTTTGGTTTTAGAGCTCTGAAAATGAGACAAGGAAAGTTATCTGAATTGATTCATAATTCATCTGGAGGTGAAAATTTGGAATATTGCCAGGTAGACATTCATTTTCAAAATGTGTTAGACGACCCTGAAGATCCTAAAAAGTCGACATATATTGAAGAATTAGATTTAATTATAACTCGTAAGGCTTTCAAGAATAATTCTTCACAATATTACATAAGTGGAAAAAGTTCTACTTATACTGAAGTTACAAACTTCTTGCGTGAAAAAGGGATTGATTTAGATCATAAACGGTTTTTGATTTTACAAGGTGAAGTCGAATCTATAGCGCAGATGAAAGCAAAAGCAGAAAGGGAAAATGATGATGGATTATTAGAGTACCTTGAAGATATTATAGGAACTAAGAAATACAAGGAATTAATTGAGGTGAATTTAGAGAAGGTGCAAGAATTAAACGAATTATGCTTAGAAAAAGAAAATAGATTTGAACTTGTTGAGAAGGATAAAGACCTGTTAGAAGAAAAGAAGGAAGAAGCCTTGAAATTTTTAAAGGCCGAGAAATCGCTTATCGCTAAGAAATCAATACAACACCAAGTCAATATTATTTCAAATTCTCGCATAGTGACAGAGAATAATGAAATATCTAAGGGAATCCAAGAGAATTTACTTCAAGAAAAGAAGGCTAATGAAGAGTTAAATAGAGGCATTCTTGAATATTCTGATAAGCAAAAGATAATAAGGAAGGAAATTGATAACATTAATGAACGTATAAAAGATTTAAATCTGAAACATAAGGTTTTCAATAAGGTTAATGTATCATTAGGTGAAAAAATTAAAAACTTGAATACAAAACATCACAAACTTAAGAAAACTAAAGAACAACTGGAGTCAATTCTCACTTCTTCAAAGACCAAACTTGAAAATAACAACCAGTCATCATTGCAGTACAAGTCAGAGTTAAACCAGCTAACTGAAGATTTAATATTGGAAAGAAATAAATTGGATGAACTCAGGTCTCGATTACGAGAGAAGACAGAAAAGTTTACAAAGGAGATAGAAGCATTACAAACTAAACTAGAACCTTGGAATGAAAAGGTGGAACAAAAGGAAAATTCTATCCAATTAATCGATTCTTCGATTGATATGCTTCAACACGAGAGAGATGGTATTACAAAGCTGCTTGAGGACGCTAAAAGTCGATTAATTGACATCAAGTCAGAAGGAAAGCAAATGGAAAGTGAACTTGCTGATGCCAAGAGTAAGTTGCAAAAGATCACAGATGGTATTGCTTTAGGAGAAGAAAAATGTGCTGCAAAAAAAGAGGAAATGGAAATAGAAAAAGGTAGATTATCTCTGTTGAGACAACGTACTGCAGATTCGATGAAGTCTCTTTCTAACAACCAAAATAAGAATCTAGTGTTAACAAGCTTATTAAGATTATCAAAATCAGGTAGAATTAGTGGATTTTATGGTAGATTAGGTGACTTAGGTGTCATCGACGATAAATATGATATTGCTGTTTCAACAGCATGTCCTGGATTAGATTCACTAGTTGTGGAAACGGTTGAAACAGCTCAGAATTGTATTGATTACTTACGTAAGAATAAACTTGGTTACGCTAACTTTATTTGTTTAAATAAACTAAGACAGTTTAACCTATCTCCAATTCAGACACCAGGAAATCCATTGTCTGTTAAGCGTCTATTTGATTTAATTATACCACTGAATTCTAAATTTGCACCTGCTTTTTATAGTAAGTTATATAATACTTTAGTTGCTTCTAACTTACAAGAAGCAAGAAGCGTGGCATATGGTCCAAAGCGGTGGAAAGTTGTTACACTAGATGGAAAAGTAGTGGATACATCGGGTACTATGTCTGGGGGTGGTAATTATGTTTCCAAGGGTAGTATGAGATTGTCCAGTTCAAAATCTACCATTGAGGAAGTAAATTTAGATGATGTAGAGAATATGAAGAGCTCATTAGAAAAAGCAGAACGTCTTTTTGAGTTGCAGAATAGAGAGTGGCAAGAAATGGAAGCACAATTACTTAAATTGAAGGATTTGAAACCAGAAACAGAATTTACAATATCTAAGTTACAATTAAACATCCAATCACTCTCTGCAGAAAAGAAACAAGTTACAGTTACTTTTAAAGGTCTCATAGCAGAGAATGAATCTAAGAGTACCTTTACTGAACTTGACGCTCAAATTGAGGAAAAGAAGAACGAGAAGCAAAAATTAATTAATGAAAAATTGGAGTTGAAGCTGCACATGAGTGTATTAGAAAAGCAAATTAAGGAGCTCGAAGATAAAGTTATGGAAGCTGGTGGTGTTGAACTAAGGTTACAAAATTCCAAAGTTGATTCTATAAAGCAAAAAATAGAAATAATTAACGACAAATCATCCAACGATAAGATGAACACTAAAAAATTAGAAAATGATATTAAGAGACATATCAGAATTGTTGATGAATCTGAAGAGCAATTGAATGTCGCTCAACAAGAATTAGATAAAATTATATTTGAGCAGAGCAGTAAGGTGAAAGAAATTGAGGATCTTAAATTGAAAGCAGATAATTTTATCGCTCAGAAAGATGCCCAAGATGTTCAACTTGAAGAAATTAACGAAATATTAGAAGAAAGAAGAAATCAAATCAACGAATTAAAATTTACTGAGATTGAACTAGAAAACAAGCTAGAAAAACATAACGCAATAATAAAAAAATATGAAAGGTATATTGAAGCTGACAAAGAAAGTTTGAATGGGTTGGTTGTCAGAGATACTACACCATATATTAACTGGCTAAGTGAGGATGATCAAAAGATTTATAATAGCTCGGAAATTGAAGAAATCGAAGAAGAGCAAATAACCAAGTTTAACATAGATGAAATTAATAGTGAAATAAAAGAACTTGAACGTTATATGAATGAAGTGAAAGTTGATATTGAGGTCCTTAGAGAGTACGGTGTTAAGATGTTGGAATTTGAGACAAGGCGAAATGATTTAAATGAAGCAGTAGAAGGAAGAGATGAATTGAAGAATTATTGTGAGGATCTTAAGCGTAGAAGGCTAGATGAATTTATGGAAGGTTTTAATACTATATCTATGTCGTTGAAAGAGATGTATCAAATGATTACTATGGGAGGCAATGCAGAGTTAGAATTAGTAGATAGTTTAGATCCGTTTGCTGAAGGTATCTTATTCAGTGTCATGCCTCCTAAGAAGTCTTGGAAGAATATATCAAATTTATCTGGTGGTGAGAAGACTTTAAGTTCTTTGGCTTTAGTATTTGCCTTACATAAATATAAACCTACACCATTGTATGTTATGGACGAGATCGATGCAGCCTTAGATTTTCGAAACGTTTCCATTGTTGCTAATTATATTAAGGAGAGAACAAAAAACGCGCAATTCATCGTTATATCTTTAAGAAACAATATGTTCGAATTGGCTCAGCAACTAGTTGGAATTTACAAGGTCAATAATATGACTAAAAGTATCTCCTTACAGAACAAAGAGTTTTTGATTAATTCTTAGGGGTGTAAATGTTTTTAGAAAAGGGCATGAATCTATATTATATATGTGACAAATGTTCTCTAGCTATTTTATATGCTGGGCTTGTAGATGTAGCAAACCCTTCTTCTCCTCTTCTCTTTAAAATGAAAATTGAGTCAAACCAATCTATGAGGTCAACAAAATTTGAGAATTCATTCATCTCCTTTTGGAGTTTCCTTGGTATCACTTTATCTAACATTTCTGACAAGTGGTGTTGTGTGATTCTAAAAGGAAGGCCATAACTAGCAGAAAAATCCCAGAATAACTCTACAGCAGACCATGGTGTTTGTTCAAATCCTGCAAACAAAGCAGGATTAGATAAAATACCTCTAACAGCCATTACACCGTCAACACCTGTGTAGTCTGCAATTTTAAATGCATCTTCTAAAGAAAAACAATCACCATTCGCAACAACGGGTACATTCACATTTTCCTTAATGGTCTTTATGGCATCAAGATCTACTGGATGAGAGGATCTAGTGTTTTTAGTTCTTCCATGAACAGTAATAAAATCAACACCGCTCGCTTCCACCATTTTAACAAAACGAATTGTCTCCGAGATATTGCTGTGTATTCTTATTTTCGTTTCAATGCATACCTTATCATTGTATTTGGTTTTCACAGCTTTTACCATTGAAGACACTAATTCTGGTTCGGACATCAACGCTGCACCAATACCTTCTCTGACTTGTTCTTTTATAGGACATCCACAGTTTATACCTATACCATCTACAAAAGGATGTATCATATCCACAAACTTCAAAAGATCCTCAACATTATTACATCCAACTTGAACTATAACAGATCTGTCTCTCTCATTAGTTGTGAAATCAGATAACCTTGCCACTTCATTTCTAACAAACTCCCTTGCCAAAATCATGGGCGTGTATACTATATCAGTACTGTAGTGTCTAACCAACTCTCTGAAAGGTAACTTTGAATATCTAACCATCGGTCCTGCAATAAAGACAGGTCTGTTGTGTTCTGCTTTGGTGGTTTTCAATATATGCAATGGGTTATGTTTTGGGTCTCTTTCCGGAAGACTCAGCATATTTGGCGTTATTTCGTCAGTTATAATTTTATCAAGTTCTTTACTAAGTTCTATCATCTTAAAATCGGGACTATAAGGCAGAGTTATCAATATTTATGTTTTCGAAAATAGACAATAGGTTATCAGCCATCACAACTGAATAAGAAAAGTCTTTCCCAATTCAGAAGGTAATTACGCACAGTATAACGAAAATTATTTTATGTTATTTACTATACATAATACTTTATATAATACACAATAAAATTGAAAGCGGTTTAATGCAAAACTTGAACCAATTATTCTTCTTCGGAACTTTCAGAGCTAACGTCATCGTCAGAAGATTCTTGATCATTCATGACAGGGAGCGATCTTTTACCACTTCCCTTATCGGCTGAATCTTCGAATAACGCAAGTTGACTACGCAACTGTTGTAATTCGTCCAAATCACCCATAGAACTTAGCTTCTTCTTCTTTTTGACATTATTATGGGATGCCTTCTTACCGAATAAGAAATTATACAACTTCAATACCGTTCTATCTTCTAACTGATCCATGTCTAATTCAACTTCATCTTCATTTGTAATATCAACATCATCCTTAATGATTTTAATCAAAGATTGAAGCTTTTTATCAGATAAGTTAGGGACTGACTCACTTACCTGCTTTTTCATTTCGTACGTTACCACCGGTTGGTTGAAATCGTACGAGGAATTCTTACGAGACGACGATTTAGCTCTCTTAGCCTTCTTCTTTTTCTTTTTAGAATCTCTTTGTTCTCTTAATTTTGCTAAATGTTGATTCTTCAATTCATCCAATTCTTGTTTCATTCTTATCAATTGATTTTCCAAAAATTGGATCGCAGGAACATTCGATAACATAGACTCGTTGATTTCTGGTTCTTCTTCATCGTCATCCGATGAATACTCGTCATCCAGATGAGGAGGGGTAGGAGCTGGAATTGGTCTATTGGCCCATTTCTTATCAAATACAGCTTCTAACCTATGTCCCATCATGTTAACATCAGTACCTTCAGGATTAAAAGCGTAACAATTCTTGAAGACCAATCTTACATCTCTTTCAAACTCATCACCGTTTTCGTACTGATTATTAGCCAATTTGGACTGTATTGTTCCTAAGTCCATTGGTTCTTTAACAATTTCAGCATAATTTGGGATGTTCAATGCCAATGTGTCAACCGGTGCCAAGAATGGGAAATTATAATTATAATGCTTTTTAGAAACCAATTCTTTTAGAGTCTGATTACAAAATCTTAATTCAACTGCGTACTTCTTCTTTCTAGGTCTTATATCGTACGGCAATTCTTTAGATTTTGGAGGATGAATAGTTCTCTTGGGACGATGTGAAGCAACTGATTCTTTTTTACTTTCGTTATCCATTGAGTTAATCCTCCTAGAAGATAGAAGTGCACTATTTGCATTGGCATTGTTAGGCAAAACTTTAGGAGGCATATTCAACATATGCTTCTCAAAGTGTGCTTGGATGTTTTTAGCCATTTTTGATATACCTGAATTTTCACCATTAAATTTACAACAATTCGTAACCATCAAGTTAAAATCTTCTATAACCTGGTCAGTCGACTCATATGCACTCGCATTGATTTTTCTCTCTATTGTCGATAAGTCCATTGGTCTTGGAATATAGTTATAATAGAATGGGATATTAAGCTTTACTATATCAACTGGATGTAAGAATGGACCTGCATCTCTTAATCTTTTTATTGCTTTAATGGTACTCAGGGCAAATTTAACTTGATGTTTTGGTATTGGGTTTGCTGGTAAGTCGTTCATATCTGGTTCTGCAGGAGGCTTAGGTGCAGGAACTTTAGGTATCTCTCCAGTAGAAGTTGGTGGGAGAGATGTTGCAACCTCAGCAGGCTTCTCTTTGACTTCTGCGCTCTCAGCATTACCATCTTGTTCGAATTTTGTCTTTTTGCTCTCCACATCCTCCCCTTCAGCATCGTCTAACTTGTGCTTTTCCGGGCTTGGGGATGGGTTTGGCGGTGACAACGGCTTTTCTGGCTGTATATCTTTTGGAGTTTGACCAGCCGTATTGGATATACCATCCGAAGTCTGGTTAAGAAAGTTGTCAGACGATGGAGTTTGCACAGGTGTATTAGTATCAGGAACTAATTGATTAGTCTCTTGCACTTCCGACATATACTGCGCTTTATGTGTATAATATTAAGTATTAATGATCCTGCACAATATCACTTCCTTCTCAAGAGATGGCTTACTATATTTATATTGGACTGCAAAAGTTTAGACGTGGCTATGGACGGGTAACTCTAAACAGAAAGGTCGTTATTTACTCCAAGAAAATCAAATGACCTCATTAATTGGTGGATCCAAAAAATTGATGAAAACGAGAATCCGGGAATTTTATTCATTATTTATACTCTGTGTCGGTAGATTATTTATTGGGAAAATTACACGACCTCTACCGAGAGTGGCAAAATTGCCAGCAATCTTTTGGCCATAGTGTAGAAGCATAGAAGGAATACTAGAGATTTTAACAAGTATCGTCAGTATATACTAAAGAGTAATTCCAAGAGATACCACGATGTGGAAGCTATAAGCAGAACCTTCTTACAAGAACCGGACTTGTTGGCGCTTTTGTAACTGAAGAAAAATGTTACGCATCACAAAAGACTAGGAAGTCGACGAAGCTATGTGGCATGGTCGGGTAAGCTAGGATTTGCGCGAAAAATTTTTATGCCATTATAGTCACGATGTTGACTGTTTATTTTTGTCGAGGCCCTGTAAGAGAATAAGACCGTGTATTGTAGCAGTATTTGCTATAAAGAAATATACAAGTTAGTGATGTAATAATACAATCTAGAATAATTATTATGTAGACATACAAGGCAGTGCCAGATAGATTTGATCGTAAACAATGACCGCTTATAAATGAATTGAAAGTAAATCATTTACAGAAAATCCCTTGTTACACGATGGACATCTCCTTAATCTAGCAGCAAGTCTCTCTTGGGTGCAGCTATGGCAGAATACATGTCCACAGACTGTGATGGCAGTATCATTCCAATTTTTAGAGCATACTGAACATTTTGCAATAGATCTCAAAGCTTCCAACTGTTTCTCGTCCTCCTGCAATATGGATGAAGTATTATTTGCTTTATACTTCTTCAACAAAGATTCTGTTGACTTGAGATTTGATTCTAATTTTGCAATAGTTTGAGATTTTGATTGAAGTTCGTCCTTAGCTTCAGCAATATTGTTTAATGAATCCTTCAATTTGCCCTTTAATTTTGACAATTCAAGCTCGGCAAGGTTCAACTTAGTGCTTGTAGCTTTGTTAAGTTCCTTCAAGCTTACATTTTCGTCAATGGATGTTTGTTTTATAACTTGGTAGTCGTTTACACTGGAGGTTAAAGTTTCAATTTTCTTTTGATAAGCATTTTCTATTTCGTTGAATTTATTAATGAGCTCCTGTGATTTAGTAACTTGAATCTTAAGCAATTTATTCTCAGAAATTAAAACATCTTTTGATCTCATAGAGGAAAAGTATTTTTGATCTGCCTTGGTCTTCTCAATTGTTAATTTCTTCACCATATTCTCGTTTTCGATTGCTGTAGTGAGCTTCTTCAAAGAAACCTCTCTAGATTCTTGAAAAGCAACTTCTACTTCCTTTATTTCCATTTGAAGCATGTTTACCCTTTTAATTAATTCATCTTTAGATAATTCATCAAAATTAGAGGTCTCTACTGTTATTTCTTTAGATTTTTCCAATGCCGACAATCTTTCGTTTAATACTTTATTTAATTTGTTAACCTCTTCATTTGTTTGTTTATTTTCTATTTCAGACTTCAAGATGGTTTGCTTGGATAATAATTCGTCTCTAGTAGTTCTGATTCTAATTAAGTCACTCTCACTCTTGTCTAATTGTGTCCTAAGTACTTTATTCTCTTCTACGATTTCATTATTGACTAAATCTTTGGCATTACCGTAAAGCTTTTCAAATTCTTTCAATTTTACTACCGTTGAATCATATGCCAGACGAATAGAAATAAGATTTTCCGTTAAATGTTCATGGTTAGATTTTAACTCCCGATAGATATTACATCTCTCCAAGTCTGATTTTGTCAAATTGGATAGTCTATCAGTTAACTCTATTTTATCTTTTTCAGCAGTATTAAATTGTTTTGTTGTGTTCTCTAGTTGTTCTTTCATAACTTTATTCAAAGTCTGAAGCTCATTCAATTCATTAGTTATCTTCTCTAAGTTGTCATTTGTAACGTTAATTTCGTTTTCTTTCTTCATTTTGTCTTCACCACTGACGTGATCAATACTATTTTCTTTCTCCTTCTTGACAGATCCATTACTTACACTATCGTCCACACGTTTCACAGTGTTAGATTTATTTCTTTCATTATCTTTAATGAGATTCAAAATTTTCTGATTTAATTCGTTGTTTTGCTCCATTATTCTCTCTCGAAGTTGTTTCAAAGATTCATTTTCAGATTGTACAGTGCACAATTGACCATTTAACTCTTCCATCTTCTTTTGAACTTCGGTAGATTCGTAACTACCGTAGTTAACCTTCTCATTCAAAGGTGTCATATATTTCAATAATTGTATTCTTCTCTTGTCTAAAACTTCGTCTATTGAATTACTTTCTGTTAGCTTTACCAATAAGCTTTCATTTAATTCTTCGTTCTGTTCTTTTTGAACATCACAAATTAAATCGATAACCTGCTTGTACCATACATCTAAAGTGTTTAACTTCTTCTCGTTTAATTCGTACTGGTTTTTAAAGTTATCTAAATCTTTTGACAATAAGTTACAATGTTCTTTGTATACTTTCATTTGTCTCCAAATGGCTTCTTTCTTAAAGTAAGTAACATCAGCTTGCGTTAAAGGACCATCTTCACTTAATGAATCAAGTGGCTTTCGTCTCTTAATGTTTTCACTCAGAGTATTTTCACCAACTCTTTTTCTATCATCATTCATGTTGAAAGTCAATTTTAAATACGAGAATTAATTGCTTATGATTTAAATATAAATTGACACAGATAAAATTATATTATCTTTACGTTAGAATACAGAAACTCCAGGTAGTAAATTGAATTAATAAACTGCAGATACCTTATTCAGTTTGTTGTGAATTTAAATTTTTTTAAAATCTACGTTTTTCAAATTTGAAACTTGGCACACGACTACTTTAGGAGTAGCATAATCCATACTTAAATCAACTATTGCCTTTTTAATATGATTGATTCTTACAGCTAATAGTAATTAATATCTGTTATCGTATTGTCTACCAGTTTTCTGCTTCCAAATCAAAATCATATCAGTAACATAACATGTAATATATGGAAACATTAAATGAATAAAAGTTAAGTTTTCATATTATTTTCAATTCAACTTACTATATTACTATAAGTCTCTAAGTCTCTATACTTTGGCATAGCTGCTTTTATACATCAACATAGTTTCAAGCTTTATTTGAATAAAACGTAATTTGCATAGAGCAATGGAAATAAGTATGGGGAAAGTTTGGAGCAACACGACTTTCATGAGGTATTTTGCCATATTTCAATATATGTATAGAATTCACAGAGCCTTAACGAATAATAATGAGGATTCTACCAGCGTCATTATTTGTGTTTATATATCTTTTATCTTATGCTGCTGCTGTTAAAGAATATTTGTTCAAAGACTGTGAGTCTTCTGGTTTCTGTAAGAGAAATAGGGTATTTGCAAAAAATGTTAGAACCACATCAGACTACAGTCCAATTTACACAATTGATCCAAATTCTGTTGTCATAGATGATAATATAGATGGTTTGCTTATACATGGTAATATCCTAAAGGATTTACCGTATATACCAGGTGATAAAGTTACTTTTTCTTTTGAATTATCCTTGCTTCAAGGCAGTGCTATTAGAATGAAGATTGACGAAAACAGAGTTATCAATAACCTAGACATACAAACAAATAGATATAACCTTACTTCACAATGGGCATTTAGTGAAGATGCTTTAAAGTATGAAAAGTTGGGTAATTTGAACTATAGAATATCGAAAAAAGATTTATATGTCCAGTATGGTGACCTGAAGGAATACGAGGCTACCATCAGTTTTTACCCATTGAAAATTAGTATATCGTACAATGGTGAAACTCAATTCATTGTAAATGATCAGAACTTCTTGAACGTAGAGCATCATAGATTTGAATCTGAGAATAATAAGCATATATCAGATCAGGAAATCGATTTTGATATGTTTAGAGACTCTTTTAAAGATTCGCTTCATGACAAAATTCCATTAGGTCCAGAATCAATTGGTTTAGACTTCACTTTAAAAGGTTTTAAACATGTGTACGGTATACCAGAACATGCTGATGATTTAGACTTGAAAGATACAACGAATTCAAATTTACCTTATAGATTGTACAATGTGGATATTTTTGAATACGAAACGGATTCGCGTATGCCAATGTATGGTTCTATTCCTTTGTTAATTGGGTCAAAACCAGGAGTATCTGTAGGATTATTCTGGGTAAATGCAGCAGAGACTTTTATTGATATTGATAAATCATCCGAGGATGATACAAAAACTCACTGGATATCTGAAAATGGTATTGTTGATTTTATTATTTTTATTGGTAAACATCCTCAAGATATTAACAAAAATTATGGATTAATTACGGGATATGCAGCCCTTCCGCAACTCTTCTCATTAGGTTACCACCAATGTAGATGGAATTACAATGATGAGAAAGACGTATTAGACATCAATAATTTGATGGATGAAAACCAAATTCCTTATGATACAATTTGGTTGGATATTGAATATGCTGACTCAAAAAAATACTTTACCTGGAACAATGATAAATTCCCCGACCCAGAGAGGATGTTAAAAGAATTGGATCATACAGGTAGAAATCTCGTTATTATAATTGACCCACATTTCAAAGTAGACTATGCGATAAGTGACGGCTTAGTTGAAAGTGAATTAACAATCAAAAATAACAAGAACGATACCTACTACGGACATTGTTGGCCGGGTGAATCAGTTTGGATAGACACATTTAATCCGCTTTCTCAACCATACTGGGATAAATTATTCTTAATGTCAGATGATAATGAAATTTTTGGAAAATTTTCTACTAATATTCATCTTTGGAATGATATGAACGAGCCCTCCTTTTTTAACGGTCCTGAAACGACTGCACCAAAAGATTCTTTACATTATGGCAATTGGGAGCATAGATCAATCCATAATTTATTTGGTTTGACATATCATGAAACAACGTTCAAGTCATTGTTAAAAAGATTAGCTTTGACTGATAGACAACGTCCATTCGTTTTAACAAGATCATACTTTGCAGGATCACAAAGAACTTCTGCTATGTGGACAGGAGATAATATGGCCAAATGGGAATATCTCGAAGTATCTCTCCCTATGGTATTGACTTCCAATGTTGTTAATATGCCATTTGCAGGCTCTGATGTAGGAGGATTTTTTGGTAATCCTTCTAAAGAGTTATTGGTAAGATGGTACCAAACTGGTATATGGTATCCATTTTTCAGGGCGCATGCACATATTGATTCAAGAAGAAGGGAGCCATGGGTCCCAGGAGATCCATATACTTCTATTATTCGTGATGCTATTAAATTACGTTATGCTTTATTGCCTGTATTTTACACTGCATTTTTTGAAGCTAGTGTGAATGGTTCGCCTATTATGAAGCCTATGTTCTATGAAAATCCAGAAAATGAACTTGTTTACTCTATCTCTGATCAATTCTTCCTTGGAAATTCAGGATTGTTAGTAAAACCGATTACTAAAGAAGGTGCTACTAGCACTCAAATGTTTATTCCTGATGGTGAAATTTATTATGACTTTTTAAATGGAGAGTATGAAAATATCAAATATCAGTTTGAAAACTGCACCTATATTGAAAAATCTGTTGGTTTAAACGATATTCCTATGTTATTGAAGGGTGGATCGATCTTTGCAAAAAAAGAGAGGTACAGAAGGTCTTCTAAACTTATGTATAAAGACCCATATACTCTCGTCATTGCACCAAATCATAGAAATAATGCCAACGGTGTTCTTTATGTAGATGATGGAGAGTCATATAACTATGAAAAGGGTGAGTATTTAATAATCCAATTTAAATCATCGAAGAAAAGAGTTTCTAGTAAAGTTACAGCTCCAAGTGAAGTGTATAAGGGTTCCATTAATGATGTGAAGGTTGAAAAAATAGTGATTTTGTCTAGTGATATTCCAACGGGTATAAAAATAACTCAGAATGGTGAAACATGGAATGCCAATTTTGGTATCTCTAATGGTAAATTAATCATTCATAATCCAGGCGTTAATATCAATATGGACTGGATAGTGGATTTGGATGTTCCAGGGTATGAAGATGAGATCCTTGAGGTTCAGGGGCAATTTCAAGGAACAGCTTTAGAGAAACTTCTCGTAAATAGGTTGCCATTTCACTAATCTCAGACCAATTTAATATTTTGTTGCATTTATGACAATTACCATGTAGTGGTATAAGCGAATCATCTGTCTTCAAGAAAAATTTGGCTAAACATGTTATATGGCTAGTGCAGTAGCAATTATAACAAACTCCTAGTAATGGAATTACACATTTTTTCAAAACATTATGATGTTCTGTTGAATTACTGAATCTCAAACTCTCAGGAAAATAATCTATAGATTTATCACATAAAGAACACCTTGTTAAATACAATAGTACTACTTTCTTACTCTCTTCAAAGTATCTTTTCATATCTGTGCTTTTACCCTTTAAGCGTTTGTTTACTTGACTTTTTTCTATATTGAAGAAATCTTCAAATTTTGAAATTGTAATTTCAAATCTTGAAGGAACTTCGATGCCAAATTTATCCTGTAACCAAACCTTATGAACTTCATCATCAAAAATAAGCAATTTCAATCCCATTCGAGAAAAATAGTCAGCATTTAGTAATAGTCTTATATTACCAAGTTTATGTGCTAAAGTCCTGTTGTTTTGGTTATTTTTCGATATTCTCTTTTCTGGAGGTATGTGCCTCGTCTGGTATGGATGTTGTAACAGATGCTCAAACTGCAACGCCGCTACCTTAGAGTGAAAATTATAGACTAATGCTATCATTCTCCACGGTCTAGTGCCTGTTGCCCTTGTTCTGAATGCTCCACCATTTTTCAATTCACCATTGTGTTGTCGTAGTCTTCTAGAAGGATCGGGCGTAGACCCTACGTAAAATGAGTTAGGCTTGGGAATCGACTGTAACAAATACACCCCATAAAATGAAGGTTGGACATGAAATAGATTTCTTGTAGGAGCTACTTCATCCAAGGGCATACCCTAATATCTTCCTCTATTGCAGCTAAAAGTAAAACACTACAATATTGCTAACGGTTTTGTGTAATTAAACTTTCACACTTCACATAAATCTAAGTAGAAAGTCTTAATATAGAAGTATGACAGAAATAACGCATTATTAAAGAATTCTGTATATCAAATAGACATTTATCTGGTTGATTATTGAGTCATTATAAGTATAACAATACGGAGGAAGGTCAGTTTTAGCGGTCTATATCCTTTTTTTTTCTTATAATTTATAGAAATTATTGATCAATATCTCCAACAATTTTATATATTAAAACATCTTTTACAAATGGTGGAAGAAACAGTGCATGTAAATACGGCAACTACAAGTTCAAACCAAAGTGGGTCAAATGATTTTGTCAAGAAGTTGTATCAGATGTTACAAGAAGATAGCTACAAAGATGTGGTTCGATGGACTAAAAATGGTGATAGTTTTGTTGTTTTAGATACAAATGAATTCACCAAGGAAATTTTACCAAGACACTTCAAGCACAGTAACTTTGCTAGTTTTGTGAGACAGTTGAATAAATATGATTTCCACAAAGTTAAGATACCCAACGAAGAAAAACAGTTTTACGAGTACGGTGAAGATGCCTGGGAGTTTAAGCATTCGGATTTCAGGATAAACGATAGAGAAGCTTTGGAAAATATTAAACGTAAAGGTCCCAGCTCCAAAAAAAATATTGGAAATGATAGCATCAGTAGTAATATCTCTCATAACTTGGCTCAACTTCAGATGCTTAGAGATGAGATTGATTACCTTAAATCGGAAAATAAGGCATTAACCCAAGATATGAATGTCTTGAAAACTAAATATAAAACCTTGATAGAGAATATTGTATCAATTAAGTCATTTGATGAAAGATATTATAGATCTATGAATGTCCTACTTAATTGCTTAATGCAAGCGGGAATTAAACTTCCAGCTTTGGATTTTCCAAATCCTAACATAATAGATCTTCAACAACCGCACCAAAAATCGCAGCCAAATTCTTTACAGGTCTCACCACCAATAGCAAGTCCAAATAGTAACCCCCCTAGCATACAACAAACAATTCCGCAGTCTAATTTTGAAGCACCATTTCTTCAGGCTCATGTACAACAACCAATACAACCTATTCCACCACACCTGGTTGCACCATCATCTGATTCTTTATCTCAGAAAATTCTATCCCCTCCACAGGATAGAAACTTAAATGTATCGTCACCAGGTATAAATACCAATAACCAAGTGCAAACCCAACAGGGGCCTCCTATTCCAGTAACGCCTCAAGATTCAACTACAACTAATATTCCAAATCCAAAATTTCATGTTTTACTAGTTGAAGATGATAATGTTTGTATACAATTATGCCGCAAATTTTTAGTCAAATATGGTTGTCAAGTAACCGTTGTCACCGATGGTTTAAATGCTATTTCAAATGTCGAGAATACGAAATATGATCTAGTATTAATGGACATAGTTATGCCAAATTTAGATGGTGCAACTGCAACTAGTGTTATTCGCTCGTTTGATACAAAAACACCAATTATTGCTATGACAGGTAATATCGAAGATAATGACTTGGTCACCTACTTACAAAATGGTATGTCTGATATTCTTGCGAAACCTTTTACAAAGGATGATTTGTATTCTATCTTAAGCAAACATTTACTATCTCCTGAGATAAAGACTGAGAATCAAAATATCCCTGGAACATCGAAGACCGAAATACTTGATGGTCTCCATTCTAGACTGTTGAGCAATACAAGTGATCATATCATAAAAAAACAAAGATTAACTTAATGTACTCTATGTATAATTACCTAGTAGATGTAATAAGAGTCTACATTTTTTGCTTCCTTAAATAGCTCTTTTGATTGTATAATAAACACGATATTCTTATAGAAGCTACTTACGACTCATTAGAGAGAACAATATGATGAAAGGCTAAATCTGAAAATGCATTTCCCCAAGTATCTTCCATCTCTTTAAACTTTGTAGAATTTATGTCCTTAAAATAGCTTTTGCTGTAATCATAAGATATTTCTATTGTTTGATTGTTATTTGTTCTAATTCTTCTTTTCTTCGGTTTGGCTTTCACAAACCCATCTTGGATCTTAATTATATTTTTTTCTTCTAAAAGCTTCACAAGTAACGCTATTGTATTATACAAGTCAAATAATTTCCTTTTCGTAAGCCTATCGGTATGTGATATCAAATTATTTGCTAAGAAAAATATAGGTTTCGTTGAGTTGAGAAAATTCTCTGTAACCTCCAACGATGCATGTGGTAAGAAGAATAAAGTACTGGAGCTATCTACCTTAGCTTCTTCTTCAAGGACACATTTAAATTTGTCCTCGATGATATTCCTATCTTCTTCATCGAAAATTGGATCGTAAAATGAAATATTTTGTGGTTCTATATTATAAAAATCACCCAATGCTATAGTAAATGCAAATTGGTACAATGCTGCTGTGCTATTTACAGGAGATCCCAATGCTAAGCATCTGATATTCTTTATTTCAGTAGCAAAATTAGATAAAGCATCGCAACACTCGATGAAAAATTTAGAATCTTGAATAGATTTGTGAAATATAGAAAACTTAATTAAAGTCCTTTTAAATTTTTCCTCTTCAGTATGTTTTTTTGAAGTATCCTTTTCTTTCATATTATATTTTCATTTCATTCAGCGTATTATTGCAAAAGAAAATCCTATCTGTGATATTAATGAGTTTCTTCAAGAAATGGCAACTTAGTAATTAATTAACAAAAACCTTTTCCAGAAAAGATCCCAATCTACTACGCGATGTACTAGTTCCAAGTGTACCGACTATTACTATTTACCGTACTATAATCAATTGCATCTCTTCCCGTCGTGATTCCCGTGGGCCTCGGTTTTGTGTAATGAAAGAGATGGCTCACTTAAGAAATGAAAAAATTTTGTTTAACATTCCTTACTTCTTTTCTTACAAGATGATTTAAACCGGATTTGTTTCATACATTATTATTTTAGAAATTAACTGAGATTCTACTACAATAATATAGTACACATTGAGTTCCATTAGTAATCCAATTGCATCATCTGCAGAGAATAACCAACAAGCTATTAAGTCAAACACCTCAGATTTTCGTATGCGCAAGTGCAAAATTTTTGTTGGATCATCTCATCCTGAGTTAGGGAAGTTAGTATGTGAGAGACTAGGTGTTGAGCCTGCTCCTTGTACATTGAAGAAATTCTCTAACGGAGAAACTTCTGTTCAAATTGGTGTTTCAATCAGAGATGAGGATGTTTATATCATCCAATCTGGTTCACCTGAAATTAACGATCACATTATGGAAATGTTGATCTTAATATCTGCCTGCCGTGGTGGTTCTGCCTCAAAAATCACTGTTGTTATTCCACAATTTCCTTACTCCAAGCAGTCCAAGATGAAGAAACACAGAGGTGCCATCACTGCTAGAATGTTAGCTAATTTGTTGGTTATGGCTGGTGCGGATCATGTTGTTTCCATGGACTTACATGCCTCTCAAATGCAAGGTTTCTTTACTAAACCTGTTGATAACCTATTTGGCGCTCCGACTTTGGCAAGATGGATCCGTCACAACATTCCAGACTGGGAAAATGCTGTTGTCGTTTCCAAGAACCCTGGTGGAACAAAGAGAGTTACTGCATTAGCCGATTCCCTTAAGATCAATTTTGCAATGATTCATACTGATAGACGCCGTACTCACGACGATTACTCTTCAAAGAATAAGAAGAAAGCTTTGAAGTCATCCCAAGCCGAAGATGAAGATAATATTGTGTCAGAAATGCAAACTGCCAGAATAGTCCAAGGTCATGTTGTTGATGATGACTATCCTATCGCACCACCAGCAAAATCAGACTCTGACCAATCTTCTATTCTTAATAGTGATGCCTTGGGGGGTACTTATGATGCTGGTAATAGTGATGACGAAGATGAACCAATTAGCCAAGAGAAGCTTATCACCTTAGTTGGTGATGTCAATAATAAAGTTGCAATTATACTAGATGACATGATTGACAAACCAAACTCTTTTATTGCAGCTGCTGAACACTTGAGATTGAACTGTGGTGCTAAGTCCGTATATGTTCTTGGTACCCACGGAATATTTAGTGACAGATGCTTAGAAGAATTGAACGATTCTAAGTGTATCGACAAGATCGTTGTTACTAATACATATCCTATATGTACAGATAGAATTGCTAAGAATGAGAAACTTAACGTCATTGATGTATCCCCAATTTTCGCTGAATGTATCAGAAGAGACCACTTTGGTGAATCCATTTCAGTGTTATTCGATTCCTTGGCTGCAATCGAATAAGTTTTCCATTGATTTATTTATTTGTTTGCTTTTGAACGCTAATCATTTTTATCTACAATTAATTTACGACCATACTCTTGTTCTTCTTTGTAGACCCTATCCAATGATGCAATCACCGGATTGCAGGACATATCTTCTTTTGATTACTATCATTATCAAGATTTTGGACTAACGGAGCATTGGTATATTAAACATTCTATATAATTTAACGGAGAACTATTCATTAATGAATATTTCATGTTAAATTAGTAGAAACATTTCATGAATAGAAAAAATAAAAAATTCAACTTTCCACGTGCCACAATACTGTAGAAAAATATCTGAGAAACGCTGAAGATAAGACTTAAAGTTAATCTTAGTGCTTTTATAGAATGAGTGATGAAACTTCGTTAAATACTGACGAAGTCAACTCCTCTATCAGTATACTTGAAAATAAACTTGACCAACCTATGTCTCCATTATCTTTAACGGACAGTGAAGAAACAGAAAAGCCAAATTCACCAGCAACTGAGACTGCCATTGCTTCTATTGCGCCAATGTTGGAAAGCTTCACTCCTAAGACCTCTTCTGAAGAGTGTAAAGACTTGAAGTTAAATGGATCTCCCCACAATTCGGAAGGTAGTACTGATAACTCTACTAGAACATCAAGAGGAAACTCTATAACTGAACTTAGGCTCAATAAGACGATCTCCAATTCATCCCAGTCAAGAAAGTCTATATCGACCGTCAAGACATCAGATGCACCTAAGTTACCAAAAATTGGTAAAATTGGTGTCTGTGCTATGGATACGAAAGTATTGTCGAAACCATGCAGAAGAATTCTTAACAGATTGATTGAAAATGGTGAATTTGAAACTATCATATTTGGTGATAAAGTAATTTTAGATGAAGCCATTGAAAATTGGCCCACTTGTGATTTTTTAATTAGTTTTTTCTCCACGGGTTTTCCATTGGATAAAGCTATATCTTATGTGAATTATCGTAAGCCATACACTATTAATGATTTGGTTTTACAGAAAACATTATGGGATAGAAGACTAGTTCTCTCTATTTTGAACCATGCACAAGTCCCTACACCTGAAAGATTAGAAATTAGCAGAGATGGTGGACCTCACTTAGATGACCTTTTAATAGTGAAATTGGAAGAACTTGGTATGTCTAGAGATAGCTTAGACCGCTTATCAAACCAAGATGAGCCCCAGTGGGAAATGATTGATGAAGATACTTTGAAGGTTGGGGATAAAGTCTTAAAGAAGCCATTTGTTGAAAAACCTGTTGATGGTGAAGACCACAATGTTTATATTTATTATCCAAAAGCCACTGGTGGAGGTGGTCGAAAACTATTCAGAAAGATTGGTAATAAATCATCAGAATTTGATCCCGAATTATCAACGCCCAGAACTGATGGTTCATTTATTTATGAAAAGTTTATGGACACTGATAATTTCGAGGATGTGAAGGCTTATACTGTGGGACCTAAGTTTTGTCACGCTGAAACAAGAAAATCTCCAGTAGTGGATGGAATTGTGAGACGTAATACACATGGTAAGGAGATTAGATATATTACAGAATTAACTGAGGAAGAAACCGTGATGGCTAGAAATGTTAGTGCTATTTTTAGTCAAACTATTTGTGGTTTTGATTTATTAAGAGTCAATGGACAATCTTTTGTTATTGATGTGAATGGATTTTCATTTGTCAAAGATAATAATGAGTATTATGATTCCTGTGCTTCCATCTTAAGGGGCCTCTTTATTGAAGCAAAGAAATCCCGTGATCTTTTGAAAACTCAGATACCACTAAAGTTCAACAAGAGTCAGTTTGAAGAAAAAGAACAAAAATGGGTTTTCAAGGGATTAGTTTCTGTTATTAGACATGCAGATCGTACTCCGAAGCAAAAATTCAAGTATTCATTTAGATCTCCACTTTTCATCTCATTATTAAAGGGACATAAAGAGGAAGTTATTATTAGAGCAGTTCCAGATTTACAAGTAGTATTAGAGACAGTTAGAATTGCTGAAGAGAAGAAATTAGAGGACTTAAAAAAATTGAGACAACTTAAAGGTGCCCTTGAAAAGAAGATGAATTTTCCAGGTACAAAAGTTCAAATTAAACCTTCGCTAAATAAAGAAAATCCGGAGATCGTGGAGAAGGTACAATTAATCTTAAAATGGGGTGGGGAACCTACACATTCAGCAAAGTATCAAGCAACAGATGTTGGTGAACAATTAAGACAAAATATCAAGTTGTTGAACAGGGAAGCTTTAAAAGATGTTAAAGTGTTTACCTCCTCAGAGAGAAGAGTCATTGCAAGTGCTAAATTGTCAACAACTGCTTTATTGGATGAAGAGGAATTACCAGATGATTTCTTAATTGTGAGGAAAGATTTGTTAGACGATTCTAATGCTGCAAAGGATTTAATGGACAAGGTGAAAAAGAAATTGAAACCTTTGTTAAGACAAGGAGCTGAAGCGCCTCCTCAATTTACATGGCCACCTAAGATGCCTGAACCTTTTGTGGTTATCAAAAGAGTTTGTCAGCTTATGAATTTCCATAAGCAAATAATGGATTATAATTTTAGTATGAAAAATGTCAGTGAGTTTCAAAAAACATGGTGTTGTGGTGAAGATCCTCAATTATTTAAAGAAAGATGGGATAAGCTTTTCCAAGAATTCACAACTGTAGAAAAAACCCATCCATCTAAGATATCCGAATTATATGATACTATGAAATACGATGCATTGCATAATCGTCAATTCTTACAGCAGGTATTTTCTTTTGATCCTGATGATGAAGCATTGATTGAGAAACTAAGAAATACTTGCGGTGATACTGTAAACTCTTCAGGATTGGTCAGTGAATATCCTATCAATATCTTAGCTATGAATAATTTTAAGATACCAAATGATGCCAATAACTCTGGCAGTAATTCTCACTCAAATTCGATCAATAATTTAGCTAACATCACTTCTTCGACCGCTTCGGCTGGGTCGTTGGGATGGGTTTTGAAAGGGGCATCTTCTAATTCAAGCAATCCAGGATCTACTGAAGCAAGCACAACCAAAAATTCTAATGTGAATCCTTTTGACCACCCAACATTTGCTAGATTAAGAGAATTATACAGGTTATCTAAAGTGTTATTTGACTTCATTTGTCCTCAAGAATATGGTATTAAGGATGAAGAAAAGCTCGATATCGGATTGCTCACCTCTCTTCCGTTAGCGAAACAAATATTATCCGATATCCAAGATATGAAAAAGCACGATACTGCTGCTGTTGTAAACTATTTTACGAAAGAGTCACATATTTATACTTTGCTCAATGTAATCTATGAGTCACAATTACCCATGAAAATTGCTAGAAATGCTTTACCAGAGTTAGATTATTTGTCGCAGATTGTTTTCGAACTTTATGAATCTGGCGATGATAGTAGCCCTTCAAAAAAGAAGCATTCAATCAGATTGTCATTGTCACCAGGATGCCACACTCAAGATCCTCTTGATGTTCAATTAGACGATGATCATTATATTGGTTGCATTCCACGTATTAGTTTAACAAGACATTTAGACATTGACTTGGTTACACAAAAATTAAAATCTAGATTCTCTAGAGTATCTTTACCGAAGAAATTCACACCAGTAAATATTTCAAGTCCATTGACAAGCGGAATTTAGTCTTACAATTTTATCAATTACAAATAAATTAATTTATAAATAATCCTTAATATATATATATATCAATATTTCTTTGTAATAAAGATAGTACCACGTACCTTTAGTATTAGAGATAATTGACTATAAAACATTTTAATCCCAACTAGTGACCGACATAAACAAGAAATTTAAAATTTTTAAACTTACGCTGATTCATAGGATTCCCAGTTTTCGAGAATAGACTTAATCTTATCAGATTTAGTTAAATTGTAAACCTCTTCAAAATATTCCTTTGTGATTTCAAATGGCGTAGCAGTTAAGTTTGGAATATATTTACCAATTAAGTCATTTGGTTTAACAGAAGACTTAGGAATCTTTTTACATAAGAATCTTTGGAAAGGTTTGACACCAGACATTAAGTAGGATGAGTGGAATGGAACTGAAATACCCTTCAATGGAATAACTGCAAACCCTCTTTGTAAATCTATTGGTTGTGGCTTTGCTTTAGATTTGGAAGCAACCTCAGAGATGATCTCCTTCAAATGCTCCTTAACTTCATCCAAAGACATAGTTGCTTGTAATTTGACAATATCAATCTTATTCAACTTAATAACATTCAAAACATTAGTTAAAGTATCTAAACCTCTTAAGTCACCAGCAGTAACATATTGAGTGTTTTCAACATTGTAGTTGACAATTTCCAATAACCAACCAGTCTTTGAAGAAATTTCATCAACAACAAATCTCAAGGCAGCATCATTGAAAGTTGGGTTAACTCTGGTTGGGTTAACAGCACACATACCATAGTTAGAGCGGCCTAATTCATCTCTTGGAACAGCAACTTGCATAGTCATACCTCTATAGAAAACAACATCAACCAAAGATTCAATTGGCATGACATTAGCCAAGGAAGACAAAGCAGAATATTCACCCAATGAGTGACCAGCGAACATAACGTCAGATGGAACTAATCCCTTAGACTTAATATCTTCGTAGGCAGCCTTTTCCATTAAAGTCAATGCAGGTTGAGTAAACTGAGTAGCAGATAACAAACCCGTAGGGGAAACGAAGGTATGAGAGGTGGTGGTATGGTCAATGTCCTTGAAAATCTTTTCAGACTTGATTTCACCATCATCACCAATAGTTTCGAACATCATACCAATATAATTATCTCTAATCTTTCTACCCTTAGCACCACCGAAGTGAATGGTTAATTCATTTGGATTATTTTGAACAATATCGAGAATGGAGAAACCGTAGTTATCGATGAAATGTTTATCAGCCTTGTCCCAAACTTCACGAGCAACTTCTGATGACTTGTACAAGTCCATACCCATACCCTGCTCTTGGGAACCTTGACCAGTAAAAACATATGTGGTAATTGGTTGCTCGATTTCAGCTTCACCAACAAGAACTTGAGATCCAGTTTCAACGTTAATGGTTTCAACCTTAATAATCTTACGACCATTGATCATACCAATATGTTCTAAGGAAGTTTGTAAGGTATCGTTTGGTAAAACCATACCAACAAAAGTACTCTTAAAAGCTCTAACTCTAGAAGCAACATTATTAGCAGCCCATTCTTCAACTAATGATCTAATAGAACCACTTGAGTACATACCGTGAGTAATAGTACCTGGCAAATTAGCGTAGGATGCAAAAACTCTTGATACGTGGATTGGGTTGTAATCACCAGAGACTTTAGCATAAGGTTCATTAGTACCTGGAGCCTTAGAAGTCAATTCCTCACCAGAAGAAATCGGAATAGCATTTTCAAAGTTGATAGCTTGTTCAATGGTATTACCATTTCTGGATAAGTAGTCTGTAACTGGGTTACCATAAGAAACACCAGCTTCGTAATTGACTGAACCAATTTGAATAATCTCCTTGGTTGGTAATTCCAAATAAACATTACCAGTAGTCTTAATAGAAGAGTAAACGTTAGCAGATTTGAATCTGTAAGTAGATTGGCATCTGAAAGTTAATACTTGATTCAATAATTCTATTTCCTTTTCTTGGTGGAACCATTCCTTTGACTTCAAAATTGCTAAATCCTTAGAAGATTTGATAGCAACTTGAACAGGAGTTTCAGTAATATTTTGGAAGGTGTTAACGTAGTCATCATATTCTCCACGATATAAGAATTGAGATAAGACTTCCATTACTGGCTCTCCTTCTCTATAAATAGTACCAACAACTTCAACCAACTTACCTGATGCTTGGTTAAGAACAGCCTTAATTTCAGCCTTTGAAGAAACGACATCATCCTTCTTTAAAGGTTCGGCGCCTGGGATCATTCTGTAACCATTAGACATGTGAACTAACCTTAATAAGTCACCGTCAACTGTCTTAGGGAAGATGGCCTTCATGATGGCTTTCCAACCAATGACAATTGCAAAATCCATTGGAGCTAAGGTAGACTTACCTGGTCTTGAAACAAAAGCTTCACACTTATTACCGATAGCATGGGTAAATTCAGAAATATCCTTACCTGAGATGGAAATTTCTTCACCTTCAATGAGCTTTTCAACGTCGATATCTAAATCAACTGGAACATTTGAACCAAACCATAATTTCCAGTAGAAAGCCTTAATTCTATCGTTTCTCTCTTCCATAACTTCCAAGATAGGTGCAAAACCGTCATTTGCATTGTACTTGTACAAGAATGGTAAAGCAACTGGGGCACCATCAGCAGTTCTATGTTCAATTAAAGATAATTGGATAAGCTTCTTCTCAACTAACTTAATTTCAACAACTGGTTTTAAGTCACCGTTCAATGGCTCAAAAACGACGAGTTTGTCAGATAATTCAACAACAACATTTTCAACTGGTGCTAATATACCATGTAATGGGTTAGCAACATGGTTTAAGCCTTGAACAATTCTGTCAGTTGAAATAAAAGCATGTAACCAACTACGCTTGTCACCTGCTAATAATTCTAACCACTTGGATTTGGATGGTAAAGTAGAACCGACTCTGAAAACAGTCTTATCGGAAGACTTTTCAACAACAACATTTGCTAAACCTTCGATATGAACTGGCTTCTTACCGCCAAAGTATTCAACAACTGGGATGGTAGATTCATCGTTGTTGTATTCATCCCTGATTAATCTGGAGATATGACCATCGTGGATAGAGTCTAAAATATCCTTGATAGGCTCATCAACCTTGTTGGTAAATTGGGCAGCAACAGGACCATGTAAGATACATGTTCTTTGAACATCACCATCCACAACGGCTTCTAAATCTTCAGATTGCCATAAGGAATCCTTCTTGAAATAGACTTCAAATCTTTCATCCAAAACTGGGACGAAAGGTGCTGGTTTTTGGCCTCTTCTTGAACATAAGATTATGAAGTAATCACAATCTTCCTCAGAAATTAATTGTTCCTTGGCTAATTCAAATGAGTTAAAGAAGCTATCAGTAAACCCTTGAGGATTGGATTGTAATTGAGTATAGTTTTGGAGAAGAGAAACCTTATCAGTTGCAGTAGTAAATCTTTCTTCGACTCTTCTTAAGAAATCACCAAAGAAATTTCTTAAAGAGTTATCGATCCATCTTTCAGATTTCTTAACATACATTAATTCAATTAATCTATTAGCAACTTCTTGGTAAGTCATTTCTTGCAAATCACAAACACCATCAGCGTTCTTACCAAACCATGGTTTTTGAAAATCTTTGTTCAATTTGTTGATAATGTAGTCCTTTTTCTTCTTTAATGCCTCTAGTAATTTGTTCTTTGGTAAGTTAAAAATAGTGTCATCTAATTCCTTCCATAACAAAACACCTCTAGTAGCAATCTTATGGATAGGTTCACCCATTTCAGACTTAACAGTAATAATACCACCAGTTGGCTTCTTGTAAGTTGATTCCCATTTATTATCTGAGACACCAGAACAAGCAGCAATGGCCCTCTTGGCATCTAAAGAGGTTTGTGCTTCCTTGGCTGTCATGACTCTAGATCCTAATAATACACCATCAAATGGCATTGGAGGATAGTTAAAAGTCTTAGACCAAGAACCAGTTAAGTATGGGTAAGTATCTTCATCAGAACCAAATCCAGATCCTGCGATCAAAATGATGTTAGAACATCTTCTAATCTTTGAGTACATTTGTAAAATTGGTTGATGGAAATCTTCGTAAGAATGGTGACCACCACCTCTACCACCAGTCCATTGTAAAATAATTGGGAAAGTTGGATGGGCTTTAGCAATAGAAATAACTTGACTAATAGCATCCACAGAACCTGGCTTTAAACCTAAGTGGGTTAAACCAAGAGTTTCGATATATTCAGATGCAACTTCCAAAGATGGAACACCGGCACCAATAGTTAAGGATTGAATTGGGAATCCCTTTTCTCTCAATTCCTTAATTAATGGAATACCCCATTGTAACATTCTTGGGTTAACATAAATATAATTAAGGCCAATACCTGAACCTGGAAGAATTTGGGAAGTGATTTCCTTTAACGCTTTTTCCATAGATGCTCCGTTGAAGTAACCACCACCAGCAAGTTCAATATGGTAACCAGCATTAATAGTAGCAGCAACAATTTCTGGGTTAACAGTAGTTGGTGTCATACCAGGAACCATCAATGGAGCTCTACCCAATAACTTTGAGAATTTAGTATCAACATAAATCTTTCCGGTAGAGTTCTTGGCTAACGTTGGTTTATATTCTTGTAACCAGTTTGAGGCCCATTTAATGGAGTTTTGTGCTCTATTAAATACTTCTTGTTTAAAACCATATTCATCTTCGCTATTGATGTCTAAAGTACCAGCAATAATAATTCTAGAACCTGTACCTTCCTTGTTTCTGTGAGTTAAAACACCTAATCCAGATACACCACCTGGACCAAAGTCTAACAAGTGAGTAGAGTCAAAGTTCATAGCTTCTTCCCAATTAACTGGTAATTGGGTGATACATTTCGTAACTCTAGAAATGACAGATTCAACTGATGTGTCGAACTTTTGGAAGTTTTCTCCGTTGAAAGTGTCATAAACAGGAATGGTAATATCCTTGACGTTGAACTCTAATTTCTCGTTTTCTAAATCATTTAAGATTAAATCGGTGGCAGATTCTAATAAGTGAGAATGGAATGGAGAAAAAATTGGTAAGAATCTGTTAGAAAACTTCAATTTTCTTTCACTGTGTGGAACTCTAGCTTGATCTAAACCAGAGGCTGCCTTGTTGTTTCTTAAAGTTAAGTTCAAACCATATAAAGATTCTGGGGGTCCTGAAACAACCAAATTTCTAGCACCATTGACTAAAGAAATAGCAATATGCTTTTCCTTTGGTAAATGTTTGTTGGTTTGTTTAATAAAGTTTTCAACTTCTTCGATGGACAAGTCCCTGACAGATAACATAGGAGATGGTCTACCTTCACCATTATCCAATGAATCTTGCAACATAGTAGGTGGTAATGTAGTTCTTGGATAGGTGGTTAAACATCTGGAACCAATGAAGAATAATAAAGTAACTGCTTTCAAAGCATTTTCAATAAATGATTCCCAAGAATTTGAAGAAGCAATGGCAATAGCAGTAACCAATCCTTGAGAATGACCAGTAGAACCACTCAAGTAGTTTCTAAATTCTCCAGGAGTTTGACCTAATGCTTTACATGTAACAGCATAGTGACACAATTGAATAACACAAATCAATGGACAACTAACTGGGACTGATAATAAATAGTCTTGGTCTGGAGTTTGCTCAGGGTTGTTCAACCAGGATAAAATATCAAATCCTTGAGTGTATATTTTATCAACGTTTTCAGTGGATTTAACCAAGTGAGCTAACTTTGATGCAACCTTTTGAATCAAGTCTTTAATTAAACCGTGGTACATATTGTTCAATTCTCTTAATTCTTCGAAGTAGTCATCTGTGTTACCTTGACCACCAAAGATGGCAAATATCTTTGCAGCACCTTCAGCACTTAAAGTAGCAGAGTTTCTCAACAAGTCTGATTCAATCTTGTTAATACCAGCGTTAGAGTTGATCAAGGCCATAAAATAATTTTTGATAACTTCCTTGACCTTGGTGTTGGTGGTTGGGTAATTCTCGTCTTCCAACAATTGAGATGCAAAGGTATGGATATCAGAGTTGGATAAATATCTTGATTCGAATTCATGCAAGGACAACTTTAAAACTTCGGAGAATTGGTTACCTTCGGCATCTTCTGGGCTAATCAATGAAGCGGTGTAGCCCAAGAACTTGGAAAACAATTCAGCTGGTGAACTTGGTTCGTCGTCATCAGCAAAGCCGTCGGTTACTTCAGGCAAAGTCTTGATAAATTGGTCCTTTAATTGTGAAAAGTTGAAGAACACGTTGGTTGGCACCAATAATGTGTGTTCGATGGAACCGTGTTGTAAAGAAAACGGACGATGTGTGGTACTCATTATGTGGTTATATTATGTGTCTGTTTGGGATCTCTATAGAGAAATTGTTCAAATTAACGGTTTACTTTTCAATTTCTATTCAAATGTCAAAAATAAATAAAGATACTCTCTTGCGGTTTGCAAATAAACTAGATGAAGGCTAATGCTTGTGGTACGGTTACTAGTTCAATCAGTCTGAAAGAGATGAGATCAATATGTTATATTAATTTTTTGTCCCAGTTTTTATGAAAAAAAAGAAGAATTTATTTGTATATTATACGAGTCTACATAGCGTTGCAATTATTGGGCTAAACACCAATTGATGGGCGTTTAATGTGTTGCAAACAATTTTTTTGTGAGAAAGCCCAAAAAAATCTTTGTTGGTTGATTATGTAATCGTCGGTTTTTGGGCCACATCAAGGCATCAGCGCACCCAGTGTGTGATTAAATAGGCTATATTGTAGATACTCAATTATACAGAAATACCACAGAGACCGTATACAGGATATTGGGTAGAAGCACCAAAATTTTATCGGCCGGCATAGTATGTCGGATCAAATTTTTTTTTTGGTTGGCTCCCTAGCAAAGCGAATTTTTGCATCTTCACCATTTTACATTTTACTTTGCAGGTGCAGGTGGTAACGCGAGAGCATTGTTAACCTTTTTTGGGAACTCTCTGACGATGATTTGGCACGGGACTTCTTTACACAAATCCTTCTTATTGTAGTATGGCACCTTATGAAGAAGCTCCAAGCCAGAGCTTCTTTCCAAAGCCTCGACTGGCACCTGGAAGCTGGTCAATGGGGTGTCGTTCAAGATCGGCTCGTTTGGTAACACAAAAGCCCCGACAGAGATCTTGGAATCGTTCTTGTTCTCCGCCACTATCAACTTATAGAAATGTGTTGGTACTGCGATGTTGGGAGGTGAGCCGATGACCTCGTACGTAACTCTGAACTTGTCGTCGTCACATTTCTTTGGGAGAAACAACGGGCCCGTCATGACTCTAACATCCAGGTACTTTTGTGTCAATCTTCTAGCAAAGTCTTCGAAATGAGCCCAATAATCTCTGTTGAACCCATCGCCGACCTGAGGTGAGATGTTGGTAAGATAGAAAGTTTCATCCATGGCATTTTGTGCAAACTTTGCATCAGCTGCAGGGGCATTGTGGCCTCTATCATACCCACTTCTAAAGTAGTCTCTAAGTCTGTTTCTAAACTTCAAAGGAATAGTTTCATCTTCCTTGAAAACCGACTTCTTTCTATCCACACCCTCGGCCGTTTTAATGGAGTCTTTAGTTATATGCTCGATGATCCAATATGGGTTACGTGTTTGTCTGTCATAACAGCTGACAAACTCTGCTCTGGTTTGTAAATCATGAATTGGGCCTGGAAATCCATACTTGTAAAAATCTTCTGGTCTGATGGAAGCTGGATCGAATTTACTGACTGAATTCAGTCCGCGATGAGGACCCACTTCTGTACCAGAACCCTTGGTGGGAGGATTCACCACTGGTGCAGGAGATGAAGATTTTCCCCAGAAGTATGATACTACACCAACACTACCCAATCCTAAGGTATTTAATAATAACTTGGTCATATTCCAGTTTTGTGTTTCTTTATCAAAAGCTAAATTTTCATCTCGTGTGTAAAAATTGATACAGCATTTGTATTTTGGACTCATACCACCGGTTCGGAATTGTTCATACCATCGGTTTTTAATTTCTCACACCTTTAGTCAGAAATCGTTTATATCAAAATGCTTAACTATTCATACAATCAGTAACAATACCTCAAACTAATATCAAAAATATTTTCAGCCATATGGTGAATACTTACTACTAACTTTAAACTAATTTTACTCTAAAGTTGACGTTTTATAGTTATTCAAAAATATATCCTGTCTTCATTCTCTCTTTATTTCAATATCTAGATTGCTTTTCTTTCTAAACATAATTGGAAATTCTCAGAAGCATGCTTACAAAATCCTCTAAAGCTTTCAGTAGATATAACTCCATGGTCTTAACCTTAGACTTACAGACAGACCAAAACTCTTCAATGGCGTTCAAAGCTGGTGAATATGGGGGTAAGTAAACTAATTGAAGTCCATTATTTGAAGCCAAGGTAGATAAATCTTCATGTTTGTGAATTCTTGCATTATCGACAATAAGATATTTCATTTCCTTGAGCTCTTCATTAGTCTTAATCTCTTCGATAACCGAGTGCATAAAGTTGAAAACGTGGTTTGTTGTCGTACCTGTTTTAATCTTAATCGATCCAGGAGCTTTTCTTTTCTTGTTCGGATTAGTTGCAGCACTCTTTACTTTTAAACTGATAGGTCCTCTTGCACATATTGCTCCTAAGAAGGAAATGTTTATTCTCCTTGCAACAGGAAAAACTTTGATTGCCCTTTGCCCTTCAATTGACCATCCACCTTCTCTCCTCATACCGATATTGAAACCAGCTTCATCAATAAAGACACAATTTTTCAGAAAATCAAGGATCGGTTTCCAAGTTTTAGCCCATTCAGATCGTTCATTTATTGTCTTTTCCAGAACTCTTGCAGATGGAACTAACGAAATTCTTTTAAAGGTTAATTTACAAACTTTTCTTATAAATTTATACACAGTAGAGGAAGACACCTTCAAATCCATGAAGGTTTCCTGAAGGCTATCTACCATCTTCTCTAAGGTGACGGTTGAGTTTTCACTCACAATGGATAGCAAATGATCTGATTCAAAATGGGGTTTCTACCAACCTTTTTAGAACTAATTGGAATGCCGAGTAAATCACAATATTGCTGCTCGTTTGCTTTTTTTTTCCATGTATTAGCTGTTTGCTTGGGAATTCCAAGAGTATTCGCAGCCAGATATGCGGAAAACCCTTCCTGACATTTCGTGAAACTTTTGCTTAATCTCAATAGAATATCTAAGACATTTTCTTTTTGATTCTGTTTGTATTTGATCAATTTCCATCATAGATTGTTGGTTGTGGCCTTTTACTTCTTTTTTAATTTTTTCTTTACAATCTTTGGTCATTAACTTGAAGTCTCCGAAACTCATACAAGATTCCAAAGACGCACCTACATTGTTACATGTAATTTATTAGTTTTCTACCCTTTCCATCGAATAAGTGACCTAGGCCATCTTCAAATATAAAGCTATCGTTAAATTCAATACTCATATTATTTTATATAGATTATACTAATCACATATGGTATGAGATATTTTGCAGTTTAGTTTGGCAGGTTAGATTGATCTATTCTGGTCGGAAGTATGAGCTATTTCTGACCGATGGTACGAAGATTTTTGAACCGGAAGTATGAGTTAATTATGAAAATACTGTACAATGCGAATTTAAATCAAACGCATAGATTTAGTGAGATTAAAATAGTATCACTAAAAGCTATGTACTATGTAACTTAAATAATCATTAAATTGTAATTTTGATCTATCCTAATTAAATTAGGATTTAATACAATTTTTACATTCTCTTAATATTTCAAAAGAAACTGTACTATTTTCTATTTTTGCAATTTTATTTAGAATTTATGTAAATTATTGAAAAATATTAAAAAAAATAAATATTTAGCTATTAAAAACAATTTTCCTAAGCTACTTCTCAAGCAACTATAAGAGCTTGCATCGTGTTCTATTTGATATCAGTTAAATATGAATAGTTCTACTTAAAAATTCTATCTAGCATTAAATTAACTAAACTTTCGCAGCTAATAATAACTATAAGTAATAACTATGATATAAGGAAGTCAATCCTTTTTCTGCTTTCTTTGTGCTTTCCAGTTAGAAATTATTTTGAGTAATCCAATAGTAAGAATAGAAGCCATAGGACCAAGCAATGGCAAAAATACAGCAAGTTTATGTTCACTGGGGAAATAAGCTTGCTGAACCATTTCTTTTTCAAAGAACGCCTTTTCAGAATTCACCAACGCCTTTGCTGAATAATTCACAGCACCTTTGTAGTTCTGATTATTTTGTAATTCTGTCAACGATTCTTCTATTTGGAGTAAAGCTTCCACCACATAATCCCTTGTTTGATCAGGAATTGAAATTTCGTTTAATGATTCAGTAACTTTTACCAATGACATCAAATTATCCAATGATTTTCTCAAATTCTTGTAGGTGCTTATTCTGGATAAAGAATCCATTCTTAAAATTGGTGATTTAGGATTCTTAGGAAAACCCAAGAGCTGAAAAAGCTGCGAAGTAAATATTTCCAACACCGGTAAAAGATCAGCTTCTGTAATTGTTGCAATTTCACTGTTATTCTTATTCGTATTGAAAATATGAACACCACCCCATTGCGGAACTAGGAATGAATTAGAGTGAGAATTAGATATTTCTAAAGTCTTTCCCTGGAAATTGCTGTCTGGATAATATAATATAAGATTAATAGTAGGGTTAACACTATTAGATTCCAAGTTCCAGTTTCCAAAGTCTATGAAAGAAGGTAAATCAGCGGGGTTGAGAATGAGCGAGTTATTATCATTTGAAAGGTCAGGCTGAATTGCCATTTTTGAGTAATAATGCACTTGTGATGAAATAGATAAATTTGAATAATGTCTAAGTTCTTTGATAATAGGACTCAATGAGGCGATTGCTTTATCAATTTCCCAATTTACAATACGGCCACCTTCAACCACAAGAGAAAACACAATATCATACTTAGGTGCATATGAAAGTGCAATTTCTTTCTTATTAATATTTTCATTTCTATTCATAATCTTTATTGCTTCTTGCAATTCATCTCTAAAAACTTGTTCAAGTAAAACGTCAACAAATGATTCTTCTATTTCTCCACTACTTGGGTCGAAACTAGCAGTAATATTTCTATCGTAGGACGAAACACTCAACGAACTAGAAGCTTTAACTTTTCCATACTTCAACGTTAAAACATAGTCCTTATCTGAAATCGTCGCTTCTGATTCTTTCAATTTGACATTCCAAAAATTAGACAAATCAACATGAAAGTTATTTAATTTATTATCGATTAAGGACTGACATTTGGAAATAAAATTTTCATTCTCCTCAGGTAATTTTACGTATATTGGAATTTCAAACTTAGTTCTTTGTATTAGAGTATTAGACAAGTTTTCAACATGTTGCTTAGGCAAGTCAGCCCTATAGACAGTGGTTGTTAAATGATATAATGGTAAACCAAAAGAAAAGAAGAATACCACTAAATATACCACAATTGACTTCCTTATATTGGGAATCGGAAAAGTTTCAGGTATTGTAGGCATGATGGGTGCCTGTTGTTTTATGGTGTATGTGTTCTTCAAATGATTTTTGTCGCACAGCTATTAAAATTAAAAATTTGAGTTCTTCCTGCTGATACACTAGAGTATGTTTAAGAAGAACCCACAGCCTAAGGCCTCTGCTAATATCAAATCTTCTGAAAGAAGAAAATTATTGAAAATATTATGTGATCAATTTAATATACCTCAGGATACACTCGCAAAGGAGTGTGAATTAAAATTGTTACCTAGTGTAATCAAGCAAGCTACATTTAAAAGCATACAAGGCTTTTCAGGTGTAATATATTACAGTGACAAGGAGACGCCATTATGGTTTAAATCTAGAGACTCTATTATTTATCCATCATTATTTACATTATGGAAGTGCCCTTTTGTTCTTCCTATTATAAAAACCCATCCTCATGTTATTACAATACTTGCAAATGGAGCTGATTTAATGTTACCAGGTACTATTCCTCCATTTGATGATAGGTGTGTCAAGGGAGCCATAGTAGGAATAACAGCCAGTGATTCCCCTGACGTTATAAAGGCAATTGGTATATGTAAGTTTAATCTTACTCAATTTGATAATGTGATTGGAAGGGTTGGTGTGGCAGTGGAAATTATTCACCACCTTGATGATGAATTATATAAGCTTAACAAATTTGAGGATATACCTATACCAACTGAAGTTGATATTGAAATGAAACTTAAGGAACCTGAAAATGAGACTAATAAAAACTCAGATGAGGTTCATACAATCGATACAAAAAATGGAGATGTTGAAGAAACAGATACAAAGACTACAGATGATATTGGGGATATTGAAAATATATTAGATAGTGAAATTGATATTGATGATTTTGCAGAAGTATTATCAGAATTAAGTGTCGAAGATATTGATAATTTTTTCATACGCTCATTATTACAAACTATAAAAGTGGAGTCAATAGAGTTACCAGTTTCCTCATCTACATTCATGTCTAACTATATTTATAAGAATTTACCTCAAATGGATTCTAACTATTGTAATATTAGGAAGACTTCTTGGAAGAAAACAGCAAAATTTTTAAAAGCAATGGATAAATTAAAGTATATTTCAGTGAAAGGTAAAGGTGATGATCTTACTATTGTGAAATTATTGTCCAAAGAGGATAACAGCATTGTAAACTTTGTTACACATAAAATAAATTCCATCAAATCTTCACAAGACAAACAGCCTACACCATCTAAGAAGGCTAATGAAATGTCCATTATACCATATTATAAACCAACAAATAAATCGAGGGTATATTTCAATAAATTGGATATGGATTACTCTAGATTTTACACTGCCAATGAATTGAGAAGCTCCTTGGATGCTTATGTGAGAAAGTTTCAGTTAGTTGATAAGAAGAATCCAAAAGTTGTGAATATAGATGAAACATTGAAGCCTTTAACTAATCTAGGCAAGATAGGAGTTCCAAGAGATAAGCTTTTCAATACCTTTCTCTCAAGTTTCTCACCTAACTATAAAATTGTGAAACCATCTGAATCTGCTGAAACTGCAATGCTTCATAAAGGTACTCCTCAAAATATTAAGATTGTTACAGAAATGAAGATTGGAAGGAAAATTATTACAAGAGTTACTAATTTTGAAAATTTCTACATTAAGGCACATTTATTGGCAGATGAGTTGAAAGTCAAATGCTCAGGATCTACAACAATTGGGCCATGCGTCCAGAATCCAAAGCTTACAGAAGTCACGGTACAAGGACCTCACGGAAAGATCATTACAGAACTTTTTAAAAACAAAGGAATCCCAATCTCCTATATAGATTTTGATGACAGAACAAAAAAGAGACGTTAAATCTCATTAAATATACGTATTACATGTATTTTAATATAAATATATATGTTCATACACAAACTATTGTACATCGTTTATAAATAAAATACAGCGTTCAAGGAATTCAATCATCATAATACGATTTCTACAATCTTCTTATTGATTCCTTCGGTAACAAATGCAGATTTCTTTTCGGGATTAATACATAAGGGCTGAGCTGGAATTCTGCCAGGATAAAAATGAGCATTTTTACATTGACTCACATCGATAAAATTTAGTGGGCAGCATCCTCTAAGAAGAGTATCCAATCCAGCTCTTGTCACTCGAATGCATCCTTTCAAGATTAACTTCTCAAGATATCTAAGGTACAATGAGATACTAACCAAAGATGTATCGCTAACTGCAGAACCACAAAATGATAAGTCCAATTCTCGAATTTTAGGACATCCTAGACTCAAAACCTCAACTGAAATATCAGATAACGCACAACAAAAGTTTAAATCTAAAATTTCCAAATTATATGCAGAATTAGCAATAGATATAATTGATTTATCAGTCAAGAATGTACAGTCCTTCAAAGAAAGTTTTTTTAAATTTGGGAATGGCTGATTAGCCCAATACTCAAAACCCTTATCGGTAATGGTAGTGCATCGTGTAAGATCTAGACTTTCTAGTCTAAGATTTGCATGGTTACAAATATGGTACATGATATTGTCAGTTAAATGCTTGCAATAACCAACATTCAAAATCTTTAAATTTTTACAACCATAATTTTCTGTGGAGTCAGAGAACTGACTAGACGAGTTACCAATTAGTCTTTCTACAACTATATCTCTCACCTTTCTGCAATTTGACAAATCAATCTCTTCTAGATATTGACCCACACTGTGCACAGTAAGATCCATAATTGACATAGCACTAATTTCCCACGTCGATTTCATTTTCAATACGTTAATTTTTCCGGATATACCAATTTCGCTTATCATATAGCTAAAGCTTTCGTCTGTAATGTGAAAGCAATTGGATATATCTATGAATGAAGGTCTCCAGCCTACAAAATTAGTAATTGCCTTCAAAGCCTCATCGTTAATGGAAGTATTCCACTTTGTCAAATCTAGCTTTTCAAACAAATTGGGAGCAGTTGACAATAAGTTTCTCCACTTTTGACAGACTACACGTAGTCTCATAAGCTCCGGCAATGTTAAATAATCAAAAACCTTAAGTAGTATTGTATCAGGGATTAAGCTACTAGCACTTAATACTGAAGATCGCCTTCGTTGGACATTTGCCAACCTTATCCTTTTCTTTCTAGGAATGTATTCAAATTGACTTGTAGGGGATTCTTGGAAACTCTGAAAGCTATCCAAAGAGGGAACCGTTGGGTTTAATCTAGGAAATTCAAAAATATGGTGTGTCTTTATTCTCTTCTGCAATTTAGTATCAGTCTTGATAAGTGGATTTTCATTTTGCTTAAGCTCATAATCAAATATCTCATAATCTGGCTCTGTATCATACAGATTCTCTATTAACGATGTAGGAGATACAGATCTCGAGAAAGCATGTAGATCAGTTCTAGAAGAATTTGGTAAATGCCAAGGGAATGGATACATTTCGTATTCTTGTGGTCTTGCCAAGTTCTTATCAAGTAAATACTTTTTGGATAATGGTAATGTATTAAAGTATTCTTTTGATGAATTCAGTTTATATCTTTCATTTGCAGTTCTCTTCATGTGGTCAATAATAAATGGGAATTCATTACATAAATTCTCTAAAATATCACTCTTTATAACAATCAATTCAACCGAGGAAATTGTCCTAATACTGGCACTCCTCTTATAACTGTTGTTTTTATTTAAAAATTCAAGAAATGTCATTTCCCCGAAGTATGCACCAGTATGTAACCTTGCAAGCAGGAGTTCTTTCTTCTTCTCCTCATCCTCATAATCAATAACCTCAGCTTCCCCGTTAACAATGAAATATATATCTGACCCTGCATCACCTTTGCGAAAGATATATTCGAATGGATCTAGCATCAATGGATCGGCACCAAGCGCCATTTTATGAATAACTCTAGAGGGTAATCTATTAAATATTGGGATGCTCTTAATAAACTCCTGTATAGATACGGTAGCATCAACGTTATCAAGACTACCGAGTGACAAGGTATGACGTACCGGAGGTAACGTAGGTCCGGGTAGGGATTCAGATGCATTTGCAATTTGACTAGCATATATTCCCTTATTTATTGGTTCAAAATTGCTATTGATACCACTATTTATTACCGATGGGAAATCATATTTGTTTTTTTTGTCTTGCATTGCAAGTCTTTCCTGAGCTTCATCTCTAATTCTTCTTTCTACTAAAGGGTATGAACTAAGTACCACATTTAATGCATCACTTCTAAGAACACCCAACAATACCTTCGTTCGAGCAATTACAGTTGCAGTCCTTGGTCTATTAAACAATATACCAATTTCTCCAAAATAGGTCCCACTGGCAAGTTCTGCATAAACAGATTCTCCATCAGTGGATGTCACGCTAACAGTACCTTTAAGTATCCAGTACATTGACTTAGATGGATCTCCTTTCTTAATAATATATTCCTGGGGATGGAATTGCATAAGCTTTAAATTTGATGCTACTTTTGTATGAAATGATTTAGGTGCATTCTTGAAAAGAGCAAATGTCCTTAACCTGTTAAAGAATTCTGGAGGCACAGATTTATAGTCATCACTTTCATTACTTTCGTTAGAGTTTTCATTTTCTTTAAAATTGATGTTATTATAATCAAAGTCATCGTCTATGTACTTATAGTCTGTGGTACATCGGTTATTTTGCTCCTCTCTATCCTTACAAATTCGAAACTTTGGTCTCTGGGGATCTACTGGGGACGATAGTGGTGAAGGATTATTGGGGGCAAAGTAAGATTTATTACTTTTATTATAATTCTTCATACTTCATTCATTCATTATCTTATTCTATGCTGGTTTCGTTTAACAATATTCTATTAAACACTTATCGCTTGAATGGTAATTATGTTATTTCGGTTTAACTATACTGTATATAAAGATCGATTCGTCATCAGACATAAAGCATGTTAAGTGTATTTATATTTATTATTGGGTACGATTTTTTTAACAAAAAGCTGATTCTAAAGCATTGCTTAAGATAACACGCCATAATACTACTTCTGTCATGTATCAAGAAAAGTATTTGTCAATTTACAGTGAATTTTTTATGAGGGTATCATCCATACCATCTTATCTGATGCATGGGTCTGCACATATGCACTACAAACGATGACCAAATGAAGTATATACAGGACTCATGGAGAGAAACAATTGAAAATGATCCGACAATTATGCGAACTTCAATAGAGACCATGTTCCATGCGTTTGCCTTATTTGCGCTTACCTTATTTCCATAAATGTACATACGTATCCTTTTCCAAAAGTATAGAATGTCCCAGAAAAAAATAAAAAATTTTGGTAGTTGACCGCCTTCATGTATTTTAAGAAAAGTCTATTTTTTATAGTGTCGCTAAGTCTTCATATGGCAATAGGTCAATTCCAGTATACTACCTTTTTTAATTAGAACCATGTTACTCTTATTGTGTTAATATTTCGCGGGAATCCGATTCTAGAAGAAGTCCTTATTTACAAACTTTAAAATTGTCGAGAATACTGTCCAACTATCCTAAACAATGATAGCTATATAATAAGAATCAAATGGAACATAACATGAAGTCGGCACATAGATATACATGACCCGGAATAAAATTGTCGTAAAACTATGTAGTGGAAACGTTTTCGTCGTGTTCTCGTCAATTTATCATTTTCATGCCTGTGTGGCAGCTTAAGCTTACTTTGACATTGGACATCATCGCGAAGACTCATTTAGGCTATTGCCACGACATCTCCCAAAATACGTCCACAGTCAAATAGTACTTAACGGCTGTACAAAAGAGAAATTTCTCATGTATGTCGCGACTGATGCTGCGCGTATTGATACGTCATAGATGTACCCTGTCTCAAACCACAAAGAAGCGTGAGCCTCGGTAATGTATTCGGAATAGTGATGTGTCGTCGCTTAGTTTTTCTCTCGTTGACCAGGTCTTAGAATGGAACCATACTTCATCTACCTCTTTTATCCTTCCTCAATTCACTATCTTAAGCGACCAATGCATCTAAAGCTGTTTACCTTCATATTGTAGGTGTATGTGCGTGTGGCTAGATCCATACAGTATCCCACGCGAGTTTTAAGTGCGACCAATAGTATAATAATATCTTAGGTATTGCGCCTTCATGAAGTTATTAACAGCCATCTCCTATTAAGAGAATGCTTGCATATGATCTCTATTACGCAGAACAGATAATAATCTGGTTGTACATAGACTAGAAAATTACTCTACTGAGATAATGAATCCCCCCTCCTAAGTGGTAGTCTTTACCCCATTTTTCCATTAAACTGTTTTCAAGTACACCGTAACTCTTAGTTAAATATTGCTAAGTTGGTGGAATTTCAGGTCCACATCGATTCACAATAAATCAAAAAGAGTTATAACAAGAAGTTTAAATGTGCATTGAGGAGTAAACCTGGATTCTATGTGAGGTTTCAGGTTGTGTGTAAGGAAAGCGAATGCAGGTCCAGACCCATGAAGAAAATTTGCTCTACGAATATTGCTAATGGATCAAACAATTTCTTTAAAGCCGTTTACTTAAATTGCATGGCTGTTTTCTTCTTTCTCTAATTAAGCTTACTCTATATCGAGATACATAGTTGATATTGTGTAGTTGAGGAGGAATTTGCGGAATCGTATTTTTAGCAGGCAGTTTCATAGATCACAGAGTCACGACTAGAACAAAGGAGCTAGACCCCACAAAAGTTACTTGACGCGTCAGGAAAAATTTTTATTTGATAGAAGGTCCCATAAGCCCGTTAAGCCCTATCCCGCCGTTGTTAATCAGTTTAAAATTTGTTTTCGCTTCTTCTACTGATAGTCATAGAAATCGACTAAGATGAAAGAAGAACCAGATGGAGATATAACAAAAATTATGGATGATGTTGTGAGTATTAAGATACACAATACTACGATACAAGTTCCACGGATATTTGACGATCTCTTCGAATACATTAAGAGTAATATCGCTGAAGGGATATTTAGGGTTAGTGGGTCTGCTCGACGGATGAGACAATACTATGGTTCACTTTCTGAGTATGAACAGTGGATTGGTGAAGCTAATGTGAATGATGTATGTGGCTTGTTCAAGAAGATATTGTATTCTAGCTTAAAGGATGCCTTCACGGTGAAGTTGTGTGAAGAAATCAAAGTATTGTACATGGAATACATTCGTGAGGTTGAAATGGAGGAAGAGAAGCTTTTGCTGGCCAATGAGTCTTCTGATGAATCCTTCAGCACCGCTCAAACCACCGTTCCTACTGTTCAATTAGAGAGAATTGCAAGGAAGTTATCCCAGTTGTTAATAGGGAGGAGTCCAGATTGCAAGAATCATCTTTTCTTGTACGTCATCCACAAGTTGCATTATTTACAGGAGTTTGTGGATATTACGAAAATGACGACAACGAATTTTGCAATAGTTTTTCAGCCTTTAATTTACACGGGGGATCTTCATGAATTGATCTTATTCCAAAAGCTATTATACATGCTTATTAACAATTCAGATGAGATTGTTTATGTATTTGGCAAAACTGCAGCTAGCAAGAATATTATGAAATACTCAGAGATTGAACAGCACCCTTTCTTTGCCAGTAGTATGGCGTCGGTAGAAGAATTACAAAGTTACGATGAAAATACAACTAATTTTTCCAGACGCAAGTCTCTCTCTAATAGGCTAAGTGTTTTGTTGACTAACTATTACGCCCCTGCGAGTAAACATAAGTTATCTATACGGCAAGCAGTACAATCTAAGGAAAGTGTGGTTAGTAATGAAGAAGATGGTGAAAGTCGAAATTCGGTTGCTCCTTTGCTGACAGCATTTACTAAATCAAAAGAAGATTTGTGCAGTTCAATAGAATCTTTCGAAAATGGTGATATTTTTCACCTTAAATCTGATACACCTACCTTGAAAAATCCTAATGGCTTGAAATCTACCAGCAGTTATTTTAGTACTAATAAGTCGAGAGACAGTTTGTTTCAAATTATGGATAATATAAACAAGGAGGCAAATACTAGGTCTACAGAGAACTTTCAAGAGGCTATAAAGGAGATTAACAAGGAAATTCCAAGGACATTGGAGACGCTTATTGTAGAAGAATCGAATGTAAAGAAAGAAAGAAGAAAATCTATATTAAACATCTTCAAGAATCCAAAAGCTTCTTTCCTGACCGGTGAATTACCCAGAGCTTTGTCGAAATCCTCCAGTGAAGATTTATGTGAAGAGAAGAAAATACCCTCGTTGGGAAGAAATAAATCAATTTTCAGACGAAGCTTTTCTTTGAAAATCAAATCAAAAAAATAAAAATAATTTGATTAAAAGATAAAGTTGGGTAATAATAATTATTAATTATAGAATACTAGGTTAAAAGGTATATGGTTAATGGATTGGGATTAGTTATGTAAATAAGCTATATTATTTAATATATATATTTAATGTGTATTGATTATTGACTTTTCAGTCGTGCTTATACCGAACTTACTAAAATTTTTAACTACGATTTATGTGAAAATATGTATTTCAAAATCAAATTTTATAAAGCAAGTAAGAATGTTAGCATTACCTTGTAAAAGGGCTATAGGCTTACGTAGCTTCTCAACTACTCCAAGTTTACTAAATGCTGTAAGCGATAAAAATAAAGATCATCAAAAGGATGCTAAGAGAAAACTCAAGAGAGCACAATTAATCAAACAAAAGAACAAACAACCACCTGAATTACATCCCTTATACATGGACACTCCCACTGCATTGAAATATTTGAGAGCAGCTGAAGTGGGTCAACCTTCTAAAAAAACTACTATAAGTATTTTAATGACTGTTTTACCTGACAAAGGGTCCAAACCATTGAGTGGATCTATCTTTTTCCCTAAGCCTATCAAGGAAAATCAAATAATGGTTTTTAGTTTGGATGAAGATGTTTTGGCAAAGGCTAAGAACTTAGGTGCATCAGTTGTAGGTGGTTTAGAATTGATCGAAGATATCAAAGAAGGTAGAGTAAAGTTAGATACATTAACTCAAAGTTTTGCTACGCCAGATATTGTGAAAGATTTAAAGTCGGTCGCTAGAAACTTAGGACCAAAGGGTTTAATGCCAACTGCTAAGAGAGGTACTGTATCCGATGATATTGAAACGTTAATCAGAGAAAGCTCTGGATCTTTACTCTTTAAACAAAAAGAACAACATTTATCTATACCAATTGGAAGGTGCGACTTCAGTGACAAAGAAATTTTAGAGAACTTGAAAGCAGCTTCTAAGGCAATTTATGGTTCTCAACCTCCAGGAACTAAAAAGCCAAATTTAATTGGTAAAACATTCTTAAGTTCAACTATGGGCCCATCCATTTTAATAAATTTTAAGACTTGAGCTTATTTGTTGTATATATTAAATAGATTGACAAAACCATTGTAAATATTACTTATTTTACGAATTTATACTGTATTTTACTAAAGCGATCTCAACTGATAAACAAAAGTGAGATCATAAATATTAAGCCTAAAACGCCAAACAGAGTGTTATATATTTAACGAAAAGGGATATAAGTAAAAAATTAATTAATATACAAGATTAGTAGGGTTATACTAAGATGACTGACCCACTGATACATACGTTTGAAGTATTGATGCACAACAAGTTTTTGGGGTTTGCCGACGGGAATATTCTACGTTGGTTCCCAAGATTAAATCTTTTGGCTATATCAATGAACAAGATGTCAATATGGGTATATCGGTTGAATGGAGAAAGAGTGTATTCAATTAATAATAAATCCCCCATTAAGGCCATAAGCTTCCTTAACAATGGCAATTATTTTTGTCTTAGTGGAATGGATAATATGATAAAGATCTACGATTCTAATACAGGAAAATTGATAAAAATATTGAATGAAACGTTTGATGACATTAGATTGATTAGCTGGAGTTGCCATTCAGTTACTCTAAATTCAAGTAATGCTTTGTTTAATATCAATATATTGAAGAATATCCCAAAACTTACCTGTAATAGCAGCGAAGTATCATCTAGTAATATTCAAGAAATTGATGAGTTGAATAATGAAACCTTAAACTATTTGCTAGTTTTTGATTTAAAGAAAATTGCTATAAACTTCAATAATTTATTGACGGTTACCGATATAGAATTTCCACTGGGTAGTATTAAATTCTTAGAGCATTTTGAAAATAACAACCTTTTCGATCAATGCTTTTTAGTTGACAATGAAAACAACTTAGGCTTAATTAAATTGAGCTTTAAAGGATTTACTGTGACTGATAACAAGGCATATCTAGTCTCAATAATACTAGACATTTGTAAGGTAATTTCGATTATGAACTATCTACAAGAGCAATTAATTTTTCTAGCATCAGAAATCAAACCTTTCCTCGAATTATTTGATAAATATTTATCAAACTTTAAAGATAGCTTGATTAATAATGAAAATAAGGATATGATCAATAATAATGTCTTGTTAGACTCCTTTTATGATATGATACTTACAAATATAATTCCTGAAAATTTAAAGGATTTTTGGTTGAATCAATTTGGTGAAAGAGGAATAAAACGATTAAGTAAGGTAGGAAATTCCATGTATGATTTATTAAAAAAAAATATATTTACGAAGTTGATTGCAGGTTTAGAGAGGCTACTAATTATATTAAACAAATTTAGAGGTTTAAGTAAATGGTTTAAGGATTCCGAGAAGGAGTATGTATTTGGTTTAAACTTGGATTCAATAAATGAAATAATTGAAAAATTAAAGCTGCTTATGAAAAGGTTTTATCAACTAATCTGGATAATAAATGAGGAACAGAAGGTTTTTAATATATTTATAAATTGGATTAAAGTCGAAATCATCGAAAAATTATCTAAAGAAGATGAGCTAGAAGCTTATATAAATCAGCAAAACTCTGAAAATTTTAAGGTATCGAAGCTTATGGAGTATTTTGAGAATCATCTTTTAACATCAAAATTATTGGACTATTTTCAAATCGATTTTTCTAATTCCGATGTGTTGGAAATCAAAGAGCCAACCAAAGACGTTATTCATTTTTTTGACGAGTTACATGAAACACTTAATGATAGAATAATAGATAATGTTAAGGAATTCATACGTGGGATGGTTATCTTCAGTGACTGTGTACCGCTAAATATTAAAAGCCATGGAAAATTGAAAATAAAGTCAACTGAGCATGATACGGGTACAATAATAGTTATAGATAATTCACTTATTTCGTTGGTGAAGTTTTCTTATACAGACCTTTCAAAATTACTAAAGACGAATATATCGCTTATGGAAAATGAATTTATAATTGAATTTGATCTTAAAAGCGATAATGAATTAATATTACTAATAAATTCCAATAACGAATTTGTATTACACGCTATTAATTTAAATACTAACAAATTGAATGGAGATGTCAGCTACGATCTGCTAGAGAAAACAAAGTGGTTGAACATAACTGAGCTACAAAAACCCCTGTATTTGTCTATTAATGAATCTATTGGTTGTATACTAGACTCTGCAAGAAAGAATTATGTCGTATTTAATTTGTAAGTATTTGTTCCAGTATTCTCATAGAAATTTTGTATCCAACACATTTTGTATATATTATCTTCCAAATAGAACTGCTTTCTAACATATTCTCTTAAATATTTTCTAATATTATTGTCATTGGGAATAAGAATTTTGGATCTAACAAATCTATTGACAAGGGGATTTAATGTTGATTTCTCACGTTCGTGCTTTCTTATCATATGTTTGAAAAAGTTCTTTTGAATCTCTAAATTAGGATTTGTCATACTTTTACCATTATACATTGCAAAGTTCACTAAATGTTCTAAATCTTGTTTATAAAGTGGTTGAAATTCTTCTAAAAGATATTTGATGTACGATATTTTCTGTTTCAAGATTTTATCTCTTTTAGTTATATGTAGTGGTGCTGCAAATCTATTAGTGGGATATAGAGCCTCAAACGGTAGTATTTTCAAATGCGTAAGTTTTATCTGATTAGTGAATAAGAATTTATGGAGCTTCTTGCATTCTTCAACAATGGCATCATAGGATATACTTGATTCCTTGCTTGGTATTCTAGATATAGCTTCAGTTACAGCGATTCCATTTAAACCAAAAAATTCTATTAGAGATATATCTTCATTTTTCTCTCTCTTTAAATAACTATTGTATTCTTCCAAATGCCTTTGGTCACCATTTGGAATTAATTCATTTATTAAATGTACCTGTGGCCAATGTTTCTTTAAAGATAAGTAGTTGGTATTTTTGAATTCAAATAGCCATTTCAGAGTTTCCAGATTTTCCTTATATATAATATTTAGTAATTTTTCAATCTTACTGTAATCTTCTCTTATTAGGATATCATCTAGTAGCTGGGTATGCTTGTTATATTTTTTTTTATTAAAGTATACCGTATCAACTTGAAAGTTTTTCTTGGTAATTATTCTTAGCTTGTTTAAGCTAACTGCATCCAATGGTAACCTGGTATATCTTTTACATAGATCTTTGTAGAATAATTTTACAGGCATTCCATCAATAATTAAGAATTAATCTGATGTCGATATTTTTATCGAGATGTATTTATTGAGAGTCAAAAAGACCTCTATCGTTGCAACATCGAATAAACCATGGCTTTGGCAGAAACTGTATTACGGAAAATTCATAAGTTGGGATTGATACCCAAGATTATTAGAATTCTTCCTTTATTATCATTATTACTCACTGCTTTAAGCGTATCGTGGATACTTTACTTGCCCTTAGATGGAAATTATAGAAACACGTATATATCAGAGAATGCTTTAATGCCCTCGCAAGTTATGTCATACTTTAGAGAAAGTGAATGGAATATAGTTAGAGGCTATAGGCAAGAAGTCCATAATATGGAGCATCGTCCGTTAAATGAAAAAATTGAGTTTGCTGAGTCGTGGTTAAATGATATTGGATTACTTACAGCTCATCACTATAACGATAATGGAGACGACACATTATATGCAATTATGCATGCGCCAAGAGGAGATGATACTGAGGCAATGGTCTTAGCTGTCCCATGGACTACGTCAGATAATGAGTATAATGAAGGTGGTATATCCATTTCAATTGCATTGACCAGATATTTCAGCAAGATGTCTATTTGGTCAAAAAATATAATCATAGTATTTCCTAACGATGGGCATTTTAGCTTAAGATCATGGGTTGAAGCATATCACACTTCCTTAGAAGAAACAGCTGGATCAATTGAAGCAGCTATTGTAATGGAATATGGTAAGAATGGAGATTATTTTGATTACTATGAATTAGATTATGAAGGTTTAAATGGTCAATTACCAAACCTTGATCTTATAAATACTGTTACCACTATAACTAGAGGTGAAAATATCAAATGTTCTGTTCAAAAAACACCACTTCATGAATTGGAAGTTAATTCGTACATAACTCGATTAAAAACTCTCGTTAAGGGGATTTTAAGTTTAGCTATTTCCGGACTTTTAAGAAATACACCAGGTTGTGAAGCGTTTTCCGGATGGAGTATTCAAGCTATCACTATCAAAGCTAAAGGTTCTCAAGGACCTGCAGATGTCACTCAGTTTGGTAGAATAGTTGATTCTACTTTCAGGTCAGTCAATAACTTATTGGAGAAGTTCCACCAATCATTCTTTTTCTATTTATTGTTAAGTCCTACTCATTTTGTTTCAATTGGAACATATTTACCCTCTGCTATTTTGGTTGCTGTATCGTTTGTGTTAAGTTCATTAGGATGTATCCTTGCCAGTGGAATTAATTCAAAATTATTAAAAGGCTCAATGAGTTTCATTCTTACGCTTGTAATTGGGATTGGGTCTTTTTGCTTGACTTTGTCTGTGGTTTTTCCATTGTCTGTGAGATATAATCATTTATCTACTGAAGTAGCACTGTACTCAATTATTGCCGCTAGTACTTTTATTAGTGTTTTACCATTATTAAAGTCATTTGTGAGATTTAAACTACAAAAGCTGATTGGTTACTCCATTATATCATTATATTTGTTCTTTATTGCCTTGCTTATCACAGCTTTGTTAATTGTGCATTTTTCGATGGCATTGATGATTGGATTTTTATCCGTCCCTTTAATCTTCCTTCACCCATTATTAAAAACAATTGAAATTACTCCACAAGCTTCAATAAAGGTGAGATCAAAAATCAGTATGTGTTTAATTATCTCAAATCCATTCTTAGCCATGTTCATATATAGTGTAGCATTCGATGGCTATGACAAATGGATCCTTTTGATGAGCGGGCTTCTTACTTCATGGAGTCAATTACAATGTTGGTCTTGGGTCATAGTGATGATGGGATGGCTACCTGCATGGTTGGGCATATCTATCACTTGCTCATTAATAGATTCTGAAACTGCCGGTGTAAATTGGAATAAAAAATCTGAATGAGAATATCATAAGCCAAAAATTCCAAACTTTTTTTAATATTTTAGATGTGCTTGAATGCTATAAATAGACTAAAATATATACTTATACAATTTTATCCATGCTTCATCATGATATGATCATCAGGTCTGTATTTTAGTAGATGTATACTGTGTCGTATATTGGAAATAAATATTAATAATAGGGTAAATTGCACAAGAACTAAAGATATTCCAACAGCAGTTTTGAAGTATAAACAACATATACTTAGCGACTTTAAGGATTCAGAGTATCAGTGACATTCATACGACAATAGCGTATGTATTTGCAAGAAAAATGTTAAAGCATATTAGCTAATATATTCTAAGATTTCATAACGGAAAAAAAATCCACTATTCTTGCAATTCAAACAACGTTTTGAACATCAAAATATCATACACAATGTCCAAAACTAGAACGTCAGCATGGAAAGCATTTTAGACTAGATTATAAAGGCAGTAGGTATAGATGGTTGGTTGCGAATTTTCTAAACTGCAATTAATGTTTCGATTAAATATTTTACAGGTTACATAGAAAGACGTGTTTTTTTTTTTTGACGAAATTTTAATAAACACACAATCTATCAATCTTTAAATTCAAGTATCACAAGATGTCACTTTATCCGTACTCTCCTGATGTAAATGGATCTTCAGCAGCTTTGCGTAAGCGCAAAACCTTAAAAAAATCTATTAATTTTTCTATAATGATTGTGGGAGAAAGTGGATTGGGCCGTTCTACATTAATAAATACCCTTTGCGGTGGAAATTCGATTGTACCAACTTCTACAACCGTAAAGCAAGATCCATTTACAAAAAAGCTTTCTTTAAGACATGAGAATGTTGAATTAGAAGACAACGAAGGTCATAAGATTTCACTTAACATTATCGACACGCCAAATTTTGCAAATCTGATTAACTGTGAAGATGACTTCAAGGTCGTTGTTGACTTTATAAGGCACCAATATGATGAAGTCTTATTAGAGGAATCACGAGTTAAACGTAACCCACGTTTCAAGGATGGTAGAATCCATGCATTGATTTATATGATTAATCCTACCGGACATGGTTTATCTGAAATAGACACAAAATTCATGTTGTTTATCAATAATTTGGTTAACATCATTCCAGTTATTGCAAAAGCCGATTCATTGACTACCGAAGAGTTAGAATTGAACAAAAATTTAATCTTAGAAGATTTGAAAAATTATGATATTAATTACTATAAATTCAATGAATATGAATACGAACAAGACTATATTGATGACGAAATTATTGAGTACAATAAATATTTAAATTCATTGATTCCATTTTCCATCATTGGAGCCAATGAATACCAAGACAATCCAAATGAGGAAGAAGACTTTTTAAAATTAAGAGTCTTAAATAAGCCTAACACTCTCCCAATAAATGTTGAAGATCCAAAGTATAACGATTTTAACATTTTGAAAAACGTATTGTTGATTACACATTTAAATGAGTTTAAAGAATTAACACATGATCTGATTTATGAAAATTATAGAACTCAAGCTTTATCGGGCAAGCAATTTCAATATACTAAAAATAAAAACAACGAATCTTTATCTGAGGAATTCGAAGAAACAACTAACAATGATGAAGCTAACTATTTAATGAAGGAAGAGCAAATTAAATTAGAAGAAGAGAGATTAAAGAAGTTTGAAGAGAGAGTACATCAAGACTTAATAAATAAGAGAAAGGAATTGTCAGAACGTGAAAAGGAACTTAAAGATATAGAGAAGAGATTACTCGCAGAAGGATTGAAATTAGACAAGGATGGAGAACTCGTAAAGATCGAAGATTAATTGTGTATAGTTTAAATTATTTACTTATTGATCAAATATTTCAAATATATAAATAAACTGCACATTTTTTATGCGCTTACTTGATATTTTTCAATTATTGAATCAAACTTTGCATTTTTCTCTTCATATTCAGTTAATAGATCATGCTCTGGGTCAACGGTTTTCAATTGTTGTAATAATTCCTGAACATTTGCTCCTTCATTAACAATACGGTCGTATGTGATTTGATTTGCAATCAAATCACCGTTTGGTGGATGCTCAAGAGCAGTGATTTGAGACAATAAATCTTGTGCTTCCGGATAATGTTTTAATTGAAGAGTTAAAACAAATAATACAGATAAGAGTCTGGCTTTACCCAGAGGATCACTCTCAAAATCTGCTGATAACCATTCATCATAAAAATAATATGAATTGTTTATATTTTCAGTTTCACCCTTAATTGCCAATACAAAAGATTCCAAAACTTGGTAAATGATGCTATCCCTTGCAGAGCTAGGGAATTTTTGAAAGCTTTGAAATATCTTGTTGGCAGCAGAGAAGTTTCCCTTTGATAAGTATAATTGCACCAAAATTAAAAATGGCTCTAGCTCATGCATATTATTCTTAGAATCAATATATCTAACTAAGAGATCGATAGCCTGATCAACTTCTTTCTTTATTTTCACTAAATAAATAGCTGTTAATGAAGCCTGTAATTCATTTTCTGCTTTAGAGATATCATCAAAGTAGGGAGAATCGTCGGTACCAAACGACTTAACATCATTAAAAGCAATTAACAATTGAAATAATGGTTCATTATCTGGGAATTTAGATTTACCTTCATCAATTAGTTTGGATGCATCCTCGTCTAAAGCAATTATAGATCTGATTTGAAACTCCAAAACTTTTAATTGGTTTTCAGATGAAAATTGGTCTAAAGTGTACGATATGACCTTACGATGCTGATTGGTATAAAATTGATTTCTAATGGTGTACAATTCACCTGAATCACTGAAAGTATCCATTATTATTTTAGATATTTTACTTAATATTGACAAATAAACTTTGATGAACTACGTGTTTGAATATTTGTTTTCATCAAACAATTTTGTGTAACATTATAATAATCTGTTAAGTAGGAATATCATATATATATATATGTTGAACTATATTACTTCTTTTGACGTATAGCATCCCATGCTGACGTTGGTTTTGTCGTCTCTGGAACTGGTGTACCGGTAGAGTTCTGTTCTGACAGGGTGCTGATAGTTTCCTGTTTATCGATACCAGTCTCCGCAGTAACAAACCCATTTTGTCTACGAATTTGGTCCCAGTGGGGAGCAGGGTACTGTTGATTACTTTCGGATTTAGTTGTGTGTCCCCGACTATCACCTGTAGGATTATAGTGGACTTCATGCATAGTTTTTTCTGTAAATGTTCTAGGGTCTGGAATTACCATGCTAGGATTCTCAGACGTCTTTCTATAGTAAAGATAAAATAAAGCTGCCTGGTGATAATCCATAGCCTTCCACACATTAAGCTGTCTCAGTTTGCTCGAATCTTGTAAAAAGTTGATTTGCTTGTTAAAATTAAACTTCGCAGCTTGTTGGTTCATTATCATCAATGTACTTAAACCTATCATAAAAGAAAGAAAAGGTTTATAGATCAATGGTCTTGTGTTTTTTGGGACATTAGAAACTTGTAACTTATTATACAACGTTGGCAACGAGAATCCAGCCACTGCAGATCCATATCCTACGAATGCAGTTTTAAAGACAATGGACTTCAAGTCATCAGCAATTTCGTTTCTGTCGGTCGCCATCAAATCATGATCCGCTTCATAGAACTTCACGCTAGCATCAAATTGTTGTGGGCTTAACTTATTACGTAAAGGATTGAAATCGTTGATTGATGTTGGTGCATTGACCTCATTTGATTTTTGTTTGTCCATCTTTATCACCTCATGCAAATAAAATAACTAAAGCTGCTACAATTAATTTTCTTACCGAGTAAATTTAATTCTCACTTTTAAATATATACATATACGATCTAGTAGATATTTAATTTAAAACATTATCCCTTCTCTTTTCATCTCTTAATTTAAGCAATTGTTCAATTACAGTATCCAATTTAATGGTGGCGTTCTTACCTTGTTCTTCTGGGATATCTCTGTTTCTGACATTGACACTTTGCTCTTCTTGTTCTTGTTCACCAACAATGAAGATGAAATTATACTTCATAACTTGACCATTTCTAACCTTCTTAGGTAAGGTGTTACCAGTAACATCGACATCAGCATATATACCGTGATTCTTTTCTAATTTACATTGGATTTCTTGAGCGTAATCGAAGTACTTGACACCAACTGGAACAACTAAAACTTGTCTAGGAGATAACCAGAATGGCCACTTACCCTTGAAGTGTTCAGTCAAGATAGCAGTCATTCTCTCAACAGAACCTAAGATAGCTCTGTGAATCATGACAGGTCTAACGGAAGCATGTTCCTTGTCGTTAGTTTCAGCCTTGTATTCCAATTCGAAACGGTTTGGTAATTGGAAATCTAATTGAATAGTAGCACATTGAAACCATCTGTTTAAGGCATCACTAATCATGATATCAATCTTAGGACCGTAGAAAGCACCATCACCTGGGTTTAATTCCCATTTACCCTTACCTAAGAACTTGTTTAATGCATTCTCTAAGTTACTTTCAGCTCTATTCCAGGTGTCTAAATCACCAACGTAATTTTCTGGTCTAGTAGATAATTCCATCTTAAATTCGAAACCGAAAATACCATAAATCTTTTCAAGGAAATCAAATACACCACCAATTTCGCTTTCAATTTGATCTTGAGTACAGAAAATATGAGCGTCATCTTGTTGGAAACGACGAACTCTGGTTAAACCAGATAAAGCACCAGAGAATTCATTTCTGTGGATAACACCGAAATCAGCAACACGCCATGGAAGCTCACGATAAGATCTTTCACGAGATTTGAACATGAGACAGTGACCAGGACAGTTCATTGGTTTTAAAGCAAATGTTTCCTTCTCAACTTCAATAGAGAACATATTTTCTTTATAGTTACCCCAATGACCAGATGTTTCCCATAACTTAGAGTTGTACATGTTAGGTGTGATGACTTCATCGTAACCTCTTTGTCTGTATTCAGATCTTAAGAGATCAACTAAAGTATTGTAGATTCTTGTACCGTGTGGTAACCAAAATGCAGAACCAGGAGATAATTCATTGAAGTAAAATAATTCTTGCTCCTTACCGATCTTCCTGTGATCTCTTTCAGCGGCTTCCTTCAAAAATTTCAAGTGTTCAGTCATCAACTTCTTATCTGGGAAAGAAATACCGTAGACTCTTTGTAAAGAATCGTTGCTAGAATCACCTAAAAAGTATGAAGAAGAGTTCTTCAAGACCTTAAATGCCTTGATCTTACCAGTGTGTGGAATATGAGGACCAATACATAAATCAATTAACGGACCACATCTGTAAACAGTGGTAGATGTACCATCTGGAATCTTATCACTAATGAATTGAACCTTATACTTGTTGTAAGAAAACATTTTTAATAAATCTTTCTTGGTCATTTCAAGTCTAACGAACTTTTGCTTTTCCTTAATTCCCTTAGTAGCAACCTGTTCTAAGTTAGAGAAATCGTTTTGAGTTACAGCACCCTCACCCCCGTTGATAGACATATCATAGAAAAAACCGCTGTTAGTTGGAGGACCGTGAGAAAGGTGACAACCATAGTGACATTCACAAGCTTCACCTAAAACGTGAGCAGATGAATGCCAGAATACAGCCTTACCTTCAGGATGTTCGAAATCTAAGAACTCTAAGGCAACATCCCCTTCTAGTGGTCTTTCTAAATCCCACAATCCTTCTCCGTTAATTTTAGCTATAACTTGTCTGTCAGCAAATGATTTACCAATATCAGTAGCGATATTCATTGGAGAAGTTTCATAAGCAGTACCTACCTTCATGGTACCATCCTTTAAGGTAATTTTAATTTGAGCTCTTTCCTTCTTGGCGTATTCTTCATCGAATTTACTCTTTAATTCGTCAAAGAATTTGATACGTGATTCAAGAAATTCAGGTTGAGGTTCCAAGAATAGTGGATTCTTACCTTCAGATGAACCTTTCTTTTCCTTTCTGGATGGTTTTTCCTTCTTTTGAACAGGAGTCTTGTCGTTGATGGACAATTGTTCAACTTTCTTCTCAACTGAATCGGCTTCAGACATCTTTACTTCAACGGATGAAACGTAACCTAAAATTCGAATAAATTTTTTTGACTCACAAATATGATGTAGTGCTAAGACCAATAATTACGCACTTTTGTAATTTACGCAACTTTTGATATATACTAGATTACATGAAGCAGAATGATAGATTCAGTATCGACTGAAGTCAAATATGGCTTTGAGCATGGTCATGATGAAATATTGAATGAGTTGGAAGGATTCTCGCACGATTTAAAAGAAAATGAACTGAAGCTAAATAGAAAATTGAAGAATTTAGAGAGCCTTTCAAGCAGACTGGAAGCTCTCAGACAAAAGGAAGATAATATAAGCCGAAAGTTTAACAATATGAGATCACAACTAGATACTCTTCTAAACACGTTTCAAATTAAAGAGTATCTGGGAAATGAAGAGGCTACAAATAAGGTGCAAAGAGTACGAGATAGTACATCAAGAGATTCGTTTTATAAACGACAAACTATAGAAGAGACGTACAATTCCCTAACCTCAGGAAGGATTAAAGGTGATGAAAATACGCCATTTGAGATAATTGATAAAGAACTTTATGACTTGAAGAATCAAAGCAATGTGCATCCTGCTTATTTAGACGACTTTAATGATATTTTGCATTCTCTAAAAGAGCTATATCAGATAATACCAAACAACCCTGCTAATATTGAGAATATGAGCGAGTTGGCATTGTCTGTTAAAAACACTATAGAAACATTTACGAATTAAACTTAATAAATGAATACTTTAATTAATATTTACATGTAATGATACTATTTTGAAACTAAAAGGTCTTTGGCGCTAATGAAACAATCTTGTTGTATTTTAAATCTCTCAACTCCTTTGCAACAACGGATGATACTCTGGTTCCCAAAGGATCACCATTCTTATTTATTAATACACAAGCATTATCATCAAATCTTATCGTAGATCCATCAGGCCTTCTAAATGGAGCCTTTGTCCTAACAATAATGGCACGGCATATATCTCTTCTTTTCACTCTGTTACTGGCAGATTGACCGGTGATTTCTGATTGTAAAGGTCTAGCTTGTTTCACCACAACGGTGATTTCATCACCCACTTTGGCGAAATTTCTTGGTCCATGACGTAAAACTTTAATACATTCAACAACTTGTGCACCAGAATTATCAATAACGTTCAATAACGACTTCAAGTAAATCATTTTATTCTATTTATCGGAAAGTATATATCGAACTTTATTCTCTCTTACCACAAATTTTTCACTCGACTTAAATAATGATAATTACACAAAAGTTTTTAATTTTTGTCTTTGGAGTAATATTGATACTTAGGTTCTCAGTAGGTTAAATACCATAAACCAAATAGTAACTATAGATAAATTAGCCGTGCTACACGATTTAGATCTATTTTTTTGTTTTCAGTCCTTTGTGTTTTGGTGTATGTTTCTACATCTTATTTTAAGTAGCCTGTAAAGCATGCTAAGCCAGTTTTCTAAGATAGCATTCAAAAGGCATAGCTCTTTTCAAGTGTTCAGACAATTCTTACATGTTGAAAATTGGTATGAGTCCGAAATAATCACAGAGAAAAAGTCTAAATTTCAAGGACGTTCTGCTACATTACAAGAGACACAGGAAATCTCACATATTTTGCATCAATTTTTAGCTGAACATAAAAATATAGCTAAATCTGCATCTCATCCCCATATGATAGCCTGGCGAACTGGTTCTGAAATTCCATCTAGTTCCTCTACAAATACTAAACTGAAGAAACAGTTCGTAAATTCTAGTCCATGTATAAAATATACCAACATCGACCAGGGGTTCAAGGATAACGGAGAAAAAGGAGCAGGATCTAAGCTTCTAGATTTATTAGTTAAAAATGATCTTATGAATGTTATGGTGATAGTTACGAGGTGGTATGGTGGTAATCCCATTGGGTCCAGGAGATTTAGATGCATAACCAGCTGTGCTTTAGACAGCCTAAGGAAGGCTAAAAGAATATAGATAAACGATTTCAAATACATTTGGAGCTTACAGTATGAAAGAAATAAATCTAAAATAAATAAATGAACGACACAATTACATTAAAGAAAAAAACGTATAATTTTAATCCTTTTTGTCTATTTTCTCTTCTAATTTAATTGTAGTAGAAACCAATTTATCATACAAATATTTCATGAAAGGAACTTGAACGTACGCAATAAACCCCACTACTGAAAAAATTATAACCCTCTGAGTTTCTGTTTCTGTATTCAAAAAGCCATATGGATAAACTCCGCCATTGTTCACATCAATTAACGATCTCAATAAATAGTAATAGCAGGAAGTTAATATAACGACCACAACGATTGCAGTGGAATTGGTTATAGTCCATCTTGGCATAAATATCAAATAATCTATTAAGAGGGATACGACTGGCATTAAATGTATAGACAAATCTACCAGGATTGGGAGAAGCTGTCTATTTGGGTCTGGAAGTAATACATGAAGGAAAAAGAGTCTTAATGGCCAATAAACAATTGTAATAACTAACTCAACTGCTAGGCCAATTGGATGTACTTTATTTTTCAAATCATGAAGAAATTTTGATTTGGTCATATGAGCAATGGCACCAAGCATAAAGATAAACATCGACAAGAGCAAACCTAAGTTGGTTAAGAATTGCCAGTGACCTCCTCCTTCAAGATGTGGAGGTAAGTCTATCGTGAAAATAAAACTAAGTCCATAACAGGCAATAACAATCGAAATGAGTGTAACCAGAGTTATCACCGGATTACCAACGGTCCTAGAAGAGGTAATACTCATCGCAATATATTAAACTAAAGCAGAATAAAATCGTTAGAATTCCTTTAATTTACAAATTTTTGATTTCGGTATATAAATTACATTACAGTGCGGTAAATTAATGAAAGAATTTAGAAAATCCTTTTGATCTCAAATTACTGCCAGACCTAGAAGTAGATCTAGAATTTGACCTACTTGTAGGTATCAGGAAATTAGCTTCTCCTGGTGAGGGAATCTCTAATGTTTCTTTTCTACCTCTATCTTCAACTTTGTGCGTATCAGAAAAAGCATGTTCCTTATCTCCGATCAATCCTGACAAATTGGTAAAGGAGCTTGATCTGGAGGACCCAGGACTTAAAAGATGTAATCTACTCCTCTTCTTATGCCTTTCTCGTAAGGGATCAAATTTGGTATCTATTCTTGATATTAAATCTTGGAAGTAAAGCTCCGTTTCGATCGGATTCTGAAGCTTTTCAACATAGTTGTGAGAAGATTTAACGACGATAACAGGAACTAAAGCACATTCCAAGAAATGCTTGGACATAGATGACTTTGATATAAGCTTTAGATGAGAGCGTGAATGCGGGTGTGCAGAATTCACTTTATCACCATAGTGATGCGTTCCTATAATCATCATTGCTGGTTCGTATTCCTCGATAGCCTTCTTTAAAAGTTTCTGAGGCTTTCCAATAACAACTTCATAGACCAAAGAAACTTTTTTTAAGTGAGAATTCATTTCCTCTATTTTATCTAACTGGCGATTCGCTTTCGGCTTATCAATCGAATCGTATAGCTTTTCATCTAAAACTTGCAAAATAACAATCGTATCACCATTAATAATCATTTCTTCAAATAGCCATTGTATAGCTTTTAATGATTCGGTATCGTTGTTATAACCTGCTAAAAATGTCTTATTATTTCTTCTAAATTTGAAATTTGCGTGTTTGACTTTGAGCGTAAGGGATTTTCTATGATCATCAGTAGAAGTGTCAAACGAAATTCCTCTCTCAAACGATTGAACTCTATTTAATAGTGGTCGTCTATGAGAATGCAATAATGAACTGATACTTGTAGTAGAAGCAGAAGGAGAACCTATTCTCGACTGAAAATATTCAGTAGGTGCTGCGCTTCCAGTAGGTGTAAAGTTTGGTGAAAGTAATGGAGAACCTGTGTCAGAGCCCAAGGCATCAGAATCGTAATCATCGTAATATAATCTTCCAAGAAGATCTGAAGAGTTATTCTCTTGTTTATATAAGTTAACTGAGTCATTACTTGTATGGTACAATGAAGCATTAAATCTGGTATTCATCATTGTTTGGTCGTCAGGTTTAAGTGAATCGCCCTCAGCTTTTGGGGTATTCAGCTTCTTCTTTAAATCTATCTTTTTCTCTGAATCATCATTATCATTATCTTTTTCCTTTTTCTTTTCAGCTTCCCCTTCGTTTGCATTCTTCTTCGTTGAATCATCATTTCTGCTAGGAGAAAGATTAGACTGGGGTTGCGGTGTCCCTTTATGATAACCACCAAATAAGTGCACCATTACAAAGTAATACTTATAGAATTAAATAAAAACTCAACTTATATGTCCTTCGATTAACGATGAACGCTTATTGTGTATAATATATGGTACTTTAGACTTGATCTAACCAGAACTCGCTTACTCCCACCTACTAATATTATCCAAATTACAATTCGTGTACTAACCATTATTATTAAGAGTATATACACGAGGCTAGTACATTAGACAGCTAATGTACTGAATATGCTATGTCAATAGTTAATTTAATTCAGAAATCATGGATATCTTTGGAAATCGATTTCTAAAAGGTGTTTAATCCACATTTTTGTTTGATTCCATATATCTACCATTGTTAACACCGCTATTGTGTTCTACAATACCCCAAATTCTATCCATTTTCATTCCACCAACATCATCTACAACATAATACTTGTTGACGGTGTTTCCAGTAGCAGTTCTCTCCTCCCATGTAGAATATGGAGTGAAGAAGGGGAGAGAATTTGAAGCTGGTAATTTCAAAGTGTTATTATCAGAAATCTTGAGCATTTGATTGTAGGTCTTTCCTCCAGTGAAACTAAGCTTTTCCATAATTAATCTTTCATCATTAACAAGGTTTTCCAATGTCTGAGGCTTTTCCTTGTCATATAATCTGAATATTCTCGTAACGTAGTCCTTGGTCTTAAATTGAACATAGACTGCTGGGATACCACAGCCAACAAGAGTGGCCATCGCATACATGTCGTCTAATTGCACAGAATCAAACAATAACTTAGCACCATAACCTCCTAGGATGGCAAAACTCAATGTTAACCTCTTTAAAAGTGCAACATATTTGGAACCAGGAGCTTCGTATAAAGCCTGGTATGACAATCTAAAGTTAGATGGCAACGCCTTTGATCTCAATGACTTGGGATCACGCACATAGACGATATCATCATACAAAGTTGGTGACCATGGGTTATTATCCGAAACAATTTCATCCGTTTCAACCGTCGCATCTGACGATCTATAATTACCCTTATGCTGTATTCTGCTCAAACTCGAGATAGAAAATTGACGAGAGACGCCCAAGCGTAACCCTGGCAGTATCCTTAACATGTTTGGTTCTATATGTATATATATAATGAATCTTTAATTGAAAACAATCTAGTATGATGCTTACATAATTGCAGACGATGCTATTACAAAATTTAAATTACACAAAAATACCAACACACCAAAAAAAAGGAAAATTAACAACGCCCTTATTAGAGAATCTTACAAGTATAATATACTACTATTAAGAATGGATGCTGATGCAACTAATAGATTTGTCCCTGAATATCGTCGTACTAATTTTAAGAACAAGGGACGTTTTCAAAGTGATGAATTAAGAAGAAGAAGAGAAAACCATCAAGTTGACTTGAGAAAGCAAAAGAGAGAAGAAGTGTTATCCAAGAGAAGAAACTTCCACAATGAGACTAACGACTCAGAAGATGAAGACGACTTTAACATCCAGACAAATAACGACGAGAACCAATTCTATTCGACTTTGGAGAAAGATTTACCAAGAATGATCGAAATGATCCAAGCACAAGACTTTGAAACTCAGTTAGCTGCTACTGTAAAATTCCGTCAAATTTTATCTCGTGAACACAACCCACCAATTGATTTGGTTATTCAATCTGGTGTAATTCCAACATTAGTAGAGTTCATGAAGGATAGCCATCCAGATATGTTGCAATTGGAAGCTGCCTGGGCATTGACTAATATTGCATCTGGTAACTCTGATCAAACTAGAGTTGTCGTTGAATCTGGTGCCGTCCCATTATTTGTTCAATTATTATACTCACATTCTCTTGAAGTTAAAGAACAAGCTATTTGGGCTTTGGGTAATGTGGCTGGTGATTCTTCAGATTACAGAGATTACGTTTTAGCTTGTGAAGCAATGACCCCAGTTTTGTCCTTATTTGACAGTCACAAGATGTCTCTTATTAGAACTGCAACTTGGACTTTATCTAACTTGTGCAGAGGAAGAAACCCACAACCTGATTGGAACGTTGTTCAACAAGCTATTCCTACATTAGCTAAATTAATCTTTTCTACCGATTCAGAAACATTAGTTGATGCTTGTTGGGCTGTCTCATACTTATCTGACGGTACAACTGAAGCAATTCAAGCTGTCGTTGATGCTCGTATTCCTCATCGTCTCGTTGAATTATTGGGAAACGAATCTACTTTGATTCAAACTCCAGCCTTGAGAGCTATTGGTAATATTGTCACCGGTAATGACTTGCAGACCCAAGTTGTTATTAATGCAGGTGTCTTACCAGCCTTGGCTCCATTGTTGAATTCACCAAAGGAAACTATTCGTAAGGAAGCATGTTGGACCATCTCTAACATTACTGCTGGTAACACGGATCAAATCCAAGCTGTCATTGAGGCTAACTTGATTCCTCAAGTCATTAGATTACTTGTTACCGGTGACTATAAAACTAAAAAGGAAGCATGTTGGGCTATTTCTAATGCGTCATCAGGTGGTTTGACTAGACCTGACCAAATTCGTTATTTAGTTAGCCAAGGTTGTATTAAGCCATTATGTGATTTGCTATCTGTTGCTGATTCTAAGATTATTGAGGTTACTTTGGATTCATTAGAAAACATTTTGAAGATGGGTGAAATGGACAAGGAAGCTCGTAACTCATCTGTCAATGAAAATGCGCTCTATATTGAAGAAGCCGGTGGGATGGAAAAGATTTTCGAATGTCAAGGTAACGAAAACGAAAAGATCTACGAAAAGGCCTACCACATTATTGAAAAGTATTTCTCAGAAGAAGATGACCAAATAGATGATGAAGGACTTGCTCCACAAGCTTACGGCGATGCCTTTGGTTTTGGTGTTAACTCTAACCAACCTCAGAACTTCCAATTCTGATTTGATGTTATCTACTCCGTATGATTGTTCATTAGCTTTAAATATTTATCTCTTCCTCCTCCTCTACATTTTACTCTAATCTTGCATCTCTAATATATTACCATTTGTACAACGTTCGTAAGCCCTTCTGAGTATTCGCAAGTATGCTTTTACACTCTGATGGTTACCTTGTTCATCAATTTAACTGCATATTTTAAACAGAAGAATGAACCTTGTTAGACTTTGCATTCAATATTCGAATTGCTACTTCAAGAATCGCATCTTCTAATTATTTGAATAATTTTACTTATTGTTACAATCGAGAATTCCGCTTCTCTGATTTACACCTCAACATTGCAATGCTCACTGTAGACATTTTTCCTCCAGGAGAATCACCAAATTACTGAGATAATGATGTTTGAATTACTGCTAAGACCATCTTCACATATAATACTATAAACACTATGGAATCGAGGAGAGGGCGGTTAATTTAATATTCTTAAAGCTTCCCGGATTTTTTTTAAAGAATGATCATGCACATTTCTCAATTTTGCAACTTCAGCAAGCCTAGAAGACAATCGAGGATTACACTCAGCTTATTACTAAAATATTATCTTTATCGCTATTGGTTATAGATGTACTCCAAACACATACGGAAGTTAATCTCTGATGGTTAATAAAGTCAGATGCTTATCACTGCAGTCAGAATTCCGTGCAACATAATCTGCAGTATGAACAACGAAACTAAAGTCTGAATCAATGCCTATTATAATTCAATGCCAGTTTACATATCCTGTCAGGTTTACAAGTAGTCTAATGAGAAAGGAGAATATTAGGAATCTTTTCGTGTGTCTTCATATCTTTGAGTGAATGTTTTAGTATTATTTAGGTACGTACATGTCAAACTTCAGTAAAGAAGCGAGATCTCGATACGTAATATGGAGATGATTCCTGAAAAAGAGGCTCAACCAACATGGTGCTTAAGTTCTGAAGCCTAATCGAATAACACAAAATTATTTTATAATAAAAATAAGGTTCAACTAAACCCTAGGCTAGACGGAGAAAGTATGGAAGAACCATCAGATTGGACTCACAGTAACGATAGTGATAGTTCATACAATTAACGATAGTCACAATTATAAAGGCAAATGAGATTTTAATAACATTCAAGATGCATGCTTGTAAATTCCTACACATTACAACCTGATACCAAGGATACCAGTGAATAATATTGCATGTTGTGTATAATTATTGCGATATAGTTAATTTGATAACAACTTTTTGTCGCAATTTAATGCAAAAAGATTTCATTTTTTCATAATTTACTAAAAGACACAAATACAGTCAGTCTTATAATGCAAATTAGACTATATCGTTTTATATAGTTTAAAGAAACGATATTCAGAATATGCTACTACAAGAATCTGTAATATCTGTTATCATCCAAAGACTAAGAGCTCTCATTGGTATTTTTTGACCATGTCCCTTCGTCTAACTTACTCTTCTATTTTTGTGATATGGGTTTTGTAGATTAATGAGCAACGGATAGGCCATCTTGATTCTGTTCTTCTTAGGAGCACTTCCTTGTTCAGGCTTTAGACGGTGCACATAGGTGAACCGGTTGACTTAGCCGTAGATGTGGATAGGTGATGGGGGTAGCATATGTCCATATTCTCCCAACCAAATACGGCCTATATATACTTTCCACTAAATAGATGGCTCTGCGTGCAGGTCATGCCCTCCACCCTCAACATCGGTATTTTATCGCACTTCGATGTCATTCCCTGGAACAGATTACCGATTACCGATTACCGATTACCGATTACCGATTACCGATTACCGATTTTACCGACCGGATGTGCTTTAGCCATATTCCAAATTCGGATTGTTCGGATGTCATTTAAACCTTTCTGGATTAAGCCAGTAAAATAACATATATAGTTAATGTTGCGATTATGTAATCAGAAATGTACCCAAATTGGGAACACTTAGCCAGTTTCTTTTTCAAACGGGCATTCTCAGCCGGTTAGTACAATAAATCCCTCTAGAAAACTCTTCAATTAAATAAAAACGTTTGACTCTAACATTTGTTATTCAACCTTACGCTAGTCAGTAATTTGGAAATGAAGTTATCAAGTGTTGTCTTTGGATTGGTATCTGCTGCTGCCGTTGTCTCTGCTGCTGATGAAGAAGCACCAAGCACTGTAACCGTCACCGTCACTGGTACTACTCAAACCCACAGGTTCGGTAGATTCGACAAGACTCAGAGAGATACCACTTCCACCTCTAGTGGCACCCACAGGTTTGGTAGATTCGACAAGACCCAGAGAGATACCACTTCCACTTCCAGTGGTACCCACAGATTTGGTAGATTCGACAAGACCCAGAGAGATACCACTTCCACTTCCAGTGGTACCCACAGATTTGGTAGATTCGACAAGACCCAGAGAGATACCACTTCCACCTCTAGTGGCACCCACAGGTTTGGTAGATTCGACAAGACTCAGAGAGATACCACTTCCACTTCCAGTGGTACCCACAGGTTTGGTAGATTCGACAGGACCAGGCAACCAGTTACCACCACTGTTTTTGTTGAACCAACCCTTGCTGTTAGAGCTGTACAAGAAGTTTCTGACTTCTCAAATGCTTCTAATGCTTCCAACTCTTCCAACTCTTCCTCAACTTCATCTGTCGATAGTGGTGCATTAGTCAACAGTGTCAACTTAGGTGTTGCCGGGGCTGTTGCCGTTGGTTTATTATTAGTTGTTTAAGAATTCTTATTATCATCTTACGCTTCAGTTTTTTTCTTCGTATGCAAACCGCATATCATTTTAATAGAATTAATTTACCGGTACCATTATTCTTAAAATACCTACAATGCTCATATGTTGTTTTAATACATAACTTTTCGTTTTTATAAACTATTTACTGGTATAAAAATTGCATATTCTTAACCTGTTGAATTTCACTTGTCAATATCTCCTTAAGATCTTCAAGTTCTCTCAATTTTTCTGCTAATTTTGCGTTATCTTCATTTGAGTAGAAACTCTCCTTAATCTTCTTTTTTGTAGATTTAGGAACCTTTTTTATCTTAACCAAATCTTCAGGCTCTTGCTCTAAAACTAAGTGGTCCAAACTACCCTTTTTAACCATACTAGTTAAAATTTCATAGGCGACTTGTGCTGCATTTGTTGATGTAATCTCCGCATTATCAAATGCTGGTGATACTTCAACAACATCAGCACCAACAACACTCAAATTATCGATGTGTCTCAAGACATATAACAATTCTCTGGGCAACCATCCACCTGGTTCTTGTGTACCAGTTCCACTTCCAAAACCTGGGTCGAGAACATCAATATCAACTGAGATATATGTTGGCGTATCAACAGGGATGGTATTAAGAATAGTGTCAATAACGTAATCTACGCCTTTAACCCAGATATCGTCAGCATCAATTCTGGTGAAATTTTGCTTCTCGTCATCTAGGTAGTCTTCGATACCAGATAACTTTGTTCTCAATCCAGCATGAATATTGTGGTCTGATGTTAAACCTTCCTCATGAGCAACCCATAACATAGATCCGTGATTAAGCTCAGACTGCTCAGAATTCCAAAATGAAGGGTATTTATCACTTGACCAGGTATCAAGATGAGCATCAAAATGAATGACATTGACAGGACCATAAATTTTATGTAATGCACGTAAATGGGGGAGTAAAACAGAATGATCACCTCCTAATGCAATATATCTTGGAGGAACTTCTTTGGATTTGGTAGATTGACGGTGTAATAATAATTCTTCGAACGCCTTATTCATTTGCTTGAAAGCTAAAGAATTATCCATTGGAGTAATTGGCATATCTCCACAATCTATAATTTTAGCCCAAGAATCGTATGGATTGAAGAGAGCCCTTTGATTAAAGCCTCTCAAGGTCGTTTGTCTTTGAGATGCACTTCTGATTGCCCTAGGTCCAAATCTGGCACCTGGTCTATATGATGTAGCAGTATCAAATGGTACTCCGATAAGAGCAATATCATAATCAGACTCTCTATCAAGCAAGCACTTATGGTGGTCTAAGTGTGCAAAAGTGTTTATTCCTTGAAATGGCCATAATCCATCCCACATCTCTTCTAAACTAGGTTCTTCCATATCAGAGCTGAAAATTATTTCTTCATTTGTTAAAGGATTGGAAAATAACTGGTTGGCTTGCACAGTGCACGAAAATGTCAAGAAAAGCGTCGAAAATCTCATAGTGATTCTAAAGACAGCTCAATTATACCAATTATATTAATTATCGTTATTCAACTTAGAGATATGGATCTGATATTTAATAATAAAATTCTCGCGGAATTGATTTCCTGATTCGGACCAGAAATTCCGTTAACCAAATGGGTCCTTTTCTTTTAGATACTCTAAATTCAAATTTATTCTGGAGGTTTCACATCTAGTTTCTTGGATCCAATTAGAAAGAGTAAGAAAATCATCTATTGTTGTTTCGCCTTAAGCGAAAATTGTAGCATTCACTCAATGAATTCGACCCTCGGGATTTTTTATGGGAATGGCTTGATTATATTGTAAGTACTTTTAGATATTTGAATAATGGGATTCAAACACCTAAAAGATGCATTTAAAAAGATGGAATTAGGTAACCATCCTAATAAAGATCAAAATAAATTTTCTAATTATAATACTACAAGTGAACCTGATCAATCATTTTCTGAGGGAATTGAGTTGTTTATCAAACCTATTACGACCGCAGAGCCAACTAGATATAAAAGAATAAAACATCACCAACCTCCAAAAGGATGCAAATATAGGGATTACAATGAACCTATTCAAACAAATAATTTCTATAACAACTTAACTTTGGATGACCAGACGTTCCCAGTATGGACACAGCCGTATTCGTTATGGGTTACTAAAGACCCTGGTCAGGACTTTGGTTTAGCTTGCAATCATACGGAAGCATCCCAGCAAGTTTTTGGTCCAGATCCTGGTGCAAACCCTGCTCAATTCTATTTTAATCCTCCAAAAATTAAGTCGTTTGTCTTTTCTGGTAACGGCCTCAATCAACTGGATTTGAAATTGGAAAATCACCGTAAACTATCAGTAAATGCCAAGCTAGAAATCTCGGAAGATAGGTATATCGAGTTTCCTTTGTTATATGGAATGTGTTTTATAACTGCAAAGTATAAAAATATTCAACCAGTTATTGCATCGCAAGTGGGAATTCAAGAATTGCGTCAAATGAATAATGTCGGGAATATAGCCAAGTACTATATTAAGCTCTTCAATCAAGTCGTGTGGTCTTTATATGTTGGTGGTGATATTCAGTTAAGATTGTCTGACCCAAATCATATTGTTGGAGATAAGCTAGGAACTGCGGTAATCCAATTATGTCGAGGAGAATCTAAATATTATGATGAAAGTGCTGGTATTTATCCAGTATCAGCTGATCTTAATGGATCTGTAAATAACAATTATGGGACGTATAGATTCTCCTTAAATTTGGAAGGATCTTCCAAATCTGGTAAGGCAATAATGTGGTGCTTACCCCATCATCAAGAATCATTGATAGCTTCTATGAAGAATGCAGATACTGGATTAGAATTGGATTCACCCACGAAAGGTGTTATGAGAGCATTTTCTACAAATGAGCTTATTATGCAAGAAGAATTGCCTGTGGATATCAACTGGGAACCATGGGCTTCATTTTCAAAAACTTCATCATATACAGAAAGCGCAAAATCTATAATTAGACAAGCAGCACAAGATGAAATTAAGCAAGATGTTGTGGGTATGGCAAATATTGATTCTATGTATACATCAGGAAAGATTTTAAGCAAATTTGCCCTTATTATCTATGTCTGTCACGAGATTTTGAAGGATGATGGTTTAACAGCTGCGTTACTCCCTAAAGTCAAGAATGCAATAGAAATATTTGCAAAAAACGAACAAAGATTCCCATTAGTGTACGATAAGTCTTGGAAAGGTATTATCTCCTCTGCAGAGCCGGCTGCCGATTTTGGGAATTCTAATTATAATGATCATCACTTTCACTACGGATATCATATTCACGCTATTGCTCTTGTTTCGAAAGTAGATAAAGATTGGCTTTTTGCAAATGATCAATTAGTCTACAACTATGCACTTACATTAATTAGAGATGTTGCAAATCCAGTAAGTGATAAATACTTTCCACAATCCAGATCATTTGATTGGTTCCATGGTCATTCCTTCGCACATGGTATATTTCCTTCAGGTGATGGTAAAGATGAAGAATCGTCCTCGGAGGATTATCATTTTGCTTATGGAATGAAATTGTTTGCCAAGATTACAAATGATTCTGCGATGGAAGGAAGAGCAAATTTAATGTTGGCTATAATGCGTAGATCAATGAATATGTATATGTTATTTTCAGATGATAATAAAATACAACCTAAAAATTTCATTAAAAACAAGGTTGCAGGAATTACATTTGAAAATAAAGTCGATTTCGCTACTTATTTTGGTAGAGGAACAATAGCGGATGAGTGGATTCATGGAATTCATATGTTGCCAATTACTCCTGTGTCTTCTTATATAAGAAAAAAAGAATTTGTTAAAGAAGAATGGGATCAAAAATTGGCATGTATCGTAGATCAAATACCAGATGGATGGAAGGGTATATTGATGTTGAACTCAGCTTTATTTGATCCTAGCTACGCTTGGCGTTGGTTTTCCAGAGGAGATTGGGATCCTACTTTGATCGATAATGGAATGTCAAGGACTTGGTCTCTAGCATTTATAGCTGCCATTGGCGGTGCTGACTAAGAGGTATTATATTGATTTCGTATATTATACTGCTTTTAAATAGATTTTAGATATAATTACTTTCCTTTCAAGGTGAAACAAGTTTATATTCTCAGTCACTGAATTATCAAAATCGCCGAAAGAATTGGAAAAGAGAAATAAAAACTATCTGAACCATTAAAATGTATTATAAATAATTATTTAGAACAGCGAAATAATTAAGTTACTGTTCTAAACTACTCGTGTTTAATCTAATTTTAGATTAGTCCTCTCTCTAAACCTTCTCTATAATGTTGTCTTACCTTTTCTGAAACAACACTTACGTTATCCCTATCAGCAGAATCAGTAACATCATTGAACTCATTTCTTCTTTCTCGTACATGATGTAAGACAAACTTATGAGCTTTATGAGCAGATACATTGGGTGTGAATAACATGTCAATATCTTCAAGTAAAATACCTTTGGTTTCGGGTACCAAGAAATATACGAATGGAATCGTAACGACTGTCACGGCTGCGAAAAAAAACCAGATACCATAATTCATGGAGCTTATCATATTATTGGTAAATCTAGAAACAATGAAAACACCTAACCAAAGCATAGTAGAATTGATTGATTGGACAAATGATCTAATATTCTGATCAAATACTTCAGCACCATATACGTATGGAGTTCCTGACCACCCAATAATAAAGAAAAAAAGCCACACATACATGAGCCCAATTGCTGCTTTGGAACCGACTTCACTACTTCCTGAAAGATCCCCAGAACTTTTCGTAGGATCATCTACCTTCAAGTAGGCACCTACATACCAGAAACATATTTGACAAATAAAACTAGTGCCCATCAATGTACGACGTCTACCAAAATTATCAACAATAAAGCCAACCCATACGAATGTTGCAATGTATTTCACCACTCCAAAGATACCAGTAGAAAATAAAGTAGCATTAGTACCCTTTACACCAATAGATTTAAAAATCTTTGGTGAATAGTAATTAATTGATTGAACTCCCATAAAAGATTGGAAAATAAACAACATTGAAGTCGTAAATACTCTTCTCATTAACTTCTTAGATGTAAATACCTTTCTAACCGGAGCCCAAAAGTTTAATCCAACAGCTACTTCTTCTTCTTTCAAAGAAGAAACAATTTTATTAACCTCATATACGAAGTATTCGTGATTTTCTGGAATTTGTCTTAACCATTTCATATTTTTAACTGCCTTTTCTTCCTGGTTAACTGAAAATAACCAACGAGGAGATTCCTTTAAAACAAGTGAACCTGTCATGAATAAAACAGCTGGAAGTAATTGCATACCAAATGGAATCATCCACTGTGCCCTATAATCCTTTACATGCTCTGAAATTCCATAGTTAATCCAAAACCCAACCAAATCACCAGTTCTCCAAACAATTTCATAAATACCACCAATCTGACCTCTGATAGAAGGAGGTGCTACTTCAGCAATATACACAGGCACCAAATTAGTAGTAACACCTACACCCAATCCTGAAACAACTCTTCCTACCAAAATAGGAGAGTAGCCTCTTGTATTTGAAGCTAACATCATTATTATACTACCCACCAAAATGAAACACGAGGCAGTTATTAAACCATTCTTTCTACCCAAATAATATGCCAATGGGTACGAAAATAAGGACCCGAAAAAACATCCAGCATGAAATGTTGAAACAATATTAGATGTCACATTTGACGCAGCACTCTCGGACATTTTATCTAACCCAAACTCAGCCATGAAACCTGGCAATGCCAATGTTCCACCTACAAATCCGTTATCATATCCCACCACTAATGCAGCCGATGATGCAACAAATGCAGTTAACCATATTCTGTAATTATAAACTTCTTTAGGAGCTATAATCTCCTCCTCTGCTTTATCAAGCTTGAAAATCTTACTAAAGATTGATTTTGTACCTTTCAGTACGTCCTTGGTATCCAACATTGATATCTTTTATAATGGCCGCCAAGCCAGGATCCTCATACGCTATATATATGCATAATGAGGACTATAAGGACGTCTGTCATTACTCCGTTGCAGGAAATGCAGCTCTTCAACCCCACCCAGTACTATTAAGATGGTAAATTCTATGTGTAATGGTTGGTAAAAACCTTATAAGTCTTCATTTCGTCTCCTCATTTTGAAAATATTCGGCGTATCTTTAGTGCGGGCTTGCGATACGAGTCTGGGGTATGAGGGATATAAGGCGCTACCCCAAACGCGATCTAAATTCTAATTTCCACCTATGTGTGGGGTGTATAAGAGTGACCCTTTTACCTAGGACTGTGACTCTGCATGATACAACTATAGGCAGCATGTTTTTATTAATTATAATATATGCTCAGCCTAAAACTGAGCATAGATCCCTTTCGGGAATCATATTATATAATGTTGGTGTTCTAGCTTAAAATAAAAGATAGTGCGCGACACAAAATCTATAACAGTTGAATTGATGCAAAAGTAATCATCAAGGCATCTGGATGATGATGAAGAGTCATTTCACAGACACTCGGCACCAGCATGAATGTATTAGATGAATTCCAGAGGTATTCGAAGATCATATCCAATAGCTGAATGAATTCTAATCAGCTCATCGCTGTTTTCACGGCACTGGTAAAATTTTCACTATGAATCATCACCAGAATTGTCTATAAATATGAGCTAGTTTGTATAGATTCTGTTTATGATTTAGATTGAGCGAATTACAATAAACGTTGTACCCGAATTAGTATTTAATTAAGTACTATCCAATATATAATTTTAAACATAAAAATGACTATATAAAATTATTTGAAAGTGATATTACCTATATAATATAATATAATATAAAATGAATATTTAATGTAAGTATATTGAATCTTGATCCTGCTGACATAAATAATAAAGCTTTAAAGAATGCATGACAATATAAATGACATATTGCTAAATCATAAACACTTGAAATAAATAAATAGTAAATATAACTTAAAAGTTATAAAACTAAAACAAACTAGTATATTACCTTTAAGCTACATAAACAAAATCTTGCTCACCTAATCATTATAAAGTCACCAATAGGAACACACTCTAATATCTTGCGGGAAAAAATGGCCAGTTCCTCCGTGCAAAGTGTAGTAGAAATTGTACTAGGTTCGCTGAACATGAAAGAAGAACGGAGAGAAATGAAGGGAGTACTATTTATGATGTGGACCAGGCTTATTTGGGCTCTTGATTCTATATATAAAACATAATGTAAATTCAATATTGTTTCTATAGGAAGAAAAGTAAGCCCGTAGAGGTGGTGCAGCAGAAGGGTGCACTTCCTATATAGATTTTTAATGCGCGATCGAAATATAAAATCATAGCATTTTTCACGACAGATCACAAAATAGCGGTTATACAAATACGTATTCTCTTTTATAGATTTAATAATTTCAAATACACCTAGTGACAGGGAATGTGGTTCACCTTCAAAACACTGTAAAGTTCAATAATTTTGCCATTCAGGCTCTAGTATTGATTTTTAGGTTTGCTTTATTTACAGCTTAATGTTTTGGCAAGAAAGAACATAATTTTCGCAACAATATACTATAAAATATTAATGTTGCAATTTAACTAGATATTAAAAAAGAACTCGATATATTGTACTGATATTTGGAATAACATTTGTCAATCTCTAGTATCACACTTCAGCCATAAATATGTGTTACTAACGTAACGCAACCTAAATTTGAAAAAATTTTAAATTGCCAAAAGTATCATGTAATAAAAGCTGAAAAATACAAAATAAATCATTCTCTTTGATAAAAATAACAATTTGCGATATCTTGATCTAATAAATACTTATATAAATTCATTAACTTTATTGGTAATTAATTATAATTAATGCTCTTTCTTCAGTATGTTATTTGTAATCATAGCGGTATTTTCAATTTTAAGTAGATAATATCGAACAGTTTACCCACCTTACCCAATTACCAGAATTAGCTTTAAAAATAAAGATAAGGACTTATACCAGCTCTTGTTGAAGTATATAAGCTGATGGTACCGGTAAGTTTTAAAAGTTCAAATCTCACCAGGATGGAACAAAAGCATCTAGTATTTAAGATAGAGAATGGACTAGACTCACAATTATTTATTAGGGAACACCAAAGTATATGCAGAGTTTCCATTATCACCACCATTGACATAACAACTGCCATAATTATACAATAGCTTATCATAACTTAAAAATCTAGAAAATTATTCTAAGTATCGAAAACCATAATACACATACGTACACTTTTACTCTTATCCTACTTATATAAGGAAGACAATATTATCTACATACGCCGGTGTTAAAGGTAAGTTTGCAACTTGTCGGAGTTAAATTAAATGAACTTAACACCGAATTTTTTAATATCTGTAAGTCTCCCTCTGTTACCACAGAATTTGATTAATCATAACTTTTATTTATTTCATTCAGCTTAATATTTAAGAAAAATTCTTCATTAGTTATATCTTTTGTTTATTTTTTTCAGCTTAATATTTAAGAAAAATTCTTGAATAATATTGAACTAGTATAATAACCCAAGCTTACAGGTAACAGCATATGGCCCATGCTAGATATAGTGATAGGTAGCAGCATAAAATTTCATGAGAACCTAGCGCTTATGCTTTATATCCTACCTGGGAATTTCCTGTTGAGCACCGCTTTCTAAACACGCTATTACGTCAGTATTGTCCTACCGCTCAAATTCATTGTTTCACATACTCCACCATTTTTCTATTTAAAATAAGTCATTGTAGATGTATACGTAGGTAATACTCTCAAGATTGCTTATCCTCCATTTCATTGCTGAAGTCAATGATTTCCAATGACTTGATAAAAGTGGTCGTGTATAAAGACGACTCATTATCTCCACGGTAACTCGTGAATCATATGACTCGTTCGCTTAATCACCCTCAATCATTCCACAAAACAGTTCGGATGTAAGGAAACTATCATGCATATTTTTTGAGTTGATTAACATAGGCACAAGCTTTCAGAACGTATTCCATGTCTTCAAATATAATTGTCATGAGGACAGGGATGCTGATCCTATGTCCAAAGAGTCGTCTCCCCGCTTACCGTCTTTTCGGTTCAGTTTATGGAAACAGTGGTCTGTTGCGGGTGATTTTGCGGTAAAAACTTACCGCTAAACGGCTTGACTCACAGGCACCACCGCAATCCGGACAACACATTACCCAAGGAAATGGACGGATAGACAGCTAGATAGCTGGCGTAACTTGCATGATTCGAGATGTAGAAATAGAGATAATGTAGATACATTTAAGGTAATACCAGTGTACAAATAGATAGTTAACTAGCTTTGTTGAATAATAGTATTCCAAGGACCGTAGGTCCTATCAACTGTCACCCGAAAAATTCCATGGCGAAAATTTCTGATTACTGCCTATTCTGTCGTTCTTTTGTGGAGAAAATTTTCAGCTATTTAACTCTATGTGAGAAAGAAAAATCAAAAAAAAAAATAAAGTAAACACCGAGCTAATCGCTGTATTAATAGTTCTTAGGAATACACATAGAGTTATAAAAGTACTCTAAATTCCATAAAACGGTATATAGTTAGAGCTGTTCAAATAAAGACGAAAGTGAGTGGAAATTTGGATAGATTATAAAGGTTCAGAAACTAAAATTTTACAACGCTCAAGACTTTAAATATTTAAAGAAATAGAAACGAACAATGTCAGCCACTGAGTTACAGGCTAGAAAGCTATTTGATGATTTGGCAACTCTTGGTGCAGACAACACCAGAATCTTGTCATTGGATCACTTTGTAAAGATTTTGTCTCCATTTGAATCAGACATTCCTAGAGAATCTTTCTCCCTCTTGTATTTAATCGCAGACAAGGATAAGAAGGGATATGTCGACGAAAAAGATTGGGTCGATTTTATCAAGGTTTTGACTTCTAAGGATGGTGAATTCAAGTTATTGTTTGATACAATTGCAAAAAACAATACTAAATTGGAGTACAACAGATGTGTCCAATTTTTAACCGATTTGAACAGATCTATAGATCCTAGCTATAATCCTAAGAAGGCAAAATTGAATTGGAAATACATTGAGACTTTCTTTGCCCCATATGGAGAAATTGAGTACAGTGATTTTGTTTCTTTAATTAACTATTTACCAGTTACAAAATTAATTGGAAACTTTGAAATATCTGCCAAAAATGGATTGATAAACAAAGACGAATTATACAGCTTATTGACAAACAACTTAAATCATAAATTATCTTCTCAACTTAAGATTAATTTGGTAAATGTTCCTGAATATTTTGGAAAGGAAAGATTTAGTTTATCGAATGTCTTATTTATTTATAACTGTTTAAACAAGTTAGATTTGGTTAATGAAGTTATTGCAAACACTCCTCCAACAACTAAGGATAAGGATGATATTTTAATTGATAAACTCGATTTATACGATCACTTGAATGATCACATATTGAAATCTTCCAACTTTAGACCAATTTCAATATCCGAATTAAATCTTTTATTCTACTTGATCAACAAAAATGAAGAAGCAATTCCAAGAAAGGAACTAATTTCAATTTTAAATCCAAATTGGGAAAATAACTCAAAATCATTGTATTCAATCTTTAACCACCCAGCTGCTCAACCAGTTCAAGAAGACAATTTTTCTTTATGGCCAATTTTTGATTCTTTATATTCATTTTTCTTAGGATCTATTGCAGGATGTATTGGTGCCACTGTAGTTTATCCAATTGATTTGGTTAAAACTAGAATGCAAGCTCAAAGACATAAAGCTGTGTATGAGAACTCCCTTGATTGTTTCAAGAAAATTATTAAGAATGAAGGATTTAAGGGTCTTTATTCTGGTTTAGCTGCACAACTTGTAGGCGTTGCTCCTGAAAAAGCTATTAAGTTGACCGTGAACGATTTAGTTAGAAAGATTGGTAGTGAGGATAATGGTTCTATTACTCTTGGATGGGAAGTATTGGCTGGTATGTCTGCTGGTGCTTGTCAAGTCGTTTTTACCAATCCTTTAGAAATTGTCAAGATTAGATTGCAAATGCAAGGTAACAATAAAGCCTTGAAAGCAGGCGAAATTCCTCATAAAAGATTAACTGCGGGCCAAATTATAAAACAACTTGGTGTAAAAGGTTTATACAGGGGAGCCTCAGCTTGTTTACTCAGAGATGTTCCTTTCTCTGCTATATATTTCCCAACTTATGCAAACTTGAAGAGAGTGATGTTTAATTTTGATCCATATGATCCAAACAAGGTTCATAAATTAGATTCATGGCAATTATTGTTGAGTGGTGCATTAGCTGGTGCACCTGCAGCATTTTTCACTACACCAGCGGATGTTATTAAGACAAGATTGCAAGTTGAAAGTAAATCAAATGAAACGAAATACCGTGGTATACTTCATGCTGGTAAGACTATTATCAAAGAAGAAGGATTTGGAGCCTTCTTTAAAGGTTCTGTAGCAAGAGTATTCAGATCTTCTCCTCAGTTTGGTTTTACTTTAGCTAGTTATGAACTTTTACAAAGCTTGTTCCCATTGCATCCACCAAATACGAAAGAGTCTAACTTTAAAGCTATAAGTGGCTATCCTGGTATCTATAGTTTAACTAACGATCAAGTTTACAATTCTCAAAGGAATAGAACTATATTCTTGGATAAAGAAAAGTTCTTCACTGAGAATAAGAAAGCCAATCTTTTAAATGAAGCTTTAATAAAATTACCTGCCAATTACGTCTATAAGTCACAAGACGCAATTAGACTTTTATTAGATGTCGACTACAAGTTCGGTAATTTCAATTATAACTCATACAAAAATTATATAGAAAAGGGTAATTAAATTACCTTTAGTTGAACATGGTTATAATAATAGACTCAAGCTAACGTTGTACTTTGTCATAATTTTTGTTTACATATTTCATATTTATCTTAGAAGATTTACAAGTTATAAATTAAAAATCTAGTCTCATCCGTTAAGTTATTAGTAGTTCTTATAACCAAATTGGTTTCATTGTTTGTTACAGATATATCTCGTAACTTTTCTTGGGAGTTAATATTCATATCTATTCTAAAGCTTTCCATCGTTTTCAAGTTATATATTAGTATATTGGAATTTGATTCATTAATTATTAGGTTATTTGCAATTATTCTTGAAATTTGATTAACAATATTATGGTTTGTATAATCTAACTGTGTAGCTGAATTCAGGTCTACTAAGTTCATAATTATTAGTCCTTTAAGCCCAATTAGTAAGATCATCAGTTCAAGCAAAGCAAAATTTTTGATTTCTGATGTATGACATAGTTTTTTCTTGAAATTTAATTGTTTATCATAAATGCTGACATTGGACCCATTACCGACAAACCACTTATTATCATAAAATCGAATTTTAGAGATAGAGTATTTTGATACATTTTTAAAACGGACTTTATTAAAATCATGATTTGAACCGAATTTTATCCAAAATACATCTCCATTGTTACTACCGATAACTAACTGTCCATTCATGAATTTAGAAAACGTTACAAAGCAGCCCGAATCATAAATAGACTCTGCTGTATAGAAATATGAATTTCCATTAATTGTAACCATGTTACAACCAAAGAGAGAATTTAACTTTCCCCTTATCATTTTATCTCTAAGATTAGAGCAAGATTTGAATACATGTAATGTCAAATCAGATTCTTCTGAGTCCAGATTTCTTAAGTGAAGTTTTACAAAATTAAGTGAAATATTAGAATTTATTTCATGCATAACAATTGATTTAAAGATAAGATCATTTGAGATACAAATACTTGTTAATCGGGGACTAATAAAGTTATTAACTCTCGATAATCTATTATAATAATTTTCGATTTTGATATCATGGAAAGCATTACTTGAATGCAAATTCTTCTCGCATAAGTTTTGCATTGTTATTATCTTGATTGAAGTATTAAAATCATTTATGACTAGTTTATCCTTCAAGGACTGTATGATACCTACTTCACGATTAAAAATTATTGATCTTGGTAATTTTAAGTTCTTTAATATATTGAATAGGTATTCTGTGTTAGTTTCAATATTAACCAAACCCAATCGTATATTTATTAAATCCTTCTGATATCGGTTTCTTAGTAGTTGTAAGTAAATGTTTCTATTAATCTGAGTATCACTTTTGTTTGAGGTTACGGGCGATCCCTTTTCAAATTGAATCCTTCTCTTCTTCAATTGGACCTGGTTATTATGATATTTTTGATGTATCAGAAGACTTCCATTAGTTATTTTAAAATATTTCTTTTTAGTTTCATCGTAATAATACCCTGGTATTTCGGGTGTGGGCATAATGTTTAACAATCAGTATTTTTTGATACTAATTTTTTGGTTTGCGCTTGTGATGATTACCTCAAATATATCAGTTTTAAGAGTTGCAATTTATACTACAGTATAAATATATATACTAAAATGACTAGTATTACAACTACACACCTTATAGAATAATGTTAATCTGAATCAACATCTATTTCATCGTAAGTTACATTATGCCTATCTCTTATTTTATTGTACATTAATTCTTGTCTCTTTTGAAGTAATAAATCTTCAAAGCCATTTGATCTATCAATACCATCCCAAAAATAACCCGATTTGATATTAAATCTATTTTTAATGCTAACCCCTTTATTGTAGTGATATCTTCCAGTCTTGGATATGTGTATATTAGAAGTATTTGAATTCTCAAATGACGATAATGGATCATCAAATCTACTTTTAGATTTCATTAATTGATTATATTCTTGATCATACTTTGATACACGAAATGTTTTTATATTACTTAAATCTTCTTCTAATTTCTTTTCTTCCAATTTTGTTATATCACTAATGTTAATTAATTCAGCTTCCTTGGCCCTTACTTCATTCTTTTGCTTCTCAATCGCCAACTCCTTCCGCCTTTCCTCAATATCAATTATTCTACCTGTCAAATCTCTGTAGACAGTTTCGCCTTGTTTGGTATCATTATTAACTTCATCAGCACTTTTACTATTTGGATCTGTCGATGCAATTTCTTTATTATCAATTCTCTTGAATCCTTTAAATTCTCTAAATCCACCTGTAGAAACTTCTATGGGATCATCTTCTGGTTCATCTACGTTGTCATATGATTCTGTATCATTTACAATACCAGTGTTTAATACATGGACATTGCTCTCCCTTATCTTTTTCTTCTTCTTTTTCAGATTAGACTTAGCAGAACTACTGATATATTTGCTGAGATAATCAGCTCTAGAAGACATTTTTATTAGTATACTTTGATTTATATTTATGTATACAAGTTGTTATTTGATTCTTACGATGATCGCTATACACGGAATTCTGCTAGATATTTTCTCACCGAGATTAAACACATGAAAAATATAATATTACAGAATATAAGATCTATATATTATTTAATCACTATTTATTTAATCTGTTCACTTCATTATGTATTTGAGCCATAGATTCACACAATTCCATGAACAAACTATATTGGCTCTTAATGACTTCTATGATATTAAAAAAGTTACCAAATCCTTCATTACAATTTCTTTCTAAACCATTTAAAATAGTATTAGCTTCATCTACTAAACCCTCATAATAATTCAAAATCTCGTGGTATTTCTTAATCTTTCTAACAAAAAATTCATTCAATTGTAGACCAGAGCTTAATTTTGTTCCAGGAGTTGATAGTTGTAAAATTAATTGCAATATTTTATTAATATCCTCTGTCAATTCATTGTTGAGGCTCTTTAAGTTTTGGAGTTGATTTGTATCGAATTTTAATGCCTGTTTTGTTGATAATAATTTATTATGCAAGTAGTTAATATCTTTTGGTATAGACTGAATCAAATGATCATGTTTTTCAAGATCTGCTTGTAATGTAGTTGCAATTAAATGTTGGGAGTTAATGTACTTATCGAACTCTTCGAGCTCTTTTTTCATCTCAGGGGGCAAGTCACCAACTCTCGTCATAGAAGTTAATTGTTGAATTGGCTGAGCCTGTTGTGAGGAACTGTATAACCCAGTAGCTGATTTATTGCTACCTGCACCAAATAACCCACCACTACTATTGGTATTATTATTAGATCCAAATAAGCCACTAGAGGTGGTATTGTTGTTATTATTACCAAACAAACCTCCATTTACTGTTGTAGTTGCAGGCTTATTTCCAAAAAGACCACCGGTTGTTCCTGATGCATTATTATTAGTGTTATTATTATTAGTAGAGCCAAATAAACCACCTGATGTATTATTGTTACTTCCACCAAATAAGCCTCCTGAGGTTGTATTAGTTACAGGCTTATTTGCACCACCAAAGAGACCTCCAGAGCCTGAATTGTTTGTAGCGTTTGAATTGGCAGCACCAAACAAACCAGTACCAGCATTATTTGATGCGTTATTGAAGAGAACGCCTGAAGATGACGAACTATTCCCAGTGAAACCACCAGAGCTATTAGGATTGGTATTATTAGAAGACCCAAATAAACCACCACCTGTAGTAGTTGAAGTTCCTTTGTTTTGGTTACCAAACAAGCTCCCACTAGTTGTTGAGGTAGTATTAGTATTTCCAAACAATCCACCGGATGGAGCAGCTGGTTTGTTTCCAAATAATGTTCCACCGCTACTAGTATTACCAGTGTTACTACCAAATCCTCCAAATGAAGGTGCTGAATTGGTATTAGATCCAAACATTGCTTCCTATACTGCTATAACAAACAAGTTCTCATTATGCTTGATGAGATTTTTTCGATACTCTAATAAATGTATATTACACAAAAATATCTACAACCAAGATCATACGTAAATATAACATTTTCTATCATAGAAAATATAGTTAAATACTATTATAATAACCAATTTTTACAAAATTCCTTCTGAGAATAACTGTATTTCAACAAACAGATGATTAAATTGAAAAATAAACGCGTTTTGCCTAATGATTGATCAATTTTTATCTTCAATAGATATTGTTGTGGAACAATACAAGCGATTGAAGGAAGAACTTGAGCTAGCTGCAAAGGAAAATGTTAGATTGGAGGATGAGAATAATGATTTAAGAAAATTAAATGAGTTTTACAGACTGCAGATCGAAGACGTGAATATTAAGAAGCGTAATTTAATGGAACTGCCGAAGAATCCTGGTAGATTATATATCTCACCATTAAAAGAACAAATACATCCTGACGTCTCTACATTTAAAAAGAAACGAAAGATTCTTGAAGATGAAAATGACACACATATAGAAGAAAATAGCGATCCTCTACAAGAAGAAGTAGAAGAATTTATTTACTCATCACCTGTTGGTTTAATATCTTCTCCGACTAAAATCAAATTCTCACCCATTAAACAAGAAAAGGGTTCTGAAGTGGTAAAATTGAGAAATAGTTATGATAGTTCACCTTCAAAAGTGAATAATGTCTTTGATCTGAAATCTTATAGATATATTTCTTATAATTCGCAGCTACCTACTCAGTATTCTTACGAATCATCATCGCCAACCAAATCGCCCACAAAAATCGAAACCAACGCTACCAAATCATATTCCAAATCGCCTGAAGAAATAAACAACGAAAATAAATTAGAAATTATAGAAGATTCAGAAGACGAGCTTGACAAAGCACTTATTAAACTGAAGTTTCCCCTAACGAATATTACAAATATAGCAGATATACCAAAGTCATTTACAAAGTTGCAAAGAAGAGAATATATATGCAACCATCTTGCAAGGGAATTTAGCAATAACCCTATATTTGCGATAAATCTAGATCAAAATCCAATTAACGAATCCAATTGGGTTTTAACTGATTTCAAACCAAATGCACACTACGTTAAGCCTAAAGTCACGAGAAAATTAGGCTATTCCCTTCAGCAGCAGAAAGAAATAGATGCTTTTTATAAAACAGCAAATGCCAATTTAATACCGCTGTCGCAAACAGTTCCAATAAATTCCAGTCAATTGTACGATAAATTTCCTTCCCCTCCAGGTTTTATGGTTAGTGATTTCCCATCTACACAGGAGGAAGCTACTAGACGAGAACTAATTAAGAAACGCCAGGATGACCGCCTATATCGTAGGGTACGTCTGTGTCTTTCGGTAAGGGACAGCACGCAAATTGGCGAGTTCGTCTTTTTTCACGAGATTCTTAATCAGTATGTCCTAAGTGGCCGATACTCAATATCCAACACTTCGTAACCTTTTCTTATCGAATGAGCCCTGAATGCTAATGCAAATACGGTCTGGCGAGGTGATAACCCGGATTCATGTCTCGGTTTCACGACATTCTGCTTATTCATATAAACTTTAATCTATATATAACTTTAGTACTGAAACCTGTGTATTAATCAGCAATTTCGCCTACGTAATCTATATAGCCTTGAGCTAACATTCATATTCCATGGCATGTTAACTCTGAGTATTTCACTTGGAACCGTTCCATTCATAACTGTTTTAGGAAATCTCTCAGGTAACCAAGGTTGTGTATAAAACGGATGGTGCTTCACTTATTGCGAAATATTCTGTATACACCTTTGTTAATAAAAGATCTAGATTTGAGCCTGAGCACTTCTTGTCGCTATAGCCAAGGTCGATCCTAGAGATACACAAAGGTGGTAGGGGGCCCGTATAACAAATCCCCATAGAAAAACCCGAGAATCCTCCTTGCTCCCATGATCACCCGATTATAACGTAATGGAGCGTAAATACTTGTAGAATATGCTCGTCTAGCTTCCGGCTCAATTACGGACACGGAAGTTTCCTAGTAAAATTGTGTCTGTTGTCTCCTATATTGTAGCTGCAACACCGCCTATGGCAACGGAACATAGGGAAGCAGTAATGACCGACAGGCAGTGACATTCCTTGCGTACCTTTTGCCTTTTGAACATAGTTATGCTGAATACGTCACCTTTGACTCGCAGGCACATGTAAAGTATCCAGGACTTCGCAAACTTGCGGTGTTTAGCCTCCATGTCTTTGTCAATTTTATTAAGGAAGAGGTGAGCCTGATGAGATGATTACAGAGTGATTATCTTGCGTCTAGGAATTCAAACTATTATGGCAGTAAGGGAACAATGTGCATACAGCTACTACATTGCAGCCATTACCCCTTCAACCTAGACAAGCGCAATAAGGTGAAATTCAGAGGATTATGAATGTCGTTCACATCACATTCCTAAAATAAATTTTGGCGCTGAACGAGATTATGGTTCCTGATAAAGAGATTTCCTGATTTAAGGGACTATGTATTGGCTTGACACACCCAAAGCGAAATAATGTTTGTAATAAGGAATTTATGTATAGTTTATATATATACCTCTCAGTTAGACACGATAACGATTTAGATCAAATTATATTTCTTCCTGATATCTTATTATTTCTTTGACTAGTTAGCTAATTAAAGAAAATACATTAGAGCCATAGAGTGAAACAGAATTTCATACATACATTAGTCTAGTTTTTTTGTTGTCTAATTGAATAGGAGCTTGAAAATAAGTCTAGTTCTACAAATCTGTGAAGCATAATAGAGAACTTGTTATACTCGTGTACTTCGAAATTACAGCAGCGTCGTGGAATAACTGGCGGCTAAAGTCCATTTAAGCCGGTAATATTGTCAGACCCAACATTTGAACAGAAGAATTAGACGGAAACCCAGGGATTTAAGTAATATTCTAGTAATAGAAAGTACACATATTGAACCAGAAATTGCATAACTAAATATGTCACACAACCACAATTTGTCCATCAATTCTATCAATTCAATTATTGAACCCACTACGCCACCAAATGCTGCATCAAACAAGAACGTATTATGGGATTCTAACAAACCAAACACAAATATAAGCTTACCAAGTTTTGAACTTGACGAAAATTTATCTAAAAGCCCTAGACCTCAACCGACTCATGTACATCAATTATCTTTTGAAAGCGTATACCTCAATAAGGAAAATTATCAACAGGGCGTTAATGCTAGGTCTAAAATCGATAAGGATTACCTTGCATCCATCAGCAAACTACCTTTAAGTGGAATTGCGCATGAGATATTAAAGCTTTCAAAGGACCAATATGGTTGTAGATTTTTACAAAAGAAGGTTGATGAGAATATTATTTCTAATTATGCAACAAGATTAGCTAACTTTGAAATTATTTTCCAAGAAATTTATCCATATATGTATGAATTAATTATTGATCCATTTGGGAACTACTTAGTTCAAAAGTTGATTGTATACTGTGATGAACTAAAGTTGAATTTAATATTGGATATTTTACAATTTAATTTATTTCAGATATCTATTAACCAGCATGGAACTCGTGCATTACAGAAAATAATTGATAACCTTACCAATTCATATCAATTAGAAGTTTTAAAAAAGGGATTGAGACCATATATTATTGAACTAATTAAAGATTTGAATGGAAACCACGTTATTCAAAAGATATTAAATAAATACCAACCAGAAAATTGTCAATTTATATATGATTCTATCATAAGTGATTTATATGTTGTTGCAACTCACAAACATGGGTGTTGTGTCTTACAAAAGTGTTTAAACCACGTTACATCATCTCAGTTGGCAGAATTTTCAAACAGAATATTAACATATGAGGTATTCTCGCAATTAATCAATGATCAGTTTGGAAATTATGTATTACAGTATTTGATATCTATTGACTCATACCAGATTAATTATAAAATGTTTCAAAACTTCCTTCAATATGGTATTGGAAATTTATGTGTTCTTAAGTTCAGTTCTAATGTAATTGAAAAGTTTTTGAAAAGATGTTATAATAATGAGTGCAAGGGTCCTGAATTTGTAAACTTGAAGTTTAACTTAGCTTATCAAGTATTTGTCAATGATCTCAATAAGTTAATTAATGATCCATATGGTAATTATGTAATTCAAACCTTGATTGATATTTTAGCCAATCCAATTGTTAAATACCGTGAACCTCTCCTGGAAAGTTTATGTTTATTATTACCCATGGAGTACGTTGCATCTTCAGATCCTTTACAAGTTATTATAATCAAGCATTGGTTCAAAGATTGTAAGATTGTTTCGAGTTTCGGTAAAAGAATCCAGCTGAAAATTAATACTATATTAAATGGACCAACCAAGACCCAAGGGATGAATCAATATCATTCTCAAAATCCAAGATCTAATAGCAAATTTGTTCAACAAAATATGAATGCGAATGGAGAGTTTATTAGTTCTGGTCTGAATAACCAAAAGTCACAAATGTCTTTCCATAATCGTTCTTTGAGTCTTTCTTCTTCAATCCCACAGAACAAGAGAGGTGTGGAATTATCTAATAACTTTTACAATAACAGTATCAACAATAATATCAATAATAATTACGTTCTAGGTTCTAATACTGCGAATTCTTTATATTTAAACCACTCTCAAAACCAGAACACATTAAGTTTACCCATTCAAAAAGATCTATACCAAAACTTTATGACTCACCCTACACTAACGAAACAGGCCATACTTGGTACTGAGTATAATAATGATGTCAATCAAATGTATAATATTAGCAGGGTTGCTCAATCCAACTCTTTCATTCAGCAGCTATCAGGCTCTCTGAATGCACATTCAAATACGCAAAGCAACAATCCAAATTATAATCAATTTCCTAACCAAAATTTGAATCATATCCCAAATCAAAACTATGTTCTAAATCATGACACGCTTTATCAAGGTTGATTTAGGTTATATTAAACTGCATTTTAAAACAAGCATGAATTTATATGATCTCTTATTTTAATTCTTTATTCATTTGAAAAAAAAAAAAAAACTTTGATTACTTGGAATTGAAATTATTTTATTTTCAAATTATGAATCTAAGGTGTATTAAATGTTGTATTTTTGAACTTACTTGAGGTACGCTTATTTTTTTATCTTGCTACCGACTAGTTTCGTTGTACCTTTAATGTGCCAATACTATCTTTCCTTATAATCACAAGCTTTCCAGTATTATCTCATTTTTTTTATTACTCTTGTATTTGAAGTCAATATGCCATATATGTATACCTTTTAGAGTTTAATATTGTATAGTGTATTTAAATAATTACGTTGTGTAAAGCTTATCAATAATTTTTCTAGATTATATAAATGCAATTAGTATATACTATGCCCGTAAAGTTACTAGACTTGTATACTTAAATTATGAACGTCTTTTCTTAACTCTGTCCCAAGCAGAGGCAGGTTTTCTCTTTCTACTCGTACCCTCATTAATGTTTCTGTTATTGTTAAACATAGACCAATCTTCACCTCCAAATGTATTTACCATTTCTTTTTGTTTTTCTTTAAATGACTTCTTGGTTTTTGTGTTTGGTAAACGGGTAAAATTATTCTCCTCATATTCTTGGATTTCTTTTTCCTTTTGTCTCTCATGCGCTGTCTTTACACCACCTCTACCATTATTTACAATCGAAGCTCCAATAGATGTTTCCAGTTGCGGCAAATCAGAATTCTCACGCAAATATTCTTCCATACTTTGCAATTTACGCCCATCACTTTGGATCTTTTCCGATTCTTGAATTGCTTTAGATGGTGGAGCCATAGCCGATATCTTTGGTGGTTTATATTTTTCTTTGGAATCTTCTCTGCTGCCTTTTTCTGCTTTGCCTTTGGTTTTGGAAAGATTTGCTAAAGCACTAACATCTGGTTTATACGATAACTCATCAATCTCATCCTCCTCGTCATTTGAAGATTCGTCACCTGAAGATTGTTCTTCTTGTTCCTTTTCCACTTTTGATTCTATTTTTTCATCATCGGCTACCATTCTATTATATGATCTGATCATTTTATCAAGTTGGTAACCTAATTTCTTCTCTAATGGTTTTATTCCCTTTTCTAAACTAACACGCTGAACGATAGTATTTTCTACAGCCTTAGATTTTAAGTTTTCGATGCTGTCTATGTCTTCTTCTTCATCTAATCTTTGCAAATGGCTTAATATAACTAAGACCAAATTGTTTAAATAAGAGAGTAAAGAGTGGTTCTTCAATGATAATAAAGAAACACCTTCTAATTTGTCAACTTGTAACTTCTTTATTAAATCATTTACCATTTGAGGAAATGCTTCCTCCATACTCTCCTCTTTTGTCTGTTTGACAGATGCTATTGTTGAATCAAGGGAAGTTATAATTCCCTTTAACAAGTCATCTACTGTCTCCACTGTCATTATATATATCAGACCTTTCTGAATATTAGCTATTAGAATAATTTTTCAATATGTTTAGGATGAGGTTACACAATAGCAGAGGAGATGTAGCACATTTTTTTTTTTGTGTAATTAATAATTTTTTTTTGAGAGCATCGCATCTATATTTTATCAGCAGAAAGGTGAACGTATTATTTTAATATAATCTATAGTACTACAAATTCAAAATGCCTCAAAATGATTATATTGAGCAGCATATAAAGCAGCATGGTAGAAGATTAGATTATGAAGAAAGAAAGAGAAAGAGAGAAGCAAGAGAAGGTCACAGAATAGCAAAGGATGCTCAGAATTTGAAGGGTTGGAGAGGTAAACAATTCGCTAAGAAACGTTATAGCGAAAAAGTTGCCATGAAGAAGAAGATCAAGGCTCATCAAGAGTCTAAGATCAAGGGTCCTTCTACTCCTAATGCCGATGAAGGAGATGCTTTACCAACTTATTTGTTAGATCGTCAAACCAACAATACTGCAAAGGCTATTTCATCATCTATTAAACAAAAGAGATTAGAAAAGGCTGACAAATTCTCTGTTCCATTGCCTAAGGTTAGAGGTATTTCCGAAGAAGAGATGTTCAAGGTTATTAAGACTGGTACAAAAAAGTCCAAATCTTGGAAGAGAATGATCACAAAACATACCTTTGTTGGCGAAGGCTTTACTCGTAGACCTGTTAAGATGGAAAGAATTATTAGACCTGCTGCATTAAGACAAAAGAAAGCCAACGTAACTCACCCAGAATTAGGTGTAACTGTCTTTTTACCAATTTTAGGAGTTAAGAAGAATCCTCAATCTCCTATGTATACTCAATTGGGTGTTTTAACTAAAGGTACTATAATTGAAGTCAATGTTTCTGAATTAGGTTTAGTAACTGCTGGTGGTAAGGTTGTTTGGGGTAAATATGCTCAAATTACTAATGAACCTGACAGAGATGGTTGTGTCAATGCAGTTTTATTAGTTTAGAATGATACATGGGTAGGAGTCTAATTAATGCATTTGTACTTTAGTTTACTTTTTACATATTTGATATTTACTTTTTAATTTATGTTACATGGGATTTAGTGCATTATTCGTAACGATGTTAGTCAGCAAATTCGTTGTCAAATAAGTCTATACAAAGTGCTTCTGTTTTACCAATCGAGCGCAAACCACAATTAAGAATAAGCTTAGCATTTTCTCTTAAAACTTCCCATTGACTATTCAATAATTTAGTAGCAACGAAAAAGCATAATCCACTGATATTTTGTTTATTTGCAATGAGAGGAAGCAAATCGCAGTATTTTGAAATAATTTGATGTGGGGTACAATTAGGGTTCCACTTAAATGGGTGAATACAGAAGTCGTTATGCAAGTTGTACTTTCTTAAGTGTGTTCGGAAATCCATCTTTATTCTCTGTAAATATTCGTGAGCTCCCTCAGCACTATAATCTTGCAAGTATTTGTATGAATAATCAACGGCTACATTATCTTTTTCAAAATCATCATATCTGCGACTTTCCAATCCACAAGACGAATAAGCATAACTCCATAAAACCAATGTTGCCACACTTATAGAATAAGCACAATCATAATAGTCATAATTTATATCCCACTCTAAGAATGGACTTGCCAGTGGCTTCATATCATTCTCGTTCACTAGTAAAATTTCCCATAATAGGAAATAGCAATGTATTATGCTCTTCAAGTTAACTAGGTCATTGATATTTTTAACCGATAAATTCTTCCTTTGCCACATGTTATTTAATTTTTTTTGAACGATGAAATTATCTTTCATTGTTGCATTTACGCTTCTGTTTGCCGGTGAACCTCCAAATATTGCAATATCATAGTGATTAATGTCACACATACCAATTATTTGGGTTAGATGGTACATCGAAAAATGACACTGATATTTAATATTATCCTTAATTTTAGGTGACATCATTTCATAGTGTATTACTTGATGATGTTGATGAATTTCAATACTCCAATTATCTAGACATTTACTCAAAATATCCTTCCACACCAGACTTTTCTGTACATTATTTTGAAGGTTCGAGTGAGACGTAAATAACGTGGTATTTTGTAAATCTTGTTGCTGAATTTGATGCATAACAGATACTAATCCTGCAAATAGTAACTTTTTAGTATAAGAAGATTTTATACTTAAATCTAGCGATGATGGATTATACTTTAATAGTTTTCTAATGGCTCCTAGAAATTTATCATTGTGTCGAATCCAGGAACGATCTTCTTTTGATTTCATAGTGTATTTTTTCAGTAGTTTTCTTTGGCGTTTTACCACCTTTCTAAATGAACCATTTGCTTCATATGAATCCCACAAATTATCATCATCACAGGGTAAATTGAGAAATTGCATCTGATAAAATAGAATGTGTGGGTCATGTCGAAACTTTATATAATCCATTATATCCAAGTAAAATGTCATAAAAGTTATGCGCTTCATAGATTCAGAGTTTACCCATTGCTTAAATAAATCGAGGTCAGTAGTATCCTTATCTGCCGATAAAGCCAATTCATTATTTCCATTATCAGAGTCATCTTCTCCAGCGCTAGTATTTGAATTACTAGTAGAGTTATTTTGCATATTCGTTGTTGTTGGATTCCCACCGAGTAACGGCGACCTTCTAAGCAATTGAACTGTCGTACCGTGATGAATATGTGCTCTTTCATGCATTCTTCTCAGAAGAAAATTCTTTTCACAAAACTCCAATAAGTTCAAGCTTTGAAGAACCCATAACTGAACTGGTGATTTAAACCCTTCGTGTTGGAAAATTAAATACCTTAAAGGTTCAGCTACCATCATACTAAATTTGAATTCTTGTGATTTATGCCTAACAATCGCCTCTTCTCGATGGATTGATTCTGAATAGTTATTACCTATTAATATCATTGTAAACAATAATAATGGTTCTACTTTCTTTGCATCAAATGATGGTTTATGCAATATAGTAAATTGCGGATGAAATAAAGCCCAATACATTGATAAATAATATGAAAATATATCTTCTAATGAAAAATTATATTGTTCAATTTTAAAAATATCCATAACTTCATATTTTGATACGGTTGGTAGGACCTTGAAAAGTTTCTCGAGAAGTAACCCATCGACGAATATATGCTTTTGATTTAAAGTATTGAACAACTTAGAATGATTAAAAACTACTTGTTCAAGAGGTTTATATGCCTGTTCTAATGTTTTACCTGGCTTTTCCTCCGGAGATTTATTTGATTCAATTGTAGAGGTAGGCGAATTAGTGGATACAGTTGAAGTTAATGGTATACTTGAATTATTACTCATCTCCGTCTCCGAGTTGAAATTTTGGTTATTATAAGTTGATAATTGGTTTTTAATGAATAATTCTTCTAATGGATTATCTTCATTCAGAAATATATTTTCATTTTGAAAAGTGGAATAATTATTCATGTATAAATTTGGTGTTTGGTTTAATAAAGGAACGTTTGGAATTTGATTCGTAAATGGAGTAAGTGGCATATCATACGGAGATGATAATTGGTGATTGTTAAATTCGTCGTAATTATTATTAGGCATTGCCATTGACAGGTAAACTGGTTGATTAGAGTTTGTCAGTGCATTTTCTTTCACATTAGCTCCTTGTGAATTTTTTGAATCCGGAGGAGTTTGATTGAAGAGCCAAGATAAGATATCATTTTGTGTTTGAGGAACGTATGGGTTAAAATTATTAAATTGCTTACTGTATATTTCAGTCAACTGTTTGTGAGGCGAGTCCACAGCTAGCTCTGTCGGATAAAACTCACCATTATTATAAGTGGAATTTCTTCCTGATGAATTAACAGTTAAAGATTCAGAAGATTTAATTAGAGCAGGGGATTTATTATTTTTTCCATCAGTATTAAATGCTACCGGTATTAATTGATTCTCAGATGTAGCTGGGGATTCATCGACTATATTGGATTGATACATCATTTCTATGTTATGGTTGAAAGGAGGTTCTGTATCTTTTATAGATGACATTACAGAAGCTTCTGAATTATGCTTTTTGTTAGAATCCTTCCCAGCATCTTCAAGATCTAAGTGTCTCTTCGCATGTCTTTCCCTTAAATCTTTTCTTACAAATGTTTTTCCACATTTTCTTTTACTTCCAAATTCGTATATATAATAGTCACACTCAAACACTTCTTTTGGTTTGTGATTTAGGTGATGTCTTGCAAGGTGATCGGATCTGCTGAAAACTTTATCACAATCTGGACATGGGAATCTACCTAGGGTCCTTTTCTTCTTCCTTGTAGATATTACTTTATGGTCTGGCTCATTTTTAAGGTTGGTATCCGAATTAGAAATGTCTTTGGACATGTCAATGAGAAAAGTTTGAGATGCTTTTAGCACATAAATCAAATTGGTTATGGCCTTTAGGTTTTATTACATGTAGTACTGTTAAACTCATTATTTTTTGATTTAGAACCCGAATCACGTGCAGTATAATCTACAAGAGCATTATGCATTTTGCACTAAGAAATAGTAATATAGTAATAAAGAGAAATAATTATTCATTGGATCTAGCAATTAAAAATGGTGGTTCTTCCTGATCTATTTCATAAACTTCAGGTGCAGCAGAAAATCTTAAAGATGTTGTACGCAATTGCTCCGAAATTGATACCAGTCGATTTTCACATAAAGGCTTATAGCTAAACTTTTCTTGTCCAGTTTCTTCCATATTCGTATTATCTCTATCATCTACTATAATTTGGAGCCGTTGCGTATCTTTAGAATAATAATAGTAAAATTTTTCAAGATTCATCAAAAATGCTCTATTCGCATATGAATTAACAAAATAATCGTCCAACGTGTAATACGAGAATGAATGATCATCCCTTATCCTTTCTTCCTTATATGTAACATAGTCATATACCTGATATTCGTCTGCGTCAAAGATCCAAATGTCTTTGTACTGAGAGTAAAGCGACGGTCTTTCAATTTCTATGTCTTCAAAATGTAACACTGACGATAAGCACCTATCATAAAGGGCATCTAGTTTGATTTCAACGTACTTATCCAATATTAGTTCCTCAATCCTGTTAAAACGTATTTCGTCATTGTCCCTAGACAAAACATCGTTGCAGATGGTGTTCATATCAGCCCCAGCATAGTCCTGCACTATCATATTGAACACATAGTTAACTATATTAGAGCCGGAACCTTTCATGGCAGGCTCAAAATTCTTTTGGATTATGCTCCGAATTATATTCCTTGTCACCACTAGGGGCATTTCACTCACATTTTCACTTTCACATTTATAATTAGCTTTCAAACTAGATTTAAGGTCTGAAACAGGGATATGGAAGTCCGAAGTTATAGAGGGACTTTGATCATTATCGAATATCAGAATAACACTTTCTTCTTCTGATGACCACCCGTCTGTTGACTCACCGTTGTCAAAATTATACATCAAAGAATCATTAAAATCTGCAATGGAGTGTTTTAATCCAATCCTAATTGACTTCCAGGTGTCTTTCAACTGTACAGAGTTGCATGTATTTAGGGGGAATCTGCTAGATAAGCTTTGTTTCTTTGGTAATTCTAATCGAGTCGTCCTGTAAGACTTTAAACGTAGCATATTGTCAGTCTTTTCTATTTCGCAATGTTGTGAGGAATTATAAATATCTGCTCATTTTAACTGATTCCTTGTTTTATATTGATATCATTGAATGATTTCAAGTTCAGGTTGTTGTATAAAATAAATACTCTAGTCTTCAGAAAAAATATCTCTCTAGCACAGCGATAATCTTCCAAAAGACAGGATATACCAAATTATTATATCAGTAATTTTAGCGTACGAATTTGGTTCTGCTTCTCCGCTAAAGAGATCATATATTGGAGTATTAATGAAGGGATGTCTTATCATAGAAAGTATAGAAAACGTTTTTAAATTCGGTAATATGCACGTGTATGTCTATTAGCGGATAACCGGAAATAGCTTGTTCTGCGCATCCTGCACGTGTATGTATTGTTATGTATATATTTCCGACTCTTACAGATGCAAAAAGTTGAGGTTAGGGAGGGCTAAAATAATTTCCTTCACAAGAAATATTTGTGTTAGAGTTCTTCACTAAACTTTAGACATTATCTTAAGCCTCCCCATAATTTCTTTTTATTTTGCAAGAAATGGGTCTTAGACATACGCTTGATACCATCAACATACCCCACCTATTGACTTACAAATAGTGATAACGCTATAAAATCAGTCTTCTGTCGTCTTCAAAATTTAATTTCTTTTCGGAAAGTAGTGTTCAAAGTATCTTGTTGAACGTTTGAAGATGGGCTTTGTGGTGTGCTCAATCCTAGTATCTAGTAACTTTGTCATGTATTACGTAACGGTCGAGATCTAGGTACGCGCCAAGTTTAGATTTCGATGTGTTTTTTTTTTATAACTAACATAACATATATACTTCTTTTAAATTATAGTTCAAAGATGATAAACAACAGGAACTTTCGTGTTCTTTTAGCTGTGTTTGGTATATTTGTTATTCTAGCATTTTTTGCCACATCACAAAACACTCTTGGAAACTCCATTCAGAATATTAAGGCTGCCAGTGATAATCAATCTATCTTTGCTGAAAACAGTGGAGTGGATACCTTGAAGGGAGCTCTGCATCAAGGAACCGAACCTCCATACTCAAAGACCGCTTCCTCTTCTACCAGCAAAGGCAAATTTGTTGGTGATAAAACCGATGACGCTGAAGGAAAACCTTCGGCAAAGACTGAAGTAGCTGGAAATACCCAATCTTCCAGTAGTAAAGACTTTAAAAACAAGGATTTAGAGGAATCGAAACCAAAAGAGTCAACTAATGAATCTAAAGGTTCTCCTGGAAATTGTAATGAAGTTGACTATGTTATAATGGTTGACGCTGGGTCTACAGGTTCCCGTATTCATGTATATGCATTTGATACTTGTGTTTCTCCACCTGCTTTATTAAGTGAAGAATTCCACATGTTAAATCCAGGTTTATCTTCATTCGATATTGATACAAAGGGGGCTGCTAAATCTTTAGATCCTTTATTGAAGGTTGCATTAGACAAGGTTCCAAAGGAGAAACAAGGATGTACACCTATTGCTGTCAAGGCTACTGCAGGTTTAAGACTTTTAGGTGAAGAGAAATCAACCGCTATTTTGAATGAAGTTAGAACACATTTAGAGAATGATTATCCATTCGCAGTTGTTTCTGGCGATGGAATTTCCATTATGGATGGTAAAGATGAAGGTGTATACGCTTGGGTTACAACAAATTATTTATTAGGAAATATCGGTGGTGCAGAAAGATTACCAACTGCTGCTGTTTTTGATCTTGGTGGTGGATCTACTCAAATTGTTTTTGAACCTACTTTCAATGAAAAAGAACAAATGACAGATGGTGACCACAAATATGCCTTTAAATTCGGTGACAATGATTATACATTATACCAGCATTCTCATCTCGGTTATGGATTGATGGAAGGTAGAAATAAAGTTAACGGCTTGGTCTTATCTTCTTACTTAAAATCCAACGATCTTAGCGAATCCAAATTCAGCGATAAAAAGGAAGCAGCTGAAGCTAAGGCAAGTGTTTCTATTACTCACCCATGTATGGCACCAGATGTTTCTGCTGAAAATGTTGTTGTTAGTCATGAAAACAGCTTTTATGTTGTCAATTTTATAGGTTCCGATACTGCAACTGGATCGCAATGTCGTTTCCTCGCTGAATCCGTTTTAAACAAGGACAATGAATGTACTACAAAACCTTGTTCCTTCAATGGTGTACACCAACCTTCATTAACCAAGACATTTAGAAAGTCTGATATTTTTATTTTCTCATACTTTTATGATAGAACCAACCCATTAGGTTTCCCATCTTCATTTACAGTTGAAGAATTAACTGATTTGGCCAAGGTTGTTTGTAATGGTGACAAATTATGGAAGGATGTTTTACTTGACGAGCATATTGCAGAATTAAATAAAGAACCACAATGGTGCTTAGATTTAAGCTTCATTACTGCAATGTTGCACACAGGTTATGATATTCCCTTCCATAGAGAATTGAGAACTGCCAATAAGATTGCCGATAATGAAATTGGTTGGTGTTTAGGTGCTTCTTTACCTTTATTGGACAAGACTAATTCAGGATGGAAATGTAGAATTTCTGAAATCCAGTAAATCGAATTGTTTGTATAGATTTTTTAATCGACTTATGTATATTTCCGACTCTTATTCGTTTTGCGGAAAAGAGCCGCACGATTAATTATCTTTAATCATTTAAAATATTCATTGAAATACATTAATTTATAAATTGTTTAAGGAAAGTCTTTTAGAGGCATTGTAACGTATTCAGATATTCTGCTTTGGAATTATATACATAGGTAATGTCAGAAACACAAGATAATGTAGCAGTGGCTGCAGGAAAAAGCAAAAATGTGAAAGTGAGAGATATAGTGGATAATAATAAAACTAGGAGCACTTCATTTAGAAAAAGTAGAAAATATTCAAATGGATCTGGTCAACAGTTAGTACACAGTAAGTTGTTAGGAGATGAGTGTTCCACGAGTCCTTCACAAGTATTACTGAAGTTGAACAATGATGATTTGAAGTCAGTGAAATCCCATAAAGAACTTGCAAAGACGGCCAACGGAGTCCGTATGTTGGCCAAAAATTTAGCTAGAGCTACTCTTCACCTAGATGTTAGAGTTATTTTGATTGTAACAAAGGCAAGAGACAACTCCCTAATTTACCTTACTAGAGAGGTTACAGAATGGCTCCTTTCAAGAGATAAGGATATAACTGTTTATGTTGACAAGAAGTTGAAAAAGCTGAAGCGCTTCGACGCCAACTATTTAACAGAAAATATACCGAAAGCTGGAAAGCTTTTAAAATACTGGGATAGAAAAACAACAACAAGAAACCCGGAGTCTTTTGATTTGGTGGTGACGATGGGTGGCGATGGAACAGTGTTATATGTTTCTAATATATTTCAAAGGATTGTACCTCCAGTAATTTCCTTTTCATTAGGTTCTCTTGGTTTTTTAACCAATTTTGAGTTTGAACAATTCAGAGAGACAATGTCAGGTTTATTAGCATCGGGAGTTAGAGCATATTTAAGAATGAGATTGACTTGTCGTGTTCACAGAGCCAATGGTACTTTGATTTGTGAACAGCAAGTCCTTAATGAATTGGTTGTAGACAGGGGACCAAGCCCTTACGTCACCCAGTTAGAATTATATGGAGATGGGTCTTTATTAACAGTAGCGCAAGCCGATGGGTTGATAATTGCAACTCCGACTGGTTCGACGGCATACTCTTTATCGGCTGGTGGGTCCTTAGTGCATCCAGCAGTTGGTGCTATTAGTATTACGCCAATTTGTCCTCATACGCTTTCTTTCAGACCAATATTACTTCCAGATGGTATGTTCCTAAAGGTTAAGGTTCCAAAATCGAGTAGGGCTACTGCATGGGCCTCTTTTGATGGTAAGGTGCGCACTGAACTCTCTCACGGAGACTACGTTACTGTGCAAGCTAGTTCTTACCCATTTCCTACTGTTATATCTTCTAGAACAGAATATATAGACAGTGTCAGCAAGAACCTAAATTGGAATGTAAGAGAACAGCAAAAGCCATTTACACACTTACTCAGCGAAAAGAACAAAAAATTATTTACTTCACACTCTATCTTGGAGGGAGAATTAGAAAATTTACACATAGACTTAAATTTCAAAGATGAACCATTTGACATAAATTACAGCGACGGCGCCGACTCCTCCGTTCTGTCGGACGAAGATGAAAATACTCGTTTTTTACCAACCCCAGGAGAGGGCTTGAACACTCCTCCTAACGCAAGCTCCTATACTAATTACGACGAGAGAACATGCTTTGCCCATCCTAATGCGAAGATCTCTCTAAACAATTCTTCTTCCTCTGGCCTTAGGTCTTCGACTCCATCAGATTTCTTTGATTAAAAGTGCATAGTTGCTACATAGTTTTGTAGTTAAATATCATAAGATATCAAATTCTAGACATCAAGGATCAAATGATAAGATAATATCACGTGACATATATGTAGTGTATTCTTTTACAAAAAGTTTTTTTTTCTTTTGATAATATAGTCGTGTCCTCATCGCTCTTTTGCAAGGGACGACCCAAGAAAAAGAAAAAATTTTGGTTAATATATAAGTAAGTGTTTGCCTTCAAGCTGATCAAGTAATTAACTAGTGTTAAATTGTCTATATATAAGGAAACATGGCTGAAATCACACAACAAATGAATAACCTTTCCGTTCAGGGTAATCAAGTCTCAGAATCCTCTCGCCCTCAATATGTTCCACCTCACCTTCGTAACAGAAGTCAAGGACAAAATGATAATGAGTCCCAAGGTGGATTCGGTGGTAACCGTCGTGGTGGTCACAGTAATGGATATAGTAACTTCAACAATGGACGTCGTGGTGGATATAACAACAACAACAACAACAACGGATTCGGAGGTTACAACAACCGTCGCGGAGGATACAACTCAGGACGTGGATTTAACAGATATAATGCCCCAAGACCAGGTGTTGGTAGATGGGTTGATGGTAAGCACGAACCAGCCGAACGTAACGAAAGCTTGGAACTTGAGTTATTTGGTGTTGCTGAAGACCCAACATTCCAATCTTCTGGTATCAACTTCGATAACTATGATGAAATTCCAGTTGAAGCAACTGGTGAAGGTGTCCCAGAACCAATCTCTGCTTTTACTGCTCCACCTTTAGACTCTTTATTAGTCGAAAACGTCACATTATCCAGATTCACTAAGCCAACTCCAGTTCAAAAATACTCTGTTCCAATTGTTGCAGCTGGTAGAGATTTAATGGCATGTGCCCAAACTGGTTCCGGTAAAACTGGTGGTTTCTTATTTCCAGTCTTATCTGAATCTTACATGAATGGTCCAGCTCCAATTCCAGAATCTGCTGGTGCATTCTCCTCCCACAAGGTTTACCCAACTGCTTTAGTTATGGCTCCAACCAGAGAATTGGTTTCTCAAATTTATGATGAAGCTAAGAAGTTCTCTTACAGATCATGGGTTCGTCCATGTGTTGTATACGGTGGTGCTGATATTGGAAGTCAAATGAAGAACTTAGAAAGAGGTTGTGACTTATTGGTTGCTACTCCAGGTCGTCTTAAAGATTTATTAGAAAGAGGTAAAGTTTCTTTAGCTAATATCAAGTATTTAGTTTTGGATGAAGCTGATAGAATGTTAGATATGGGTTTTGAACCACAAATTAGACATATTGTTCAAGAATGTGATATGCCAGGTGTTGAAGCAAGACAAACTTTGATGTTCTCTGCTACTTTCCCAAGAGATATTCAAATGTTGGCACGCGACTTCTTGAAAGAGTATATTTTCTTATCAGTCGGTAGAGTCGGTTCTACCTCCGAGAACATTACACAAAAAGTCTTATACGTTGAAGATGATGAAAAGAAATCTGTTTTATTGGATTTGTTATCTGCTAACGATAATGGATTAACTATCATATTTACTGAAACAAAGAGAATGGCTGATAACTTGGCTGATTACTTATATGACCAAGGATACCCTGCTACAGCTATTCATGGTGATAGATCTCAATATGAACGTGAAAAGGCATTAGCTGCTTTCAAGAATGGTACTGCACCAATTTTAGTTGCTACTGCTGTCGCTGCTAGAGGTTTGGACATTCCAAACGTGTCTCACGTTGTTAACTACGATTTACCAAGTGATATTGATGACTATGTTCATCGTATCGGTCGTACCGGTCGTGCTGGAAACATTGGTATTGCTACCGCCTTCTTTAACAGAAACAATAAAAATATTGTCAAGGGTATGCTTGAGTTATTAAGTGAAGCTAACCAAGAAGTTCCTGACTTTTTATCGAAGATCGCCAGAGAATCTGCTGTCGGAAAATCTGTGCGCGGCGGCCGTGGTGGAAGATCTGGTCCAATCAGAGATTTCAGAAGACAAGGTAGTGGTTTCGGTTCAAGCTACAACTCTGGTAGCAATTGGGGATCTTCTAATAGTTCTTCTGGTGGTTATCGTTCCAATGGTTACAATTCTAATGGATCTGGATCTTCCAACTCTAGTTATGGTAACCCATCATCTGGAAACTCCTGGTGGTAAAGTGAGATCTTTTGATTATTGAAATGGATATTCATGGATTTTATCTTCTTTTACGATTTAATGAATATGCAGCCTTCTTCAATTTATTGTTTTGATTTTTTTTATTGCTTTGTTAAATTTATTCACTTGACCGATGCATTTATTTATAGTTCGATGTCTCAATCTGGTTTATTTATCAAGGAAGAGGAAAGATTTTGTTGTTTATTTTTGTTGTTATTTTGCATTAATCACTTAGTTTATACGTTTAAACTTTTTTTTTTCCATTCTTGAGGCAATCTTTTCTTCATTAATTGTTTTTCTATGAATGGCGTATTTGGGTGATGATCTAAATTATTTATTAATTATTGTCATTATTGTTTTGCAAATTCACATTTTTCAATTAAGTGTCTTCATTTGTCAGTTGTATTAATATTTATCATTTATTGGAAAAGAAGAGCTTAATACTATAGAAATTTTGAGAGATTGAAAAGTTTATTTTAGAAAAGTTATTAATGGGTTACTTATAAATCTTTTTATTTTCTTGGGGTTTCAGAAAAAAAAAGTTAATACTTATTTAAGATTAGGATTTAGACATTGGGTTCAATATCTCCGATTTTACCATCTAATCAAATGCATTTTTGCAAGTGTATAATATATTATAAAATTTTTAAAACTTTGTAAGCTTTCATTAAGTATGAACATCTTTAATTCTCACGTGATACCAGCATCGACGTAAATATACTTGACACTACTTACGACTGAATTTGTCTACAGATATTATTAGTATTTATTATGATTAATCGTAAGATTAGACTGATATTAATCCTTTTGATCTTATTTTATTTGGTGTATGTCTTTTCAACTACTTTTTCTACAAGAAAATATGAATCAAAGACGGAGCATAATTCCAACACATTGCAATTAAGCAGAGATTTGGAGAAGAATACGAATTGGAGAAAGTATGGATTAAACTTTCAGCCAAATAATAAGGCAAATCTTCCATTAGACACAACAGTAAGACGTCAATTATCTTTTCAATTTCCATATGAAATGAATAAACCGATCCAAAAAAATATTTGGCAAACTTGGAAAGTAGATTTGGAGGACCCAGATTTCCCTTCTCACTATAGGAAATATCAAGAATCATGGGATAGTAAGAATAATGGGTATAAACATTATGTAATTTCGGACAATGAGTGTCATGAACTTATTTCAGAGTTGTATTCAACGGTGCCAGATGTTGCCAAGGCATACGAATTGATGCCAAAGAGTATTTTGAAAGCTGATTTTTTTAGATACCTAATTTTATTTGCAAGAGGAGGAATATATTCAGATATTGATACAGTAAATCTTAAACCTATAGATACCTGGCTTTCATTGAATGAGACTTTATATGGTAATCCAAATTATGCTGGCCTAGTTGTTGGAATCGAAGCAGATCCAGATAGGCCTGATTGGAACGAATGGTACGCCAGAAGAATACAATTTTGCCAATGGACTATTCAAGCCAAAAAAGGACATCCAATGTTACGTGAATTGATTGCTAAAATTACAGAAATCACTTTAATCAGAGAGAAAAATGGAGAATTGGATAAAATTTTGGGTAAAGATGCTGGTGGTGATATTATGAATTGGACTGGTCCAGGAATATTTACAGATTATGTTTTTTTTTATATGAATAACATAATGCAAAAACCAGAAAGTTTTAAGTCCAAGGAATATGAAGAAATAGTTAACTGGAAATTGTTTACAGGTATGGAGCAACCCATCGTTGTTGATGATGTCTTGGTACTTCCAATCACATCATTTAGTCCAGGTGTAGGACAAATGGGATCTAAAGGACCTTCTCATCCAATGGCGTACGTTCAGCATATCTTCCTGGGTAGTTGGAAAGGTGATTGAAAATTAAAATATTATATATAAATGTGTATAGTAGTACCAGAAATTTACGGCATAGAACTTAAATATTATAGACTGTATAATTTTTTCAACATCAGGAGTTACCAAGACAAAGTATCAAGTAAAGTCTTATTTGAATCCTTTAGGTGTTCATAAGTACTAACAGCTTTAAATTTATCATAATAAATAACACAACTTAGATTTTGACAGTTTCTTGCAGCAGATATTAACATTCCTCGACTTCCTAGGGGAATCATATTCTTAGAAACACAGCTATTACACAATTCAGTAGTTTTCAATACCTTTGCCTCCTTCGATTTGAGCGTAAAGGTGACGTTTGTTAGTATCTCATCCTTTTTCAAGGAGCATTTCGTACAAAAACTTCGCTCATTATCAAACGATGCCAATTCTGTTCCACAATATAAGCACGAATTTTTCTCAATTAAATTGGAGTAATTCAATATATTAGAATCTGAAAGTATTTCTTTTTGAATCTTGGGTATATTTTGATACCACAATTTAATATCCACGCCCATTAAATTGAATATTCTTTCCAATGGAGGAATCAAAACTCTTGTAATGTAATATTCATAGTCTAATGATAGAGGGTGCGATGTTGAATAAGACTGAATATATTCTTCCGGAGAAACACACCTATCTTTAACTCTCTGCTTTGACCTGTCAAATATAACGACATATGGAACTCTTTCACGATATTGAGGTTCTGCTCGCGGATCTTTCTCAATTTTTCTTCTAGAAACTATTGCACCAGGGGGTAAATGTGATTCGGTCTTATATGTACCGTATCTTACCTCTTTGGCAAAGCAAAAATCGCTCACCGAAATTTTATCAAGCATAATTTTATGGAATTCCTTAACCACATATTCTTTCACCTTAGATAAATCCTGACTCTCAAATAATATACGCAAAGTTTTTTCCACAATCTTTTGCTGAGCTGGTATACCGTCTCTTCTTATAGTCTCTATTCCTTTCGCATCAAATTTAGCAATGCTCTGGTTTTCATATGTATAGCATTGTCCAACGTATCTCTTTTTACTCAAAAGAACACAAGGGTGATAAACTTTTTCAAATTTCAAGCAAATCGGATCAGGAAACTGACCAGTGATGAAATCCGCTATTTGGCGGCCCAACTGAAAAGCATCCTTCTTTGATTTTCCTGGAAAATACACAAACAAAGAATCAGTGTCACCATATACCACCTTAGCCCCATATTCACCACCCTCAATTAACTCAACTGATTTGGTTAAAATTTCTCTACCAGTTGCTACGATAGCATCTGCTAGATCAGAGTTTGGCATTCGGCCACTAAAAGTTGCAGAAGTATAACCATATGTCACATTTGCAATTAACTTTAATGCTAATTGTCGTGAGTTGTATATTTTATTAAATTCTACATCGTCCTTAAAGGAATTCATAACTGATTTGATTTGGAATCTCATATTCAAGATGTCTTCAAGCATTTTTGCTAAAATAGATTTCCTAACAGAACTTTTGACAAACATTAACCCATTAGGAGAAAAATTTAGCGAGTCATTTTCCTTAAGAAAGTCAATAAGTCCAGGATCTAAAGTCAAATTTTTAAGGTATCCAACTGTATTTTTTGTTTCTCTAAAATTGTGTAGTCTTCCAAGTAAAGTGGAGAAGCAATAATTGTATGCAATGATAATGGAAGGATATAAAGATTGAAAATCTAGTACAACTAATGGTGAGTTATAAAAGTTTGAGTCGGGTTCCATAATGAGTGGAATACATTCTAGAGGTTTCATTTGGTGTACTTGTTGTTTAGAAGGTGAATTTAATAGCAAGTTTTCTGATTTAGAAATTCGAGATAGTATAGATTCTACCTTGAACTGTGATCCTCTATAAAAATTGGAATTAAAATCGATACCAATAAGTCTAGAATGCTCCACATTTTTGGATATTATTTCCCTTATATCGATGATTTGTTGTATAACGGAGATTCTTCTAAAATAATGGTTAAAAAAGTAAAATACCTCTTGAATTAGACTGCTTCTAAGCCACAATGTCAATTGATGATTCAGATAACGAGGTAATTCTTGGTGTAGAATATGATATGACATATTTTCTAAAGTATAATCAGTCAAACTTATCTCAGAACGTAATGCACGCCAAACATTCAAACAATGCCTACCAGTAATCTCAATTACAGAAGTATGTGTGTAACCCCACCTATCACCGAACTTGCCGTTGTTTTTCAGGATACATCGACTAAATAAAGGTAATAAGTTAATATCATATATTAGTCTGAATCTTTCTATAATATAACCCCAGGAAGAAGAATTAATTTCATAACCAGAAAATATATCTGGATCAAAATGATTTATTAATTCAATCAAGCCATCAACAATACTCTTTTCATCTTTAAATAGTAATATAGAGCTACCATGTGGAAGAAGAGCAGCAATATTAGATTTGCTTTCATCATAATGATTATCCATGTCAAGAAGCAAAACTCCTGAAATGCTATGATTCTCAAACAGCATGTCATTTGTATTATCAAAATTATAAAATATTGCAGAAATACTATCTCTAACAGGGTTTGGAAGGCTATCACCAATGGTATTACAATGAACCTCCATACAAAAATTAGACAAATTCTTGAAATTATCCGGCCTCTTTTCTTTTTTAGTTGTATTAAGGGAACACTTATAATCATTTGACTTTGTAGTAGGTAATTCAATTTGAGATCTGAACTTCATTGACTTTCTTATAGATCTACATTCCTCGAATTGCACCCAATTAGATATGTCAGTTTTAGAAGGCGGTTCTTTAATATATAGCCATGAATTTTTATTCGAAACCCAGTCCACTGATTTAACCTCTGGTAGAGATTCTCTCATTTTCTTTGAAAACGGCAATTCTACAATACTTTCAGAATTCATACATGGAATCACAATTTTTCGATTCGAAAAGATTAATGGAAATTTAGGTACATCATCCGAGTTAGAAAAAAAAGGATCATTATAGTTAATTTTGACAATTCCTAAACTATCAAACAGATTCAATATTTCATTCTTCAGGATCTCATGCGGTATTACAATATCAAAAACATTATGTCCAGTAAAAACTCGAGATGCTAAATTGAAGTCTGATATACTATATTTAACATCTATTTGATTAAAGGAACTAGGTATTTGCAAGGAAGAGGACACGTTAGAAGTGAAATTCGAGTAAGAACGTTTCCGTTTTCTGTTTTGTGTTAAAGATAGCATAATCCTATCATCTAATCGAATTGAGGTATCGTGTAATTCAGTTATATCATCTAATAACTCTTTAACTTCGGTATTCTTCATTTCTTCAAGCTTATCGTCTAAATTTTCTTCTATAACGTCGTTCAAGTTTTCATCCTCTATATCAGAAATATTATGATTATCGCTTTTATATAATTTGTCGTCATAATGAATCTTATTTGATTGTGAAAACCTCGAAAGGTTGGAAGTACTACTTATTTTGTGACTTTTTCTGGACTTACTATTGAATAATTGTGAATAACTTTGCCATTGAATAAGATCAGAGACAAAATTTAAACGATGTTGTTTTTCTTCTTTACATTCGACATCAATAGATTCGAAAATAGTAGGAAATCTCGTGTTTGTGTCTCTCTTAAGTTTAAAATTCGTAGTGAACTTTTTATTAATTCTTGAAACATACAGTAATAAGTCATTTAACTCTAATTGATTGGGCCAGTTCGTCTGGCCGATCCCCAAAAAACCCTTCAATATATCCTGAGTAAATGACATTTCCAGATTTCTTATTTCACACTGAAACTTCAAATCTTCAAAGGTATGAACCAAAGACGATAAATACATTTGTTTAGCTACTTTGTTTGATTTGTAATTTGATAGTTCATTGAAATCATTATGTAAGTGTCTCTCCTGTAAATGTTTTCGATTACTTATCTCATTTGCCCTAATATCTATTTCTAAAGTAGATTTACCAATCCTTTTTACAAACGAGCTGCTTAGAATATTATTGGACTTGATATAAGATTGTAGATGCGTTACTAAGTCAGTGCTATTTGCATTATTTGGGTTGTTTAATATCGGAGATCGAAAATAACAATTTCCTACCTCTAACCATCCACAACCATATAAGTTGAAATCTGTAAGAAATTGTAAAGTATATGGTAAGTGCGCCTCATAAACATTTGCTATACGCTTCTTGTCTCTTTTAAAGGTATTTAGAGCAACTTTATTTTCATTCAATAACCTAAATAGTCTCGCTTTGTATGATGGCGATAACAAAGATACCTTGTACACTAGCTGGTACCCAAGATGATAGCCATATATAGGCGTTCCACGACAAACACTGATATTGGCAATATACTTACGTCTTGTTTTGTGGATTGTTTTGGTGCCGACATCCTGCTTGTCAGAGTCATAACCATCATCATCAGGAGCTCCTTTTCGATGTTGAAATGATTCCTGGAGCAACGTCTCCAAATATTCAATCTTTTTGTCAATAAAGTCTCTGTTGTTTCCAATCAAGTCACCATCAAAACAGTCAATATACAAATACGGATATGTATTGTGCACATGTACCAACACGTTGTAACTGCCCTTGCCAAATCCTATAGCACCATAGATCCGAATGATCGGTACTTGAAGACAGGTATCATAATCTTGGTCAAGTCGTGTTGGCTCACTTTGGTAACTATCGTAATCGTTAATTTGCACCTTTAGAACATCCTCCATAGAATTTATTTTACTATTTTTGACCTGTGTTCTGTGTGTCCCTATTTGTTAATCAGATTACTTGGTATATTAGCAATTAAGCTCCTGCTGTTCTAATATTGGAAAATGGCGTATGGAGTATAATTGTTTATGCTGGCTGTAACTGGCGCCTATCGTAGTCCTTCCATGCACCCGCTTAATAATTATATTTAAAGAACTACTTAAAAATCACTTTATCAATACACGACCTCGCTTTTGTTCGTGCGATAAAACAATGCTGTACCTTTTATTAAATTCGCACCATTGTTCGTATTGTCAAAGGCAGTATGGGTGTAGTATGCAAATGAAATTATGGTCTGATTACAACAATGGTCGTGTTTTAAATGCGGGACAAATATTCTTTTGCGCTGAGGGGTCGATTAATAGTTTCTAACTTCGTTTGTTTGGCAAGGTACCAAAAAATCAAATTTTCATTTGCATGTTAGTTGTGATCTGCGTTGCAGCTGAAAATAGAGCAGAAAAATGTTATTATTTTAGGTGCCTTTTTTATTTGAGGGGTCAATTAGCAAAAAGGAAGATAAGTTATGCATAAAGTTTGTTTAAGAAATTCGGCGACTTGTAATTGGTGTATAAGACTCGGCTCTATCGGTGTTTTTTTCGAATTTTCAGTTTGATTAGATCTATTTTTATGCTTAGCCAAGATTTATGGTTACAAAAAATATCGGGGTTCTGTGGAAGCTCTTCAGGTCCCAGGAACATTAATTTCCCAATGTAATGATAGCAGAAAGTCCGCGCCGTTTAGTACGTAACAGACATTGGCACCTTTCTAGAACCACTCACTGATGCTTGATCAAAAAAGCATGGCGTAGACGTTGTATTATGGTTGTGTAGTCGAAGCAATGTCGTAGTGACCACATTGCTGAAGTAAGACATTTACGCTGACGCAGCGAAGGGTACAGGGTAAATGTCTTGCACCCCCCCCCTAGGACTCCTAAATGTAACTCTATCGTGAACTAAAAATACAACTACATCTACGAAACCTGCTATCTATTGGCTAACGAGACGTCCATGGCACTAAACTAATTAGACTGGTATTTTTACTCAGAGAACTCTAATTTTAGATAGTTCTATTATTATATGTAGTTCGTCTATTGTTTACTGTATATATCGAGGAAAAGTCTGAAAAAAGATCCCTTCCAAAAAAATCCTGATATCGACATTTTCAGACATTTTCTATATAGTGGCGCCGGTTCTTTTAAAATTCTTTGGCCAAACAGAAGAAATAAAGTAATAATAGTTGGACTGAGCTTTGCTATAGAGTTATTTCAAAGTTGGTAGAGGAAACATAATTATTCCCCCCATTGTGGATTTCCAGAAGAACTTCGTCAACGACTTTTATTCCCTCCGAATTGAGTCGAATTCTGAGTTTCATTCCTTTATTGTGAAATACATACAGTTGACACCATCTCACATCTGGCTGCCATAGATTGAAACCAGTTCAGACAGATTACAATACCAATCATTTCACCAAAGCGCTCGATACTACTAACAAGTATAGATACATTGAGCTAATTTCCTTATTGTAAATCTCTTTTGAGAAAGAAGAAATCAAAATGCCTTATGATCAAGATAACTCTGATGATCCATCAGAGTTAAATTTGAAAAGACTATCAATTAGTCATACTAAACTGTATGATGCGACACAGTCACCGCCTCTTAGAGTCCATCCTCAAATCAGCAGTGAGGTTCAAGCACGATTACTTGCATTTCAACATAAGAGAACAAAGCAGTTAGCTACAGATGCGACAGATGATGAAAATCTGAATAAGCCGTTACCTCCTTTACCAAGGAATCATAGCAAAACAGAATCTGGAAATGAATATGATCTGATGGGTAGTTTATCACCAAACGAGTCTGGTGTTCCATCTAATTATAATAATAGTAACAGAGGATCACTCGGAGTTTCACCATTACCTCCTATGCTTTCTGGTTCTTTTTCCTCTCAGCAACAACAATCACAACAATCACAACAATCGCAATTTGAATTATCAAAGAAGCCTTCGTTGTCCCAAAGACGAGGAATGAAATTAAATATGAATGACATTTCGAGCTCGCCAAATTCTGGTTTGGGAACCCCAAATAGATTAAGTCCATCTACTGGGGAGAATAAGTTGAATTTGAATGGCGAACTTTCGAGAAGATTATCTGAAAGAAAGAAGAAACCAAATTTCAAACTTAATTTGAACGACACACCTAGCAGTAGAGATCCTACAACTCCATCTAATAACACATCATTATCTTCCTCATCTAGTTCATTGACTACCATAACACCCGAGAAAACTGAAAAGAAACCCCAACTACAGGGTTTATTTGCAAATTACTCTAAATATGTTGACATTAAATCAGGATCATTGAATTTTGCCGGAAAGGCATCTTTGCATTCTAAGGGAGTTGATTTTCTGTCTGGTTCTCTGTTTAGAATTTCTATAGATGAATTAGAATTTCTTGAGGAATTAGGACATGGAAATTACGGTACAGTACTGAAAGTTTTACATAAACCGACTGGCGTTTTAATGGCGATGAAGGAAGTAAGATTAGAATTGGATGAAACAAAATTTATGCAAATATTAATGGAGTTGGATATTTTACACAAATGTGATTCTCCATATATTGTTGATTTTTATGGGGCTTTCTTTGTTGAAGGTGCTGTATATATGTGCATGGAGTACATGGATGGTGGCTCTTTAGATAATATATATGAGCCTGACCGTGGTATTAAGGATGAGGCCTGTCTTGCATTTATTACTGAATCGGTTATAAGAGGTTTGAAGGAATTGAAAGACCAACACAATATTATTCACAGAGATGTCAAACCAACTAATATTTTAGTGAACTCATCTGGTAAAGTGAAGCTCTGTGACTTTGGTGTAAGTGGTAATTTAGTAGCATCATTGGCTAGAACAAATATCGGTTGCCAATCGTATATGGCTCCAGAAAGGATTAAGTCACTCAGTCCTGATGATGCGACTTATTCTGTTCAATCAGATATATGGTCCCTCGGTTTAACTATTCTAGAAATTGCGTCTGGACATTATCCATATCCTGCTGAAACATATGATAATATATTTTCTCAATTAAGCGCAATTGTCGATGGTGATCCTCCAAAGCTTGATAGAAAGTACTTTTCTGAAGATGCTCAAGCTTTCGTTAAATCTTGCTTAAACAAAAATGCAGATTTAAGGCCAGGTTATGGAACTCTTTTAAAAAATCCATGGTTACAGAAATATAGAGATGTGGACCCACATATGGATATTTTTGTCACTGAGAGAGTTAAAGTATTAGAACAAGAAAAGGCTAAGAAATCAGTAAGCAGATCCAATTCTTTAAACCACACAAGTGCATCAAGAGGTTCAGATAATGTACAAGCATTATTAAAGAGTAAGGTAAAGGCACCAGCTTTGCATAGAGGAGGACTTCTTCATTCAAACAGAAATTTTAAGAGAAATTAATGAAGGTTGAGTCAGCATATCTTTAGTCTCTTCTATATAGTGACATTCATTTTTTGTGAATTAGAACCTTTTATGAAACTTTATAAATATTCATGAGTATATAAATCCTTATAATATATAAACATCTTATAATGTACATTAAATAGAATTTACGTTTTTAGAACAAAAGTAAATGCTATTGAAGAATCAGTGGTAAAATTTATTAATCATCATTAAGGAATTTGGACATAAATGGACCATCCAAATGGTATCCTAACTTGGCGTAATAGTTTCTCACACCAACACCAGAAATAACACTAATTTTCTCCGATCCATGTTCTTCCTTTGCAATTCTAGCTGCTTCTTCCATTAGTAAAGTACCAAATCCTTGATGTTGAAACTTTCTTGGGTCTCTAGAATGCAATGGTACAACAGAACCATAAACATGTAATTCTCTGACTATAGATGTTGGTTGGCTAGTAAACTCCTTTCTATAAGTATATTTCTTAGATGCTTTACGCAATCTCAACAAACCAATCAAGATATCCTTCTTAGGATCCTCGTAAGATAAGAAAGTTTCCCATCCACCATTGGCATAATAATCTCTTCTAATAAGTTCCACCTGGTCTGGAATCACCTTGTGATGAACTTCTTGGATACCAACCTCCCTAGTACGAACATCCCTACAAGTAGTACCGAAATCTTTCATTCTAGCCAAAGCAAGTTCTCTTAAGTTACCATTCTCAACACCAGAGGTAACTAAGGGCATAGGAATATCTCTTTGAACACGATAAATACGAGTCCAAGGTGGAACTAAAGCTAGAATACGAGCAACAAGGTCAATTAATGCATTAGCATTATATGACTTATAAAGACCCTTCTTCCATAATTCATATAAACCGGTTCCTCTGATTACCAAAGTTGGATATAACTTCAATCCATCTGTTCTGAAGTCAGGATTTTCAAAGTACTCTTTAAATTGTTCAAGATCTCTTTCCATACCAACATTAGGTAAGTCAGGCATCATATGACTAACAACCTTATAACCAGCATCTTTAGCTACAGCAAAAGTTTCACACACAGCTTTCACTGTATGACCTCTGTTAGTATCTCTCGCAACGTCTTCATATACGGACTGTACACCAATTTCCAATCTCGTACAACCATACTTCAACATATCACTTAAATGAGTTTCTGTACAGTAATCAGGTCTTGTTTCAATTGTAATACCCACACACTTTGTTTGGGATTGTTGAGAAAATCTGATTGCCTCGTCAATATCACGACCATTATAACCAGTTAATGCATTATGTAATTGAGATATGAAATTTTCTCTGTAATCCACTGGAAGAGACATGAACGTACCACCCATAATAATATATTCAACCTTGTCTATGGAGTGGCCTAACTGTCTTAATTGTTCTACTCTACCTCTTGCTTGTTCATACGGATCATATCTAGCCCTAATAGCTCTCATAGAAGTTGGTTCGTAACCTGTATAAGATTGAGTGGAATACTCAAAATCGGAATCAGGACCACCAGGGCAATACACACAAATATTACCTGTGTATGCTATATGAGGACATCTGTGTGGTTTACACATAACAGCAACCACAGCAATACCTGAAGCTGTTCTGACAGGCTTTGCTTTCAATTTAGGAATCAAATACTTTTTATATTGGTCAGGAATAGATGAAATGATATCAGTCAATCTTGGTTGTTGTTTTAATTTATACTTCTTAGCATACCTGATGATTAGACCATTTAAATTAATATCCTTTGAATTCTTCAAAGATGCAACTAATTCTAAGGAAATATCTCCACAACATTGTAAAAATCTCTCCTTTTCTGGAGCTAGCTTTTGCTTTCCTGATCTTTGGTTTTGAACAGAAGGCATATTTAAGTCCAAATTATGAAGCAAATACTATAATTTTAAAATCACCTATCAGTACTCATCACAAATTTTTTTATCTTGTCACGTGTATACTCATGTGACATAAATCCAAATTTTTTCGAATAAAATCAAGTTACTTTATGAATCGTTGTTTAATAGCGTCAAAAAGTCTGAATGATGTCTTTAATTACAAATTATTCAAGATTATCCAGAGTTGGGATCAAGACTTCATTTCTTAGTATTCATTCCAAGTCATTTTATTCTACAGAAACCCCATCTAAGAAGAAAAAGAAGAATGCACCTGTTGCTGATATTTCGCAAATTCCAATCAAGAGTATTGGTGTAATTGCTGATTTCTACATTCCTCCAAAATTTTTAAAGTCGCCTGTGTTGTCGTGGCACAAGTTGCTCTTCAGAAGATTTGGATCTTTTGCTATTAACACTTATAGTATCGTCAAATTCAGAAGAGAAACCGGATTAAAATTGAAGTTCAATGATTGGAAGGAAACCGCCATAGAACAATTTGTTAAAACCAACAAGATTTTTGCTGCTGCTTGTAATACATCTAAAGCTCAAAGAGATACTTATTTGGAATCGCAATTATATGGTGTTGCTGGTGTAGAAGTCATTAAAAGTTTAACTGCAAGAGCTTTGACCTTTCCATCAAATACTAAATTAAACTGGGAGTTGGTTTCCATAGAATCAAATCCAAAGATCGTTTCTTTTAACACTTTGCCTGACTCCAATAATATTGCCGCTTATGTTCAATTTGTAATCCAAGTTACCACAAAGCAGAAATTGACAATTAATCAAGCAAATCAAGAAGCAAACGTAAACGAAAGAATTGTCACTGATAATTTGGTTTACACATTGGACCCATTTTCTAATGAATTGGTTCTTGTTGGAACATTATTTCCATCTGATCATATTAGAGGAGTTCAACCAGAAATTAACTTCACAAATTCACAAATGATGCAAGCTTTCCAAAAGAGTAGTGCTGATATCTTTAGAGCTAACCCCAAGCAAAGCTCAAAATAATTATACTCATGTAAATAGTTTACTCTTATAAAGGTTCAAATTTATATAAAAATTATATTGAACATCTATTAAATGTCCTAAACATCAAAACTAGCATTGAAAATCAAATGCATAAAAACTGAGTGAATAATTATCAAAGTAAAATAATTACTCTCAAAGTTAAATTAAAGTCTCGTAAAAACTAATTAAAGATATGAAAATAATAAAAATCTGTTAAAAAAAATCTTAATACCAACCTAACCAAAACCTGTAGTAATTTTACCTGTAGTAATTTTATTGCTTAGAAACAACTTAAACTTCCATTAAAATGTTGTAAATTCTGAATTATATCATATTGTCTATTCCATTAAGAAAACATCCTCCTGGGCTGAATCAAGCCTCAAATCCAGCGTAAAGCTAATTTCTGTATCGTTATTCCTCGACGTTTTATCAGTGTTCTTTTTCTTTTCTTCTGCTTCCTTGGTTGCATTCAAAATTGAATTAATATTCGGTCTGACCAAGAGAGTCCCTGATTGTGATCTCGAATCACGTCTTTGCAATTCTTGGGGTGTTAGAATAAAATCACCTAAAGATGCTGGAAGATAATCCTCTTCAAATACATTTATTTCGTTATCATATTCATCACCCTCATCTTCATCAACTATTGCTGATTCCTGAATATAAGAATAACTGGGAGAAACATCAAGCTTGGAAGAAAATAGAAACCTCAGAGAGTCATTACTATCAGGGGGTGACTGAAGGAAGTTCACTTGTGGGCTTGGAAGATTATTCTGAGGAGAAGCTCCTGAGAAGAAATTTGGAGACGAACTATTCGGATACGTCCTCAATACATGTGGATTTGAAGGATTCGACAACAGTATTGGGTTGGAAGTATTTCCAAGCGCTCCAGAATATGAATTACTCGTGGGAAGATGACCATTTAATATGTTATCATTGCTGTTTCCTGAATCATAGTAAGAAGCACCGAACAGCTTAGTCCGCAAGTAAACAAAGTTTGCAATATTATTACTAGACTGAGAAACAGAAACTCCAGGTCTCGAAGTAAATGGCGTACTATCTATAGTGATAGGTTGTGATGTCGATGGAGATGTGGCATTACCCAAGAACATGTTAGAGTTTGAGGTATTCGAAAAGTTATTGTTAGAATGGCGCCTATTGTTGTTATAATTAGATCCCATAGATAAGCTTCTAGAGTTGACTCTCGTTCCATCAGGAAGAAAATGTGCTAATGCACATTTGAGGCCAAACTTACAATTACCCTTTTGGAAATATTTGCAAGGTAACTTATCAGCAGCTAATGTTCCATCTAAATTATGGGAAAAGGGACATGTATTTCCTGCCTGGCAGATTCCCTGTTTGTAAAACTTGCAAGGTACATGACTTAAATTTTTGTTCGACGTAGACGAGCTTCCATTAGACGAATTATATCCACCAGAGGACCCATTTGTTCCCTGGGAAATAACTGTTTTCACCGTTGAAACACTCATATTGTTCGATCTAGGATCACTTTCACTGTTTTGTACCTTCGTTGTTCTACCTGGAATTAGCGACGTGTTACCTAGGTTTAAGATCAGAATATCCGATGGAGGGACACTTATATTCATATAATTATAATAATATCTTACTCTTGATGCACTAAAAGAAGCTTTTCGGGGGAGTATGTTATTTTAAGATTACTAAAACAGTGGATTCAATCCATTATCTATATCTTATCAATACTGAAATTACACAAAAAATAAATCCTTAAAATCACGAGTTTTGACTCACTATCTGTAGAATATTATGAAATACCAATTTCTTTTATTAAACTATTGCACAAATTCATCATGAATATAAAAATATATGTTATTAAAAAGAACTAACGACGGTCTGTAGAACCAATACCTCTCTTACCAGAGAATAAATGTTTCGGAATAGATGCAGTTGAATGACGGTCACCTTCACCTTGTCTGGCCATTCTATTTCTTTCTCTTCTTTGGATCTTGGCCAATCTTTCAGCTTGAGATCTCATAGCACCATCGGCCAAACCATCGTTAAGACGATCGGATTGGTTGACTGGAGCCTTCTTCTTGTTGAGCTTGGCAGCTTGGATACCTTGGTTTCTCTTCAAGATGTCGACACCAGAGATATCCTTGGATTTAGAAGGACCCTTACCGACACGGTCCTTCAATGCACTAGTATCATGACCCAATGAGTACATGTGTTCTTCCATTTCTGCAAATGATTTCTTAACTTGGTCTCTTGGCATAATAGCTCTGTTCTTCAATGCCTTCTTGCTTCTAGCATCATTGATCATCTTCTTTTGCTTGTCTCTGATCCATTGTGCCTTTTCTCTGATACCTTCAACTTCTTCATCTTCAATTTCAGAATCAGAGTCATAGAAACCTTCTGCATCTAATCTCTCTTCTTCTTCTTCCAAAGCTTGTAACTTTGCAGCAATATCGGCATCTAAGAAATCGTAAACATTCTTACCATCCAAAACTTCAGGTATGATATCGTTCTTCCATTCTTCATCTTCAAGTAAGTACTTATCCTTCAAGTTTATGTTAAAGACACCAGCACCACCATTTTCAGCTTCAATATCTCTTGCTAATTTTCTTCTGTTAGGATCGTTAGCATCATACTTCTTCATTTCAAGAACACTATCAGGTATGAATGCGGATCTTTCAATATCATCTCTTGATTGAGGTCTGGCAACATGGATCTTGTTCAATACATTAGTGACACGAGCAGCACCCTTCAATTTTTGTTCAATTCTAGCAGTTAATAATTTTTCACAAGCGTGGTTACGTACTTGCATAACGTTATCTTCTTCGTGACATGAAGTGTTCATAATTTCGACACCTGGTACAGTAGTTAATGACTTTAATAATTCTTGACTACTTTCGTCTAAATCTTCAATCTTGATGATATCAGACTTATTCATAACAACCATAACAGACTTGTTGGCAAATAAAGGTTTAATAGAATGGAATAACTTGACTTGGGCTTCAATGGAGAAACCACATTGTTCGGATAAATCCATGAAGTATAAAACACATGATCTTAAATGAGCAATAGCGTAAATAGATTGCATTTCAATATTATTCATTTCTTCTGTTGGTCTATCTAAAATACCGGGAGTATCAATAGCTTGAAATCTTAAGTATTTATAATCAAAATGACCAACGTACAATGACTTGGTGGTGAACGCATAAGGCTGGACTTCTACATCAGCCTTGGTGATACATCTCAAGAAAGATGACTTACCAACATTAGGATAACCACAAATCAATAAGGTCCTGGTGTTTGGATCTATACTTGGTAAACGACCTAAATGTTGTCTGACTTGTTCCAAGTAAACAAATGGATCCTTCAACTTCTTGGTGATAGTAGCCATTCTACCTAAAGCAGCTCTCTTCAATTGCTTACATTGGTACAATGATTGACCAAACTTCAAAAGTCTGTTGTAATCTCTAGCAACTTGATCAATTAAGGTCTTAGCTCTTGAGACGGCAGCTAAGGAAACTTTATAGTGATTCTTTTCATACAAAGTGTCCATTAAATCTCTGTGAAATGGGTGAACATCGTTAATATTTGGGAAACCACTTAATATATCGGTGAACTTCTCAGAGAAACCTTCGGCAGTAAACTTCACTTTTCTCATGTAAAAGGCCCTAATACGGGTGATCTTAAAACCAGGTCTAATGACGGTTGGCGTCTTTCTTTGAGTTCTGTTAAGAACAATATCCAACATGTCATTAGACGTTGGGACAGTAGGGATATCTTTCCAGGAAAGTTGCATTTTGTTCTTATGTATAGTTAATTATTAGAAATGAAAAATGAAGTAACTATTCCTTAAAGACCAAATGAAATATCTTAATTTAAAGACTTTTGATATTTTTTATTCTATGAGATGGAGCTCATCCTAATTTTTTAGAATTTTTTTTTTGGTGCGGCTCATGATACTTTCCTGATTCGTGCTCAATTTGATCGAAAGAAATTAAGTTCAACATGGAAGTTGATAGATAAGATTACAGTGAAACTGGAGCGAAGTGCATTTGGTTTATTGTGCTCTATATATCTAGAGCGTACATGACCCCCTTTTAGCTTAGAAAATTATGTAATTATATAGAATACACAAATGCAAATCACTTTGCTGAAACTACAAAAGCTTATTATATACTATGAAATCTCACAAATTTCACTCCAACCACAAGGATCGAAGCAATGACGAAGGTATTGACCAAATAGGCAAACATAGTATCAAGAGTAAAGATGTTTAGCCAATAACATGTTTATGCCGTAAAAGTTTACTCATTGTAATGATAAACTAAATAATTTGGTAAGCCAAAGACACTGTATCCTAATCTCTTAGCCATCCTTGCAAAACCTTCAGTCTCGATTAAATGGTAGAATGGGAAAGATGGGAACATGGCACCATCTCTGTGTACGTCCGCTTGGACCAAAACAGCACCACCACCAACACCGTCTAATGCCATTTCAGTGTGCTTATCACCATTCGCATCATAAAAGTATGCCATCAACGGTCTATAAGTAGCAATCTCTTGGTAGCCTTCAACAATAATTTCGTCGTCCTTCATTTCTGATGCAAGTTTCAATCCTTCTTCAGATTCAACCCAGTTATTGAAATCATATGCTCTGATACCTTCTTGCTTGGTAGATTCGTCGACATATCTTTGATAGACGTTAGCTGATAACACTGGCTTATTGTGGGATGTTAAGTCTTGTATCAAAGTGTTTGGTGTTTCAATAATATCTGCGTCTAACCATAATACCCACGAGGTAGTTGGGGCCATACATGAAAACACCAAAGAGTTTCTAGCAAGTGCCATCATTGATCTTCTTTCCTTTTGAACGCTCAAAGCATGTCTATCCTTTTCTAATTGGCTGGATAATGAATGGGAGTCTTGTCTTAAAATGGTGATCTTCTTAAAGTTCAGTGTTTCTTGTGAAGACTTTATAGCAGTCTCTAATTGTCTCAAAGCAGCATCACCATCATCATTTCTTGGTAATATAAATCCTAAACTGATTAAGTTGTGCTCGTAAGATAAATTAAGCAAATTATCCCAGTACTCAGGTAAAAATTTGGTCATAGGAGTCAAGATCAAGACCTCCTCCTTCTTAGCCAATGCATCAGCAGAGGTACTTAACAAATTCAAGTCATAATGTGTAATATGATTCTTAGGTAAATTCCTAAGAATAGGGGTATCTCTATTTTTGTTAAACCAACCACCTGTCTTTTTATTGTAGTTATAAACTGGTTTAGTTTTCTTTGCAGATGAAGGGAAAACAACGAAAAAAATAAATAAGAAAAGTGCTATTGGTGCAATAACGATTAAGGATCTCTTTTGTATGTTACGAACAAAAGAATTCTTGATGTAAACCATTGTTATTTATTTTTCCTTCTCTTTACTACGTAGCTGATTTCATTTTAAGCGTTGGATGGATGTTTGATATGAGCTCGAAAAAATCCAATTCACGTGTCGCGTAATCTTACACAAAATTAAAGTTAGTTATAATATATTGAAAACTATGGAAGAGAATTAAAAATAAACATAGAGGCGCTTAAAGGGCTTACTTGCAGACCTTACCATCGGCAATTTCTCTGTTTTCACCGTTAACTTCAACTGGCTCATCCCAAGCAAGCATGTTATTAACGAACTTCTTGGTTTCTTCAGAAGATGGGTCTAACTTGGTGAAAGAATAAGATTCCCAATCTGGAGCAACGTTGAAAGCTGGTTCGTAATCTTGACCTCTGACCAAGAAAGCTCCAGTGATACCGTTGTTGTTGTTTTCACCGTAGACGACCATACAACCGAAAATGTACTTGGTTGAAGCAGATAATCTGTTGAAGAAACCACCAATTAAGTTGTTAGACATGAAAGTCAAGGTTAATTCGTCGTTGTACTTGTAATCAACTTTCCATAAGGACCATTCTTCTGGGTTGAATTGGTTTTCCCAGAACCATGGAATAGCAGTTTCTCTAGTTTCTTCGTTAGAGTAGACTCTCTTCCATTCGTCCAATGGAGCCTTTGGCTTACCTAAAGCTTCTAATGGGTGCTTTGGCTTTGGGGCAGCAGCTGGTTCGGCAGCTGGTTCAGCAGCTGGAGCAGCTTCCTTCTTTGGAGCGGCTTCCTTCTTTGGTTGTTCCTTAGCCTTCTTTTCCTTCTTTGGAGGAACAAATTCAACTGGGGTATCTCTGAACTTGTATTCACCAACAATGTCAAAAAGAATAGGGTTTTGGATAACAGTCTTGTACCATCTGGTGAAGGATGGGTAGTTCTTTCTCCATTCAGATCCCCATAAGTGGTCGAAACCTCTGATAGCTAAAGATGCAACGAAGATATCAGCAATGGTTAATCTTTCGCCAACTAAGTAGGTATAGTTGTATAATCTGTTTTCAAGGACACCTGCGAGCTTGTTAATGTTAACAATAGCTTCGTCAACAGCCTTCTTGTTGTATGGTTCCTTACCAATCAATGGCTTGAAAGCTCTAGCAAGAGTCGGTAATAATTCAGCGTTAGCAAGAGACATCCATTTGATAATTTCAGCGTATTCCTTAGCATTCTTACCTAATAACTTGGATTTAGAATCACCAATGTTAATAACTGATTAATGTTAGTATAAATATTCTTGAAATAAGTTAAGGAAGATTGATTTGACCTTTAATTCTCAGAGTAAATATCTCGACATAATGTATTAAGACAGGGATAACTGTATAATATAATAAAAATTCTCTCATCATTTAATCAAAACTAATCAATCTTATAGTATCAAAAATAAACGTACAGTAAAGAGAAATGGCCATAACTTCATGTAACTTGAATCCCTTAGGACCAACAAAGGCTGGAACCTTCTTCAATGGGAAGTTGTTCTCAAAGTCTTTGCCAGTGGCTTCGGAAATTTTAATATCTAAGTTGAAGTGCTTGATTAAAGCCTTTGGAGTGACTCCTCTGATTCTACCGTCAGCAAATAAGGTACCTTGAGACATAATGATTTTATTAAGTATCTATTAGAAACTGAAAAATTTTTTTAATTTCCCAACGAGAATATATAGAAACCTAAATCCGGGTAATGCGGATCGCACTCTAGGGCTAGAAATTCGACACTTGAAGGGTAGATTACGAAAAATGCATTTCAATTAATAGTTATAGCCATCATAATACTTGGTTGTAGTGTCTATGGTGCATTCTATAGGCAGCTTCAGTGTTTGATCTAAATTTTTCGGTTGATACCACATATCTCATAAGAAAAATACATTATATTCTTTAGTTTCTATTTGTACATATATGCTATTTAATAAGACTGATCGGTCAAAATCAATTTTAAATGCTATCCTTCTCTTCCCAACAAAATTTAATCTTCTCGTTCTGTTTTCAATTACGAATATCCAAAAGTGCCCATTTAAAATTATTTTCCCATAGAAGTTTAACATCGTTTTCCATCATTGAATCATTAATCATTTTAAAGATATGCTTGATTTTGGCATTTGAAATATTTGCTATCTCTGAGTCATTAATTCCCTGTATTTTATTAACAAATTCTCGAATTAAACTAATTGCAAAACCACGCTGAGTTGGCACAATTACCAGTTTGTATTTAGAAGAGCTCGAAGTATTTTTGGAGTCCAATCCCTCATAATCAAAATTAAAATCTTCATTAATATTAATGTTATGGTTCAATTCAATCAGCTTATTGTTTGGATTCATTCTTAAATAGCACATTTTTATTAAATGCCAAGTATATTCTCTTAATTTTAAAGAATCGCTCTTGATATTTATTCCCGATTCTAGATTGTACTTTAATTGAGGAAAGTCGAGTCTATTGAAGTATTGGTTTAAATTAAGTATTTCGAACTTATTCATTCCAAATAATTTGTCAAGACTTGTAGAGTCATTATAAACAATTTCTTCATCAAGGTTTTCTGAAGTAGGTCCCATTAACCCTCCATGACTATAAATGTCATAATGCATATCAAAGCCGTCAAGTGCCTTCGATTCTATTTGCTTTATAATGAAAAATTTCAATATCACGATTGAGTGGATTGAGCTGACTAGTATTACAGATTTGAATTTTTCTATGCTTACTTCATCAAATTTCAATATCAGCTTATTGAATAATTTGATTTGATTATTTAATATATTCTTAGTAGAAGCATTGAAATCTATCAATGACTTCGAAATTTTAATTTTAAAATTTAATAGTATTAAAACAATGCTAATATATAGCTTCTCGAATATTTTGATGTTATCGAAATTAATTTCCATATTTTTAACCTTATTCCATAATAATAACTGATCGTTAACTAACTTTGTCAAGTCTATATTACTCTTTAATGAGCAACTGAAGAGGCAACTTATTAAGAAGTTGTCTCCATGCTCGCTTTCCTTCAAACAGTGTTGTGGAATAACAGATTTCCACATGCTTAACTCATTAAATAAATCAAGTACCCAGTAATATTTCTCATTTTCAATCAAGTTGATAAACATTTGGGTGTCAATATTGTAAGTAAAATCTTGGATAGAAGGAGAGAACAGTGACTCAACAGCCATACTTGATAATGATCTAGATGGTAAAGATCCCTCGTCATACGTATTCTTATTCAATAAAAAGTTCGTTATATCAAAATTCTCCAATATAGTATTATTATCCAAATTCAAAAAGTTATAGTCTTTGCTAATTGGCACTGATGGTACAGAGCTATATATGTCATGTTGATATTGTAGATCAGACTCTCTTAGATCTTCTGGTAAATGGAGATGTAAATATGGTTCGTATAAGCGTTTACCATTTTCATATAATGAAGCTATCGTTATGGACTGATCCAAAAACTTGAAATCTTGTGCTGTCGGAGCCACTGTCTCCGGGTTATATATAGTATATTGTGTGAAGTTCAATCTGATTCCTCTAAAACATTTTCGTTTAGACTTAATACAGTTCTTACAGACGGGTTGATGTTCGTCACATTTCATATGTCTATCACGGCATGTCAAGCAACCTGATCTGGTTCGACTTCTCTTGATCGCTGGGTTTAAGCGTTTCTTAGCCATTTCTTCTATATTTTAAATTCCATATGTCAATTTTCAGAATGTAACTATTGATGTACCAGTCAGGTCTGGAATTTATGTAGTGACTTGTGTAATTCAGGCGTTCAGTACTAACAAGCAATAATTGTTTATTAACTACCAGGGAGTTAGTTATAAGTAAAAAATGTTCAAATAATAACAAACCAATTTTTCACTGTGATAAACTATAAAAAAAAATCTGCAGTTTGGCAATTCGAAAATCCCTGGCTCCATTTTTTGTTACGTTGTAAGAAAGCCCCCCTTCGGAATTCGTCCTCCTAGTACCGTTCCTCAGTAGCAGTAATCGAACGAAATTTCATCCCGACAAGGCAAGGCGATCCTATCCAGAAAAAATATTTTTGTAAACATAACTGACTGTCGAAAAACGGAAAATCTACATATTGGTACATATGTATACATTGAGCTACGAAAATTATTTGTTCAATGCATTTGCTTACCGTAGCTATTATTAACTATTCGAATACATTGGTACTGCAAATGTGGCTCTAGAATGTGACTCTAGACGCTGGTACTAACATATGTGGCTCTAGACGTCGTTTCTAATGAATATGATTCTGCAATTTTCTATCTAGCGAAAAAAATGTTGACCAACATAGGGGAGAAGAAAAATTTTTTTTACGTGAACAACTACTATACATTACAACAGACTGGATCATAATATTCGTGCATTTCTTCGGTTGCTTTGCTATGAACAAAACCCCAACAAGGCGTTTCATTGCTTTTCTATAGCATGTGTAATGCTCGCACTGGCATTGATCCCAACGATTTCACCGTAATTGTTAATTGTGCGTAAATGCACACCTTTATCTTCGAATTACTAGTTTCAGTAATTTTTGAACAAAGAGGAATATCTAAGAGCCACATCTATAAGACGAAAACTAAAAGGAGCTAGGTCAAACATACTCTCAGGGGTTATGCAAAAGCGTCATTGCGTGGATGTTACTTGTGAAATCGGAAAATGAACACAGTTTATCCCTAACCAAGTAACTTGTAGAAAATTCTCGGTATGATAAAAATCATATGACAGAGGAAACAAGAAAAGGAAGCTAAAGCCCAACTAAACAAAATAGTCCCATTATTACTAAATTGAAACAAAACACAAACCCATAATTGAATTTTAAGCGTGAAATCATTAAGGGAGACACGACGGTTATGACACAATTTAGTATCCAGTTTGCACTAACAGAGACACCAATAATAGAAGGTTTGTTTTCACTGATAGCATTGTTAAGTATTCCACTACATGGTCCCCAAGATAGAGAAAAACAGAGGATAAACAATGAACTCAATATTAGTAGAATGTAGGCAACCTCTTTTCTCTCAGTATCAGCAAAATTTCCAATAATGCAAAATGTCATCATGAGTGAACTCATAGAAAATGATCCTATTATAAGAAGAAGCTTTGGGTTATACCTTTCGATAATTGGGCCGCTCATTAGTGCCCCAATTAGATTAACAGACCCGAGCAAAATAGGAAATAGCTGAGACTTGAAAAGTTTGCTTCCGAAATAGAAAAAATAGTTTATTCCTGTAAGCTGTTGAAACCCCATAAGACAGCAGCATACAACGGTTTTCTTGACATGCTTCCTGTGAAAAATTTCTGGCAAACTTGCAAGACGCTCAACCCCTCGGGCTACAAACTCTACATGTAGTTGTCCGGTTTTATGTCGTGTTGTTTTGTTCTGCAGAATAAATTCTTTCGGTTCCTGTGGCATATGTTCATGAACAAAACCATCAGACTTTGAATCAGATTTCATATACGAATCAAATGTTGTCAGCACTAACTTATCGTCACAATTCTTGTAGAGTTTCTCGAAAGTCATTTTCAATTTTCTGTGAGAGTTTGATCTAAGTAAGAATGTAGGTGGTTCTGGGAGTCCACAAAGTAACCCATTTAAGAGAACAAAATATCCCATCTTGAAATAATTGACAATTACAAACGGAATATGTAATCTGTAGTACGAATATGTGATTAAATTTCCAATAATAATGCATGCACAAATACAAGTCTGAAACAATGTTAGGTTAAAATTTTTCCTTCTACCATCAACAGATAAATCGTGTATGTAAATTGGGACTATAACACAAAGACTACCGCAAGCAATCCCACATCCCAACCTTCCTCCTATGTACATCCAAATCGACAACCTGTTAACTGTGGCCGTAAGTTCGATACCAGAGCCAACAGCATAAACTAATAATGCTGCACGTAATTGCAGCTTTGGATTCAATGCTAATTGGCAAAGGGTAGCACATCCGACTAAGCAACCAACGTTGAAACTGGATATTAACACGCCAATCATAGTCAAGCTCAATCTTCCAAATGTCTGTAAAAAGCTGAAATGATTCACCATGCTACCCGTCGTTCCCACATCCCAGCCAAGCGGAAACCCCCCGAGAGAAAGAATGGCACAATAAAGAAAAACAGCTCTATTGTCTACAACATACTTATCTGAATCTGTTGACGAAGACTCTGTGTCTATGTCAAGCTCTGAGGGTTGAATAAACTCATTCTTAAGTTCTTCTTGTACGATATCTTTTAAGGTTGGAATTCCATTGGTCGTTTTGTTTTCGATGCTTCTGATTTCGTCGATACCCGCTTTCCTGGCGTAGATCAGTGATACCGAAAAATTATCGAGGTTAAAATCGACAAACTCTCCAGCAAAAGATCTATCCGGTTCATGATTTCCTGTTGCGATATTACCACTTGATTCATATTTCTGGCTGTCTCCTTGATCTTTCAGCGGAATATGTGGCGAGCTAGAATCGGATGCTAATTCGTGGCACTTACTACTGGGTGGTCTGACATTTGGAGGAATATCTAATTTCTTTTGTGTTTCAAGCACTGTTTTTGTATTTTTGATTGTTGATACTCCTGAGTCAATAGCATAACCATGACCTTCTGTATAATGACATTTTGGATAATCTCCGTAATCTAATACAGCATTGATGGCGTATAGTTTGTCCTCGTGTTGCTTACTAACATCATCATCAGTTTTTGTTTTAGGTACCGTTTGTCTGCTGCTTCTAGATTCTTTGGAATAATTTGGTTGCTCAATTTTTGGTTGGCTTTCTTCTTTTTCCTGACCAGCAGAACCACATTCTTTGAAGTGTGAAACGACGTCTTTACTAGAGGCTGAAACCATTGGAATTATAAAAAGTTGCCTCGTTTCTGAAACGTATTAGAGATTCCACTATAAAAGAATTTGAATTGATGATTGGAGTGCAGATATATTGCTAATATGTGCAACCTTATGTTCCATTTGACGTTTGTACACATTTTCGTAATTGTGGTAAGCGAAATCAGTTGCAAATTTTCTCTGCTTCGCGAATCTAATTAAATCCTTATCTTTTAATCCCGATATATATCGTTCAATTTAATATGGTAAAGATTAGAATTTTTATGTTCCCAATTCTATAAATTCAACTAGAATACAATAATTTTTTAATACTTAATCGAAGTTGGGTTATATAAGGTAAGTAATTCAAGTGAATTAATATGGACTCAGCGGAAGAAACTTCGAAATCCCTCCCTTCTACACAGCGAAAGTATAATAAAAATGCTACGATATTCCATCCTTACAATCATTCAACATCATTTAGGCTAAAGTGTTCAAACTTACCTGATTCGATAAACATGGATGATTTTGTTGATTTTATGAAACTGGTATCCAAGGACCACGAATTGGTATATGACGATCTATCGTTTACTGTGCTCAAGTTTGGTTCGTTGATGGAGGGAGAACAGGATAACTTCGCTGTAGTAGAAATATATAATGGGGTGTTGTGCTATCGATGGATTGATATTCTTCAAGGGTATAAATGGAACAATAAAAGGATTGATGTTTCATTGGTGAGTGAAATGCCTGATCCCAGTCCCTATCTCACTGGACCAACACAATACTATAATCCATATATGTTGAGCTATCCCTATCCATATAGCAATTTTTATTCCTTTTCAAGTAGTGTGTCATCGTACCCTAGTTTTAATAACTTGACTCCGAAGCACTCCAGCAGAAGATCATCTTACAAATCCATTGATTCAAGAAGATCTTCAAGAAGTGAGAGTACTGGAAGTACTACAAAGCCTGTACCACCATTCCTACTCAATTTGGTGAACGGCAATACTAGTACTGATAATGAAATGGAGAATTCCGAATCTGAGAATGAAGTAGCAAGCCAACTAGACACCACCACTATTAAAGATGACGATGGGAATGACGTTAAAGTAAACCTTTGTCGCTTGTTTGTTGGTAACATTCCATATTCATCAACATGGCCAGCACTAAAGAATTTTATAATTTCAACTTGTGAAAAGATGGAACCTAATAATAATATTCAGGTATTAAAGGTGGAAATACCTGTGCAGACAAACGGTAATATACAACCAATCTCAACAAATAATCCAATGCAAATAAGTAAATACCCATACTTACCCACATACAATAATAATTTGAAGCACCCCGCAAGACAAAATTCATACAGAACTAGTGAGGATATATCCTTAGGGAAAAGTAGAGGATTTGCCATTGTAACAACTGCAAATCAGGAGTCCTCCTCTAAAATCATTGATTACCTTGATAATGTGATTTTCGAAGGGCGATCTTTGACCGTGAGGTATGATAAATTTCCGGATTTTAACAACTACACATTGCAGCAATTATTTCCATATAATAATTCCAAACTCAATAACAAATCATCTGTTCTAAGTCATTTGGCGTTCGAACGGAATCTGTTTCAGCAGAAATTTTATTACGGAAATAACTCTCCTGTGAATAATTTTCAAAACCCCCTTCTATATTACGGTTTAGTAAACAATGGTTCCATGACTAATTTTAATCAAGCATCATTCCCCCGTCCATATGCCTCTAATTTACCAGTGTTCCCTAATTATTTCCCACACGATGATCTTGGATCACATAATTCCAACCAATATCTGGCCACATATGAGGTACCAAGAGTCTATGAATCCAAGAAAACAGATTCTGTAAATAACAGTTCTGAGGCCATAGAGAAACATACAAATCCGTATAAAGAAAATAATCCTACAGATATGGATGATGACGAAAAAGCAAGAGAATTGGTCAATTCACTTAATTCTTTTAAATTGTCATCCTAAACTTAATTAAATATTGCGTTAATTAATGCAAGCCGGACTATCCTTTTTTTTTATTAAAGTTATGATGTAGTTCTCTAATTTTCTTCTTGACAGTAACCATAAAAGTCCATAGAATGCTAATAGGCATAACTATAATAGCCTGCTTCAAGAGGAGGTTTATTAATATTGGAAAATTAGAAGAATGTCTTCATCAGTCGAATATTGCAGAATTCTAAAGATTATGTTAAATATCCTGTATAATTTGAGAATTTGCAATTTATTCTGGTTAATATATAAAACGACCATGCAATAAATTAATTGTAAAATATTAGAAAAAAATGCCTTAGACCAACATAGAATTGCAAAGTTTTAGAAACCCAACTCCCTATGGGAATTGGGGATATACCTAAATCTACAAACCTTTTGTAGATTTAGGTAAACTAGCTCACAGCTCACGGCTCACAGTTGACGCAATCTACAAGTCACAAACATACTAATCATGTGACAACAACCATAATTAGAGAATTCACTAGAATTTCTGAATATGATTGATTTGTATTAGTTACCGGAGCCTGTATTATACTAATTATTATTTACATTAAGGTTTGGATTTGTACCAGGTATGGCATTAAAGGACATAGTTTCAAGTAAGAAGGGTTCAGAGTCTTCATCTCCTTCCCCTTCTTTGTCGCCATCCCTTGTTGATATTCCTCCATCGGTTATGGCAATATCAAACTTAAGATGTCCCTCTCCACCTCCAATACTAAACAAGAGCAATAGAAATACCCAAGATAACTCCCATGCTACTTTCGGTATTGATGGAAACTCTCAACTGCAATTACCGGGAGAACAGTCAAATAATGAAATTTTTAACAAGCCAGAAACCAGGCACAATGTGGCAAATACTACTATGCAGCTAGCTAAACTAAATCTTTCAGATGCTATACCATCTGCAACATCTTCTACAATAGTAACTCCACAATCCAACAATAATTCAACGGCAAGCATAAATTATATCGAAAAATTTCCTGAAAAGAGTATACACCACAAAACTCGCTCTGTTCATGCCCACTTTGATGTGGAAGATACTTTGAAACCTTCTAAATTATTCATTAGATCTAGAAGTAGCTCTGCAGCTAGCTCAGATAATCCCAACTTGAATCTTGCACTTCAAACAGACGGTTCTAAATTGGCTAGTAAAGGATCCAGAATAGAGCCTTCTCATGCCAGTAGAGAACTGAAAATAGGACCAAAAGAACAAAATGCTAATATTGACCCAAGATTACCTCAAGATGATGGTAAAATTCACATTCTCTTCGGTGTTTGTGGTGCGTTACCTATTGGGAAGATTAAGTTAATAATAAGCAAATTAATAGAAATTTATTCTGCTGATAAAATATCCATACAAATGGTTATAACCAAGTCATGCGAGAATTTTATTTCTCCAGAGGTTTTACATTTTCTTGAAGCGCAAAAAGAGGTTCGTATATGGAGGGATTCAGATGAATGGAATACGTGGAAAGCAAGACTGGATCCTGTTTTGCATATAGAGTTACGTCGTTGGGCTGATTTATTGGTTGTATGCCCCTTAACAGCTAATACCTTATCCAAAATATCCTTGGGTCTTTGTGATAATTTATTAACAAATGTTATCAGAGCATGGAATACATCGTTTCCAATTTTATTGGCCCCAGCTATGATTAGTCATTCTTATAACGCTGTAACAACAAGGCGTCAATTGAGATTGATAGCAGAGGAAATGCCTTGGATTGAAATATTAAAGCCAGTTGAGAAAGTATTTGGTAGTTATGGTGATATAGGCATGGGTGGTATGATGGATTGGAATGAGATAGTGAATAAAGTTGTATTAAAATTAGGGGGATATCCTGAAGAGGAAGATGACGACAGTGAAGACCATAAGCAAGAGGATGACTTACAGGAAGATGACCAGGAAGATGATCAAGAAGATGATCAATATGATGACCAAGATGATGACCAAGATGATGACCAGGAAGATGACCAGGAAGATGATCAGGAAGACACCTCCCAAGAAAACCGAATACGGGATAATGACTTACAAGATAAAAAGATTTCAAGCTAAGAGAACGTAAAAGCGACAAATTTGTGAATTAGTTATCCTTTCTAGCATAGCTTTTTGAGTTTCCATATATAGAAACAGGGGATTTTATAGAATTAAATGTCCATTAATCTATTAAATACTAAATACTAAATACTAATACATCATCTTGTTTTATATATTACGTGTTACATTAAATCATTTAATTGCTTGATTTTTTCATCTCTCCATTGCTTATAATCATCACCAATAATTGTTGAGCTATCACCACCAAAAGAGATGTTTCCATTTGAAATAGTAGTTGGTTCGCTCTCTCTCAACTTACCAAAATCCGTCAACTTAATCGGAGATAATTCAAATATTGAATTCTCCTTATCGCTATTTGAATTAAAATTGAGACTCTGAGGGCTCAAAGAACATTGTGAAATCTGCCTCCAGCTATTAGATATATTCCTATTCAACCCAAGAGGTGATAATTTGGAGGAACTTGATAGAGTACTATTATTATTAGCTTCAATTGTATACTTATCACTGGCAACAAGTGGCGAGTTTAAAGGTAATAGTTGCTTGACTGCATTATTGGGTTTTGAACGAGAAGTTGTTGACCCAGGACTTTCCAAATTAGTCGTATAGCTTTCATTTCCTAAACTCAAGTTTATTGCATTTGTAAGTCTATTGGCAATACGATTTCCATATGGTCTTGCTCTGTTGTTAGTTTTGGAATTTGATGACACTCTTTTCGCTGTTTGAGCTTTCCAAGGAGATGAAGGTGACTTTTTATTATTAATTGAATACCTCAGAGATGGCTTAGAATGTAATGTAGGTGATTTGAAAATCTGCTTAGTCGGTGAAGACTTTCTACTTCCTTCTCTTGGCTTTTTAGTTGGTGATTCTTGCATACGAGATTTATTCCTAGTATTCCTGCCATTTACTTGACTAAGTTGTTCAGATTCAATTACCAATAATCTTTTATAGAAATCTTCTCCATTTATAGTTATGATATTACCTCCTTCACGTAAGTGATCTTCATTGTATTTTATTACTTCCGATTTCAAGTTCTCCAATAATTTTGGCATATTTCTATTGATTTTTTTCCTTATTTTTTCTTCATTCAATAAAATCTTACATGAATTTTTGCTGAGCAACCTTGAAGAGTCTTTGGAAGATTCTCTCAAGAAAACTTGATCTTGTGCTAATTCATTGAGTTGATTATATAATTGAATTATACATTCCTTCTCATTGAATTCATTTTTTAACTTTTCTAATTCGACATCATGCTCATTCAAAACACGTTCCTTATCAACATTTTCATTTTTTACATCAAAATTATAGTATTTGAATAGTACCCTTTGTTCATTTGAATAATATATTTTGTCCCAAAACTTTTCAATTTCCAATCTAGCATCGATAATGAAGTTGTCAATAAATTCAGATCTTTTAACATAAAGCTTCTTAAGCTCTGACTTGAAATTCATTAGCGTTAAGTCGGTTAAAGAACTGTTTGATTCCAAAAATGTTTCGATATATTCTTGTGTCTCACCCAATTTGCACCATAAGGACTGACAAGCCCTGAGATAGAAATCTCTCTTATTCTGTTTGGAATCTCTAATTCTTTCTAATATTTTTTCAAAGTTGCTGAAATACTCTATGTGTGAATCATTAAGTCCGAAATGTTTGGGATTAGTCTGAATAAATTTTAATGTTTCAACATCAAAATATGAATCATTTGAAATGTCCGATGCTACTTGTTTACCTAGATTAAATTGATTTTGTATCTTAATAAGCTGATCATTATTCAATTGAAGTTGATTTATGATTTGAAAACTATTATTAAGGATTTCATTCATTTTTTCTCTTCTGGTATGATATTCCCCTTCACAAAACTCAATTTCATTTTGGATCGTAGATAACGAATCTGGAGTAATTTTCGTGAATCTTAGACTTCGTATAATTTGAACTATTCTATAATTTATATCCTGCAAGTGATTAAAAAGGCCAGCCTTACTTGATTGTTTAGTCTCCAGATTCTTTAAGTTTTGATTATTTTCCCTTAAAATTGCCTTACGCGGACTAGATATTACAAATGAGTATTGATCAGCATTTTTACCACCGGAGCTAACTAAAGAATCAATCTTCGATTCATTATGTGATAACTTTATATGATTCAATGCAGATTCAAATTCATTTATTATATCTCTGTGCATATCTGCTTCATCCTTGTTAGGTAAATTCGTTAGAAGCGTTTGATTAGCATCCTTAGAAAAGACTTGACCAAGAACATCACTATAATCCAAGTAAATTAGTGTCAATTCGTTTAATCGTTTGAATGATCTCATAAAAATCTTTATAATATCTAAAAATATTGTATTCAACTTACCTCGGAGTTTAATTAACGAGAGTCTGGGTATAGTAGATGAATCGTATTCTGATTGGGTACCAGTTTGATAATCTTTATCTTGTGATATGTCAGAATCAAGATTGAAAGGAGAACTGGCATAGAAATTCAGATTATTTGAAATATGCATACCCATTTTTAATTTATCATCTTTATATCCTTGTTCATAGAGAGCTCTGTTATTGAATACAATACCTTTATCCATTAGATCCAAGCATTTATCCCCATTATTATCATTAACCATGGCTAAAATTATTCGAATTTGTTGCCTTAACCATTCACATTCATTTTCGATATTATTTTTTTCTCTTTGTAAGGAGGACGCAAAGTTGTTTATTGTATCTTCTATTACAGTGAATATTTCTGACTTCTTGAAAGCTATTTCTTCTGCAGAGAATCCAATCTGTTGGTACACATGATTTAGTTCCTCGATGGTTTCATTGACATTGTTTATTATACCATAAAATTGACTTCCTTTTTTCGAGCATGAATCATTGTCATTGCTACGATTGGTGTTAATCGTCAAATTTTCTTCAAGTTCCATTAAATTACCTTGTTCTTTGTCATTATCAATACCGCAGTGCCTAGAGGGTTGCTCTTCAAAAAATATACTCTTTGACCGTTCCAACATTGGTTCTTTTATATTTTCAATAGATTTGTCAATATCCAAAGGCATTTGCTCATGAAGCTCTGTGCTTTCCAAGAAGCTCATGATTTTCTAAACTTAAAAATTATATGGGCCCAGATATAAAATTTGAAATTATTAGATATCTTCTACACTATGCTAATATATAAGTTATTATGAAGGGTACCACTTCCTGTAACACTTGATATTACAAATATTAATGTTTTGATATTTATTTGGATCTTTAATACGATTAAAGAAATTTAGATCACATTTCCTTTTTTGGAAATATTGTAAATAAAAATAATGTCTAACCTCATTGAATTATATACACACTATTTGATATAGGTTTCTATAAACTATATAGAATTGTTGGATTTATACATAATTGATGCTAGCTCTTCATCAAAGCTTATCTCGTTACTGTTTGGATTAATCAAATCCTCGGTTACTTCCTCTTCCAAGTTCGAATCTTCTATGAAAAATATAGGATCTTCGATCATCTTTTGAAGCTCCTCTTTCTTCTTGTAATTGCTGTGAATTCTAAACTTACGGTATGTGAAACCATTTACGTCCCATTTTAGCTCACGAGAAATTCTAAACAATTCCTTTGCTGGGGACGCAGTTGCCTTCACACCGTGCTTCACCATTTCATTATACCATAATCTAGCAAGGTCATATTCTTTTCTATGATAATGGAATAAGATAAAAGGGTACACTTGGTTGAAGGACAATGGTAGCTTATTAGCTCGATTAAGCCTTACTACCTTAGATGCAAAAATGTAGTCTCGATGTATCATTAAACTTGAATACACCAAAAGACCATGCAAATAAACAGTTCTGCTAGAACGGCTAAGTTTAAAATTATCATTAAAGTCATTGAAAATTATCTTCGAAACTTCGAAATTGGATTTCGACGATACAAGATCCATTTCTTCTGAATGTGGATTCTCTTTTAATAAGTATTTTATTAAAATCATAATGACACCATCTTCTAAGTTTCTTTCATTGAATACTTTGATATCGGCATTTGTGGTTGATTCTTTCACAATACTTTTATATAATTGGTATAATTGAAGAATAAAATCAGGAGTAATAAGATTTTTAGAAATCGACTTTAAAATCGTCTCATAAAGTTTATTTAATGCGTTAGATGTAATTTCAAATCCGGATAGTCGTACATCAATATTAGCTTTCTGAATTGAGCTGAAATCTGATATTACACCCAATTGTCCATTACCATGGGTTATACCTAATAGGTTTAAATCATTTAGCAATTTCAACACAGCATTTCCATCTGTTGAGCCGTTGAAAAATGATGCCAAATAACCTACTAATATCTTTGGTGAGTCGGGGTATTTAAGATATATCAAATTAATAATTTCATCGACCAACTGATATCTCTCAGCGTATGCTAATTTCTCTAGGTTTAAGGAATTAACTAATATTAAACCTTCTTTGTGGAATCCTTGTAAACGTAAATTTTTTAAAATGATTAATATCGAATCAAATTTAATAGGAAGGTTATTATTTAACATATAATTTAATACTTTTATGCATTTCTTTGAACCTTTAAAGACCATAACATGCTCCAAGATCAAGTTGAGAACAATTAGAGTGTCTTCCTGAATTGTTGTATCTCCCATTCTATCACCATAGTTTGGTTTCATCATTTCAGAACATTTTATCTCAAATTTTGAAACTAGCATATTCAAATATAAGTTTGAATTAACAATATCTTTATTATAGATTGCAAACTCAGTAAACTCTTTCAAGTCCTTCATAGAAAAGAATTTAATCATTTTAATCTTATAATCCCTCGAGAATGTAGATCTTTCTACATCATGCCATTTGGAATTTAGCCATCCTGTTCTAGCAACATATTTTTCAATGTTTGAGCCCCTTACTAACCGTTTTTTCAAGATTTCAAGATCTTCAAGATTATAAGTTTGGATATTAATATTAAGAAAATACAGATACAACTCTGCATATCGATTAGATGGAACAAGCCTTATTATTTTTTTGTATAAATCAGTTTTCAAAAGTAATGCAATGCCATTAACAACATCTATCATCGCGAGTGTACGTAAATAGTTCATTAAAATATCAGCTTTTTCATCTTTATCTTTATTTCTAATTACAGTAATTTCTGAAACAATGACAAAGAATAATCTCCTAAATTCATCACTGGTAGGATCTATGACATATTCTATGACTGACTTCATAATTTTGTCTTCAGCATAATATACTTTTAAAGTTTCAATAATCAAGTTGTAAATTGATTTGTTATTATTGATGGCTTTCATCATTTTTGATATCTTTTGGGAGTCTTTAAGTATGTTTGAATTTATTATATCAATTATATTAATACAGAATTTATCTGATTCTTGAACTGCTTGATAGGGAATTTGTATTAGGTGTGTAAATTCTTCACTTGATAATTTCAATAGTTCATCTTTGTTCATTCTAAATAACGGATTAGGAAATGATTCTATAGGATAATCAAGATATGATTCAACTTGATGAATATCATTTCTAGAAAACAACGAAGAATTTATATTTGGTTTCAAAACTTTTAGTAAATTTTCATCTGATCTTAGTGTCTGAGTTCCATATCGCCGCAAGTAGCTTCTAAAGATACTACTGACTATTGGAGACGCCAACACACATCTAGTCCTTAGTTTATACATATACTCTTAGTCCTGATACTACCTTGAATAAAGAGGTGAAAAGTATCTGATGTTAACCATTTTCCAAAAAAGGTCAATCACGTGAAAGAAAATTTATGAATTCATGATCTGTATTCATGCCGTAGACAGGTATGCTATTTATCTTAATTAATGCTATATGTTTTGATCTAATCATTAAGTGTCGTTGATGATGATTCCCAATTCTCCATTGTCATCACCAACGTGTTTTTACCACTATCTCTATAAATATACCTTTGATAAAAGTACGCAATATCGAAAAGTATTGTTCCTGAGCTGCCTAAAATATATGGTAACTCTTTCCAGATGAAGGTCAACTTATATTCACCATATAATAAGTTACAGCTAGAAAGAATGGATAATGTATAAGTTAAATTACCCAATAATGCAGAACCAAACAAAATTGGCGATATGCCTTCAACAGACTTTCTCTTATAATTTTTGTACAACTGTGGACACCTCGAGCTCATATATACGAAAGTGCAACACCATGCTAATACTAAGCCAAGTTTCTCTGCTGATATTATAGCCGACTGTAACGCAACCTCGCTTTCATTTACAGGGATTGGTAATGCATTAGATGACGCAATGTTAATTGCAGAAGCAACTACGATAGCAGATTTCTTAAATGTGCTATCTCCTGTAGAGCTGTAGTTACTTTTCGAAGAGCTATCGGATGAACATGACATTACACCTTGATTATTCTGTTTCAGGGCATTGTTCTTTCTGACTATATTAACAGCTTTGACAGAAGGAAATACATCACATGGAACGTTGTCTGGCAGTGCTAGAAGAGTCTTTGATTCTTCATTTGATGCAGATGAATTCGGATTGAGCTGTGGCCCGTATTTTCGAGGATACACACTATTATAATAGTAGTATTGGAAACACAATGCTATGTCATTTGCAAGGAAAAATAAACTCAAGTATATCTGGAAATTCAAAACAATACTGTTTAACAAACAACTGGTAAAACTCAAGAAATCACCCATAAACCAAAGAATTAAAAATGAACAGGAAATCCCCTCAGTAGTCTTGTTGTTATAATTCACATATATTTGTGGTGCCTGTGCACATATCCAACTTGCTAAGGACAAGGTACTGAATATGTTAGAGAATATAGTTACTGTCAGACATTCAATCATCTTTTGATTAAATAATGCTATGCTGTGAAAGAATAAAAAAAAAGAAACACTATTTACTTTGGGTTGAGATATTCCCTTTGATAGCGTCAAAGAAGATTAGTCACCGCGCTAAGATGCGCGTTTCCTTTTCGGGAAATACGAGATTCATTCTTTTATTCATATAGCTTTCTACAGTAATTATCGAAAACATAACGTATCAAACTTTATATAATGTATCGAGGAAAGCAATAATTAACCTATCTGCAACTCCAACGGTTTTTACGCTTCCAGCGACCCCATATAATGTAGCGGTTTCACTTTCAGACTTTTTGTTCGTTTCCAAAGACCCAGAAGCAACTAGGGTATTCACAGAGCCTTTCAAGTCGTTAATTAAATCATCCAACACAGGAACAGTTAGTCTAGTACAAGCGAAGTGAATAGAAGCAGGGTATTGAAGGGCTGAAAAATGCCAGCCTTTTTCGTTTAAATCGTCACTAACCTCATAAATATTAAAGTTTTTAGAAAATTCATCTTTGACCTTGAAGGCAATAACAGAGGCAATAGGATCTCCTATTACTTCAAGATACTTCTTTAAGATAGGATCCTCTTTTATCGCTGCTTTTAATTTTTGGGCAGTTCCGACTATTTCACGACATGATTCAGTATATCCACTTTCACCATAGTTTACCAAGGTGGCCCAACACCCTACCATTAAGGCGCCAGGTCTTGATCCTGCAAGCGTTGGTGATCCATACATCCCCCCAGTCCAATCTGACTGTATGTAATATTGGCATTCACGCAATTTGGCATTTCTATACATTATGACAGACGATCCCTTTGGAGCAAATCCATACTTATGTGTATCGCAAGAAATCGAAGTTACACCTGGAACTCTGAAGTCAAATTTAGGAATTGGATGTGATCCATGAACACCGGATTTTTCCAAGAATGATACAATAAAGGAACCTAAACATGCATCAACATGTAGAGGAATATTATATTTCAAAGCTAGAGTTGATAATGCTTCAATATCATCAATAATACCATGAGGAAAATTAGGTGCAGACCCGACGAGCAATACTGTATTCTTGTTAATCAAATTTCTAACTTTCAGAATATCAACTTGATAAGTCTTTATGTCTAAATCAACCTTATGCAATTTCATACCAAAATAGTAACAGGCTTTCTCAATACCAGCATGAACAGTAATTGGCGCTATCACTTCAGGGTTTTTGATTCCTTTATATTTTTTACCAAATTCTCTTGCTGAAAGTCCTGCTAAGAGAAGAGATTCAGTACCACCAGAAGCTGTTGATCCACATGCATCTGTTGGAGCATTAAATGCATTTAAAACCATAGAAACTACTTCCGATTCCATTTTACGAACCGCTGGAAAAACATCCGGATGCAACTGGTTTGCTACTGAATACTTATGATATGCTTCTGATTGTAAATCAAGAAGATCCTTACCACCATGATAAACGGCTCCACTAACTCTACCTTCTGACCATTTGGAATGTTTTAAAATTTGCAAATTGTCTAATTCTTCTTTAATTCTTGCACTAGACAAACCTTCCTTAGGCAAGGAAGGAAATTGAAGCAAGGTTTCATCATTTTTCATCAACTCACTCTCCATTTTCTTGATTACATTCTGTAATTCTTCATCTACTTTCTGTTTCATATATGGAAGGGTCAATAACATGGAAAAAACCTTCTTGGCTGTCAGTTTGTAAACAATCTTTGCTGATTTTACAATACCATATCCAAGAATAAATATAACGACTTTGGATAGATAATTATAAATTAAATACAAAAAAACCACATCACGTATAATACTGAGATATTCGAACGGAAACTTATTTACCTTGAAATAATTGTGGTATAGAAAATAACTAGCAAAATAAATAGCCCTATCATATTGTAGTTTCACGTAATCAAAAGTGATATCATTAAATCCAGACAATATAGGCATGTTTTAGAAATGTTTTGTTTGATGAACAGTTTATTATTTGTTGACTATTTATTACCAGATATTTTAACGCTAATATTTTATATACATTTTGGAATCACGTTCCGGGAAAGCCTATTTGATCATGATACTACGCATGCAATTTACCGCATTCTCTTTTTTTTTCTTTCATCTATAAAACATTAAAAAGGGGTAGATGCCCTACTTATCCTATTCGAATTTCTGCCGTTGGGGCCACTATTGGATGCTTCTACAAATGCGTATCTTTCCGTTACCGTTTTTTCTAATTTTTCAGTATAGAACAGAGAAATAAATTCATTTTGTCTTATTAATTTTAACAATTCCATTTCATAATTTATGAGTTCATCTTTCTTAAATAAAGATGGTAAAATTTTATTACCGGAGCCATTTAGTTTACTCACTAAGGCTTCATTCTTTTCTTTAAGAGCAACAACTTTTTTAGATAATTTAACGGCTTTTGAGGAATCATCTTGATAACGAACTCTCACTGTATTACATTCTTTATCAAGGTTATCCAACTCAGAAGAAAGACTTTCATATTTTTCTTTTAATTCTTTTATTGAAGTATCTTGCTCGCTTAATTTGTCGATCACATTATCTTCCTTGAAAATTTCATTAAAGTGATTAAGCTTAGTGTTTGAATTATGAATTTTCTTATGATAATTAGACGCTTCCAAATCTATTCTGGCTAACTTTCGTTCTTCGAAAGTGGCATTTTCATTTAACTTTCTTAATTTTCTGTAACATCCAGCAATTTGATCTTCATCTTGATCAAAATGGGTCTGCCTCTCTGTTTCGTTTACTCTCAAACCAGATATTTCACTTTTAAACTTCTTTTCGATTTCATTTTGATTAATCATTGCAATTTCATTAATCAAATAGGCTAATTTACCTTTGTAACTCTTATAATCAAATGAGTTTAGGGAATAGTCTATTTCATCTCTTGTGTAATTTGAGTTAATCTTCTTAACTAGCTTCTCTTTTGAAAAATTTAAGATTAAATTATCATCAAAAGGTTTCAAAGGATTAACATAGCCTCTCGTCTTAAAATCATGTAACCATTCATGCAACTTATTCAACTTCAAGCCATAATTTTCAAGAAAGAAATCCACAGTATTCATTTCATATAAGCGGAACCTATTAACAATAAAGGTATTTATAACCTTTAATTTCCACTTGAATTCTGGACATGATCTGTCTTTACGAAAACTTATACTTCGAGTAGGTCTTGGGATCTCTCTCATTATATGCTCCAAAGAATAAATCGGAACAGGAATTATGATTGGGGTCTCATGATGATTTTGTCTTAATACTTCTATACTGGGACTCTTCAGATCTAAATTTGCATCAAATGAGAAAATTAAAGAAAAGTTGTTCGAATCCATATTCTGGGGTTGTATAAAATTATTATACAACTGCAGTGAATTAATCAAGTGAAGACACAAAGTAGAGTCCGGTTCGTTTTTAAAATTATTAAAGTCAGGGATATTCCTGTGGTCATTATAAAGCTTCTCATTACTCATATTATTATAATAAACCCTTTTCCCAATAATTATGCCCTCTATTAGTTCAAGCTCTTTAACGGATTCTGCGATGACTAATATGTGATGTACACGATGAATATCTGGTATTAATGAATCAACTAATCTATTAAACAAATGTAATTTCCCAGAGAAACTCACCAGTCTTTCGTTTAGCTCCAGTAAAAGTAGATTTTTAGGTATAAAATGATCCATTATTAAAGTAGGATGCTTGTTTATTCTACAAAGCTGATCGAAAAGTAAATTTAATTTTTCATACGATGTTATAGATGTTTCGTTTTCAACGGAGTTTTCTAATAAACTATCAATACTAGTTCGTTGTGTTCCAGAAGTAACTTCTTGTAGCAAATACTCAGAAAACAACCTGATATTTAATTCAAACAACTCTCTTTGCAACCTCGTCACTATTGTAGGTAAGAAATATAATCCATCATTATCAATTTCATTTGATACAACTTCAGAAATATTCAATCCTCGATCACTTGTAATGGAAGGAATATCTAAATTGCTATTTACTAACAACGGATCAGATGTCTCTTCAGAGAGCATGTCAATTAAATTCATATTGTTGTAACCACACCTTTGAGTAGGTCCAACGTATCTGTACGTAGATATCAACTTAGATTTGTATTAAGAAAGAAAATAGATATATATTTAATTTGCAGGTAAAATAAACGATAAAGATACGTGTATGTACCATTTATATAACTACACAAAACATAATCTATCTATCTTCTACTGGATTTCTTTATCACTACATTAACCCCAATATTCCCTAAACTATCCCAAACAACATCATCAACTTTTTTTGGAAGTTTTCTTCCATATAAGCATTGATCAATTAACCACATTCCTACCAAAAATTCGGGTTTATTTAATGTCCCATCTTTTCTGAAATCAACCAAATTCCAAATTGATTCTAATGTTTCATTTGGTAATTTACTTCTTTGCCAAATTCTCTTAACTAATATTCCATGCAAAAGTTGAGTGATATCCGCGGATTCTATATTATGAAATTTTAAATGATCAGTCAACTTGGATGTATCAAGCTTAGAAGCATTTGCTGAAAGCAAGGCAGCTTTCCTTGAAATTTCTTGTTCGTCATTTGGAACGTCCTCACACTTGTCCGAATTATAATCAACACCTACTAATTTTGTAACGACGCTCTCAATATATGATCCTTTGTTACTAGCCCAGACTCCCTCATATCGTTTTCTTTCTTGATCTGTGATATGAGACAATTCTACGTGATTCTTCCAAGGCTTATACTCATTAAATATCATTTTCTTTTCTTTTTTTTTATTACTTTTCCTCATAGTTGCCTTTAATTGAACTGGTTGGTGTAAATGAGGAGTTGACAGTCTGGAAATACTTACAGGCTCCTGATATACTTTTGACTCCATGATTGGTTCATCTTCCAGGTATGTAGAAAACGGTATTCTTTCGTTTGATTTTAATTTCAGATACCTCCTAAAAAGAGGATTTTTTTCAGATTTAGATTTATCATTTAGATCTGGAAACTGTGGTAACTTTCTAGTAACTTGACCAGTTGTGAAGTAATCCCCTCCTTCCCTTCTATCCATATTATCATCGGTATCATAATTAGACTTATCTGTATGAAAAGAATGCATACTAATATCATCAGATGATATATTTGCATCTCTATTTTCATTGGGTAAATTAGAGATAGAATCAAATAAAAATTGGTCTTTATCGTCAATGCTTGGTGGGGGTTTCCTTTTGAGTTTAGTCTTTTGAGATTCATCTATTAAATTCTCATTACCTGAAGGATCGTGCTCAGTTTTCTGAAGTATAAGTTCTTCATTGGTAGATTCAATTGAAATAGATGTTGTAGAAACTGGAGAAAATTCTGTGTATACTGGTCCTATTTTCACTGAATCGACATATTCCGAACTAAGGTCATTATCATTTGCTGAAAATTCATAATTCCCAATAGAACTGTGACTATTGCAAAGTTCATTATCATAAACATCATTATCCATATAACGGCTTTTTATCCTTCTTTTGTCTACATCGTGTCCTACTATAATTGGTGAAATTATGTTTTCTTTTGTCATCGTCATTTCCAGAAAAGCTGATCCTAAAGATGAAATCGAATAGTTGTCCAGGTTTAGTTTCTTATTCTCAGATGTTGAAGTAATTTGTTCATCATTGTCACTTTGTTTCTTTAATTCATCAAATGCATTCAACGCAATGCTACTATCGTTGACTGAATTTATTACCTTTTTCAGGTCTATCAGATCTCTAATTGCATTTAACATAGCTTGATTCTTGGTAGTGAGCTCAACGGACTGTGATGATTTAGCTTTGGAATTAATGGAATTTCGTACATTTTTTAGCATCTCTTGTGGTTCGTATTGCGCCGATATTCTTCGTCTACTGGTATCCACCGGAGTTGTCAACGATTCTATCGAGCTCTTAACATTGTTTATCATATCCTTCGCTGAAGTATTTACAGGTGTTCTTGCTCCCACTGTAATTTTGCTTGAATCTGAAAGCGTTTTAGAATAATCAAAATATTCATTGCCCAAAGAATGTGGCCCACTATATGAATCTCTATTTCTTGCCTGTGTCTTAAGGGATTCCTCGTTTGGAGATCTTAAAATAGCACATTTTCCAGGAGTAGATGGGGAGGAAGTATTTTTTTTTTCAGAATATATAGCCAACTTATCGAATTGTATCTTTGGGATTTGGCTTACTGAATATGGTCTGGATCCCCTATTACTGGTATTACCTGTCCTTGAGATATTGATAGAGCTAGCGGACTTCAGCGGAATATTAAATACACTATCATCTTTTTTATTTATTCCGTTAAAAGCCGCCAAAGCTGCTGCTTGACTAACTACGTTATTATTTGACATAATTTATACAACTGACATCGAACTATTCCCTATTTATTGGAAGTAACAAGTATATACGTTTCTGTTTATCTGCTATATTTAACTGTAACTATTCGCAATGCGCATTGCTTGATTATGTAATAGTTTAATTTATTAACGTACTAATATACACGAATTATGATCTCTTACCTCTAGAGGAGTTGACAAATCTGCCCCTTCCTACTCGAACACCTGAAGACCTAATATTTTGCATGGATGTAAATGGTGAAATATAATTGTCAGCACTACCACCACCAATCCATTGTTCAAGGATTTTATCATTTTGTCTTCTTTGCCAGTCATCGTTTTTCACGGCTTGCTGGTATTCTTTTTGATCTTCTCTTAATATCAATGGTTCTTGTAAAGTCTTGTGACGATTTTGCTTGTTGTGTTGGAAACCACCATTACCATTTAATCTCTGTTGATTCTTACTTAAAGGCGATGGTAAAGAGTATCTTTCACCTCTCTTAATCCATTGGAAATTAGATTTCAAATGAGGAGTAACCTTACCTGTAATGTTATCAATAGATACAGCACATCTTAATAAAGTATTACCACCACATTTTGGACAGAAGTGTTTCGGCTTTCCGCTCTTTGGAATAGGAGTTAAACGGAAACAAGCATGGCAACGATACATATAGTTACGGACTCTTTTAATTTGTTTTCCTGACATATAGTTCATCAAGTTTAAGCCAATTTGCATGGCCACATTTTGACAAGCAAAATCACCAGTTGCTAGAGCTACTTTAATAAATGGACCACTTCTTTCAGATTTGGAATCATGTATTTCTTCATTTCCATCCTTTAGCATTTCTTCCTGTAAATTTTCTGGAGTTATCCAATCACCATCATCTTCATCATCATTGTATTGTTCTTCTAAGTCACCTTCAGAGTTTTCAATAGAGCTTTCTTCTGGTTCAGTAGTATCTACCTCTTGTACTTCTACGGAATTCTTGATCTCCTCTTCTGGTTCAGTCTCCATTTCTTCTAATTCTTTTTGTAATCTCGCTTCTCTTTTCTCTCTTTGTTTCTTACCTCCTCTACGACGAGGCTTCTTTTCACTGCCTTTCTTTGTTGAGGCGTCAGATGGTTCCGACTCATTTGATTTTTTAATTTCTTCTTCGGTTTGATTAGCTTCTTTGACCGTCTCCTCTTCTGTATTTTTACTTCGTTGAAATTTCAAGACTTCACCAGGATACTTTCTTAATCTCCAGTCACCATTATTAAGTTCACATTCTAATTCGTATGCTAATGCTATGATGTGTAAATCATTTACAGATAATACTGCATAGTCACCTGTCAATTTTGCAAATGAAGTCACCTTTTGAATGAATTCTGGTTTAGGGTGTCTAATTTTTAACTTATCCGCCCACAACACCAATTGTTGTCTAACGGTCTCATCCTTTAACTCACTATGTACACCGGGTGTTGTATAGAATTCCTGGGCATGCTGTTGTAAACTTGATGCGGATTGGGTAATCAAAGGACCAGCATCAAGAACTAATGATTTGATCTTTTTATAAGATACCTGTTTGTTGCTGTTATCTTCTGACATTCTTACTGATCTGATAGCGTTGATTTATCAATTCTACTCAACTTTTTTTCAATTTCAAGATGAGCTCTCAAAGTCACGTGCACTTTGTTTTTGCAATTTCTCCCTATTTTTGACCGAGGCCTGAGATGTATGAATTTCATGGAACATCCATCATTTCAAATATTATTAATATATTGAATTGCTTTGATATAAGGTTATTGAGATATCAAAGTTAATTTAAAGATGGCACCACAAGAAAGAGTCATTGTACATTGGTAAGTAAGAAGAGCTACAACTGTCGCAATGCATTTATTAACCATTCCTGGCTTAACGCTTCTAGGTCTCAAAGAGTTTTATGGCTTCTTGAAGAATTAAAAGTTCCTTACGAAGTCGAGTACTATTCAAGAGAAAATTTCAGAGCACCAGAGTCCTTAATGAGAGTTTTCCTGTTAGGTAGGTCGCCAATTGTGGAGATTATTTCAGAATCTAAAGGAACTAAAGTTCTTGCTGAGACTGGACATATTTTCAGTTATTTTATTAGAAACTATGATACCGATAAGAAATTAACACCATCTCTGGAAGATGAACAGGAAGAAGTCGATTATTATTTACACTACAGTGAAGGAACATTACAAGGTCTTATGGTATCGTTATTAATTAATAGTATTGCAAAGCAGAGGGCACCTTTTGGCACAAAAACCTTAATGGGGTTACTTGTCAATGGCATCAATAGTGGTTTTTATCTCCCTGAGATTGTCCAAAATTTGGACTTTTTGGAGTCTAATTTGAAGAAATCTTCTAGTGGATATTTTGTGGGTGACAAATTAACAGCAGCCGATATCATTTTATCGTTTCCTGTCTTCGAAAATTTATTTGGACCTCTTGGTAGAGCCGATTTCGTTACTCAAAAGAAGTTCGATTTGAAGACGAAGTACCCAAATATCTACAAGTGGAGCCAGCTTATTTTGAAGGAACCAGCTTATATTAAGGTTAATGAATTGGTTGAAAAGGATTATACATTATCTAAGATTTAAGTAAATTTCTTATTATTCCTGATGTGGTGTGCCACACAATGGTTAATTTAGGTCTCCGCATTTTTGAAAATCTTTTTTTTTTTTTATTTTCTGCTATTTTAGTATTTTAGCATCTAAACGTTAATATTTTCTTCTGCTATTTTTCACCAGAGATTATATTAAGCTACACATAGTCTTATGTTTTTAGAATGAATGGTATTTTATGATTCTACTTCTACACCTGTAACAAATTTCAAAGAAAATACTAAATAATACATATTTTTTATGTAATTACTTTACACCGCAAAATTATTATACTATTCAGTTTTCAGATTTCACTAGCAGCTTTCAGAGATGAGAACTGTGGTGTTTATTTGCAAATTTTCACTCATAATGTTGCTTTCATAATGTTGCTTTTCAAATTATGACTGTTTGCATCTTTAATGCTCTCTCGTACTAATTATCTTATAATCCATACTCTGATATAGTCAGGGTATTATCGAACAAGATGATCTCACACTTATTTTTTTAACTGATATCTTTCGTAATTGAGTATTTATATATCTAATTGCAATAATGTCCTATCTGTGAATATCGTGTCCCCCCATCTCTTATCGTCTATTTAGCTCACCGGTAATAGTGGTACTGTTTTTGTGTAATATGTTGCGTTTGTGTGAATCTTTCATTGAAAAAATGATTCTGAGAAATTTCGAAAACAGACATTGGACAACAAGAACAAGTATTACTTTGAAGTTCACGTCGAAGCACACGTTCGAGGAGAGTTTAGGATATACATCACGTTTCGGCTAGTTTTGATTAAGTCTACAATATTAAAGCTTAAAGAATATCAAATCGGAAGTAGAGAGTATAATTAGGAATCGCATTTTCGTTTTTGAGATCGACGACACAAGATAAAGGATACTGATATAGAATTTATTAAGCTATCCCTACAAAATAAGTGATAGTTGAAACGACATTCTGCCGTACTTTGATTAAATAAGACGATTTATCAGAACATTGATATATCGAGTGATTACAGAAAGAGTTACGTTTTAGCGTTTTGAGTTTGATCGGATAATTTACAAATTCCGAATTGGACCATACTAGACTATATTTGTTTTACCCCCCTTATTTTAGATTAAGAATATGTCTAATAGAGCTCAGGTTTCAAACCCAGCTGCTTTAGCAGCGGCGACTGCGTCACACAATCCTAACTCCAGTAACTCATCTAATTCTTCCAACAACAACAGTTCTGTTGTTGGTTTACACTACAAGATTGGGAAGAAAATTGGGGAAGGTTCGTTTGGTGTGATTTTTGAAGGTACAAATATCATCAATGGAGTTTCTGTAGCGATTAAATTTGAGCCTAGAAAAACTGAAGCTCCACAATTAAGGGATGAGTACAGAACCTATAAACATTTACAAGGCTCAGATGGTATTCCTAATGCATACTACTTTGGACAGGAAGGCTTACACAATATTTTAGTGATTGATTTATTAGGTCCTTCCTTAGAAGATCTTTTTGATTGGTGTGGAAGAAGATTCTCAGTTAAGAGTGTTGTTCAAGTAGCAATTCAAATGTTGAACTTGGTTGAAGAAGTTCATGGTCACGACTTAATTTATAGAGATATCAAGCCTGATAACTTTTTAATTGGACGTCAAGGAATGCCTGATGAAAATAACGTCCATCTTATTGATTTTGGTATGGCTAAGCAATATAGAGATCCAAGAACTAAGCAACACATTCCTTACAGGGAGAAAAAATCTTTAAGCGGTACAGCTCGTTACATGTCCATTAACACACACTTGGGTAGAGAGCAACTGAGAAGAGATGATTTAGAAGCTTTAGGTCACGTCTTCTTTTATTTCTTAAGAGGCCAATTACCTTGGCAAGGTTTGAAGGCACCAACTAATAAGCAAAAGTATGAAAAGATTGGTGATAAGAAACGTACCACCCCTGCTGTCTCTTTGTGCGAGGGCTTGCCAAGGCAATTTGCAGAATATTTAGATGCTGTTAGAAGTTTACCATTCGACGCTGAACCAGCATATGAAGAATACAGAATGTTGCTCTTATCTGTATTAGATGATTTAGGACAAGCATGCGATGGTGATTATGATTGGTTGCATCTTAATGGTGGTAAAGGTTGGGACGCCACAATTAACAAAAAACCAAACTTACACGGTTACGGACATCCAAATCCACCTAACGATAGAGAAAGACGTCATCGTGATCAAAGAAGAAGCAGACAGCATCATTCGCAACATCAACAACAAACTTCCCAGCAACAGCAACAATTGTCTGCTGCTCAATTACACCAGCAAAAGTTACAGCATTTGGTTAATAGACCTTTACCACCAATTAAACAGGAAAACCAACCTTCAAATATGGAAATGACCCCAAATCCAGTTTCGATTCAAAACCAACAAGCTAAAAACTTAGAAGAGCCACCAGCTAATAAACAGCAGTATGAACAACAAAATCAAGTTTATGGTAAGGATGAAGAATCTAAAGGATTTTGGTCAAAAATTTGTTGTCAGTAGTACGTTTAGTTCTAATTCTTCAATCATATTATCGAACACTGTTCCTTTTTCATTTGAACATTTCGCTGTCATTATAAGACTCAATTTGTCATACAAGACTCAAGCTAATCAAATGTTTTTAAAAAATTAAAAACTTTTTAGGAAGCTTCTTTCAATCTTTTTTTTTATATCAATTTGTCAAGTTTTCATTGTTAACTATTTTCATATACAATTTTAGAATCTTGGATTGCTATTACGTTTTTAATGAGTTAATATTTTTCATAATTTACATACTAAGTAAGAGTAATTATACAAAATAATTGTAAATGAAGATAGCCTGATATATTGTAATAATTATAATTGGGTTCACCTCTGTATATACGAGCTATTCAAGTATTAGCCTCAAGCATATGCTGTATTTTTAGCTGCATTTTCGTATACTTCATTAATAGTTTCCATTTCTTTATAGGTCTTGTGAATATATTTTTCCACATCTTGCAACATACTAGTTACTGCTTCCTTGTTAAAATTACCCTTCAGGTCAACAGCATTCTTATTTAACTCATCAATCCTTGCTTTCAAAATTTCAGCCCTGTATTCAATCCATTGTGGGTAGAAATCATTATATCTTGAGCCAAAGTTATATTCTGGTTTCACGGTCTTTAAAATAGAGTCATCTAACACTAATGGGTCTTTGGCTCTATAAGATGTTACCATGGTAATTCTTTCACTAATTCCTTGGGGACTTGGGGCAATATGTTCGATTAGCCTTCCTTGTAAAACAGTGGCTGAACCTAACTGCTGTCTTGGGACCACAGCAACTTGATTACTTTCGCCCATACGTAATGATGTTTCACCACCAATCATATTGGTAGTATCACTAAGCATTAACACACATACGAAAGGATAACTATCATTGTGCCAGCCAACAACTGCAGGAATATCACTTCCATCACTATTTCCATTAAGTGCGTTTTCTCTAGATTTCACAATCAACTCTTCTTTAGCAACTTCAGCATCCTTCATTGCAACATTTACAGTAGCTATTTCATAATCCATAATTATTTCCAACTCGACACCCGCCATTGTACTAATCAATTCCATAGTTTTTGGATTAGTCCAGGCTTGATATGTAAAAGGTGCATCAATCTTATTTCCATCCTTAACATATCCTCTAATGACTGCATCCAAACCAGAGGTGGAAGAGGAGGAAATTCTTGCAAATTTTAAAAACAATTCCTTCTCTAATACTTCTTGCTTCATAATATCAATTGCTTCATTGGTAAATAAAGGAAATGGATCACTAACTCCAATAGGACTAATCTGCTTCTTGTTGGATAATCCCAATTCTTCCATAGTTAATCTCCTTGTTTCATGGAACTTGTACTTCTCTACAGGATCCTTAGAATAGTACTTTAAGTGCACTTCAGGATCAAATTTGATGTCATTAGTAGAATTGATTTTCGTTTTCTCAATCAACTTTCCATATGTATCTAACAAGTTGTTGTTGTAAGCCTCTTCTGGAATAGATCTGTGTAAACTACCAGCTTTAATAGCTTCAATAAGTGCTTCTCTCTTCATTTAGCCTCTTGAGTGTTCTTATCTCAGTCTGCCCTATTATTTTGCTAATCTATCCATGCCCAGTCGTCAGAGGAAACTTTATTTATATAATCTCCTAGCGTTGCATAGTATCTATAGCACGGAGCGAGATTCCGTAATAACCCCCCCAAAACGTTCTCCAGATCCATAACCAAGATCTAAAGGATACCAATTCGGGCTTAACATTTGCTGATGAAATTGGCTGAGAAATCTATTCCGAATATTGATATAATTCTCTGAGCGGCTTTCCTGATGATACTGATTTCGACTAAAAAGACCGGACAATCTTATCTATAGAATACTTATTTTTCGTGAGCTTGTAACAGAAATAGAAATCGATGCCAGCTATGCACGCCTTGATGCATGTAACGCATGATGGGTTTTGTCAAGTATAACTGGTATGTTATTCATTTCACTTAATTTAGTCAGTATTACCATATATCTAGGTATTTCTTAATGTCCAAAATAATCATGCCTGTTATCATAGAATAACGGGATCTAACGTATATATGAGATAAACAGATGCATATTGTAATAAGTCGTTATTATATACAGGAATTATTCGAAACGATTTACGTTATCAAATCCTTGAGACTGATCCTTCATGTAACTGTTCTTGATCATAGGTAGAACACGAGACGGATAGACCAATGTCAGCTTCCCATAACGATGCAATTGAAGCTAACAGGCATGTTATGAATGCGCAAATGGGCTTGAAATATGACAAGAGAGAGTCTATTGAAGTTTTGAGTTTGTTGTTCGTTAAAGCTATTACTGAGTTTGACCCCAAAAATCCAAGTAGAAAACTGCAAGAAGAATCTATTAAGGTAATTGGTGATGCTCATAAAAGGCGTAGTGGTTTCTCTGTAGATGAAACATTGATTTCGCCAATTAACATGCAATCGAAGTTTCCTAATACAGTCATCAAACCTGGCATTAAACTTCTTGATTTTGCATGTGGTACTGGTATGGTAACCCAACATTTTGTTCCATATTTAAGTTCGGATACAACCTCTTCAGAGATAGTTGGTATTGATATAAGTTCTGGATTCTTGGACAGGTTTTCTCAGAGAATGCGTAAGTTTGAATCTTCCAAATTACTGGTTAGCTCATATCTATGTGATATATTAGATAAAAAGGAAGAGAGTGTGGTAAAGGGCTTTGAAGAAAAATTTGATGTTATCACTTGTACCATTTCTTACCATCATATCGATAATTATCGTGATGTAACGAAGAAATTAGCCACATTTCTTAAACCAGGTGGTACTATATTTATATTGGATTTCTATAACGAAGATGTCGAGAGTTCTACTATTTCGGAATCTGGTGCAGTGAGACATATGGGTGGTTTATGTGTAGATGCCATAACTGAAACAATGGCTGATTATAGTCAGTTGTGCAATGTATCTGCTGCAAGAGAATTTATCGCCCGTTTATGGCAACATGAACAATTTATCAGAAACCATATGACCCAAGCTACAATTAAAAAGCTAGACGAAGGATCCCTTGAGTCAAGACATGTACAGGACGAAATCCAGTTCAATGTAGAAACCAGTGTTATTATGGCCGTGGGTCAGAAACCAAAAGTATAGTTTACTTGATCACTTCTTCTTTTGTTGTCGACATGAAATACAGGCATAACTTCCCCAATTTTCATGATGAATGAAGTAGATATATTAGATATATTAAGATAGACATTATGAATTGAGTGTGATAAATATATTTTTTATGGAATCTCAAAAGCCATATAAGCATCCGTGTATTAAAAGATATATATAAAATTATCTATATTCAAGAGACTTAGAATAAGTCCAATTTTATTATAATTCATATATTGAAAGTATAGGTTCTTATGACATTGCATGGTTAGGTCTGTAAGATTTATCGGTGAATACACTACCACTTTATATACAGTTTATCAATTTTTCTATTCGAGGTAAAAGATACTCCATCAATTGTAAATGATAGTATTGGGATAATTTTTTATTATCAATAGTAATTAATACCTACGATTTACTATTTTATTTAAGGCTACACTTTGTCAGTAGAGAAAGATTATTTTACTTGTTAGGTCGGTTAGAGAATTTCATTTGCATCAAAAGGATATCCTTTACGAAGAGATGAGCACAAGACAATCACAAAGAAGATTAACCAAGGAGTATAAGACAATCCTGGGTAACCCCCCTCCATATATAGATGCTAAACCAAACGAAGAGAATATCCTTGAATGGCACTATGTCATTACAGGCCCTCCAAATACCCCTTTTGAGGGTGGCCAGTACCATGGGATATTACGATTCCCTAGTGAATATCCTTTTAAACCTCCTGCCATTTCTATGGTGACACCAAATGGAAGATTTGCCTGTAATAGCAGACTCTGTTTGTCTATGTCAGATTACCACCCAGATACTTGGAATCCAGCATGGTCAGTGTCGACTATATTGACAGGGTTATTAAGTTTTATGACAGGTGATGAAAGCACCACTGGTTCTATAAAGACAAGTGATAGTTACAAGAGAAAGTTAGCAAAGGAAAGTAAGCCTTGGAATATTGGCGAAAACCAAAGATTTACAAAACAATTTCCAGATTTGGTACAACAGAATAAAATTGATATTCACACAGAGAAGATTAAAGAGCAACAAGAGAGTTTGAATAAAATGCAAAATTCAAATGAAGGAGCTGAAGAAAAACCCATAAATATTGAAGAGATTGATTCCTTAGATCCCGAAGATAGAGCAAGGCTTTTGGTAAAGCAGGAAAATAATACTGATAAACACCAAAATTCTTTGTCTACAATCACAGTAGTTGGTTTTATCCTTACTGCATTTGTAGCTGCTTTTATTAGCCTTTTAAAAAGAGGTTAATGGTAGGAATATTTATATACAAGATAAATAAACAAATCCCTTAAAGATTTGCTTAGTGTAAAATTTGCCTCAATTGCGCGAGATCTAGGCGACTAATTAAATAATGTTGAAAAGTTTCTAATAATACATTTTTTTTGATTTCGTATAAACAAAGACTGTTTCTAGTTGAATATTATTTGACTTTGACAGAGGTGATTATACGGAGAAAACATTAGAGTATTTGTCAGGTTTTTTGCAGATTTGTTAATTCTATCTGATTAAGTCACCATTTTTTACGAGGTATTTCCTAGAGCCTGATTTTATTCTATATCTTATATTAGCTCTAAGCATAGGATAATTGCATAATACTTTTAAGGTCATATTCAATTTTAGTATTTTAAATTGGATTATTTTCATATATTCTACAAGAGATACAACAACGCTGGCGAGCACAACGTGGTTAAAGTTTTCATTTCTTATTAAAATCATTGATATATTCATACCATGAGTAATCATCCATATCGCCAGAAGGCAGCCACAATTGTTCCATACCCTATCAACGAAATAGATGATTCAAACAATTCAATTAGAGCAGGGGAGAAAGACAAAAGTTATGAATCCTCAGGATCCAGGGCTAGTGGAAAGACGTCATTTGATTCGCAAAATCAGTCTATTAGTGTTTCAAACCCTTCTCCTTATGCCAAGTCTGGTTTACCTTATCCGACTCATGGATCTAATACTCCTCCACCTGTCTTTGCCAAGGATGCGAAATCTCCACCGTCTAATCCACTCTCTGCCACTTCATCGGTTACAAATTTATATTCGTCGTATAGCATTGATAATCAGATGAATGTCAAGTCTGATAGTCATTTACCAAATCTCAAAGAGCCTAATGCATTTGCTCATAATAGATCAGTTTCTTCAACTTCATCCTTCTTTTATGATAAGTCAGATAATGTCAGTGTATTGGATTTCAATCAAAATCATATCCAGCAGTTCTTAGGCTCGAATTCTAGTAACCTTTTACCAAGAATCAAGACTATTGAGATGTACAGAAAAAATGCAAAAAAATCGAATGATCCAACTGTATTATTTCAATATGCCCAGTATATGCTTCAAACAGCATTACTTTTGGAGAATGAAACAGAAAGCGTTGAAACTAGTATATTAGGTAACTTCACTGGTAACTCTGTTCCCACTTCTCCACTGAAGGGCTCAAATGACCTTAGCCAAAATATTTCAAATTTATCACTTGGTCATAAAGTAAAGAAGTCTACATCTCTGGATGATTTTAATGAAGTAAATGAAAAAGAGTTAAAGAAATCATTTTTAAAAGAGGCAATATTTTATTTAAAGAAGTTAGCTGATAAGGGCTATGTGGATGCTCAATATTTATTAGCTGACGCTTATAGTTCTGGTGCTTTAGGAAAAGTCTTAAATAAAGATGCTTTTATTTTATTTCAATCTGCAGCTAAGCATGGACATATTGAATCTGCATATAGAACATCGTATTGCTACGAAGAAGGGTTAGGTACCGGTAGAGATGCAAGAAAAGCAATTGAGTACTTAAAAATGGCAGCTGCTAAAAACCATGCTTCGTCAATGTACAAGTTAGGTGTTTATTCTTTTAATGGTAGAATGGGTTTACCGAATGACATGAATACTAAGAAAATGGGTATTAAATGGTTAACTCGCGCATCCAATATCAGTAACGAATTAATAGCTGCTGCACCTTATGAATTAGGTAAAATTTATTTTGAAGGTTTCGAAGACATCATTATTATGGATAAGCAGTATGCATTAGAATTATACTCCAAGGCTGCAGCTTTGGGACATATTAAGTCTGCTGCAATCTTAGGTAAGTTCTATGAAATTGGTGAAATTGTTCCACAAGACTCCAACTTATCTATTCATTATTACACCCAGGCAGCTTTAGGCGGCGATCCAGAATCGATGCTTGCTATGTGTGCTTGGTACTTAGTAGGAAATGAGCCATACTTACCAAAGGATGAAGGCGAAGCCTTCGAATGGGCAAAGAGAGCCGCTCTCGGTGATTTACCTAGAGCTCAATTTGCACTCGCTAATTTTTATGATAAGGGTATTGGTTGCACCCAAAACCCACTGGAAGCACAAGAATGGTATAAAAAGGCCGGAGCAAATGGTGATGAAAAATCCATCTCGAGGATTAACGACAAGGAATTTGTCTCTAAACTAGAAAAGAAAATGAAAAAGATTAACAAAAAGACAAGCAAAGCTTCACTATCAGGTTCGTCTAAGAATGTTTCAGCACAAGAGAAGGATTGTGTTATTATGTAAGTAGCCAGAAATTCCACAACTTTCGAGCTAACATCTCTTAGAGAATATGAGAATATTTTATAGGCACCCCATAATTTAATTCATGCTACATAATTATTGATAATATACTACACAAGGCGGTATGTAAAACTCTTGACGACAATGCTGATGCCACTATAAATGCTAATGCTGATGCTAAGGGCAGGGCACGACACTGCCTCCTCGACATGTGCCTCCAACCTGACCGAAGTCATGAATGAATTCGGTCGTACTTTAAGCTCTGGTTCATTTTGTGTTCGTGGTGTCCAAAGCGCGTAGGCGGAAGCAATCATCTCATCAATCTCCAAAATGGAAAGTAGAATGAACTAGTGGAAGTGCTCTACTAAGTGATTGAGTTCGAGTGTTCTACTGAGTGATTGAGTTCGAGTGCTCTGCTACTGGTGCAATCATATAAACATACGTGTTACAGACAAGCATAATTTTTATTTACAGGAGACTAGATGTTGTGATCGAGAAACTTAGACCGAATTTTTCTTCTCTCAAATGCCACATACAATTAACATTCGGGATTCAAAGCGAGATTTATCAGTCATGACGTAATCATTTCAGGGGACAAGATCTGGAAAATCACCTATAAATATCTCTGGTTTGCCGAAAAAATACACTGAATAATTTGTTTCTATTTTCAATTGAATAATTAATAACATGTCAGCTAACGAATTTTATGGCTCAGGTGACAAAGGTAACTACGTCGAATCTGAAGAAGAAAGATCAAACAGAGAAAGACAAGCTGGTCAACAACAAGGTGGTGAAACTGGAGACAGAGGTCTCCTCTCCACCGTTATCGGTGGCGCTGCTGGTGCTTACGGTGGTTCTAAGATCTCCGGTAATCACTCCACTTTAGGTGGTATTGGTGGTGCTCTTGCTGGTGCTTACGGTGCTAACAAGATCGAAGATTTCGTTGAAAACCGTAAGAACCACAATGGGGGTCACTTATTCGGACACAATGAACAAGGTAGATTCGATGGTCCAGGTAGAGAAGGTCCACAAGGTGGATACGGTGGCCAACAAGGTGGATACGGTGGCCAACAAGGTGGATATGGTGGCCCACAAGGTGGGTACGGTGGTCCTCAAGGTGGATACAGTGGTCCACAAGGTGGATACAGTGGTCCACAAGGTGGATACGGTGGCCCACAAGGTGGCTACGGTGGTCCGCAAGGCGGATTCGGTGGTCCAGGTGGCCCCCAAGGTGGCTACGGTGGTCCACAAGGTGGCCCACAAGGTGGATACGGTGGCCAAGGTAGATGGTAATAAATTTTAAAAGAAGTGCTTGAATAGTAAGGATTTATGTAAATATCCTTTAGTTTATTATCTCAATAATGTATATTTACGATTATGCGATACTAATTACAAACTGTAGAATCTGCTCTAATAAGTTGAAAAATTATGATGCTAGGGTAGACAAATTGGGAATGCTAGTATTTTCTGTATCTTTAGGTGAAACCGTGCTTATCACTTTAGTACTTGCTTGTTTATTTAACAAAGGTAACCTCGAAGATTGATTTATTTCATTAAGATTAACCGAGAGTCGTTTATTTGTGAACGAATTTCCCTTCGTGTTTCGTTTATCATTTGATTGTTTCTGTTGTAGAATTGTACTCGTTACTTTATTTAATGGCGGTGAATCAAGACTGGGATCGAATTTCAAATCAAGATCATCAGGAAGTAGGTTCTTAAAAAGTATTTTCCCCCCTGGAGGTGAATCATTTCCCAAATCATTCTTTGTATTATTCATACTCTGGAAGGTAGATTCATCCATACTAAGATCACTGTCTCCCATGGTGACATCACTAGTTGGCATTTCCCAGCGAACTTTTTTAGATGATCTTGACCTTATAGGAGAAATTCGAGGTGTAACTGGTTTTTTAATAATTGTCTTTTTGGAGTTTCTAGGAGGTGATGATTTTAGAGGCGACATTGGACCTCTCTTAAATTCTCTAGATTTTTGTAGAATTGGTGCTCTATTTTTTAGTGAATACTTCTTCGAACTATCAAATTCCTCCTTTTCTTTTAACTTCTTTTGCATGAATGTAGAAGCGCATTGTTCTAATTCAGAATCAAATTCACCATTCACCATTTTCTCTAATGACTCTATAAATTTATCAAATATCGGCAGATCATCTGAAAAATCAGCTCCAGTGTCAATTATTTCCAAAATTTTTTCTGGAAGACTACCAAATAATTTCAATTCATGGATAAAATAGTCAAATAGAATAGAAGAATTAAATAAAATCTCTTTCTCTAAAGATTCTTTCAAATATTCAACAAAATTTTCATAGATTAATGTATGATATTTACCCCACCCTTCATTTTCACGGTGTCTCCGTAATGAATAACGACTTGAATCATTTAAGATATGGTCAATTTCACATGGCTGTTTGTACCTATTCTCTAAATCCGTTATCTGATATCTGATCTTTGAAAGTAGTTGCTCTAATAAGCTGACTATGGTATTAATTACTTTAGAATAACGTGTTTCTGAAAGCTTTGTAAAACAATTCAATAAGCTTTCAGCCTCTTTTTTTTGTATTAAAATGATTTTTCTCTTGGCTAAAATAAAATATTTCTTCCATTTTTCCAGGTTTTGTTTATCCAACGATTCCTTTAAATTTTCTATACTTTCCAAAGTCATATTGAGACATTTATCATTAATTAAATTATTTTTTGATTTGGTATTTTCCACAATGAGATTCTCCCTATTCCTAAGTTCTTCAATTTCTTGCTTTTGTTCAATAATCATCTTTAAATAAGAGCCAACGTGGCGATCCAAATTATGCTGGTTTCTATGTAATTTAGTTTTAATTTGTTTCGCTCTATCGGCATATTTGAGAGTATTCAATGTTTCATCATAATGATGTGACAGTGGAGATATGCAAACAATCATTACCGTTTTGCAGTTTCCACCTAATGAAAATTTAAGTAATCTAGTCAACTTTGAATCTCTATAAGGGATATGATTTCTTCGCCTAGGATCACAAAGTGCATTTATACAATTACCCAATGCAAGTAAGGACCTGTTTATATTTGCTCCTTCATTCAATCTTATACCTTTATTACGAGTCGCTGCAGCTCTTTCACTTCCCGCAAGATCAATAATTGATAATGTGGCAAATGTGTGTGTTTCATTTATGTCTGCCGTTCGATTCTTTTGAATAACATTTATTTGAAGTACGGCATGTGATCTTGAAGAAGTTGCATTTGCTTCCGTAGGAGAACTAGTTCTATTTTGATTTCCAATAAGAATTAGATTCATCACGTCATCAACTGATCTGGGTGTGTGAGACAGAAGATTAGTTACTGATATTCTATTATTGGAATCTTCACGAAGACACAATTTCTTATGATCAGTTTCTGGATTTAATAAGTCTCGTATAGTTTCGTTATAGATTTCTAGGAAAGAAAGGCTCACCTCAATGGTCTTTGAGTCTGCTAATTCCTCAATTTGCTTATAAAGCTCCCTCATGGTTAGAAAAATCACACCTGGATCATCTGGCGTACCCAGAATAGTATATGTTTTACCACATCCTGTAGCCCCATATGCAAATGCTGTAGCATTATACCCATCAAGAACACAATCCAATAATGGCCTAGTGGTGCTAGTATATACATCTTCTTGAGCAGCGGATTCATCAAACAACTGATCGAATACAAATCTATGCTCTCTTATTCTTGAAGTCATATTTGAGTTTGGAAATGCATCTCTCTGCATGCTAATAAGGGGGTTCGTCTCTGGAGGATCAAATATCAACATTTTATCATCAACAACGTTTATGATCTTTCTTATTCCTCTGGGCGTTAAAACAGAGGATCTTAACTGTGTTCCTTGATTGTTATTTGTGCTGAATGATCCCTCTCCAAGGAAAAATGGGTCATTCTCACGATTAATCAAGAAGGTCTTTTCATAGTCTGTGAACGGTCTGACTCTAACAGCAACTGATATTGATGATTCCTTGGATGGATTGCGGTGGATTATCGATTTGGAAACCCCTGGCACGAAATCCATGGCTCCTTGTTTTTCAAAAGTAAAGATCTAAATTAAAAAACTATTAATTTGAATATCCCTAACTTCTGATACTAACTGAATCGTTTGACTTTATAACGTTGAGTTACAAAGATTCTCTATTGCAATCATATAGAATAATAAGAGTAAACAGAGCGCGCTAACAAAAAGTGTGTAATTCTGAAATATAAATATTGGATTATATTCAGGAATCTCAGCAGATGACGAATATAGATCATTAGTTAATCAAAGGATTCCTTTCTTTTATTATTATCTAAGTTGTCTAAGAATGCCGTCTATTGAACAGGGAGCCAGTGCGGTCTCTTCCTTTATCAGTTTATCTAAAACTATTATAGGGGCTGGTCTTCTTTCAATGCCATTAGCTTTTTCTACAGATGGTGTTTTTTTTGGTATATTCGTTATTTTATTAGCAGCAGCTACTTCAGGCTACGGTCTTTTCTTGCAATGTTATGTTTCCAAATACGTTCCAAAGGGACATGCAACCTTTTTTAACATTTGTTCAATTACATCCCCTGCATTTTCGGTTGTTTTCGATGCAGCGATCACAATTCAATGTTTCGGATGTGCCATTTCGTATCTTGTGCTTGTGGGAGATATTGTTCCTTCAGTTATTACTTATATCCCTTATATAAAAGAAGAACATTACCGTGCTTTTTGGATACTCATGTCTGCTTTTATTTGTGTTCCTATTTCATTTTTGAGGAATTTGGACTCTTTAAAGTATACCTCTATTCTTGGTTTGGTTGCCATTTTCTATATGACATTGTTAGTTATTGCACATTTTTTTATTGGAGTATCGCCTGAAGAGAAGGGAAATATCATTTTTATTCCTGAAAGTGCTACGGATGTTTTCAGTACATTTTCCATTATTGTATTTGCATTCACTGGGCACCAAAATATGTTTTCCATCATCAATGAAGCGAAGGAGAAATCTTTAAGCAATTTGTCTCGTTTAGTTAATTTAGTGATCTTAGGTTCTTCCCTGATATTTATTATTGTTGGTTTGGCAGGATACTTGACATATGGTGATAACGTTGGAGGAAATATCATATTACTGTTTCCAAATGGATGGACCACTAAATTAGGTAAATTATGTATTGTTTTCATGGTTATTTGTTCATTTCCATTAATGCTTCATCCAAGCAGAATTTCATTGAATAACATTTATTTCTGGTTTTCAACTAATTCCAATACAAAAGAAGAACTGGAATCTGAACGAACTGCATTATTATCTCCAGAGTCATTAGAAAGCAGAGACGAGAATTTTATAAGGGCCACTCATATCGTACCTCTTAATGATACAACTTTTAACATCATAACGATTTCTCTTCTTTTAGTTGGATACAGTTTGGCTATTTCTGTCAAATCATTTGCTTTGGTGCTTGCAGTGGTAGGTGCAACAGGTTCTACAGCTATATCTTTCATATTACCAGGATTATTTGGATATGGCTTAATCGGAAGTGAACTGGACGACCCTTCTACATTAGAAACAATATTTAAAAGCTTTTCTCTTTTATTAGTTATTTGGGGATTCGTTGTCATGATATTATGTTTATGGTCAACTTTGTTTCTTAATTGATTTATATTATAAATTAGTAGTACTTAACTAAAAGAATAATAGATAATTTGTAATGGTTAAATGAAATTTAATTTCTCTATTATTGTTACCCTTGTACATCGATATAAATATTTAAATACTTCAGAGTATGTAACCCTTTTAATTTTCCGCTTCGATGTCAATATCAGTTTCAGAACCTGATTCAACTTTATTAATTCCTTCCTTTAATTCATCCGTTATATTTGCTTCATTCTTTTCTTCGACTTCCAAAGCATTGTATTCAATTTCGTCATCAGTGTCATCTTCGTCACTTCTTACATCTTCGGCACCTGTACCAGTAATAACTTTGTAAGCAACCTTCAAAATTGAATACAACCAAATGAGCGTAAGTATTTGAAGTCCACCCAATAATCCCAAAAATACGTTAATAACGGTAGGTGTCCAACATCTTTTCTTAACAATGCCAGCGACACATTTACCGTCTGCCATTAAAATAGTGGACTTGCTCCAAGTATGATAGAAAATGTAATTATAGAGACCATGTCTAAGGACAATCCAAGATAACAAAAATAAAATGAACATAAAATCACAGGCAGTTGAATAACCAGCATATTTGAGCATTTTAGCGCTTGCTAAAAATATATCGACAGCATCCATTATCATCATAATGAGGTTTCCAATTCTACTATAGTAATAGTAATAAGAACCAATTATCAAGCAGCAAGTAATAATATGGTGACTAAACATTTGGTAATGATCCTTTCTCTTTTCTTCAATATTCAAGACAAATATTTGTTGAATCCAAAAGGCAATTGAAATAAGATAGAATCCTTTAAACAAAGCACTCAATTCAAAATGTGGCCAATCTATGTAGATATTATCAAAATGAAGAAAATATGGCGATTGACAGTATAAATAAACTCCAAAAGAAAATGAAAAGAAGCAGTAGAAAAATGTCCAGCCTTGTTCAGAAAATCTAACTACTGCCTTTCTGGAATGCATCTTGCAAAAACTCACGGCGAAAGGGCCAAAACACCAATGCATGAGAAATGATCTCAAAAATGTTAACACGATGACCGAATGGACAACAAAATATGCGTCACTGATTCCTATTTCAAAAAACTTCTCTCCTCCACTGATATCACCGATTTCATACTGTAAGCTTAAGAATTTAGACGTGTAAGAGTGCAAACTTGGCACACAAATGTGACTGAAGTATAGCAACCCCAACAAAGTTCTGGATAGAAAAATCTGGTTTCTTTCAACAAAGGCCAATATAGAGTTGTTGTATTGGTTCAACACCTTATTCTGCTTCTCCAGGCCACCTGTGTGTTGCTTGGTTTTCTTCTGATCTGGACGCAGCGAAACTGTCGACGTAGTTGAATATTCCGTTCCCATCTTTCTCCCGAATGTATCGTTAAGTACGCAAGCGAATGTCTGTCGGATTCAATTAGACTAGTTTCTACGTGTTACACGCCAGTATATATATTAAGCTGAGAAAAAAAAATCAATTCTTCGAATTGAACAACTGACATTAGTGCAACGAGAAATATTTCTTTGTTCATCACGTGCTCAGAACTGTAAAAGTAACCCAATAAATTTGATATAGATTGTGATTTTTATAGAAAAACGTAAAGCTGTGAAACAAAGAGAAATGTACACGTCACAAAATACAGTAAAATACAAGGAACAAAAAGTAGCTTTAGGGGTTATTGTTCCTTCTCTAAGTGTATTTGCATTGAAAATTATTAGTATTGAAGTCTGGTGTATGTAAAAGTAGCATTCTACTGTCTATTTAGAAGCATGTTTTGTAGAGCTTTTCTGACATTATTCTCGTTATAGCGATTCCACACAACATATAGGTTTATTATGTCTTGCATGGCCTCGACTATCTCGTCCAAGTTGATGTGGGAATGGTTAAGAAAGTTCATGAATTTATTTATTTTGATGGTATTTTCGTCTGTCTGCATGTCGTGGTATTCTTCGTCATGTAACTTAGTAGTGTCAGAGGTAAGCTTGTCATTAGATTCGGAATTATCGGCCGATAGCGATACCAAATCATCAAGATCTATAGCAGTTCCATATTGCTTATTTGCGTTTGAATTGTTGAAGTTGTTGCCCAAGCCGTTATTGGTCATTTGAAGGTTTCTCAAGTTTTTCTTTAGCACAATAGTGATATATATAGCTGTCACAGCTATAATGTGCGGAGGAAATAATAAGTGTAGGTCTGTGATGTAGCTATCATTGATAATCGACCATGAATCTTGTAGTTCGTCGTCTGTTAGAGTATATCCATATACGGCCTCATTTTCAATCAAAAAATCCCTAATCAGAATGATAGACCGATAGGGATGGTAAAGGAATAAGAACAGATCCATCTCTTCTATTAAATAGAATTCAAATTCTGCTAATTTGGTTACATCATGGGGGATGTATTCTGGCCAAAGATTTCTAGCTTCTGACAGTATAAGTCGTATATGTTGAGGACATTCCTCAATTTTAGAAGCTACATACAAACAAGTGGTCACCAACAAATATGCATTTACTTCTTTAAGCAGAACTCTCGTAAGGAATCGAGTTAGATATACCTCAGCTGATGCTAGCACAATTTGACGAATATTCAACCTTCGTCCTAATTTTACTAAAACTATAATAATGTTAGTTACCTAAGAATAATAGAACAAAAATAACTCTATACTTACGATTATGCAAATATATTCTCATATTATAGTCGTAAACAATGTTTGGGTAATCTTTGATTAGCCCATTCTGTATCATTTTCTTTTCTAGTAGAAGGACCCTTCTCCTTGCTTCTAACAACGAGAATCTATTCAATTGCCATTTTTTTCTTTGTGATGAGTTCCAATAATCTGCTGACATTGTGATTGTATATGGGATGTTAATAGATCTATGCCAAACGAATAAAAGAAATTAAGTTAATCTGTATGATTCATCGATGAAGAATCATAGATTTTACTGGTAATCAACCCGCACAAATTCTTAGCATCCAGTTCTCCAGAGTATTTTGAAGCTATCTTAGTACATTATATAGCGTTTGATCTTACTAAGATATATCTATTAATTAAAAAGTCTCCTACTATTAAAATTATTAAGTAGTATACAAATACGATAATTGGGCACTAATTACTATATGAACCTAACTGTAAGATATGATTATATGGAACTTTGTGATTTTCATTACATTTCACCACACTGATTAATAGTAACGTCCATTTTAGGTTTTTCGTTCTTATCCACTGAAATTACCTCTAATTTATCTATAATTTCACAGCCCTCAATTACTTCTCCGAAAACAACATGTTTCCCATCAAGATGTTTTGCTTCATTAAAACAAATGAAAAATTGGCATCCATTTGAATTTGGGCCTGAATTAGCCATTGAAACCCTATATCTTTTATCTATTTCGATTAGTATCAATCAGCAAGATTGATTATATGAAATACTTACGATCATATTGAAAACCTTCATCTTTAAATGTCTCACCCCCATATATGCATTTACTTCCAGTTCCATTATTGCGAAGAAAGTCGCCACCTTGAATCATAAATCCTTTGATTAGGCGGTGAAATTTGCAATTCTTGTATCCAATGGGCATTCCGTTTTCTCTATTCTCTCCCGTACAAAAGCTTCTAAAATTTTCACAAGTTCTTCTGAAATTAGTACGTATTCTTTAATTATTCATTCAAATACAACTTTACATACCTTGGTAATTCGTTGGAGAATAACTTTATTTTTATTCTCCCTAACAACTGATCTATGTAAAATGTTAGTTTATACTGCAAGGCATAAATTGCAAAAATTGTACACACCGCCATGACTAATCTAAAATGCAAGTTAGTATCTATATCAAAGTGAATGAATCTGTTATTACATACATCAAAAAATACAATATTCATATTACTTAATATCTCTTTAAATTTCGTGTAATGATACTGTCGTTCAGATCATTTTTTGAATTCTCGCATCTAAAATCTTCAATACTACCCGTTGAAGCAATCACATTATATAACTAGAATGGTACCAAAATTAGTCCAGAAAAAGACATTTCATACGTCCAACCCTAGAACTGATACTGCAATTGATAGGACAATTCCAGATTTTCCTATTGCTGAGGTTAGGGATGAGGACAAATATTTTAAAAATCATGAACCACCTGAATATCTTCCAGAGATTGAAAGCGAAGTAAGTGCCTTTATTGATTATCACTTGAACAGTACGGGTAAGAAAGTTGTGTTAGTGACATCTGGTGGTACAACTGTCCCATTGGAAAACAATACCGTAAGATTTATTGATAATTTCAGCGCTGGTACGAGAGGTGCAACCTCGGCGGAATACTTTTTAGAGAATGACTATGCTGTTATATTCTTACACAGAGAATTTTCATTGCTTCCATACTCAAGACATTATAGTCATACGACGAACTGCTTCCTAGATTATATGACAGAAGAAAATAGTAAAATTGAAATAAACTCTACCTTTGCAACTGAGATGCTCTTGGTATTAAGAAAATACAAAGCTGCTAAAGAATCACAATCCTTATTGTTAATTCCATTCACTACTGTCAATCAATATCTTTATACTTTGAAATCTACATCTAAATTATTACAAAAGTTAGAGTCTAAAGCTTTATTTTACTTAGCTGCTGCTGTTTCTGATTTTTTCTTGCCTCTGTCAAGGATTCCCCAACACAAAATTCAATCCCAACCTAGTGGTACGTTGGTTATTGACTTAGAACAAGTTCCTAAGTTTTTGAGAAGATTAGTTGATAGCTGGGCCCCATCTGCCATGATAATCTCATTTAAGTTAGAAACCGATAATTCGATCTTGATTAAAAAATCTAAAGGTGCTTTAGAAAGGTATCATCATCAGTTAGTTATAGGTAATTTATTACAAACCAGAAAGAAAGAAGTTGTCTTTGTTACAGCGGATGGTAAAGAAATCTGGCTCAAATTAACACCTGAGCAGGAGAAAGATGACGTTGAAATTGAAAGTATGATCATACCTGAAGTAATTCACCATCATTTATTATGGATTGAACAAAAGAATCATTAATTAAAATTTATAAATACTTTCTATATACAATATTAAAATTAATCTACAAGAACGACATTCCAATACCATATTGCAAGCCTTTTCTAACCCCGTCATTTTCGTGAGCGGTTAATGGTAATACAATATTTAATTCGAAACGAGCCATCGGATGATTATATAAAATACCAATCCCACAACTTGTAGAGTACTCTTTAGTCAATTTACGCAAAGACTGCAAAAAATTCTCATTCTTATCCAACAAGGAGATTCTTCCAAAATTGAAAAAATTGTGAATTTTAAAATTAGAATCTTTGCTTACACCTGGAAATTTAGAAACTAAAGATATTCCGCCATTCAAAAATATGTCACCACCCACGGATGAATTATAGCTTTTTGGACTTAATCCATTTAGTGTGAATGATCTCACATCATTAGGGCCACCAATAAAAAATCTATCCAACAAATTCGAAGTACCCATCAATGGATATAACAATCCAGATTTGTGAGATAAGATAAGATGGTGATTTGAATTTAATTTGCATGCGTATTGAGACTCAATAACTGATTTTACAAATGGGTATTGGTTAAATTTAAATAAACCATTGTACTCAATGCCTAATCTGAGCAACTTTCCCTTAGAGGCTAAATGAGAGCTATCACGAGTATCGTATTTAAGATTGTAAATAAAAGAAGATTTCAAAGTTGAACCTGATTGAGCAAGTATATCATTTGCTTTTGAATCAATATTTTTCAAAGTTTTCCAACAATTTTCCAACATAAATTCGTGATTAAGAGGAGAGTCAAACTGTGTATATATCTTATTTGTAAATCCTTTAACATTAACTTCTGAATTAATCCAATCAAAATTCCGGGTGTTCACAAAAGCTGATGTTTCCAGAATAAGGTCTGAATTATTAAATACCGGTTGATCGTATTTGAGTAAATATGAAGATTGCGTCTTTGTACCTGTCACTGCATCAAAAGCTAAACTCTCACCTCCTCCAAGTAAATTTTTTAATTGAAATTGTATATATCCATTACCTTCACCGTTTCCAATATTTGTTCCTGTCTTTGCGTAGAATCTTTTAACTGGGATTATATTGAAGATTGGAATGATATCAATAGAAGACTTGTTCTTACTAAATATACTTTTTTGTATAGGATTGAAAGTTACCATTAAATTTTCAATAATATTTAACTTAACTAATTTCTTAGACACCACATCGACATTTTCTAAGAAGTTTTCCAAAGTCAATAAATTATTCAGTAACAATGGCTTAAATTGTGCTGCTAGGAAATTATCTCTTAAATTCTCTGAATTTGTTATCTGAACATTCTTTACGCTAATCGGTACAGTTCTATTATTCTTAAATAGTTCCTCTAAGTAAGCCTTATTTTGTTGGATCATCAATTCTTGTTTATCGTGCTGTAGTTTTTCTAATTCCTTTTCTTGGGAGGATACCTTTTCTTCGGAATAGCCAGAAGATATCCTATCTATCATCTGTTCTTCGTATTCTATCGACATGATATATTAATATTAGATATTCAATTCGAAGTATTTCTTACAAATTTTAATTTTGTGAATCGCGAAGTAAAAATGTAGTTGCGAATAATTCCATTAATTTACATCTAAAATACATGGTTATCTATATATACAGTAACTATTAGTACAAATGAAATGAAGCATGATTTCAACCAATATAACAATTCTATTTGGATATAGGTTAGAAGTAGAAATCCTAATCTGGAGGAGAAATGGCTACCAGAGGTATGGAATGTAAGGCATTTACTTGCCTATTGCCAAATGCATTATAATTTCCTTCTTGATTATCTCCATCAATAGTACCTTTAGTCTTATCGTGTACTTCCTCTTCTACTAAAAGCCTTATGCACTCTTTACCAGCTTCTGTCTGAAAATGTCTTCGTAGAGCATCAGCTCTGGCAAACTTTCTACCACATCCATACGGACTTCCATCCTTCAAAAATCCTTTGCATTGAAATTTTTTTTCCCCTGTATGTAAATCTTCATGTCTTTTTCTGTCATGTTGTCTGGCAAATGCCTTTCCACAAACATTACATATGAATGGCCTTTCATCTGTATGTGTGCGTAAATGAGATTTCAAATTGTACGGCCTAGTAAATCGTTTGTCACATAAATGACATGCATATATTGATGGATGCTTTTGGGTTCTCTTAGATGACTGATTAGGAGACGCCAATTCCAACATTTTCTCTCTATTTGCCGAGATTGATTTCAGCGACTCTCCATCTTTGAGATTCAGATGATTTGTAGCAGAATTGGATCTTGATCTCACCTTATTGAGATGATTACGCCTGCGGCCTTCTCTGATACCCTTAAGTTCTTCGGGCTTTAACAATGAATTAGAATCTGATACATCTGATACCACAGATCCTGGGCTTGAAGCTACTAATTGTGAAGTTGGCATTAAGCTGTTTGTACCAGTATATGATCCTTGTAAATTTTCTTTACTTCTATAAGGAGAGTTCGCAGCTGAAGAATTTGCCGATGAATTACTGAAAAGTGACTGGGTTTTGGCAATATACTCCTCTGATGCTTGTTGCACCGAAATTGAAACTTCTTCTTGCTGTTCTTTTTGTTGCATTGAATTGTTGTAGTTATTTAAGTTGACTTCTGTTAGTTCTGTCATGTCTTTATGTGGTGACATTATAGAATGATTATTATTATTTGTAGTTGTATTATTATTTATACGGCCATTTCCAGTATAAATCAACTGTTGATATGGTTTGTTCAAATTCACCAAATTCGTACTAGATACCGACTCGCCGAATCCTATTTCTGTTTCAAATGTATTAACCGTATTTGGATTGTCTAAGTAAACATTATTATTGCTCATTCTTTGGTAATCTTGTCCGATATCAGAATATGATGCGCTAAAATGAGAAGCTGCATCCACGAAAGGGCTTCCAGGATTCAGGGATGCATCCGAGTATAATGAATTCATAGAGTAAACACTTGGAGATTTAGGGTCTAGTAAATCTTGTTGGCCAAACCTGTTTGGATTCAAAAAACTATAAGAATCTTCGGTTTGATTAAAACCATTAGTATTAGAATTCCCCATCATTCCTACATTGTTCGCTAAACTTATATTAGCATTCTGAAGGAATCTGTTAGACATTTGATTATTTTGAACATTGTTGTCACCCTGATTAACAAAATCGTTATTTGACCTTCCTTGGGACATATGGATCCCATGGGGCAAATGCATATCACTACTATCTATCCTATCCTGTATCACAACCATTGGCTGATTGAAACTATCAGGTGGGGATAAATTGAGGATATCGTACAACTGGTCCTCATCCGATTTTCCTTGATTGTTGGTAGATGCCATTGATTTTATACACTACAAGCTATGATAGTCTTGATATATGCCGCAATCTCGGTAAATTTCCTGTAGTTTTTTATATTTTCTATGAGTATTATTTGTAAAGCTATTATTCCTCTGCAACTTCTTTATCGTCCTGGTGCCTAAATCTCACTTCGGAAAAAATATATTGCTTTCAATATCTCAGGAACTTACGGTTTGTCACAATTCTATAAATATGTATATGCTTGCGTTCGACAAGTTTTCGAAATAGAATAAATATATATTCCTTAGAAATTTAGTGTGTAATTTTTCAATACTGGAATTTAGTATCTAAATATCAATTTCAACTGTTTTTATTGACGCAAGTAGTATTTTTGTTAATTGGTTTACTTAAAACAATGAAAGGCGCAGTAGTTTGAAAGATGACCTCATGAAATGGAAATGCGACATTATTAGGTGTCTTGACCTAAACTCTGAAGAAAATCGTTAAATGTCGAAAAATGTCGTGAGCCTTTGTGACTAGATCATTTAACGGAGGAAGAAATTTTTATTTTGAGCTACTTTGTGATGCCGTTACTTGGGTTACCATGCAGAAGTGCAATCAAGGCGAGCCCGAGGCAAGCACGGACATTAACATGGGAGCCTTGAGATGTAAGTGAATCTATTTAGTGTCACCTGAGCAAATGCCGATGCATGCAAAGTGTACAATGCCGAGTGGCAGATATTTGACTCGAAACTACTGCCTATTGTCTTCTGAGGTCACACGGCTGGTGCCGGGGATTGCAGTTTTGTATGAACAACGACAATAGCGAAGTTCTTTTGAGCAAGATTAGTATTTCTAGGGAATTTCAATCTTTGCAACAAATTTGCAAGATTTTTTCACTTTCGTTTTTTTAATCACCTTACAGTAGGTTTCCCATCGCAGCTTACTTCTAATCATATATTACAATTTTAATCTATTAGAACTAATTAAATACACCCTTCATAATATAGTTGAATATTTATTTATTTGCAGCTAATATATCAATAACAACATGCCAAATGTCTGGAGCAAATGTTTTTACCTTTTCTATTCTTAAAAATTGAGAGTTTTCAAATGTATCGAGCGCTTTAGCTTTTACTTCTTCAAACTCATCAATATGAGCATTCTCGTGGATATGAATATTCACCGCACCTCTTGAATAATTCTTAATGAGTGAATTTGTTATAGCCCATGAACCAAATGAAGTAGGTAACAAACCCAAGTTAATATGCTTTATTGGTAATTTTTCTTTCAACGTAGAAATTCTAGATGGAGCAAATTCATTACTTTCATGAAAAATAAAAAGTTTAATGCCTTTTCGTAAACATTGTTCATAATACTGATTATCAAATTTACTATCTCTGTTTATAACAGTATATTTATACTTTGTCTTAGAAACACCTCTAATAAGGCCCTCGATAGACCAAGGATTTATTTCCCAGCAAAATACTTGGGCATTGTTTTTCAAATAAGATAAAGTAAAGTAACCAATTCCAGCATATAGATCAAACACGACATGATTAGTTAAGTCTTTGAAGTTGTCAAGTATTCTTTTCTTTTCTTTGATATTACCTCTCGAAAACATAGTATACCTAGGAGCCCAAGTTTGAAATATACCATTTTGTTTAACAGTACACCAAAATGCACTATTAAGATCATCTTTCAGAGGCGCATAAAATAATTTATCATCTGTAGAGGGGCCAAAATCACCAAATAAAGGAATCAAGTTAAAAGGTCTTCTCATCACATCTTCCTCTATTATCGGTTTATTTATTGCTATATGTGTTACAGATGGAAAAAGGCCCGAAGAAAGTATAAATTTGAAATAATCCTCTTGATCTATTCTTTGAGAAAAAGCCTTATTCCAAATGTCTGTATCATATGAATTAAACCCTATAAGTAACATAGGTGGATAAATAGACCATTTCCTGGGTAAATTGGAGAGCAAATCTTCCACATTAGATTCATCGATCGTACATTTATCATTTAGATATTTCTTTGTTAAGTTGTACAAAGATGTTTCTTCTGTAGCATCATCAACATAATAATTTACACTTAAGTTACTGATTTGATCATATAAACCTTGGAAATCATCTAGCTTACATGATTTAGTATAAATATTGAAGAAGTTACCATCACGATCAATTTTCCTTGCTTTATTCAACAAATTGATTGATTCAACAAACAGCTTAACTTCTTTAACCGATTTACCATCTTCAACTTGGAATTTAATCCATTTTGTCATAGCAAATATACTGGTATATCTAAAAATTATAAAAGATAACAAAATATTACATAAGCGTAATTGTCGTGCAAGAAAAATCGAAAATTTCGTCCAGTGACAATACGGAACAGGTGAATCTCAATTTCTGAATTATCAACAAGTCTCTTTTAATATTAATCAATTTTATTAATTCCAGCAAATCTACATTTAGGTTAATCAGTTTATACTTATAGAAAATTTAAGAATTTTTCTAATCCTTTTTTTTTCAATAATTTTTATACTATAGACTTTTGGTTGAAGTTTTTTATTTCTATTGATTATTAATTTTTACTTCCTTTATCAAATTTGATTTACATTGGTATAACATCAATAATTCAATTTGGCTCAAAAGTTATCCATTTATTAATTTGTCATTGCACTTTTTATTTTTAATTATCTTTGCATTAATACTAATAAACAACAAAAATGTCAGAAGAAACTACTGAAGTTGCCGCCACTCCTAAGATTGAGAGTAAGGAAAAGCAACAGAAAGAACAAAATTCTGAGCAATTGAATGAAGAATCAACCGAGACTTCTGTTGAAGAAGTGATTGAAGAGAAAAAGGAATCAAATTCTCCAAAAGTGAATCAATCTCAAGAACAATTACAATCTCAAAGTAACAATTCCCAACAACAAGATACTGCGCCAGCCAGTGCAATTGAAGGAGGGCGTGAGGTGTCTAAAAAGATCTTATACGTAGGTGGATTACATAAATCAGTCACTGACGACATGTTAAAGGATCTATTCTTAGTGGCAGGCCCAATCCAATCAATCAAGATTTTGAATGATAAGAACAAGCCTGGCTTTAATTATGCTTTCATTGAATTCGAAGGTACCCAATCTGCTGATATGGCTTTACATACCCTTAATGGCAGAATTGTCAATAACTCCGAAATCAGAATTAATTGGGCATACCAATCTTCTAATGTTAATAATGCCAATAGTGAACAACCAACTTTTAATATATTCGTCGGTGATTTATCACCAGAAGTTGATGATGAAACTTTAAGCGGCGCTTTCTCTAAGTTTCAATCTTTAATTCAAGCACATGTCATGTGGGATATGCAGACCTCAAGATCTAGAGGTTATGGTTTTGTTAGTTTTAATTTACAAGCAGATGCTGAATTAGCTTTACAAACTATGAATGGTGAATGGATTAGTGGTAGAGCTATTAGATGTAATTGGGCTTCTCACAAGCAAATGAATAATAATAATCATAATTTTAGAAATAACAATCGTCATTATCACAATGGTAGACAATTTAGATCATTCAATGGCAATATGGTACAGCAAATTCCTCAAAACAATGGTGTTCAAAATGGTCAATTCAATCCTCAACAGGGACATATGCAACAAAACCAACAAGCTGGCCCAGTTTCTTCAAATTCGTCTGTTAATGGACAATCAAATATACCTCTTATGTCACCACAATCCTATGACATAGTACTTAGACAAACTCCATCCTGGCAAACAACTGTTTATTTAGGAAATATCGCACACTTTACTCAACAAACTGATTTGATTCCTTTACTTCAAAATTTTGGATTTATTGTTGATTTCAAATTTCACCCTGAGAGAGGATGTGCTTTTGTTAAATATGACTCTCATGAAAGAGCTGCTTTAGCCATTGTCCAATTAGCAGGTTTCACAATTAATGGAAGACCATTGAAGTGTGGATGGGGTAAAGATAGACCACCAATTGGTCAATTTCAAAATTTTGGTCGTGTTCCTCCTCCTTCAATGTATGGTCAAGGTAGACCTTAGCTAAACATCACGTAATTATTGGATTGTATCGAATATCTTGCATATTGATCTTTTACTCTTTTTATTGCTTGTGGCTATTTTTAAGTTCCCTATTTTATTTTTTTTGTTATTATCTTCTTAGACGAAGTATTGAAGTTGTTTTTTTAAAGTATATAAAAATGTCAAATAAATGAATACGTATAATCTGTATCGTTTTTACACAAAACATTTTTCGACCTCGTTAAACACATCGACAATTTTTCTCCATCTTAAATATTAAGCAACTTTTTCTACATAAAAGGACGCCTATATTGATTATCAGTTCTAGCACAGAGAAGGATATCTTTTTTCTTTCTAGTTCTTTATGACACATACTTATATCAAGTACTTAGCATTTTTAATTATTATTTTTGTTTCAGCCATTCCTTTTGCAAATCTGACACCAACAAAAGAGATCAGCACCTTAATTAACAGTACAGGTATAAACCTTATTAAGAGCCTTAAATCCAACAAATTAGTAGTAACTACTACAACATCTGTATTATTATTATCTGCTTTTTTTTTATTTAAGTTTAGTGGTTCTCCATTCAAAAATATTCCCAGTTTTGGTCAGAACGTTTTGACAACTATGAATTCAGGCTTAAATTTTATGTCGTCTAAGAGATATAGATTTGGATCTACCAGTAAAACTAAAGCTGAAAGATTTGCTTTAAAAAATGGAGGTGAAGTAGGTGGTTTAAGTAATGAAGGTAATACATGTTTTATGAATTCTGTGTTACAATCTTTAGCTTCGTCTAGAGAATTAATGAAATTTATTGATTCATATTTGTATGAAGAAATATTAATAGAAAAGTCAGAGGGGAAGAACATTACAATGAAATCAAATAAACCGAAAGAAGACTTGTCATTCACTTCAGCATTGAACACGTTATTTTCAAAAATTAATGGGTCATACGGAATTAGAGGTAAAGAGTTTAGTACCAAACCATTGTTAAATAAAATGCCAAACGGTCCAAAACAAAATTTTTTCACCGGATATAATCAAGAAGATGCGCAAGAGTTTTACCAACTTGTCATGAATCTATTAGAAAATGAATACAAAAAGGTTCATGTCAATAAAGTATCTCCGGCTGAAAAGGAGAAAGATAACAAAGAAATTTTTTTGCATGCAAATGATATTAAATCTTTGATTTCGGGTTGCAATGAATTAGGGACACTCGGCAACATTTACGTTCCTGCTAGTCAAGTAGATCCAAATATATATGAGAAGGATATGTATATGGCCTTAAATTTAATTACACCGGTTGATGGCATATCTGCAGAGAGAATTGGCTGTCTAACATGTGGAGAAGTAGGTGGTATTAGATACTCTGTTAATAGTGGGTTAAGTTTAAATTTACCATTTTCTAGTTCTTATTATTCAAATTACAATTTGAATGGATTGTTGGATAGTTGGGCAACCCCTGAAATAATAGAAGATGTGAATTGTAACAGATGTGGTTTAATTCAAACTAAAGACTTTTTGAACAAGCAAATAGAGCTGTCAAACAATGAGAAAATTACGGAGCAGTTTAAGGAACGTCTCGAAAAGGTTGAAACGGAATTAACTAACCCATATATAAAAGACGAAGTTTTCGAAAAGTTAACAATAAAGCAAATGATAAGAAAATCTAAAAAATCGAAACAAATTCTTCTTAGCAGACCACCTCCATTATTATCAATCCATATCAATCGTTCAGTTTTTGATCCTAATACTTATAGAATTGCAAAAAATTCAAGTAATGTTGATTTCCCAGCACTTTTAGATTTGAGTCCTTACGTAGCCGAGCCTAATGATATTAATATGGATGCTAGAATACCATTTAGAAAACAAGATGAGAGATCTATAAAACAAAGCACCATCAATACTGATTTAATTAATGATCTTGAAGCTTCTCCTGACTCACAACATGCTTCAGAGCAAGATGATTTAGATAATAGTAGTATTAGTAGAGAAGACGAGTCTGAATCTACAAAGAATACCGATCCAGAGGAATTATCTAATGAGATTCCTCAAAATTTCCGTTTACTATACGATTTAAAGGCTATTATTTCACATTATGGTACTCATAATTATGGTCATTACATATGTTACCGTAAATTAAGAGGTACTTGGTGGAGAATAAGTGATGAAACAGTATATGCCACCACTGAAGAGGAGGTATTGAATTGTCAAGGAACTTTTATGCTTTTTTATGAAAGGAATGATGGTCACGTAGAACATTTATTGGATGTAGAGGATGTGGAGGAAGATGATAGTTCTTCATTGTCTGCAAGATCGAATTATTCTACTAATGGAAATGACTTTAGTCAGCCCAAAGATATTACTTTATCTATGGATGTTGACAGTGAAGATGCTTATGAAAGTAGTGGTTTAAGTGATAACAATGAGTTAGATATTGTGAAGAATGAAAACTCTCAAGAAAATAAAGAAGAGAAAGGTAAATTAGAGCAACTAGAAGAATTTCATGTAGGAGAAGAAAGAGCTCATTTATAATTTAGAGAAGCTATTGATATAGATTTTACTGAAATGTATGTAATATAAACTACGAATTTTATTCAAATGCGCATCTCAGAATATTTTTTTTCAGTTAACACTTGTGGAGAATTATGGGTAAGAAAGGGAAAGCTAAATTAGCTAACGGCAAAGGATTACGTGGTGCATTAGCTCGCCATGAGGTACTAGAAAACAGTATAAAGAAAATGAATAATGCATTGATAGCCCAAAAAGAACAAAAATTGAAGAAAGAGAAATCAATCAAATCATCAAATAATAAGAAAAAGAAGCACCAAGTACAAGACATACATAAAGGTCTCATTCCATTTACTAAAGATAATTCGTTAATTTTAGTAGGAGAAGGAGATTTTTCATTTGCAACCTCTATTGTTCAACAAGATTATATTCTACCAACTAATTTGATTGCAACAAGTTTTGATTCAAAAGAAGAATTATTATCTAAGTATCCTTCTGCAGAGAAGAATTTATTATATTTAGAAGAAGAGGGAGTGAAGATATTATTTAATGTTGATGGTATGAATTTAACTAAGTCTTTAAAGTTGGTTTCATCAAGCAAAAAGAAGAATTTAGTAAATAGATTATTTTCAGATAATACGAAACTCGATTTTATCATGTTTAATTTTCCTCATACTGGTAAAGGTATCAAAGATGTTGATAGAAATATTAGAGACCATCAAAATTTGATTTTAAATTACTTTAAAAGTTCTCAAGAAGTATTCAAATTAGTCAATAATACTGCAAATGATGATTTTGCTGGCTACTCGACTACTGCAAGTCTGGGTGAAGGTAAAATCATTCTCTCATTATTCGAAGGTGAACCATATAATTCTTGGCATATTAAGGCATTGGGTAGGAGTATCGATTTAATGGTTGAACGTTCTGGAAGGTTTAATTGGAGCTTTTTCCCGCAATATTCTCACAGAAGAACGAATAGTACTCGGGACACAACAAAGCCAGCAGCTGAGAGGGATGCTAGGATGTATATTTTTCTGAGATTTTTAAAAAGAGATAGTAAAGCTAATAATAAGAAGGAGGATTCAGATTCAGAATGATTTACAAATCTTCAAAGTTTCGTAATTTACATAGAGTTATAAAATAATTATTTAAATTAAGCAGGATAGACTCTTATACAATTGTCAATCAAAAATATTTCTCTAGTTAATGGATCCTTAATCTTACCCATACGCAATAATGTATTCTTTTCAGATAGGTATTTATCAGAAGGGCTCAATAACTTATTGAACGGATAAATATTACCATTAGGCAACTTGAAAGGATTATTAAATATGCTTGTGATTAGTTGTGCATAAGGAAGGTCCTTGCTTAACTGGAATAGCTCTGGGGAACATATTGGACAATTATTGATTTTGCTCAACAATCTATAAAATCGGCTTGGGCTTCTGTATTTCTTATCAGTTGCCAAATTATGTTCATATAAGTCTTCGTCAGGTATATTACTAACCGTGTTATAATTAAATATTGAATTCTCTGTATTACAGTAACATGACTTGGTTTTCAAACTTGATAACCCTGCCGATAAGTATATGTATAACGGGTAACTTTTAGGTATAGAATACAACTTGGTAAAATTTTCTGCAAAACATCTAGATAAACTTTCCCATCTTTCATTAGACAAAAGTTTTTCATATTCTTGAAATCTAGGAGAATTCACGACTATGTTTGATGAGAAAGGTACTTTTGTAACCAGGTTTAAACCCTTCATATTGATAGAAACATAGACTAATAACCCACCAATTTCTTTTAACTTTGTAAGATTTTTTTCATAATTACTTATTTCATTCGGCAGGTAATGACTAATGTTTCCGTATGGTGATAAATTCTTCTTCGAGAAGTCTATCGCTTTACTAACATCATCTTCTTCTATTAAAGATAAAAATTTGCAATAATTTATTTCAAACTCCAAATTAGAGTTAACCTTCTTCAAGAATGATCTATTATCATTAAACCAAGAAATAACTCCGGACAAATCATGGTTATGGACAATTGACATATAGATCTTATTAAAGTTTTCGAATAAATCATAATCAATCAACTTTAAATATTTCTCATCAGTTTCCGCCAAGCTCTTTAATAAATTTATACCTATATTGCAGTCTTTACTTGTATTATTCTTAATAAGATAATCGACAATTAATAGATTTGTTTGAACTCGATACCAATTAATTAAATTAATATTATGCAAATCTAATCCTTGCTCATCATTGGAATTCGCTGTATTGCTTTCATTCTTATCATCGCCATGTTCATTATCATTATTAAATTTCAGTTTAAATTGATTTAACAAGGATAAATTTTCTTTCCTTGCATTTAATCGTGATCTTAATTCTTCATCCTTAGTAATTAAAACCTTTAGCTTTTTCTGATAATTTTCAAATGATCTTATCAAACTGTCAATTTTAACAAGTTTCTCTTTAGGTGTCAAAACTGGGTTCTTCTTGATTTGTAATATATCTTCGGTCACTTGTTTCTTCTGTTTCTCAACCAATCTTTGAATACCCTTGAAATTCTTTTTTATCAATTCCGTTGGAATTTTGAATTGGTTCAGTTTAGTTTGGATGTGGAAATTTATAGTAGGCTCCCCCATAATTACAATATATATTTGAATATAAATTTAATATTAGAAATAAAACTTTGATAAGATTTTATCCTCAATTTCGCATCATGGGGTAAAATGCGGTCTGCGGAATACCCAGCTTGGCTCACTGGATAGAGATGGTTCACATTCCATTCTACAAACAAATAATAGAATTGTATTTATAAAATTATATATAAGACTATTCTTCATCACTCACAATTTTGAATTGATCTTGACTGTCAATGTCTTTATTCTGATTATCATCAGGCATGTTGTCCAATTCGTAATCACAAGCTTCCAATTCAACCCTAGAAAGTTCTAAATCTGAGAGTGCCGTGTATCTATTAAACTGTTTAACTCTGAGTAGCTGTGAGATATAATGAAAACTTCTTCTAATATAACTTTTAACCTTGGTGAATATTTCTGATCTGGCATTCTTTCCAATCATGAGCCATATGATAAGACTGAATAATACAATATACATAAAGATACCATTCCATCTATGTGGCTGAATGTACCATTTCAGTTCGTTTGGATTATTATCCGTTTTATATTCATAATCGTAATACTTATATGTCGCATCTTCATTAGGCGTAGTGAATAAGGGTCTTCGGCTTATACCATTATTTTCGGCACCAAAATTATAAACTCCAGATGAAGCCGTGAAATAAAATCCTGGCCTCAGTAAAATTATATTATTATTATTACTAATGTTGTGCAGCTTAGTAAAATTTTCAAATGCCTGTACATATTCATCATTTGCATATAATATGGCTCTTCCCAAAGTCCAAGAGAATGGCGAGCCATCAACTGCTTCTGTCAATTGTAGTGATTCAAATCGCTTTGATTCTTGGTCAGTATCATCAATACCAAAACGAGGAAATCCCAAGCCCAAATGTAGAAAATTAAGAATCCAAGATGATTTAAAGCACAATTGAGCTAAATCTTCTTGCGACAATTTCTGACTATTAGACTTTCTGTTGTTCAATTCAATTAGTTCACTGAATGACAGAGAACATACATTGGAGGTCTTATCATAAATTACTTTATAATCATATCTTTCGCCATGCTTGCCTTTCTCAGCAGGGTTTTTACTTCCTTTCTCCTTTTGAGACTCATCTATAGTATCGTAAGCTAGTAAATTTTTAATTGAATCTTCATAACCGCTAACCCCAAAGAAATGATTGATATCAAAATCAAATGAAGGGATCATATCATAAAACAAGCAAGCACTAACTTCGTCGCCTTCACTGAATTGTTTACAATTTCTATTTGCACTTTCCTGTCCTGTAGCATACGTACTGTTCAGAAGCAATGGAAATATAGAAGTAAGACATTGCTCAAAATTACTACTACCTGTGAAATCAGCAGAAATATCTCCCTCTGTTGTCTTTGTGGTATACCCTTTGGGCAAGCATGGATCAGATATAGGATTTGAAATTCTAGAATACCTAGATTCGCCATTTATGCCATGCTCCTTCTTGTAACTTTCAATTAAATATGATAAATATTTATGGTAAGCCTGATACATACCAAATCCAAGAAAAGAATCAGAATAAACACTATATTCATATGTTCTTGGATTTTCATATGAAAATTCAGATCCGTTAACTTCAAGTTCAGGCAATGAAGAAAGCTTTATTTTATAGAGGTTATTTTGATGTTCTTCTATCTCGGAACTATTTGGTGAAAATACAACTTGAGTTGAGGCACCTCCCATATCTAATAATCCGTAGGTAGTATGGTTCTTTCCGTGTTCATGATCAGTAGGAAAATCAAATGATCCCACTAAATAGTTTATAGAAAGCCAACCATACAAACCTTCAACATCACCATCAATGATATTCACATGAGATGCACAATCCGGAAGATAGAAATCTGAATTTCTAGTAAAATATTTACAAATACTATCAAGAATTATTTCCTGATCCATATGTTTAAGAAGTCTCATTCCACCTGTAGAATGCAAAAATAGAGGAGTTCTATAATGTTGTGATTTTGGGACCACATTGCTTGCTAAATTTAACAAGTGCTTTAAATGTCTCTTTCCAACTTTTTGTGGACTTTCCATGAATGTGGAAATACCTGGTTTGATCTTCTTATGCCATTTTTTATTAGTTTTGATAGACGGGAATTTTATCTCTTTATGATCAGTTTCAAAGTCGCTTTCTGCGTCACTGTTATGATTGCCATCATCTGAATCGTCCAAATCGTACTTAGCTAATAGCTTTAAATCATTCAGATTAGACTTTTTCAAATCATATCCCTTTTCCAATGCAAACAAAGGATTTAACCAGTTATACACATATACTCTAGAACCTTTAGATCCAGAATCAATGATTACAATGTAGTCGTAGGGTATATTATTCTTTGAATAAACAGGACCTGTCTTTATTCCCTTCTTCTTATCTCTTGAGTCTAGTAATGTCATATCTGGATCTTCAATATTTGATATATATTTGTAGAGTTTCGTAACGAGACAAAAATAAGATCGCGATCAAACTAAGACTAATCAGACGGGCACCGATACAGGGTTCAACTATTTTATGTACCATTCGTAATTGAAATAAAAATATAAATAACTAGTGCTACTCTACATATACTATGTATTAGAAGAATAATTAAGATATGGCTCTTAACATGATTTGTGAAAAGAAATTAATTTGTACTGATAAAAATCAAACAATTGTATTTAACAGAAGGAGGATATTATACAATTATGCACTTATCTTCCTTCTTCATTGGGGGATTCTGGATGCTTTCTATTTCATCGATCAAGCTCTCAAAAGAATTATTTATGTTCACATTATCTTTAACGGAACTTTCAAGGAATTTGCAATTAAATTTCTTAGCTAGGTTTAATCCTTCGTCAAACTCTACCTGTCTTTGATAGTTTAAATCACACTTATTTCCAATTAATACCATTTGTATATTATCTGAACCAATGGAGTTTAAAATTTTATCTCTGATGATATCAATCAATTCAAATGATTGACGTGAAGTAACAGAATATACCAATAAGTACCCGTGTATACCAATAAGATGTTTTTCATTCATTATAGAGAATTCATCTTGACCAGCGGTATCTAAAACCTCTATCTCATAGTCTTCATTGTTATATTTTATAGTCTTGGAAAATTGATTCTCAATAGTTGGATAGTATGACTCCACAAAATGGTCCTCTACAAATCTGACAGTCATAGATGATTTTCCAACAGAACGTGAACCCACAACGGCGATCTTTCTTGCTTTGACCATATTATTATATTTCAATGAATCTGTTATAATTTGTTGGTAATATCTAATATGGACTATTATTCACAACTAAATATGATAATCGAGAAAAAAGAAAGAAATTTATTTCTCAGTTCCTAGTCTAAATCAAGAGTCTCTAATAAGTATCCATCAAATCACAAGGAGAAATGAACGCTAGATACTATGTTTCGTGCTAATAAACTGAATATATTTTGTAACTGATTTTAGTTTCTCACCGTTAGAAATAATTTTGAACACAAAATTCCGCCTTAGTGCTTTCGTCATGGCAGGGATTTAAGAGCTATCATATAATAAAATATGTAAGTAATGAAATAAATCTTATATTTAGTATATAAATGCACAGAAGATAAACTAAGTTTCAACAGACTAAAGGAATATCATTTTGCCCAATCTAAAACTTCCAAGCTTGTGACAACAATAATTATTGTAGTCGGAAGTGTTAATACCACATAACCCCAGAATAAAACCCCAGCCATTTCCTTTTGGTAAATGCTATTAATTTGTGTTATTTGGGACAATTGAATAGCAGGAGGTGATATTGTTAAAATAAATGCAACAATCAAGAAGATAGGATCATCAAGAATAGAGATCTTGACAAACTTTACACAGAAAGTGATAAGCGGAATCAAGATCATCGACGGTAAAATCATTCTAGAAAGTAATGAACCGATAATAATACGGTTGTAATGAATAGAGGCTGGTGGAACATCCTGAGATGGGCAAAGATTCGAACCCAACACAATCAAAATCAATGGAATCGATACAGAACCAAGCTGAGTAATTGATTTCGTCACAGTATTCTGAATAAATGTTTCTTCTTCACCAAAAAACATCTTTTGTAAATAGGGAACAGAAGCAACTATAACAGAAATTAACATTGCATATAAAGGAGGGTTCATGAATTTTAAAACATTTTGAACAACATTAGAATTTTTAATCTTAAATATAAGATTGAAAATCTTCTTAAACAAACTGGAGTTACTCTGTAAATTACTCAATGAATACGAGGAAACAGGGTTAAGCGAAGCACTTGTAGCGGTTGCGGTGAAACTAAGTGGTGTCGATGATTCATTCACATTACTTCCTTCTCCTGATGCAGATTCAGGTAAATTGTTTCCTTCTCCTGAAGCAGATTCAGGTACATTATCAGTATATACATTGGATGGAGTAGTTTCTTCATTATCCAATAACCTTTCAGTCTCCTCGGCACTGCTTGAATCATATTTGCAGTAAGCATTTAATTCTTCATAACTTCTTCTTCTAAGTAATTTGTTAAATCCCCAAGACCATCTTAATATTTGTCCTAACTGTTGAAATATAAGCAAGTATAGTATACCCCTTGATGCCACTTTGTCAGAATTATCATCATCGATATCATCCCACAATAAATTTGGCAATGAGTAAGCCAACGATAATGTTAAAGAGACAGGTAAAGAGTTAGAATTACCAAAAACAGCCATGGCAGTAACAAAATCCAGTTCTGCTTCATTCAATCTCAAGATTTTTCCGGCCATAATGGAGCATAAATAGGATATACCAGTCGATAACGCATAAAATATTGGGATTATAATGATATCCACCATCTTTTGAAAAGACAAAGAGGATGCCAACTTAGCAAACACTAAGCATGGTGTAAACAAATCGACATTTAAGCCTGAAATGACTTTCTGGGCTCTCAAGTCCAAAAGACCTGTTTTAGCTGAAACAAACCCGGCAAAACATATTATTACCACCTCCAATACTGCCTCAAACGTGAGAAACGAAATATCCTTGTACGAAAGCTGTTGTCGTGCTACCTCTGGTATGTCAACGGAAAATAAAGAAAATAACATATAAGAAATGGATTGTCACAGTACGATTTCAATCTGATGTCTTTTGAGTAGATTATGAGCAAACAACCGTGAGAAGCTTATAGGTCACCGATATATAGTACACCAGTCGATCCTTTAATATAGCTAAGACTAGAGCTCTTGTGGCAAGATACAACCAGAAATATAAATTGCTAAGATGGTAATATGTCACCACTGGGCTAAGAATTAGTATGAAAACTTCGCTAATTGTGGTCCGAATTATTTTTGCGCCACTACACAATCGGGATATGAAGATTGTAATCGAGAATTCTATTATATTGTCACCACGTGTAATCTGCTGATAAGCAGCGGTAGTACATTAATTACAGCATTTGTATTTTGTCCTCACTCCACCGGTTCGGAATTGTTCATACCATCGGTTTTTAATTTCTCACACCTTTAGTCAGAAATCGTTTATACCAAAATGCTTAACTATTCATACCATCAATAACAATACCTCAAACTAATATCAAAAATATTTTCAGCCATATGGTGAATACTTACTACTAACTTTAAACTAATTTTACTCTAAAGTTGACGTACTATAGTTATTTAATAATATGTCCTTTCTTCATTCTCTTTCTTTATTTCAATATCTAGATTGCTTTCTAAACATAATTGGAAATTCTCAGAAGCATGCTTACAAAATCCTCTAAAGCTTTCAATAGATATTTGACTACATCCTTCTTTAACTTGAGGTGTTAACTTACTTCGAACTGTTAACTCCATGGTCTTAACCTTAGACTTACAGACAGACCAAAACTCTTCAATGGCGTTCAAGGGTGGTGAATATGGGGGTAAGTAAACTAATTGAAGTCCATTATTTGAAGCCAAGGTAGATAAATCTTCATGTTTGTGAATTCTTGCATTATCGACAATAAGATATTTCATTTCCTTGAGCTCTTCATTAGTCTTAATCTCTTCGATAACCGAGTGCATAAAGTTGAAAAAATGGTTTGTTGTCGTACCTGTTTTAATCTTAATCGATCCAGGAGCTTTTCTTTTCTTGTTTGGATTAGTTGCAGCACTCTTTACTTTTAAACTGATAGGTCCTTCTGCACATATTGCTCCTAAGAAGGAAACGTTTATTCTCCTTGCAACAGGAACAACTTTGATTGCTCTTTGCCCTTCAATTGACCATCCACCTTCTCTCCTCATACTGATATTGAAACCAGCTTCATCAATAAAGACACAATTTTTCAGAAAATCAAGGATCGGTTTCCAAGTTTTAGCCCATTCAAATCGTTCATTTATTGTCTTTTCCAGAACTCTTGCAGATGGAACTAACGAAATTCTTTAAAAGCTTAATTTACAAACTTTTCTTATAAATTTATACACAGTAGAGGAAGACACCTTCAAATCCATAAAGTTTTCCTGAAGGCTATCTACTATCTTCTCTAAGGTGATGTTGAGTTTTCACTCACAATGGATAGCAAATGATCTTTGTGAAGCTGATTCAAAATGGGATTTGTACCAACCCTTTTAGAACTAATTGGAATGCCGAGTAAATCACAATATTGCTGCTCGTTTGCTTTCCTTTTCCAGGTATTAGCTGTTTGCTTGGGAATTCCAAGAGTATTCGCAGCCAGATATGCGGAAAACCCCTCCTCTATCGTCATTTCGTGAAACTTTTGCTTAATCTCAATAGAATATCTAAGACATTTCAGTTTGTATTTGATCAATTTCCATCATAGATTGGTGGTTGTTGCCTTTTACTTCTTTTTTAATTTTTTCTTTACAATCTTTGGTCATTAACTTGAAGTCTCCGAAACTCATACAAGATTCCAAAGCGCACCTGCATTGTCTACATGTAATCTCATTAGTTTTCTACCCTTTCCATCGAATAAGTGGCCTAGGCCATCTTCAAATATAAAGGTATCGTTAAATTCAATACTCATATTATTTTATATATATTATACTAATCACATAAGATGGTATGAGATATTTTGCAGTTTAGTATGAAGAGTTTTGCAGGTTAGTTTGATCTATTTCTGGTCGGAAGTATGAGCTATTTTTGATCGAAGGTACGAAGATTTTGAACCGGAAGTATGAGTTAATTATGAAAACACTGTACTAAGATTGCGAGAACCACCTAAGTGTACCGAACCATCAGGCGGGCTATGCCTAACTACACCCTCCAGTAATACACAGTACAAGGAACATACAAAGTCATTATCAGAGGAAAAATTGTAGCCGTTTATGTAATAGCAGTGAAATTTTGCAGTATTTGTCCAGTTCTCACAATGAACCGTACCAATAACTAATATTTCTTTTATGCTATCAGTATGAAGAACGGCCTCGCAGACTTGCTGATAATATTACTAAGATGCAGAAATCATCAAATTGTGGAGAAACATCATTGAGGCTGTAGAAGATGGAAATTGTAGCATGTTTCAGACGAAGACATCACATTTGTCTGAAAAGAACTTGAATAGTTGCTATAATACCGCAACTCCGTAGGGTGTAGAAGGAGGTAATGGAGGGTTGAGGAGATCAACGATGAGCATATTAAGCTTTTTGCTTCAAAGGACTCCTCACGGTGGCGTGTTCGGGGTCACGCTTAACACTCATTATTGTGCTGTAGATGGCAAGAATTACAGTTTACTGTTGGGTCGCAACGTACAAACGCAGATTTCCCAATAGATATAATTCTACGACGCAGAAGAATACAAACTCACAAACTTAAAATATGTGATCTGTATTAAATTAGGGTCATGTGATCTAACAATTTGTGACAAATTAAAGTAAACAAAACATCTGGAAAACTAAATAGTGTAGTAAAAAAAAGACATAATAGACAAGTAGGATTTTGGAAGATCTACTTAATGACAACTTTTGAAGAAATATGAAATCTAAGATACCCAATCTACCGTGCGATAAAAATCCCCAGTGGTTTAATATGAAGAATTTGGAAGAATCTGATAATGATGAATTAGCTAACTCGTCTTTCGAAATTGCCCTTGCTGGTGCATCTACACCCTTAAAAGTACGAAATGGAGACAATAATGACAATGTTGTCTTTCTATCACCGATGGCTAAATTGAATAATCTACACCTAGAATCGAAGTACGATGCAACAGGGTCAAATAAGGACGTGACCAATCAATATGAATATGCAAACAATGACACTAATCCTGAGTACACTGAAGAATTCTTTGAGGTTAGGGATAATTATGATGATGATGATGATGATGATGATGATGATGATGATGAAAATTATGGATTGGGAAATAAAACGATACGAAATGACACAGAAAGTGAAAGTGAAAATGATGGGGACACTAGTAGTAATGACAGTCCAGAAGATTCTTGCATGACAGAAATGAAACCACCCAAATATATTAGTTTGCGTAAAAGGCAATATACTGACTCGCCTCTGGATATGGTTATTACTCCTGTAGAAAACAATATGTCCGCTTGTTATAATACTACTGCATCTGTGTTTCATTTGAGTATATCTCAAAGTGACTCAACACCCTGTCCCAGTCATCCGAGAAAGAAATTGAAGTTTAAAAACAACACTAATGAAATAACACCTTCCCAAAATACAAAGCATTACCAAAGAAAGAAGTTATTGGATTTATCAAATTCGATTAAGACATCGGCAGATACGTTAATCAGTAAATTTAATGGAGTTGATCTGGATAACTATTCTGATAATGAAGATTTTCAGGAAGAATCGACACCGATTTCAATTAATTCAACCATGTTTTCGGCTTCCACTGCAAATCAACAATCTACCCCAATATCACAATCTACTCCTTCCAATTCCAGAGCTCCAAGTCCAGTAATAGAAACAGAAGAAATAGGTGATGGAATAAATGGTTATAAATTTGTCAAGCCGCTAAATAAATCTGTTACAAATAATATAAAGTCAAATCGACTGAAGGTACAATCTTTGAAAGATTCTTACAATACAGGAAATTACAACTCCTCTACATTCTCTGAAAAATATGAAATTATACGGGAATTACCGGTAACATCTATGGGTATGATGGATGAATCTAATGACGATATTCATATAGCTGATAAAAGAATCAATGACCCATATTTGTCAAGACCCCAAAAAGAAACTTATAATGAAGAATATGCAACTTCTATACGAAACAAATATTTTGAAGGAAATACACTTCCATTGACTATATGTTTTGTAAGATCCAACGTTGATAATCTGGAAATCTTAAATTTAATTAACGATGATGATTCCATTTTACGATTTTTCAATAATATTAAACTTCCGAATGAAACTCTCTTGGAATTAATTAAAAAAGAAAGAATTAGATGGCATCCTGATAGATGGATATCGAAGCTTGATGCTTCAACAGACTTCAAATACAATAAAGAAATCATAGATAATCTCAGTCAAGTGCTAAATGGCATAGTTGAAAAGCTATCCTAATTTCTCTACTGCATTAGATTACTCATTACTTTCATATATGAAGAATTAACAATAAATAACGAAAACTATTTATGATTTTACGTTTCTAAATATGACATATTTTATATTATACAATTCCCTCTAACTTTCATCATTATCAGTAGGAGTCTTACTTCCAGTACGTTTTATATCTTCCTTCTGTTGATCTTTACTTTCTCCATCCTCCTCATCATCCATATCTATTTCCTCTTCAATATCATCAAGATCTTCTTCAAGGTCTTCCTCGATATCCTCTTCGATATTTTCTACGTTTTCTTTACTTTCAGCTTCCGTTTCATCCTCTTCTTCTTCATCTTCTTCTTCTTGTGCCTCTTCCTCTTCTTCCTCTTCTTCTTCTTCTTCTTCTTCTATTTGTTGTTCTGGTGGGTATTCGTCATTCTCACCATCTTCATTGTCCCAAATGATATTAAATCTAGTTACTCTTGGCTTCTCAGCTAATATATTTCTTACAACATGTTCAACTTGAACCTTAGCTGGTGGATTTTCTCTTAATTCTTCGGAGTCATATTCGTTATTCACGTAATATCCCACTCTAACGAATTCTCTATCCGCATATGAACAACTCAAAAGAATAACTGTTACACTAACTAATTCACTAGCAGGAATCAAGTCAGGACTAGGAGGATCGGCTTGAAATAAAAATTTATTTATCCCTACTGGGACAGGGCCTACTAAAATTGAGTCCAATTCTTGATCATGGTCCAAGGATTTAGAAGAACCAACATATGTAAGTTTCCATTCTAAGTCTTCTTTAAGCGGTTCCAAACATTCAAAAGTTATTTCAAATTCATAAGGATCAGTAAATTTTGCTGGATTATTTAAAACCTCTATTCCAAGAAGTGATACAATTGACATGCTATTTTCAATAATTTTAAATTACACAACAGTTCTATTAATTAGATCCCCCGAAATCAACTTCTGAATATCATTAAAATGTTAGGCGTACTTAAAAAAAACGCGCTCCTCAATACTCTGTACTGCGACATTTTTGCGACAATATGAAACATTAAATATCAGCTGAATTATATTCCGTTCATGAATACAGTACAGAAGTAGTATGATCACTGAAATACATAGTATTTTATTAGATTATAAAGTACATGAATATTTTGATAAACATATATACCGTATAATTAGGTCAAAAACAAATCAAAGTACTTAATTGAAATATAGACGGAGAAATGCACCCATCGACATCTGAAATAAATGGTACAAATATTAAGCCAACTGATATTAGAATACAGCATAATGGAATATCGCAGAATAACTTGAGCCTAGATTATTCACCTAAGAATGAATCAGATGGTGGGTTACTTAATGTTAATGAAGAAAAAAATGAAGGAATTCCAGATGGCATAGATTCTAATTACGTAGAAGAAACAGTAGATGATGTGACTGATTATCCCAAATTATTTGAAAAATATCAAGAAAGATTTCATATAGCTTACTCCAATTCTCAAAAATTATTCAATATTGAACAAGCACAACGAGAAACCTTAAATTATTATCAAAGAAGAAATAACGCTCTTCTAGATTTACTTCTGACACTTGAAAATACGAACTCAATTGAAAATGAGGTTTTATCATCAGCTGATAAACATAAACTACAAAATATTATTGAAATGAATCCGAATTTAACAAAATATTTAGGACCTTTGCTTGGTGACTTTGAAAAGCAAAAGGTTAGTAAAAATCATAAAATTGACTTATTAGTAACAGAAAGCATACCAGAACTAGTAAGTGATGATTTGAAAAATTTCGAAGTTAATCCTCAAGATATAGATAGTTGGTGTAGAAGGTATTACCCAAATTTAGTAATTTCCAAATTCAAACCACTCAACCTCAAGCCAATTGGTGCTGATGCTAGTGATAAAGATTTAGTTCTGAATAGTACAAAACAGGTTCCTAGAAAAAAGAGAAAGATCGACACGGATGAAACAGACGAAAAATAGTTTGAGGTCAACATGCATATACTATATACTACTAAAAATATTCTTCATTAACTCTTAAAGGAATTTTTTCTATCTTTCTTCATAACGCTTTCCAAAACTTTGGTATCTAAAAATAATCCAAATACAAATTTACGATTATGAAACTTGTAACTACCTTTATCTAAAAGTTTGATAACTTCTAAGAATAGATTTGGATTTTCAAAAACCTCAGGGTTTAATTCTTTTATCTTCATTAACTCCTTTATTGCTTTTCTCTCAATCTTTCCTAGTACTGAATTCAAATGAGTAATTAAGTATAGTATTTTATCATTTATCATCTCATAGTTCACAACTTCTAAGTTATGCATTTCATCTAATAAATCCGTCTTGTTATTAGTTCCATTGAATATAGAATAATATTTTATTTCGCTGTAAGGATTCACAATTGAGACGTTAAAAATTTCATTGATAGGTAATTTAGGATAAGTCAATCCTTTTGGGTTTGAGTATGCATCGATAACACTGGTCCAATTTAATTCATCAAGAATTTCCATCCCCTCAACAGTCGACGCTAACATTCCTAAAACAAAAAAACTTGTCGATTTCACTTGCCACACAGAGGAATTATAGAACAAATCTATTATAACAGGGAATATGGGTTGAGATAAGTTGATGTTAAAAATCGGATCCAATAATTGTATACCGTATTTAGAACTACCAATACAACCAATAATACATAAGTTTTGCTGTAATTTTGCTAGTAACTCTTGCCTGGACTCACCACATAAATTTTCATAATAATTTTCAATAAAATTTAACTTTGTGCTTAGGGTGACTATCTCGTGTAAAATTACATTAAGATATTTCCAACGTTCAGGATCTGAAAGATAATGTAACCCTTCTTCAGTAGATAATAAGTACTTAAAAAACTTCAAGGATGCTTCATTTTCTTGTCTATTAAACTCTTTTAATTCTCCGTAATTCAAGGATTCATAGAGTACATAAGGAAAAAACCTTAAGTGTATGGAGCTTGATATCATTTTAAAATAATTAAAGTTGGAAGTATTTAACCATTTCTCAAATTCTTGATCGATGAAGCCTGTGATTTCCAAATATTTGAAGGCATCTGTGTTTTGCATGCAATATAATAAAATCTCCTTTCCTTCAATTGAGCGGGAAAGAATTTGATGAGATGGCTTTAAACTTATGAAATAGCCCAATTTATCTATATTGTTGGCTAAAAAGAATCTTTTTAATACAAGTATGCATTTCTGTAAAATTTCTGGGTTCGGGTCATACAACTGGTTTACTAGTAACTTAATTATAAAAAATTCGCATTCTTTTTGCTGTAACAATTTGGATATAATATGATCATAGATATATTTCTTTACCGTGAGATTTGAAATCGATATTGCTTTCGCTAATAAGATCCTTGTTTGACTATCCTTTGAATAATCAAGGTTTTGCAACAAATTAAATATAAGATAATTTTTTGACCTGTTTATCGCAGAAACTTCAATTATATTATGAAAAATGTTAAAGAATTGCCATTGTTCTAACATTTTTAAACCATAGACATTAGAGCTTAAAACTTTAATTAATTTAAAGTATCCCTTACTTGACGAAGTTTCCAACTTTGACTTCGATAATATCGGATCCTTTGCTTGAATTCCACTATAGGGATCAATTTGAGCAAATATTTCAGAAATTTGAGGTAATAACTTATTAGATGATAAATATTTTATTCCATTTTCAAGATTGAGAAAAGTTTCTAATAGTTGGCAACCTATTGTGGTATATTTCTCAGAAAATCCGCTTGATGAAGGTACGTTTGAAAACCTAAACTTGAAAGGTCTATAAAACGACATTAATCTTTTCAAAAATTTCGGATTCTTTTCTAGAACCTCGTCAAATCTCTTGGGACTTCGTAAAGGACCTTGAATTACATTTTGCAATAGATTCCAGTTCCACTCTTCAAATTCCTTAATAGCTAAAACTTTTGTATTATTTACAAGATTCTTAAATTCCAAATCATCTATATTACATCTTGCTTCAATAGTAAGATTTGTAAGATAATTTTTCAAGTCAGAATTAACTGATCTAGGTGTCCCTTCATTCTTTATCGAGCTTTCAACTCTAAAAACGGAAGATAACGCCAACTTATCTTTAATTGAAGTGGGTAGCAATTTTTCATCATTAATAATTTCCTTGGGTAATAGATTATTCGCCATTTTATATATATGTGTCACCAATATTGTAGCCTTATTGGTATTTGATTCATCTAAATTATCTTCGATTACTTCAATTAATAAAGTTGCAAGTCCATTATTAATAAAAACTGAGGTTAACAAGCCCAAATAGTGATTTACTAAATTATGCTCTAATGAATCTTCATTAATATCATCATAGGTAAACAGAAAATTGGAATCATTTTCATGCATCTGATTGAATCCTTTTATTAAATCGCCTATGGAAGAATTTGCAAGAAAGGGTAACACCTTTATTCGTAAAACATCCATTAAAATATCCAAAATACTATCCCTCAATTTGAAATTCTTCTTCTTTAAATTCAACAAAAAATCTCTAATCACTCTAAAATTATCTATCGAAAATGACATTAAACCATTAAAATTTTTTAATATTATTGTAATCAAGAACGAAACTCGTTGCAACTTCATAGCAGCAATCTTCTTGAAATCTTCAGTGATAGAAAATACCGAAGTAATGGAATTTAGATCATACCCATTTCTTAAGAATTTCCTAGACTCTTTTTCATCCAAGGACCTAATTAGTACCATTAAACACATCGTCGACATCTCAATCGATCCATTAATAACAGTATCTATGATTATATTAAAACCACTACTGTGAAAGATCAATTCAGGCTTTAATAATGAGATCTCACAAATTGTTTCCAAACATATATCTTTAAAGCCTGAATTTATCAAAGGATCATCAGTTTCTATTATACATATCAATGATTTTATGACCCCAATAGACAAATTATCTGCACCATTTGGGATTACTAGAAATTGACGAATCAATTTTAATGCTTGTTCCTTTTCAACCATCGATGAAGACGATGTAGACATCGTTATAATTATAAATATCAATACCTTAGATTGCACCAATATTGTTAAGCTTTCAAGGTTGCTAATGACGTATCTTAAAAGTTTGTAACCAATTGATCTCACCTCCGAAACATCGTCATAGAACATAAAATTAATTTCATTAATAAAGCTCTTCAATAGTATATCATTTTTAAGGTTAGGATACTGAATGAGCAATAATATTAAGTCATTACCCTTAGATACAACCGAAAACTCATTTCTTTCTTTTGCTGAACTGAAACCATTTAATGCTTCACTTAATAAATAAGTGGGGCTTTCAAAATTAGGTTGAGCTTCGTTAATCTTCGTATGTTGAATATTATTAAAAATCTTTTTGCCTTCTATTGAGCTGATATTGAGTGAATCGATGGAATTGATTGTGGAACTATGCTGGCGTGTTGTATGAGAATCCTCCAGTTGAGGCGGTATGCTTAATTCATTTCCTTTTATTCTTGTTTTATATTCATGTGCATGTACATTTACTTCGTGTAAATTTGAATTTGATAACGACCTACGGATATTCATGTAACTAGACAGCTATCCTCTGTTCCAACCGATTTCTCAACCTTTTACTTTACTGATCTCTGATAACTGAGCTTCATTTTGTGTAATTTTAATTTCTAACTATTTACATCGAATACTACATTAAGAAAATATTGTACAAGCGAAGAACGTTATACTGGATCATTTTGAATGTTAACTACTCAAGTTTTGCACTTATAGACATAAAAGACAATACCCTTCTTCTTGCAAGTGATGGAGGTGTCACACATAGAGATTAAAAATAGCGTAGCGTGACTCCTAACAATCCATCAAATGTAAGAATGTTCATGCAGAGAAGAATATTTTAAACATCAATTAAACGATAGATACGTGTTACCGGGCAGAGGGAGGTACATAGAGTCCTCTTTAAGACTAGGCGAAGTAATACATTTCTCCAACTCTTACTATGGAACAATTATTTTCTTTCACTGTTGCAAACCTTTGAAACACCCATCGTACGTTGCGCTTAATTTAGCAAAACGGAATCCCCTCCATTATTCTACCACTAAGCATTGCCCAACATTTTCGCTAAATAAAAGAAACTGAGGGTCACACTAATTCCACATACATTTAAAATTAAGCTTATGCCCACCTTCTAGCGGTTATTTAACTGTTCCCTACATACGCAATATACATATGGAGACGAGGTGATAAAACCTTGACATATTGTGTAAGATAGCAATAATGAATTAATGTGACCTGCATGTGTTCAAACCAATTATGTAAACATTCGGCTGTTTATTGTTGAAATTATATGTAACTTTGCCCTCGTTAAACAACACTAATTCTATATATTGTTTCACCAGCCACTGATTTACTATACAGTTAGCATGTCACCATATTGCCATAGCAGCGTCAGATGCCGTGTTGGAAATGTATCTTTCCTATACTACTCCGATCATACCACTGAACGCATGATTCAGATAAGCCATTTGTGCTTGCATAATATAATTATCAACGCACACATTCAAAATTATGTACAGCTATACTAAAAAAATTATCCTATATACGAATGTAACACAAACAAAGTGATTGTTTATTTGCATACAGAAACTCGCAAAGCGGAGATGTGAGGAGTTCGCTATATCATTGGCCCCATTCCATGGAAAATCTCGGATAGTATTATTGGAATTACTACTTTAAATGATACGTTATCTTCTATTTAATACTCTTGTGCGCATAATACCAAGAAATCAATTCTCAATACTACAGCGAAACCTGTAAATGTAGCCGAAGACAAATGTCCTAAGACAAGTTTCAAGATTTGATACCATTATCTTGCTGTAAACATAGTTGCAATTCAGTTCTATGCGTTAAATAGCCAATAGCCACGTCACAACTTCATATCCTCGACGTCCAGATATCTCTCTAACGCGCACTCCTGCTCATGTTAAGTATATACAGGAAATCACACATGATGCACAACTGCTACCACCACGCTTTGTGGACCAGTTCTGCACTGCAGAACCTCAAATGACAGATGCAACATTACTACTGACAACATGTCCATGTACCGAGGCTAGATCTCCAAGTAAGTCGTCATTCGAAGAAAAGTCAGGATATTCTTCTCACGCATTCTGTGTGACCATAACGCTAATGGTGAACTTGAGGTACATCACCGAAATATGTGCTATAATCAGTGAGTATCGTACTGTACATAAATAGTCGCCTCTGAAACTTTCTTGGATGTATTCGGGATTCTCCCAAAAAAACCACCAGTAGGATATTCCCTCACCCCCTCCATTAACCTCTTACCCTATTAGTTCGTCGCACAAGCGTTACAGGGGTCGTGTCCGTCATAAACTGTGTGGCCCTGCTTAAAAAAATGCCTTGTTACAGAGAGTAACATTACACAAAATCTAAAAAAAAAATAAATTAGTCCAAAATAAATGACTACTATCGGCTTATGTAACCAGGAATTTTTTGTCTTAATTTTGTGACACTCTACAACTGAGAATTTGGAGATTGAAGTAATTATGCAGTGAGCCACTCTAATCAATTGTCTCAGTTAAATATCCTCAAAATCCGGATATACTACAAACATTGAAGTTTGTGTTTGAGGAAAGATTCCAGATAAAGGGTTTTCGAGAAAATACATTGACAGTACATCTACAGCTTCTCTAAACTACAACGAGTAGCGAACAAAAGATACTAAAATTAAGGGCATACCAAAGTATATAGTGAACGCTACTTACTAATTACAAATAAAAAGTCTTGACTATCAAGTTTACACAGAAATATACTATTAGACAAACTTCTGTGAGCTAGAAACAAGACGTAGATATCACAAGGAAGATCACATTGTACAAATTAGAAAAATATATAACGGTAAAGCCCAAGGCTCAATACAATTCCGTTCGTCGTTCAAACATTGAGAGGTTAAAAGTATAACAAGTATACTATTTTTATAATTGGAATAATATCATAATATGGCAAAACAAGAATCAAAAGAAACAGAAAAGCTTTCCATTTTCACGTTTGGGGGAAGTAGATCTGATAAGCCCAAGGTGGGAAACTTGAGTACCTCCCCCAAAAATAATCAGTTAACATCACCTCTCCAATCGCCAGTTAATTATATGGAATCGTTACATGAACATCCTGAGTCGAGTATCTTTGAAAGATCCGTTCAAGATTCCACAGGGTTTGAAAACTCTAGTGTTCCAAAATGTAACAGGTGTTCGGCTAATAGATCAAGATCTTGTACACATAATTCAATGGTCAGTATTCAATCGGGCCAATTAATAAAGAACGAAGATTGTATTCCCCCAGCACTTGATGCAACTACAACTATTTTAAATGACAAGGCTACAAACTTGGATGATGTTGAAATGATTTATCCAAATAGAAGAAATTCGTCAGTGCTTGGCTTGAATATGGCTTTAGGCAGATCATCTTTAGCTCCATCTAGAAAGAACTCTTTATACTCATGTCAATCCTTCTCACACCCACAAGGTTCAGGAACATATTCCCAGAATTCCCAACCTCAACAGCTTCTGTCCCCTATTTCTCCACCAAAGTTAGTGAGTTCCAGATCTTCTTTGAGTTTTTATAGTTATGCGGATATGATTAATAATGATGAATTCTCGAGAAGGCCATCCTTCCAACTGAGCTACAGTCAAGGAATAATTCCAACTAAGGGTAGCATGAAAGGCTTCAGTCAAAACTTTTCCAAAACACCATTGGCTAAGACAAAGAGTCAAGGTTCTTCGTCACAATTATCAAAACAATTATCTGCAAATGTATCAAATCAGAAAGAAGGTAATTTAAAAAACAGTTTGAATAAATTCTTAATAAGTCCAGAATCGTCGGATAGTGAAGAAAATGATTTTGTCAGTGTCAAATCAGAAAGAAAATCTGTTGTATCTAGTAATTCTTTTAATGATAACGAAAGTTTAGTTTCTTCCTCAGTTGGTGATTGTATTAGACAAAATACAACTGAAATATATGGTGTCTAGCTGATGGGGCAGCTAGATTATAGTATAATTGATACAGAATTGGACTTTATTTAAAAAGTAGGAGTTCTTAGTTTATGGAAAAGTTCTTTTATGTTCTAAAGGATTGTCACAATAACGTCATTTGATTTAGTTCTTCCCCCCCAATCTCTATTTATAGTGTGTTTACCGGTTGACTTTACTTTTTGTATTTTATAGTAAAAGGATGTTTAAGTTATTTTGTTATTCTGCCTTCCGAAGAAGCATTCAGGAGTCATGGGTCTTGTTTATATTCTGCTTTTGATGTTATAGGAATAACTTATAACATCTAATTACGTCACTTCTCAGTATAAAACATATATTTGTTGAATTATATACTAGCACAATTTAATAGGAAGTGTATAGATAGAGTTTATGTCTGGGATTGAAATATCCATGTAGATAAAACATTAGTTACTTATTATTTGTAGGATGAGTATGGGTGCCTTGCATATCATAGTCGATCTCACTAATGCGACATTTAGAATACGACATTTGCACCCATCTCTGCTCAGAAAAAAATTACATTGTAAAATTGAACTATTTGCACTATAATACCAATATTAATTAATAAAAGATGATTAGAAGACAAGCTAGAGAGAGAAGAGAATATCTCTACCGTAAGTCCATTGAGCTTCAAGAGTCAAAATTATCTGAAAAGAGACAGCAAATAAAAGCGGCATTAGCAAGTGGTAAACCATTGTCTAAAGAATTAGCTGAAGATGCTAAACTACAAAGTGATTTTATATACGATGAAAGTGAACAGATTGAAATAGATGATGAGTACAGTGCATTAAGTGGTATAGCCGAACCTAAAGTTCTAGTTACTACTTCAAGAAACCCCCTGGTCAAGTTGCTTCAATTCTCAAAAGAAATTAGGCTAATGTTTCCAAATTCCATTAAGTTAAATAGAGGTAACTATGTTATACCTGATTTAGTTAAGACATGTTCAAGAGTTCAAATGTCAGATCTAATTATATTGCATGAGCATAGAGGTGTACCAACATCTTTAACCATTTCACATTTTCCTCATGGTCCTAGCATAGTTTTTACTTTGCATAACGTAAAGTTGAGACACGATTTACCAAATATTGGAAATATATCAGAAAGTTATCCTCATTTAATATTTGAAAACTTTATTACTGAGAAGGGAAAGAGAGTAGCCAAGATTTTGAAGCATTTATTTCCTCCAGGAGTCAGAAAAGACTCTGCGAGAGTGATCAGTTTTATTAATAATGATGATTTCATATCCGTAAGGCATCATGTCTATGTCAAAACTAAGGATTCTGTAGAACTAAGTGAAGTCGGTCCAAGATTTGAAATGAAATTATATGAAATTAGATTAGGTTTACTTGACAACAAGGATGCAGAAGTTGAATGGCAACACAGAAGATTTATTAGAACTGGAAACAGAAAAAATTACTTATAGATCTTTTAATATATTCACAGTGTGTATAATATACCTATATAAATAAAATAAGTGTCTAATTCAAATGTAAATTATCCGTTTCATGGGAATCTGTGAAGTCATTTGCTGTTCTTTGTGCTTCAGAAAATCTGCGTCTAACCACACCTGGAGAGAAACCAAATGAAGAAGCTCTCCTTGTCCATGCCCTTCTTAATGCATTCAGATCATCATTCATAGATGCAGCAGTCTCCAGTGTTTGTGTCCTTCTTATTGCATGATCTTCTTGATATTTATCTCTCCGTTGCATATCTGCATCTGGCAACATTATTGCACGATCTAATGAGTAGGGCAAACCTCTATGCCTTCCTCTAATCATCATTGCAATAATAATTAATTTTGACAACGTTGTAAATTTTCCACTAAGAGAAGTATCGATAGTTGGAAAACCCAAAGAAAGCCCAACTGTTCCATACGCACTAATTACTTCAAAAAGAATTGTAAAAACGTTAAAATCATAGTCATTCTTATCCAACTGAGATCCTTCAGCAATACAAATCACAAATAAGCCTAAGAATATAAACCATAAGTCAAAGGATAATTGATTTCTTAAATGAGCACCAATAAATGATGTTGGAGTCTTCTCTAAATCTTCGTTAGCCTTATCGTTTTCCTTCAAATATATTCCCAAAGACTGTTCCTCGTAAACGTTGGTTCTTCTAATAGATATGGCTAATGGTAAAACAGAGATATACATCATAATCATGTAACTTACTTGGACAGCTGGGTGTAACTTGCTTAAATTAACCACCGAAAATCCAGCTGTTCTAGTACTAAATGCTTGGAATAGACCATCTAATATTCTATACCCCAAAGGTGTGCTATTGAGGTACTTATTATTCAAATCCAATACGATGTAAAGAACCAAATCGACTACATTTAAAACAATAAGTACTATAAATAACCACCAAGTTGGAATTGAGGGAAATAACAAAGTAAAGCATCTTCTAGGATGATCTAAGAGGAAACCTAATGATTCTTTGAACAATGATAATGGCTTTGAAATTTTGAAGAGGGACCAAATGGTAAATCTCAAATATACAGGAAAACCAGTATTTCCAATAACGATAAAAAATGACATTACTATTAGAACGTATGCTGATTCATTGAAAGACATCATTGAATCTGGGGTCAATGTTAGCCCAAGGTCATTGAATGCAGATTGAGCAGTGAAAAATGCCCACCATGTAGGAGAAAATCCATCTCCTCTCAAAATTGTTATGTAATTTTTCATATTTAACACCCATGGTAAGAGAAATACAAACGCCAAAATATGATATCCAAAATAAAATATCACTAAAATTTTAACCAATAATTTGACCGCCCTGTACTCCACTCCACCAAGTTCTTCCTTTTGCTCTTCACTTAAATGAACAAAAGTGGAATTTCTACCAACTGTAGGAACCCATGATAAGTAGTTTGTACTCATTACATGGTGTAATGAATATCCATCACTCTCTTCGTCGTCCGTATGTGATTTTTCTGTGTGTACCAGTGAGGAATGCCTTAATAATGGAGTTCTTATTTTTCTTAGGCGATTCTTCGCACTTTTAGTATTAAATTTTTTCTTAGAAATCATCTTTTCAAATGTAGGGGATTTTGTGAAAGAATGCTTCCTTCCCGGGGTATCTAGTGTATTTGATCTTTTGTTAAACTTGTGTCCATTAGTAGCATCACTGGAAGGAATTACCAAATTAGATTGGGCTCTACCTAAGTTATCCTCGTCTTCTCCTGAAATATCTTCTTCGTCATCAATTATTGCCTCCTCTGCGTCAGAGGAAACAATATATTCATCATCGTCACCATCTTGCAGGTTACTCGAATAATCAGTTTGTAATATTTCAATTCCATTATCCGTTTCCAAATCATTCTCTGAGTCGATAGACACATCGTCACCAACTTCAATAATATTTTTATTTGATTTCAGAGGAGAATTAGTATTCGAAAAAGATCTCTTCAATTTAGCCCATTGGTTTCCTTTCGAAACCCTTCGCCTCGATTTCTTCCATTGCCGTATTGGGCCCTTGTTAACATTAAACTGTATTTGAGATCGTTTCGTATAAATTGGTTTCTGCTCATTATTTTCAATTTCGTTTGGAGACTTTATAATTAGCACTTCATCTTCATCATTATTAATGTTTTGATTGTCTCTTAGCATAGCAATCGATCTATACATATCAGATGGAAGGATTTCCTCTTTTCTCTTATGTTTTGGATGAGGCAAGACACCAAATTTTATTCCATCGCCATTGTCGGAGAAATTTCTGGGTATACTACTTAATTTTATACCTTCTTCTGTATCAGAATCACTGGGTTCACTAATATGTTCCACGTCGTTCGCTGGATTAGTATCCGGCAGCTTCGTTAATGTAGAAGACGTTTGAGGAGAAGGGAATTCAACTCTTGGGTTATTTTGTAATTCTGATGCATTGTTGAAGCCTAATCCTTGGTTCGTGGCTGTATTTAAACGAGTAGCATCAATTGATTGTGTCCTAGCGGCTAAGGTTGCCGACCTTCTCATCTTAAAATTTAATTTTGAAGTAACCTTAATGTTGTCAAAATGCCTTTCAAACCAGTAAAGACGTACAACCAACAAAAATCCATGGATGAAAATTGGTGTGGTTAGGCATGTAAATATATATACAATAATTTGTTGGTATAAGGTTATGTCGTTAAGATTAACAGTATTCAAACCTGCTTGAGTTGCTGCACCACTAGTTAAAAAAAGAGCATCAATATACGCAATATTCATAACTGGATATACCAATATAGAACCAAAAAATGCCATGAAAATAATATAAAAATAATGAACGTATCTAAAGCTGGGAAAAACAACAGCAGCATAAGGATATATTTTCATAGCGACTTTGTGAATAAGACTCCGTACCTTAAATCCAAACTCAATTGATCCACCATTTCTTCGTTTCTTCTTAAAATCTCGCCAAACTTTTCCTATTCTTCTCATCGATTAATACAACACAAACAAAGACATATATCAAATCAAATATGAAACTTAAAATAGGGGTAATAGGAAATGAGCAATCCCCTTATAATAGAAGAATTTGAGAATCTTCAATAAAGTTTTACTGAATAGGAAATACTTCAAAAATTCTGTTAGATATGAAACTGGAAATTAATCAAATTTTTGATGAAAATCTCAATCCGTTTTGTGTAATATGTTGTATTCTTTGGAACCATCCACATGCTTAATCTACATGGCAGTAATCTTAACCCATACATTGAATAATAGACCAGTTGAATCGAAACATAGGTTTTTACGTTGTCATTTAATAATAATTTGCTATCATGTATATCTATGACTAATTTTTTTTTCTTGCCACATTTTCGTATTCCCAAGACGTAATAAGGATTTATTTGACGACTTTCTTCTCTAAATCTCTCCAAATCCCTACTATTCGCTCCAGATTGTACTTTCTTGATATATACATAATTATGCAGTTTATAAACTCTACGAGTCTTGTGCCAATTTCACAGACAATTCGATAAGAGGCTTAGTACAATCGAGTTAGCTATTTTCATTTCCAGAACAGACATGATATATTTCGAAATCCTTCTAATATCTTATTGTTTTCATTTAAATTGTCTTGTTTAATTGCAATTTTTCTGAAAGTTTCTTGAATTTCTCATAAACAAATAAATATTTTGATGTTCTCAGATTAAAATGCTCCTGGCATATAAAAAAGACTATATTAAAGGAGATTGGTAGAATAAAAAATACATATATATATATACAGCAGAATGCTTTGGATGCCCAAATACGACGATTACAGTTAGTTTCCATATAGTATTAAGAAGGACATTTACATATTATAACATCGATAGTAAACTAATGCACACTATTTGAATTACTCGATTTAATCACGTGATTGATATCACTATTTCTTGTTAGTAGTACATATATAAGTGGAACGTCTCGAAAAATTGCAGCTTTCTGGCGATACACAAAATCTTTTTATTCTACGACTTCTGGTAATATAGTGACTTACAGACTTACTCATCGCTACCTACTCACTGTATCTACTTGAAACTTGCCAGACCAAATAATTCTTTTTATTAACTTAGCCCTAGCTCATCACTCTAGTAAATATGCACCTATGTTGACGTAGTTCGAGATCCGAGCCATATTCATCTCATCCCTTAGTAAATTGGTCCTCGGAATTGAAAATTTTTTTCTTTCTTTGCTCACGCCAAGTTATAAAAGGAAAGACTTTTGACTGTAACGTTTTCAGCGTATTCTGTTCTTTCTCCTTCTTTCTTCTCTCTCTCAACGATTATCAATTCCCCAATAATTGCTTTTCTTTATTCAACTGTTACTTAAACTATAAGATCTGAGTAACAAAAGAAGTAAGTTTAATTGCATTTTTATCGGTAATTCATGTTGCAATACTCGGAGCTGCTAATCGTTGAGAGACTTTTTTTTTACTGAGAAATAAGGACTGTAATTTCAAATACTTTGGTATGGCTTAAGGGTCCATACCTGCTGCCTGCTTTATTTATCTGATTCATAGGCTTTATCATCTAGTGAAACATCTACTTTGTGTCACCAGTTTGCACTCAGCACTAAATTTTCTCTTACGATTTGCGATGAGATGCAAATAAATTTCATGACTCCATACTGAACTAATATTAACAGTTGTTTTAGATCACTTTCTGTTTTATAAGCTACAAGTATCTTAGCCCCCCAATTAAGACACTTATTAATTATTGCATTCCCCCATTAAAATTCATAGAATAAATCAGAAAGAGAAAAGAATAAAGATGGCCCAAGTTTCAGCTCCTATTTCTCCCCCAATGAAATCTACTGGTGACCGTATGATGACCTTGGAAACCCAAGATGGTATTGCCTTACAAGGTTACTCTTTTGGTGCCCAAGTTCCAGCTGCCGGTGAAGTTGTTTTCCAAACTGGTATGGTTGGTTACCCAGAATCCATTACCGACCCATCTTACGAAGGTCAAATTTTAGTTATCACTTACCCATTAGTTGGTAACTATGGTGTCCCAGACCGTGAGTTGAAGGATGACGATGTTCCAGAATTGCCAAAATACTTCGAATCTCGTAAAATCCACATTGCTGGTTTAGTTGTTGCTCATTACACTGAGGAATATTCTCATTACTTAGCCAAGTCTTCATTAGGTCAATGGTTACAAGAACAAAACATTCCAGCTATTTATGGTGTTGATACTAGAGCTTTGACCAAGAGATTGAGAGAAGAAGGTTCCACTTTAGGTAGATTAGCTGTTCAGTCCGCTTCATCTGCCCAAGAAGTTTTGGATTCTGGTGCTGATTGGAAAAAGCATTTTGAAATTCCTGAATGGGATGATCCTAATGTGAAGAATTTAGTTGCTAAGGTTTCCACTAAGGAACCAGTCTTATACACCCCAAAATCAAACCCAGTTGTTGGTAAGGATGGCAAGACTATTAGAATTTTAGCTATCGATGTTGGTATGAAATTTAACCAAATCCGTTGTTTTGTCAGACGTGGTGTTGAATTGAAGGTTGTCCCATGGGATTATGATTTCACTTCTGAAGAATATGATGGTTTATTCATCTCTAACGGTCCAGGTGATCCATCTGTTATGACTGAAACTGTTGACAGATTGAAGACTGTTCTTTCCGAAGCTAAGACCCCAGTCTTCGGTATCTGTTTAGGTCACCAATTGATCGCTAGAGCATCTGGTGCCTCCACTATTAAATTGAAGTTCGGTAACCGTGGTCACAACATTCCATGTACTTCTACTATCTCTGGTAGATGTTATATTACTTCTCAAAACCATGGTTATGCTGTTGACAGAGAATCCTTAAACCAAGGTTGGAAAGAATTATTCGTCAATGCTAATGACGGTTCTAATGAAGGTTTGTACCACGAAACAAAACCATTCTTCTCTGTTCAATTCCACCCTGAATCTACTCCAGGTCCAAGAGACACCGAATTTTTATTCGATGTTTTCATTCAATCCGTTGTAGAATTCAATAAGACCAAGGTTTACAAGGCTGTAGAATTCCCAGGTGGAAAGATCGAAGATAACTTAGCTGCCCACCCAAGAGTTGATGCTAAGAAGGTTTTGGTTTTAGGTTCTGGTGGTTTATCTATTGGTCAAGCTGGTGAATTTGACTACTCCGGTTCTCAAGCCATTAAAGCATTAAAGGAAGAAGGTATTTACACCATCTTGATTAATCCTAACATTGCTACCATCCAAACATCTAAGGGTTTAGCCGACAAGGTTTACTTTTTACCTGTTAATGCTGACTTCGTTAGAAAGGTTATCAAGCATGAACGTCCAGATGGTATTTACTGTACATTCGGTGGTCAAACTGCTTTGAGTGTTGGTATTGAATTGAAGGATGAGTTCGAAGGATTAGGTGTTAAGGTCTTAGGTACTCCTATCGATACTGTTATCACTACTGAGGACAGAGAATTATTCGCCAATGCTATGGAAGAAATTAATGAAAAGTGTGCCAAGTCTGCTGCTTGTAACACTGTTTCAGAAGCAATTGACGCCGCCAATGATATTGGATATCCTTTGATTGTTAGAGCTGCTTTCGCTTTAGGTGGTTTAGGTTCTGGTTTTGCTGATAATGAAAATGAATTGGTTGAATTATGTAACAAAGCTTTTGCTACCTCCCCACAAGTGTTGGTTGAACGTTCTATGAAAGGCTGGAAAGAAGTTGAATACGAAGTTGTCAGAGATGCATTTGACAACTGTATTACTGTTTGTAATATGGAAAACTTTGATCCATTAGGTATTCACACTGGGGATTCTATTGTTGTTGCTCCTTCTCAAACATTATCAGATGAAGATTACAACATGTTGAGAACAACTGCTGTTAATGTTATCAGACATTTAGGTGTTGTTGGTGAATGTAACATTCAATATGCCTTGAATCCATTCTCCAAAGATTACTGTATTATTGAAGTTAATGCTAGATTATCTCGTTCATCTGCTTTAGCATCTAAGGCTACTGGTTACCCATTAGCTTATACTGCTGCTAAGTTAGGTTTAAACATTCCTTTGAATGAAATCAAGAATTCTGTCACCAAATCTACTTGTGCTTGTTTTGAACCATCTTTGGATTACGTTGTTGTTAAGATTCCTAGATGGGATTTAAAGAAGTTTACTAGAGTTTCTTCTTTATTATCTTCTTCCATGAAGTCTGTTGGTGAAGTAATGTCTATCGGTAGAACGTTCGAAGAAGCAATTCAAAAAGCTATTAGATCTGTTGACTACGCTAACTTAGGTTTTAATAAGACTAATGCTTTAATGTCTATTGATATTGATAATGAATTACAAACTCCTTCAGATCAACGTTTGTTTGCTATTGCTAACGCTTTAAGTGATGGTTACTCCGTTGAGAGAATCTGGAAGTTGACTAACATTGACAAATGGTTCTTGAACAAGTTAGATGGCTTAATTAAGTATGGTAATAATATTGCCTCTTACGGTCAAAAAGAAAACTTACCTGTTGGTGTTTTGAAGGAAGCCAAACAATTAGGTTTTGAAGATAGACAAATTGCAAAATTCTTGAATTCTAATGAAGTTGCAATTAGAAGATTAAGAAAAGAAAATGGTATTATTCCATTTGTTAAACAGATTGATACTGTTGCAGCTGAATTCCCTGCATTCACTAACTACTTATACATTACTTATAATGCTGATTCTTCAGATGTTACTTTTAATGATCATGGTGTTATTGTTTTAGGTTCTGGTGTTTACCGTATTGGTTCTTCTGTTGAATTCGATTGGTGTGCAGTTAGAGCTATTAGAACTTTACGTGAAAATGGTGCTAAGACCATTATGATCAACTACAACCCAGAAACTGTTTCTACTGATTATGATGAAGCCGATAGATTATATTTTGAAACAATTAACTTGGAAAGAGTTTTGGATATTTATGATCTTGAGCAATCTTCAGGTGTTATCATCTCTATGGGTGGTCAAACTTCTAACAATATTGCTTTAACCTTACATCGTCAAAATGTTAAGATTTTAGGTACTTCCCCTGAAATGATTGATTCTGCTGAAAATAGATACAAATTCTCTAGAATGTTGGATAAAATTGGTGTTGATCAACCAGCATGGAAGGAATTAACCTCTGTGAACGAAGCCGAAGAATTTGCTGCTAAGGTAGGATTCCCAGTTTTGGTTCGTCCATCTTATGTTTTGTCTGGTGCTGCCATGAACACTGTTTACTCCAACGATGATTTAGCTTCTTACTTGTCTCAAGCAGTTGATGTTTCTCCAGATTACCCTGTTGTTATTACCAAATATATTGAGAATGCTAAGGAGATTGAAATGGATGCTGTTGCTAAAGATGGTAAGATGATCATGCACGTTGTTTCAGAACATGTTGAAAATGCTGGTGTTCACTCTGGTGATGCTACTTTGATTGTTCCACCTCAGGATTTAGATCCAGAAACTGTTAGAAGAATTGTTGAAGCTACCGCTAAAATTGGTAAGGCTTTGGATATCACTGGTCCTTACAATATCCAATTTATTGCAAAGGATAATGATATTAAAGTTATTGAATGTAATGTCCGTGCTTCACGTTCTTTCCCGTTCATTTCCAAGGTTGTTGGTACCGATTTAATTGAAATGGCTACTAAAGCAATTATGGATATGCCATTTACTCCATACCCAGGTAAGAAGTTACCAGAAGACTACTGCGCTGTTAAAGTTCCTCAATTCTCATTCTCTCGTTTGGCCGGTGCTGATCCAGTTTTAGGTGTTGAAATGGCCTCTACTGGTGAAGTCGCTACATTCGGTAGAAACAAGTACCAAGCATACTTAAAATCTTTGATTTCCACAGGTTTCAAGTTGCCAAAGAAGAATATATTATTCTCAATTGGTTCTTACAAAGAAAAGCAAGAATTACTTCCTTCTATTAAGAAATTACATGAGTTAGGATACAAGATCTTTGCGACTGCTGGTACTGCAGACTTTATTAGAGAGCACGGTATCCCTGTGCATTATTTACAAGTCTTAAGCAAGGAAGAAGATGAAAAATCTGAATATTCCTTGTCTAAGCACTTGGCCAACAACTTAATTGATTTGTATGTCAACTTGCCATCTGCTAATAGATTCCGTCGTCCAGCTTCTTACATGTCTAAGGGTTATGAATCTCGTAGAATGGCTGTTGATTATTCTGTTCCATTGGTTACTAACGTAAAGTGTGCTAAATTACTTGTTGAAGCAATTGCAAGAAACCCATCTATGGAAGTTACTAACAACGATGCCCAAACATCATATGAAACATCTGTCATTCCAGGTTTAGTTAACATCTCTTCTTTCGTTCCTTCTTTTGAAGATTTTGAAGCTACTACCAAGGCTACATTAGCTGGTGGTTTTACCTTTAACTCATTCTTACCACAATCTGCTGATGGATCAAGCATTACTGACCATCAAACTTTAGTTGAAACAATCGAGAGTGCTTCCAAGTCAGCATTCACAGACTTTTCATTAGCAGTATCTGCTACTGAATCTAATTCTGAAGAAGCTTCCGAAGCTGCTGCCAACTCTGGTGCTTTGTTTTTACCATTTAATGATTTTGCAAATTCCAAGGTTGCTGCAATTTCTGCCCACTTTGCTTCATGGCCAAGTAATAAACCTATCATCACAGATGCTAAGACTACTGACTTAGCATCTATTTTGTTATTAGCATCTTTACATAACAGATCTATTCATGTTACTGGTGTCTCATCTAAGGAAGATTTAGACTTAATTAGAATGGCTAAGGACAAGAAGTTACAAGTTACATGTGACGTTTCTGTCTACAGTCTTTTCGTTTCCCAATCCGATTTACCTGCTTTGAAATTCTTACCTACTAAGGAAGATCAAGAAGCTTTATGGAATAATTTAGAAGATATCGACTGTTTCTCCATTGGTATTCTTCCATATTTAATTGCCAAGGAGCTTGGTAAGAAAGTTTCTGCAGGTATGGGTGCAAAGGAGACCTTGCCATTATTGCTTAATGCTGTAAAGAACGGCCTCCTCTCTATTCATGATATTGTCAAGCGTTTCCATGATAATCCAGTTAAGATCTTTAACATTCCAAAGCAAGATGCTACTGTTGAAGTCAACTTAGACAGATCATTTAATTCTAGTGCTTTGGACTTAGATTCATTCAAGAATTTGAGTGGATCCGTTGATAGAGTTTCTATTCATGATGAAACTGTGTGCTTGAATGGTTCTCTCTTGATTAACGTTGCCACTGGTAAGAATGAAATTGCACCAAGAGATAGATTTAGTTCTGTCACCTCCATGCCACTAGCACCAAACTTGAGCAGAAATGCAAGAGTATCTTTCTCTCTTGACAAACGTCGTCAATCAGTTGCGAAGGAAGCTGAACCAGCTGAATTTGAAAAGTTAGGTTCCGAACTTGTTTCCCAACCACCAAGATCTTTAGGTGAAGTAAATGGATTAGTCAACTATATCAGAAACAACAATTCGTTTTTGAGAAATTCCGTCTTATCAGTGAAAGATTTTAGCAGATCTGATTTACACTCATTATTTACTGTAGCTCAAGAAATGAGATTAGCTGTTGAAAGACAAGGTGTCTTGGATATTTTACAAGGAAGATTATTGGCTACTATGTTCTACGAACCTTCAACAAGAACTTCCTCCTCATTTGATGCTGCTATGCAAAGATTAGGTGGTAGAGTTGTCGCTGTTGCTGCTGATTCATCTTCTGTTAAGAAGGGTGAAACATTACAAGACACTATTAGATCATTAGCCTGTTACGCTGATGCTGTTGTTATCAGACACCCATCTGAGGAATCCGCCGAAATTGCTGCTAAATACTCACCAGTTCCAATAATTAATGGTGGTAATGGCACTAAGGAACACCCATCTCAAGCTTTGTTAGACTTATTCACAATTAGAGAAGAGTTGGGTACCGTCAATGGTATTACTGTTACCTTTATGGGTGATTTGAAGTATGGCAGACCAGTTCATTCATTATGTCACTTGTTACGTCTTTACAATGTCAGAGTGCAATTAGTTTCACCAAAAGAGTTGAGACTTCCTGAAAATATTAAATCTATGATGATTCAAAATGGAATGCAAGTCTTAGAATCCGAAGAATTGACCGAAGAAATTATTTCCAAATCTGATGTCTTATACTGTACTAGAGTTCAAGCTGAAAGATTTGAAGATAAGGAACAATACTTAAGACTTAAAGACACTTACATTGTTGATAACAGAATTTTGTCATTTGCTAAGCAACATATGTGTGTCATGCATCCATTACCAAGAACAAGCGAAATCCGTGAAGAAGTTGACTTTGATCAAAGAGCTGCTTACTTCAGACAAATGAGATATGGATTGTTCGTTAGAATGGCTCTCTTAGCCATGGTTATTGGTGTCGATTTCTGAATCAAAATAGAGACAATTGGGGAATTGTTGCTAACGAGATTAGAAGACGAAAATTTGCTGTAGATGATTAGAAAAAAAATAAAAAAAATGCTTTCATATTTTTCGGGGGAACTATATGAAAACATATCTATAATGATATTAAATGTATAAAATATTTTTTAAATTGTTCATAATTATTTCAATACATATCTTTAATTAATTAATTTGTATTATAAATTACCCTACTCATTACCCTTAAAAAAAATATTACCGTCATCAGAACGATTATTACCTTGTCGGGGACCTGATTTGACATCATTACCTTCTCTATCATCATTCAGATGATGATGATGATGATTCTCATCACCATGCACATCTTCATTAGCCTGAATTAAAGCTCTAGCTATTTCAATTTCATCGCCTCCCGATCCAACATTATGATCAAATGCACTCACTTCCGGATCTACTGGTATTTCATCATCATCATTATTATTATGCCTATGCTTTGAATTATTTCCGTCTGAATCATTATGGAAGTTGTGGTGATTGGTATAATCATGTTGGTATTGTTGATATTGATTTGAATCTCCAGCTACGGCAGCCGCAGCTACAGCAGCATATGTTTGACCATGTTGAGATTGATGATTTTGTTGATGTGATCTTTGTGCTTCCTCCACTGCGGCAATTATATTATCATCTAAACCTGTTAAATCATGACCTAACAAGCTTTCAGCATCATGACGGTGAGATGGTAGATTGTGTAATTGAGCTGCGGCCACCATAGCTTCCACATCATCCTGATTGGGCCTAGTTCTCAACAAATTTCTAGCATTTGGGTTGTTTGGTTGTGAATGCAAAACTTTAGATCTATTTCGCAATACATTTCCAGTAGCCATCTTCTTCGGAATGGTATTACGTTTCATTAAAGGTGCTTCCTTAGAAGGATCTCTGCATTCTGGGCAATTCTTGATGGCTGTTGCTACTGTATCTTTGATCCTTGTCCAATGGTATTTCTCTGTCACCACTGCAGTTGTTTTATTTATGCCGCCATGGTTAGACATGTGAATCTCCGTGCATATTTGTAATTGCCTAACAGGATCACTGACAACTTCTCTTCCCTTCAACATTAATTTACCGCTTTCTAATCTATAATGTGACGCTGAAGATCTTAATCTGGATTTCTCTTGTCTATCAGCCATGGCAGGATACTTCCCAGTTTCTAAATAGAACTTAATCTTGTCAAATCTGTAGGCGCCAACAGCAGGGTCCGAGTTATTGATAAGCTCTCTACCATATACAATGGCATCAACTGCTGTATCATGCCCCTTTAAAATCCCCGCTGATTTAACTCTTCCTACCCTTTTAAAATTAAGCGACTCCCAAATTCTTCTAGCTGCCACATTGGTTTCAAATACTAAATTAAATATAGAATAGGTGTACCCTAATCTGGGTGCCCATTGTAAGTAGCAGTCTGTCAATGTTCTTCCTATACCTTTCCCTCTAATACCAGCATTCACTAAAAATGCTGCGGTACATATATGAGAACAACGACCTGGGTAATTGGGCCTTATAGAAAACGTTCCCAAACACTCTTTTTCCCACTGTCTAGCTCCTTCTAAACTTGGAGAGTCACCTAGTACCATGACAGCCGCGAAAGACCCAAACCAGTAGTTTTGGAATTGTTCTATGTGGAGCGTGTCGAAGAAGGGGAAAGTATCACCTCTCTCGATCTCCATGTTGAATTCATCACATAAGAAGGCCAACAAGCCCGGTGGTAGTTCGTTTGGCGACTGAATAGGATAGATTGTTGCAGTTGTCTCACCATCTTTCAACAACACAGTGTATCGATCAATTACCGTCACTCCATTATATTCTAGTTGCGGCCTATAATGAGGAGGCTGGATCACATCGTCAAATTCTGGCATTCTCCTTTCTTACTGGTATACTTCAAATGGGTATCAAGTTTAGATCACACAAGATAAACAATAGTAGATACAATACTGTGTGTATATTCTAGAATGTAATTAAGATGAGGTTTTCTAATCTATAAAAACGTCGTGGCACCCTCGCAAAGACAAATGTCGCGTGTGTCTGACGTACTCCATAAGAGGTGAATTTTTCAAAATTTAATGTCTGCCTATACTAAATCTTTACCATACATGATTGCACCTACCAATTTATCTTGACCCTTCAAGACGGCTACATTCTTGACAAATCCAATTCTTTCGAAACCAAGGGCATCCCAGATCTTCCAGCTGGCAACGTTGGTTTCAAAGACAAGGTTAAACACAGAGTATACGTAACCCAATTGAGGCGCCCACACGAGATACTTCTTGCCTAGTTCCTTTCCTAAGCCCAAACCCCGTTTATTCTGGTTCACGATGAAGCCGGCATTGCACACATGGGAGCATCTTCCGGTGTAGTTTGGCTTGACGTAGAAGGTCCCAAGAAAAGCCAAGTCCCACTCTTCAACAGACTTGTTTAGCAAGACAGGGTCTCGGAGAGTGGAATATTTCCCTTCAAGAAGGATGGCAGCGAAGGCATGAAACCAGTATTTGGTGAACAGCTCCGTGTCCATTGTTTCATGGTAAGGATACGTCAATCCTTCCTCCACCACGAAGTTAAACTCTTGCTGCATACGCTTGATCAAACTAGGAGGAACTGTACTGGAATCGTGGACAGGAAACAATGTCACGTTCTTTGTTGGATCTTTATCCAATGTAAATGTGATTGGCTCGGTAATCTTTGGGGTGCTCGCAAACTTTGCATCTGCAAATGGTAGAGTCTGTAAATTATCAAAACTATGTAATTCAGAAGTCATGGTAAACGTAATGTAGAAGTAGAATGTAGTGGACTCTCCAACTAATTTATATATTTGACTATCTCTCAACCACAACGACTAGCATATTCAAAGATTGTTGATAAATCTATTTACCCGGATCGCAGGATAAGACTCTCATCGGTCAACATCAATAAACTAAAATACTGGAGAATCCAATACTACACCAGCCTTATTGTATATTGTGCTAGTTTATCAGCTGCATGAGGGACACTATATAATATATTGCGGATGGAAGAACAGAAGAAAAATATCATATTGAACGACAGTAAGTATATCCATGGATATGATTGTTTCAGGAAGATTCTAACACGAATGTAGGTCTAAGTAAAAGAGACAAGAAACGGCATCAAATAAGCACACGGATAAACAAGCTCGACCAGTCGTTCAAAAGTGAAAGAGATACGTATTATAGAGCAGCTCTTCACAATTTACAGGCGGTATTGGCTGCATTACAAGATGGAACGAGTGAAGAGTATATTTTAAAAAAACAGGAATTAGAAGAAGAAAGGGATTTTGAACTTACTAAATTGCGACTCTGGGAAGAATACCAAGTAAAACGAGTCGAAAGTGAATACAAGGAAGATTTGCAAAAAGCCAGAGACAACCATGATAAAATGATCAAATTGATCAAAGAGAAGTTGTATGACAAATTACAAAGACAAATAAAGCAATTGAAAGAAGATAAGTTGTTGTTGAATTTGGTGAATGCAAATTCCTGGAACTCTTCAAATTCCAACGATGCTGCGTTACATGCCGCAACTTCAGGTTCGATAAATTTAAGTGACCGTAGATCACTAAGAAAGAGAGAGATAAATTCGAGATTCACAGCACATGAGGCAGATGACTTGTCTGATGGTGGAATTGGTGGGTCAACTACGGGTAATGGGTCGACACTTACTGGGGGATATATATCTACCTCTTCTGGAAAGAGGAGAAGGCACTATGCTACTCGTTATTCTTCGAACGATGAATTATCTTCTGGTGTGACAAGTAATGGAGGTAATAATAAAGTATCCCAACATCAAAGCGGTGTGAGTAGCGGTAATGAGTCAAATTTGAGTGATAAGGACTATGACGCCCTTAATAGTTTGATAATGGGCAACGAAGACGGTGTCTCATTAGAAATATTGGAAAAATCAGGTAGTAGTCATAGGCCTAATACCAGAGGCTCAACAAAGCAGTTTTTAGGACCCCAAGGTTTGAAGCCAGAAGAGTTGAATAATGATTTGACCTTGCTCAGAAATGCGATAGTCAAGAAGGAGAAATAAAAAAGATTGTAACGCCATCCTATTGGACTTTATTCTTAATTTAGATATTTAGAGCTTGTATAATATCTATTAGTCTCATTCATTCGATATATAAAGGTTTACTTGTGGATCTTTGGTCCGCGCCTATCAGAATTTTAATCTTTACTAGATGCATTTTGTTCTTTTATTCATTTTATGTATAGTTCTGCAATCCTTAGAAAATACCAATAATACTAAACCATAAGTCACTATACTAAATCACGTTGGCATCATAAAATTTGAGGAATTTATTTTTGTATCTTATCAAATCATCTCAAATTATGAAAGTTAAGTCTAGATTATTCAAGAAATCTATCAGGTTCTGGCTATCGATTTCAATTCTTACTATCCTTGGACTTATTACATACTATAGACATAACACATATGCATATTATAATTGGGGAAACAACGTCGACTACGTCAATGAAATGATCTTAGCACAAGTTGGCGAAATTCCAGATAATGACGATAAGTTTATCACCAGTCATAACCCTATGTCATCGAAGTTAGATGCTCCCTTTTCTGAAGGATGTAGGATACCAGATATAAACCAACCTAGAGCCAATGCTTCGCTTGTTGTTCTAGCAAGAAATTCTGAAATCGATGATGTGGTGAAATCTATGAAGTCAATGGAGAGACATTTCAATCAATGGTTTAATTATCCCTGGGTATTTTTAAACGACGTACCGTTTGATGAAAATTTCAAAGAGACTGTAAAAGGATATACGAACTCACAGGTAGAATTTGGTACAATCCCTACCGAAGAATGGAATTTTAAAGATGATGTTGATCAAGAAGAGCTTCTTGAACACATCGATAACCAGGGGGACCGTAAGATTTTGTATGGAAATATGGAATCGTACCACAAAATGTGTCGTTTCTACTCTGGATCATTCTATAAACATGAATTGGTTAAAAAGAGAGATTGGTATTGGAGAGTGGAACCAAATGTAGAGTTTTTTTGTGATTTGACATATGATCCATTCGTGGAGATGGAAAAGAATAATAAGAAATATGGTTTCACAATAATGATAAATGAATTGTACTATACTGTTCCTTCGCTATTCAAGGAAACGTTAGCCTTTATAAAAAGAAATAATATTAAAGTGGGTAAAGCTTGGGATCTCTTTGTGAAAAACTCTAAATTTGCAGTTGGTAAATCTGAAGAATTATATAGTTCTATATCCAAAGACAAACTCCGTCTTTTAGAAGCATTAGAAAGTGATATTGTCATGAGGAAATTCCTAGAAACCGCAAACAAACAAAACAAAGATATTGAAGACTTCAATGATAAAATTCTTCGTTCTTTTGTTCGCAAGGCTACAGAAAAGCCTAAACTATATGAGGATAGGCTAGACTATCTAGACTATACCTTGGGTCATTTTTGGACAAACTTTGAAATTGCAAGGACTGATATATTCAATTCACCAACTTATGAAGCTTACTTCAAGCATCTTGACGAGAGTGGAGGATTCTACAAGGAAAGATGGGGTGATGCACCTGTGCATTCTTTGGGGCTAGCCATGATGTTAGACATGGAAGATTTCCATTATTTCAGAGACATTGGGTATCGACATTCATTTATTGCACATTGTCCGACTAATTCTCCTAAAAACCAGCTCCAATACCACCCCAGTGAAACATATAATCAGGCCGATACTAAGTTCGAGAAATACTGGCTGACTTTTGATAGACCATTTAAATATGGGGTAGGATGTAGATGTAAATGTCCTCTGGGCCACCGCGAGATTGAGGACTCTCCATCTAGTTGTATCAGGCGCTGGAAAGAGTTAACTGACGATGATTTTAACGGGTTTGAGACCGTGGATATCGATCGTTGGAGAAGTAAGATTGAAAAAAGATTGAAACATCACTTCAAGCTGGGAGGGGTTTTGGGCGAAGTAAGTGTACTATAGCTTATTCCCCAAATAAAATTAATTAAAATTAAAATTCTTTTCAATAACCTAACATTGATTCTAATATACACTAAAAAAATACTGAAATTTCGTAAAGAACTAGAAGTACAAAACTGGCGTTTAACCACCGAAACCATATAAGGTTCTACCTTGTCTCTTTAAGGCGTAAACAACATCTAAGGAAGTAACAGTCTTTCTCTTAGCGTGCTCAGTATAAGTAACGGCATCTCTGATGACGTTTTCTAAGAAGGACTTTAAGACGACTCTGACTTCTTCGTAGATCAAAGCAGAGATACGCTTAACACCACCTCTTCTGGCCAATCTTCTGATAGCTGGCTTTGTAATACCTTGAATGTTATCTCTCAAAATTTTTCTGTGACGCTTGGCACCACCTTTTCCTAAACCTTTTCCACCTTTTCCTCTACCGGACATTGTTAACTAATTGATATAATATTAATACTAATAAGAAATGAAAATACCTGAACAGTACAGCGACTCACCGCATATTTATAACAACTTTGGCTCCGAATGACTACACCTTCACGTCCTGTACCTTGTTTACGTTCTTCTGGCGTTTTGTTTACGTCTCGCTTCACGCTAATAATGAAGGAGGCCAGGTACCGTAGTAATGCTGCTAAAAACGGTGCTGGAAAATACACAACTAATGCGTAAATCATAGCACTTTTTCTGTAGGTTTTTACCTGGAGAAATGCAACAAGAACGCGACTTCTGGTCTGTTTATGTTTTGGCACACGATGAAAAATTATGATAGAAGCGTCTTTTGTAGTAGTTAGACGTTTGTTTACATCCTGGATTACTGGAGATCGTTCCGAGGAGAGAAACCGTAGATTGGAGATTTGTGGGATGTAGTATATAAATGAGGAATATCCGCTTTTGATAGCGATTTCAATTTTATCAGTATCATATTTAGTAATACATAATGGCTAGAACTAAGCAAACAGCAAGAAAATCCACTGGTGGTAAGGCCCCAAGAAAACAATTAGCATCCAAGGCTGCTAGAAAGTCTGCTCCATCTACCGGTGGTGTCAAGAAGCCACACAGATATAAACCAGGTACCGTTGCTTTAAGAGAAATTAGAAGATTCCAAAAGTCCACTGAACTTTTGATCAGAAAGTTACCTTTCCAAAGATTAGTCAGAGAAATCGCCCAAGATTTCAAGACCGATTTAAGATTCCAATCTTCCGCTATCGGTGCTTTGCAAGAATCCGTCGAAGCTTACTTGGTTTCCTTATTCGAAGACACTAACTTGTGTGCTATCCACGCTAAGAGAGTTACCATCCAAAAGAAGGATATCCAATTAGCCAGAAGATTAAGAGGTGAAAGATCTTAGGGATTTTAACGTAATCATTTAGTTTTTGTATATTAGAATGTGTTTTATCAACGAACTTATTTAGTAAAGAACCAGTTATTATTTGATGTAGTTGTGTATGCAGGAATTATGGAGTGATAAAGAAAGATGAATTAGCAATTGTACAGAATTTGGTGATCAATTGAACACGCAATGATACAAAATATATCGATTGATTCAGTTACTGACCTCGCCGAAACCCCATATCCAGCATGGGCTTTAGGTATTCCATTAGTATTGAGAGGTGCGATTTTCCCGAAGCCTCTAGCTGCTGTGGACGGTAGCTCTGGAGGATCTGTGAAGTTCAGCAGGTCAATGTCGCTAGCATCGCCAACCAGAGCTTCATGCTTCACATTTGGAGCAGCACATTTGCTTGGAGGCTATATGATGTTTGATGGAGATGCCATGAATGGAGCTGGTTTTAATTTTGCATGGTCAACTCTTTATTTGATTGTTAATGGAAGAAGTAGCCTTAAAAGCATTTTCATGGCTAGATTAAGCCCAATTGCATTTGCTACGCTTGCAGCAGGAAATGCTACTCTCTACGGTAAGAAGTTCTTCTGGTCATGATATATGTATTATACAAAATTAGTTATAAAACTTAATCCCATTTAATCGGTAGTATCTCGTGATCTTCACAAAATTTAACAATTTCAGTTTCATCATATAATTCAATAAACTGTTGATCCATGGGTCTCTCCTTTGGGGCAGCAAACTTTCTATACTCGTCAAATATAATTGTAAGAGACCATTCTTGAAGTCTTCGCAATACACCAATCAAACACCCAGTTCTATGCTTTCCTCTATTACAATGTATCAATATCGGATGGTTCTCGGCATTCAAGACAATCTTAACTGCTTCTGTGATTAACTCACTACTGATCTCAACAAAAGGTTCCTTATTCCCAGACATCCCAAGCTGGAATAACTTGATATTTTCTTCTTCCAAAAACTTCGACTGTAAGCTGGGGTACTCTTCTGGTATCAAACATAAAACAGACTTGAGTTTCAATTTCTTAAGAAATGAAAAATTCTGTGGTTGTGGGAACGAAGAACGGTATATGTTATTTATTACTGGAGCAAAATTCTCTGGTGGAGTAATAGGTTGAGACAGTTCACAAAGACTCTTATAATTTTTATCTATCTTCTTCTGTAAATTATAATCAAACTTATCATCCAAGTCTTCCTCATAAGTAGGAATATCATCCTCTGTAGAAGCGTTGTCTGTTCCTGTTTCCTCAAGCTTAATCTGGGCAATCTTAGATCGTATAAATTTCGGATCGTTCATATTTGTCATACTACTAGAATTTCTTGTATTATATTCAGCATGATGATTACCTTCTCTATTTGTATTTATCCCATCGAAATTAGAATTGTTGTTTATTTCTGCGTTGTCGTATTTATCATTAATCATCTGTCCTAGTTCGTTTTTGGAAGAAACATTGGCTATTTCCTCATCCATCTGAAAAGGATTATCCAAAAAATCAGTCATTTTTACCTATAATTGTCTGGCTGGTAACTATTTGGTTATATATTACTCTTAATTGTTGTCGTATCGTATCTTTGAAGCTTCCCATAGTAACTAAAAGACTGTCTGTATCCATGTATCTCATATTGACAATTTTGTGTAATTTAATTGTTTTTGTACGACATCAACCTAAATCTAACATTAATCTTCAGAGCACTTTATGATTTACAGTATATTTATTCTAGCCCAAACAAATGGTATGTTATAGACACTATATTCTATAGAAAAACATTACAATTGTAAGTGACTAACTAAAATAAAGTCTGCATTATTTAATTTTCAATCATTACTTCAAGTGCTTTTGTTACTTATTTGTTCATGTACATATGTTCATGCTGGTTATCCAACTTTATTAGATAATAGAAAAACAGGCGCCTTTGGTGTATTCTGGAAATTTGCAAGAATCGGTGAAAGATTGAGTCCATATGTTGCAATTGGATGTTTTATAATGGCTTTTAACATATTAAGCTCTTGATGTATTTATATTTTAACTGTATATTAGACTAATAATATTAATTATATTCTATATTAATTTTTTCTGTGTATATATGATTATCTAAACTCATAAATTTCATTGACTGAGTGACATAATACTGGTGCTCTTTCGCTCCCAACTATTCTTTCTAAAGTCACAGCATCCCATTTTGAATATATAACCTTTGCAAGTGATAAGTCCAAGTGCGCAATTTCTTTGAAAACAGATACACCAATAAATCTAATCAATTCTCTATAAAACAATGGATTAGTTGGTAAACCATACATTATAATGTTCTTAACACCTTTAATTTCAAACCTTCTGAAATAATGCAATCTTTCAGTGTAAAGCAAAATTTTGATTTTACCACTTGCAAACCCTTGTCTTATCTTTGTCAACTTAGATTGCGAGGTATATTCATCAATAGTGCCAAACGTAATTTTAGTTGATGATTGCATGTAGTTTTTCAATCTCAAATAGTCGTAGTACGATGGGATATAAATTAATAATCCTTCATCATAAGATGTGGATCTCGATAAAGATGGTATGATAGAATTTATGAAGAAGTTAAATCTAGCATCAGGATCTTCAGCTGGTGAATCACATTCAAATCTTTGAAAAATTTGCTTCAATTTTAATCCAACAGAATTCATAATACAATTTTCTGAATTAATATTAGGTTTAAATTTCATCTTACCAGATAAGTTCATGGACTTTGAAGTAACAGCATTACTGATATTAGGAGTAACATATTCGCTAAAGATCAAAGTTTGTCTCAAATAAGCTGCTTGGTCATTAATAGACCACATTCTTATACGAGAGAAATCAGCACCATGGAATTCTTTAGGAACCTTGTTCAAATATTTATAAATAGTATTCATATGATCCCAATTTTGCATTTCAATTTGATTTGCTTGATCGATAATTAGAACTTCAATAGATGACAAGAAATCATACTGTCTTTTCTTTTTGTTTGGATTCTCTAAAATCATAGAGAGACCAATTGGAGAGGCAATGATTATATCTGAAGAATAAAATGATGAATATAATTTTAATGATTTTCTAGTAAACTTCATACCAATGCAGAAAAAATCGTTATTATTACCTTTAAATGTATGTTGAAAGTCTTCTGGCTTATTTTCAGGTGGTACATCCTTTTTGAAGAATTGTTGAGTAAACTTCTTTTTGTTCTCTTGTTGTTCTGTACCTGAAAGTTTAATAATTAAATCAACTATTTCATAGCATGAATTTCTTGTAGGTAACAAAATCAACACTTTAGGTCTTGTGAAACCCTGGTCTCTTAGTTCTGGTTCATCATCAATGGTGAGCTTACCGTTCTTCAAAGATTCTTGATAATGATGTAATTTCTCATTATTCTTTAAAATTCTATCTCTGGTTTTGTAAATATGGTTCATCGAGTGTAATGCATAGAGCTTTTTGTAGGAGTCGTTCTTGAATGATTTATATGGATAAAGAACATCTTTATATGTCATGATTGGATCTAATAACGTCTTTTCTAAATCGTTGAAGCCATCCTTAAAGTTCTCAACATATGCATCATGAATTCTCTTTTTTATAGTGTAATTCTTGACTCTATTAGATGAATCAAAATCATTGTTGCTATTTGGAAAGGGTTCACCTGGTGGTGTCTGAAATATGGTGGAATAACCTAATTTTTCAAATTTTGATTTACCACTAATCAGCCATCTCAATTTATCCTTCGAAATTAATTTATCTTGAGTGTTAATATAATCATCTGAGATATTATTAAAGTGGTCTTCAAAGGGATCTCTGGCGGTTTTATTTTCTTCCTTCTCTTCTTCTTCTTCTGATTCCTCAATATGCTCATCTTCGCTTTCTTCGTCTTCATTGAGATTTGTACCTGCAACTTCGTCCTCATTTTCTTCAGTATCTTCTTCGTCGGAGTTATTACCATCCTCTATTTCATCATTCACGTGTGACTTTGCATCTCTATTACGATGTCCTTTTTCCTTCTGGTCACTTTTCAATAACGTAAGCAATGCATCGTATGTCTTGGTACTGCTCATTAAGTCTACCTCTTCTCCCAACTCTTGTTCCTCTTCTGATTCGATACCTTGTTGGTTGTTGTCAGCTTCTGTTGCCTCTTCTTGCTCATCTCGTTGATTCCTTCTCATCGTTCTTGTAACTTTTCTCATTTCCTGTCTTCCATGCTTTTGTTTAGCAGAACGTTTAGGCTCTGGCGCCTTCGCATTGCCCAAGCTATCACTTCTTCTCTTAAATGATCTCGGCATATTCGATGAATACTAATTTAATAGTCTTCATCTGGTACTAAATTTTTCAAATTTATTCCATGTATACTGCATATAAATAATACTTAACCATAGTTACTTAGATTACAACCTACTATGACGTATTACACACCTGATAGCTTTAATACTCAGATCTACAGGTTATTATTGTATAAGAGGTTTAACTTATTGTAGTTATTTGCTAAAATACCTTCTATTTGCCATAATATCAATTATGAAACTCCAAATCCAATGATTTCTCAAACAATGTAATCTTCAACTCCTTGATTTTTTTTTTCTATTGAGCGCTTGACTCAAAAGTTATTATACTTTTATAATTTTATGCTAATTATACGTGTCTACAGTATTCAAATAATTACTAGTATAGACATATCTGGATTATCCTTGCGGAGACTAGCTTTGATTAATTAATCGGTATATATTCCTTAGCTGATTGCCGGTAAATATTTGACTTAAAGTGCTTTGACATCGCTGCACTATAATAAAGTAAGAAGCATATTAAATTTACAATTACAATTCTGCGTAAAAGTAGTGACCAGTGAAGTAATCTATAACGCCATATTTCGGACCACTACTTTTTGACTCTACCTGAAACAATTAGTTCTTGATTTTTATTGCATGTGTCATAATGATAAAAATATATCGGAAATTAATACGGTCAATTAGAATACTCCTATCGGTGCTCTACTTGGTGTTAGTGGTATTGACTATACCCTTAGCGTTTGATGTTGGAGGAATAGCATGTGGATTAGCCTTTTCCTTCACGATATTTTTATTATACTTTGTTCTTACGACTATCCGAATTATTACAAGACATCACAAATATGTTCATTGGATATCTGTATTATACTATACTCAACATTTGATTATTCCAAGTTTATTAACCTTTTTCTTGTCATATTATAATTCTTCTGATCCAGTTCAATTAATGCCAACAACTGTGTGGAGATATCTCATCATCAATTCAACTCCCGTCTTTACAATATTAGAGGGTTTTTGTTCCTTGCTATCAATCCAAGCAATTGGACAAACAATAAATTGGCTAACGGTCTATAAGTCGGACAGTTGGCTTATCGTATCTCTTGTTGGGAGTGGCTCTACAATCACAGCTGCAATGTATTTTCTTTACAGAATCTATGTTTTCCCTTTTACAATTGATTTGATAAATGCATCTTTATTAGGATCTCTCCTCACATTAACAATAGTAATTGGATTGTATGGAATTATATCAGGAAAGGGATCAGTTATTGAATCTTCCCTATTATTTGCTTACATTGTACGTTGCATATATCAAACTTTTCCCATATTATCAGAGAATGCAAGTAAGGCTTTGACTTCATTATTGTCTCAAGCCACATTTAGTTTGAAGAATGAAATACCAATAATATCTCCACAAATTTCAAATAAATTACTGCAATTTGTTCCTTTCTTAGCATCTAACCTTCCAGGATCATTTAAAAGAGTATGGGAATTTCTATTAATGGCAATTGAAAAGTTACCTTTATCTTTACTTTTAAGTTTGGCATATAGAATCGGTGTTTTCTATGCTGCTACTAAGATTATACCTTCCTTGTACCATGGAGCATTATATCCTTCGATCTCACCACCTAGAACACCGCCTCAAGCAAGTTCTCGTAAGTCCTCTGGAACATCGATATCGGATATGGGAATAGCTTATAACAGTGAAGAAAAGAACACCGATATTTATTCAACGCCTGATTCCAGTTTCAGTATAAGTCCTCCTCTTCACCAGCCGCCATCTGCAATTATAAGAATCATCTATGCATATTCTCCTTGTCTTATAATTGCTGTATATACTCACCTTATGATGCTGTACAGTGGAGAATTGGAAACAGAATTAAAGTTGTGGGGATATTGGAACTCCAATCAATCAAGTTCAGTTGTTACTGTCCACCCATCACAGTTCTGGAATTGGATAAATATGGCTTCGACCTTACTCCTATACATGGCTGAATTACTGGGAAATAGTGATAACGGCGAAAGTGCATTAACCAGTCATTGGAAAATTGAATAAGTTTTACGTTTATTGTTTCAATGATTTGCTATATACTTTTACAGTCATCGCAAAGTTGGATTCAATTATTTCAATTCATAACTGATTTTTTTATATCAAATATTAATAATATACAATTCTACAACAGAATTAAGATTATATAAATTGTAATACCATTTAAAATTAAGAATTATTTCAAAGATTTAAAAATGTTTGTTTTTCAAATTTCTAGTCAGAAAAATTGCAACTCTCGTCCACGAATAAGACCAGCCATCTTTCCAGGCAGTGAAATATTCTCTGAGCTTGACTCTATGTTTGCTTAGATGTTTCATCATAAAAATTAGAAATTTTAAAAGAACAAAAATCTTTACATCACCAAATAACACTTAAAAATAAATAATATCTAACCTCGTCTGAAGTTACTTTTTAAGCTTGGTATATTTGACTATACGCATCTCAACACTATGTTAGATTTCAAGCTTTTCATTATAAAGAGACGTTCATGGACAAAGAGTAAGCTCCATTGGGTTAATTATCTGTAAATAATCAATTGTTATAACTATCGTTTAGAATACAAAATCCCATTGCCAAATAAATCACCTTCAAGGATTGAAACCCAAAGGGAATTTGATATGAAGAAAATAAGACATAAAAGCACCATTTAAATATCAAGTATCACATAAAAAATATTTAAATTCCAGAGCTCTAGTAAACTAAAGATAAAATCGAAATCAATTAGAAATGAATATCTTAGATCAACAAGACTGATGCAATCACAACTCATCACCACATTTCAAGTAAGTTAACGACTTACTACGTTTCCGCATAAGTGGCAGGAGACTTTCCCCGAAGCAAAAATGATACAAATGATCCTTTTGAAAGCTTCGATAACAATTCTTTTACCATGAACGTAAAGAAAGCAGAAACAAAAAAAAAGTTATTACGAAAATTTTTTAAATATCAATAAAATGAGAATGTAGGTCGTGCATGGTTATAAAAAATACTTAGGGCTAATTTATATGACATACATGTGATTAGCTTAGAAACCATTCCATAATGAACTCGGGACATATTCTAGATATCCAGTCATATAATCTAGCTCCTGTTCCACAATATACAACAGATGGATTCTTTGAATTTGAATAAATTAAATCAAATAATAAATGATATAATTCTCTTAAGTTGGTACCCTTTCCTGTAGTTCTTATCGGGTTTGTCTTGAACTGTGATTTAGAAAAATCGGTAGCATATAAGGACTTCATATCATCATCCCAGCGTCTAATCTCAGAATTTATAATACTAGAAATTTTACCTCTCGTGTTCCCGGTATTGGAAATATGAAGGTTTCCTAATCTAATTTGTGTTATAGATAGGTTATGCTGGCTAATTTCTCTAGTTAATGATGTGAACAAATGTTTTAATCCATTCTGAAATAATGTCTCAGGTGCATGATATGGCATATTTAATGAACTTATAATATTAGTGTTGATAATGATAATCTTGCTCCTTGATAATCTCACTAGATTGATCAATCCAGAAGAGAGCATTTTCAAGTAAATCATAAACCTCTCATTAATACGATTCCATGAGGCAACAGTAATGTTTTCTATTGGGCCGATTGGAAAGTATAGGCTAGGAGTAAACACAGTAGCCACTAATCTGAGTTTATGCGGCTCGGATCCAGGGAATGGTACTACTGGTATATCCAATAATTGCTGAAATCTGGATATCTGCGATTCGAAGCTGTAACTTCCATCGCTTAAATTTAAATAGTTTATATCATCAGTTATTGGATTGGCTTCAACGTATTTAAAATCCTTCTCATCCAATATCGTTAAGTAGACAATAAAACCTCTCTTTTCAAAGTCCAATGCAATCAACCTAGTTAAAGGCTCAGTAGGGGATCCTATAATCAAAATAACATCCCTGCGTGCACCGTTGGCAAGCTTAGGAACACGCCTCTTAATATTTTGCACTTTATTATCTTTCCTGAGGTTGATACAGTAGTATATTCCGGCTCCTATACCAAGTGAAAATATAGAAAAATACTTCACTTTATTATTTAATATATTCAGATAAACCTTGTCAACAATATTAAAAGACAGCACATCTTTCATAGCTTCTTCATCACAACTATTTAGGTTAAATATGTTAAAATCACGTAATCTCTCGATATAATCCAGGTTAGCAATCTTTTCCAGTTTGGTGGCAATTAAATCAGATGCAGTGTGATATAAGGAATTGAGTGTTTGTAAGGTTACTTGTACAGGTTCCGCTACCATTATGTATAGCTATGATTCCCGACAAAATAATTTTAAGAAACTTGACCTTTTTTATTCTCTAGATATTTACCGTTTTAATACTTCAATCAAAAAAATAAAACCGAAAAAAATGCCGGTCCCAGGAATCGAACTTGGGTTTGTTCGGCCACAACGAACTGTACTAACCACTATACTAGACCGGCCTATTTGTTTTCTGTATTCGAAGGCTACTTTGTCTTAAGCTAAATTATGAATAAATCTTCTAATGACAATGGACATCTCCATCTGTGCTAATACTCGCTGATTCATATCATCATATACTTGTATTAGCATTATGTTTCACTTTTCTGTTTCGGCACCCCTCTTTTAGATCTCAAGGAAGGAACTTGGTGTCACGCATGTGAATTCGAACACAATATAGAAATACTGTTAAAATATGAATTTTCTTATATATAGTATATTTCCCTTATATTTTAGAATTTATTTCAATCTTTAATTATAATTAAGACGAAAAGACCAAAGTAGTAATGGTTTTAAAAAAGAATGTGACTAATAGTTTAAGTTAAACTCATAAGAAAGTATCAGTATACTTCTTTGTAGAATAGTTTACATGTATTTATTTCCATTAAAATATAAATTCTCACTAATTAATATTTCAAATTATTTGATGTTATTGATTCATAAGTATTTGGGCCCATTGATTGAATTGCTCTATCAAAAGAGTCAACTCTGGAAAAGTTTGAAACAATATCACTATTATCATATGTTTGATGGACAAGGGTATCATGTGAAACGTAAGTATTTGCGCTGGATGGTATATTTTTCGTAAATTCTTGATTTTCAAATCTTATTGTTTTTTTTTCAATATTTGAATTTATTGTTGAAACAGTTGATAATTTTGATGGAAAAAAAGTATAGGAAACTTCTGATACTGAAGAATTTGCAGATTGTGGAGGATCATTGTATTCAAATATATTGGAAGGGATTGATGTTGGTTTGGAATAATTATTTGCAGCTGCGGCCCACATGGAAGTTAATGGTAAAGATAAAACCACCAAGAGAAAACTGCAAGAAGATAATAAGTTATCCGATTGGGAGCTTAGGAAATAGTTAGTAATCACAAGAATTGACGGAATTAACATAGTTTGAGAAGCCATTATAAGTAAAATATGAAATGAATCAAATTGCTTTAGCCCCAAGTATCTTCTGGTTCGGATTGCAAAAAATAATTTAACAACTAATAAGAAGCTCATAATATTTATAGAGATAGAGAATAATATGAATGGCGTATTTTTGATCCAATCCCCTTCAGATATAGTAGCGTTACCCGTAATAAAAAGCTTGTAGAATGATTTCGCTGATAGTGTAACGCTGTAGATATACAAACTTAATGTACCCATTCCCAAAAGCATAACAAGTAAACTCAACACATAACCTATTTTTCTAACTTCTGGTGACTTGAAAATGATATGTATTTGATAAGTCATTGATATCTCAATTAGAGCAACAAGAATGATTTGGCAGATATCGCATGCCATCACCACATTATACGATTTCTTCAAATCCGAATTTAAGAAATTAGTAAAACCAAACGTCAATGAAGACAATGGTCCCAATTGGTAGCTAAGATATAAAGAAGACCTTATTGCCATAATCACTAGTATGGACTGATTAATGATAAACACGACATTTTTCTTATTTCTGATCATAACCCACAGCAAGATCATGAGAACTAGACATGAACCTATAGCAACATTGTAAACAGCGCATTTCCTAAGGTTCAGATGCATATAGCTATCGAGGCCCGCAAACAGAACCTGGTATGTTGTGGTATTCAACCCGGCGATGGGGATGGTGTAGCTAAGAATTAATTGTTCTGGATTGAAATTATCGGTGTAAATTTCCATGGTGATATCTACTTAATATTTAGAATGTACATTTCTGTCTTTCTTCAACAAAAGGAGCAGATCTTCTACTTAAATATTTGAATCACATTCCTTACGCTTTTGATTGCAAAATCTGAAAAATTACCAGAAGCCATATACTCTATTCTTTTGTGTTATATTTCAGGTTTCCAGGTCGGTCGATGTCTATAAGCAATGTGTAACAAAGAGTGATTATAATATTAGTTGCTCTCGTAAACAATCATGATTTCAAGAACTCCGCTTCTACACATTACTATCAGGAGCATAGACTATGGGCAAGACCAGGTAGTACCAGTTTGTCTTTGTGATGGTAGAGAATCTGCTGGAGGGAAGTCTCTCCTTTTAATATGATCCTGTGGATTTTGTGTCATGTAGATCTATCCTTCCTCCAGATTGGTATAAATAATCTCCTGCATATACTCAGCAAGCCTACGAAACCGCCCTTCGTAATATTGATTAAATGCCAGTTATGATTGTTTTTATAATCAAAATAGACAGAGTTTATTAAGGATTTACAGGCTAATAAAACGTATATTATTATTCAGTACATAATACTTACAATTAGAGATAGCTTATCCCAGTATACTTTTGATAGACGGAAAGATAATAAACAACCGGTAGAATGTCCAATACTGTCACACCAGATACGAAGGATGTGTCAATGGTAGATGTCTCTAATGCACAGAGCTCAGAGGCTACCCAAGAGGATGGGCCACAAAATGGTAGAAATGATGTACCCCTTAGAAGAAAGTCTACGTTGATATTGACTGATGACAACTATGACAAGATGCATTTGGATATGAAGGAGGGACAAGAGAATGAAAACAAAATGCACGTTGACCAACAAAACAGTCAAAATGAGCCTGGGGTGGGCCAACAGTATAATCAGCAACAGTACGAATTGCCCGATGCTAATGTGACTATTCCTGTCGATATTAAGTGGGTTCAAGGTGGTGAAAAGGTATACGTGACAGGATCTTTTACAGGTTGGAGAAAGATGATTGGGTTAGTAAAGCAGCCAGATAATAATTTCTCCATTACTTTAGGGTTGCCTGTTGGAACACACCGTTTTAGATTTGTTATTGATAATGAATTACGTTTCTCTGATTTCTTACCTTCAGCTACAGACCAGATGGGAAACTTTGTAAATTATATTGAAGTGACGGTAGATCATGTTAGGGCATACTTAGAACAACAAGAAGAGCAAAAACAATTAGATGCTCAAAAAGACACTCCAAAACCATTACGTAAACCATCCATATCTAGAGGCACAAAGAGAGTAGATTCTATGTGGGGATTGATTAACGACGATGATGATATGGGTAATGGATACTCAAGATACCATGACGATGAAGCAATGGATAATGCTGGGGGCTTGAATTACATAACTGACATTCCACCTATTTTCACCGATCCAAAGGTGATGGAACAATATTATATTGCTATCGATAAACAAGCCAAAAATCAAAATCAACTGCAGTCATGGTTACACCCACCACAATTGCCACCTCATTTAGAGCATGTTATTTTGAATAATTTCAACTCAATGGATAGAGATAATAATTCTGGAGCTTTACCTATACCTAACCATGTGGTTTTAAATCATTTAGCAACAACAAGCATTAAGCATAACACATTAGCAGTGGCATCTGTGGTTAGATATAAAAGGAAATATGTAACACAAGTTTTGTATGCTCCATTACAGCAGTAATTTTGTCGCTACGACCAATGATATTTAGTGATACTTTTGGTCTGTCATATGATTTTTGCGAGATCAACTTATTTAAGATAAAAATACATAATCTTTAAAGTAACTACAAGTATCGAAATGAAACGAAAATCATAAAATATATTTCATACACATAAATTTTTTTCATAAAATGATTCTCTCTTCTTAGTATCTGTCAGAACTACCGTAAGAGTCGTTATCGTCACGGCCAGAAGAGCCGTAAGAACTAGTCTTGTTACTAGAACCATAAGAGTCGTCGTCGTCACGGCCAGAAGAGCCATAAGAACTGGTCTTGTTATTAGAACCATAGGAGTCGTCGTCGTCACGGCCAGAAGAGCCATAAGAACTGGTCTTGTTATTAGAACCATAGGAGTCGTCGTCGTCACGGCCAGAAGAGCCATAAGAACTGGTCTTGTTACTAGAACCATAGGAGTCGTCGTCGTCACGGCCAGAAGAGCCATAAGAACTGGTCTTGTTATTAGAACCATAGGAGTCGTCGTCACGGCCAGAAGAGCCGTAAGAACCAGTCTTGTTATTAGAACCATAGGAGTCGTCGTCGTCACGGCCAGAAGAGTCGTAAGAACCAGTCTTGTTATTAGAACCATAAGAGTCGTCGTCGTCACGGCCAGAAGAGCCATAAGAACTGGTCTTGTTATTATAACCATAGGAGTCGTCGTCGTCACGACCAGAAGAGCCGTAAGAACCAGTCTTGTTACTAGAACCATAGGAGTCGTCGTCGTCACGGCCAGAAGAGCCGTAAGAACCAGTCTTGTTACCGGATCCATAAGAGTCGTTGTCGTCACGACCAGAAGAGCCGTAGGAGTCGTTACCACCCTTTCTATCCTTATCGTCGTTATCGCTACCAAATCCAAAAACCATTATTACTGCTCAATTATATTTAATTGTTACTGTTTCGAAATCAACTCATCTTAGAAGAATTATTGCTTCTTTATATACTTTTTCCCACGAGGATCAGTCAATTAAACACGTACAGGTAAAATGGTGGCACAATAGAGAAAAATGTAGTTGCTATAATAAATGCCGATTTTCAATATGTGGGGCGTAATGTCACATGTATGTTCCTGAAATTTAATCCTAAATTTTTCTTCTACTGGCATTCGTCGCAACCAAGCATGTCATTCAGTGTTCACGACGTGGATCAAATTAGGAAAAATATAACAATAGACGAAGCAGTTATGCACCGGAATTTCAAGTGATCGAGGCAATGGTAATAAGGTTAAATTAGGAGCCTATTGTCATGTGGTGTATGCCCGTAGTACAAAGCCCATGGATCCGCAGTGCTGTGAGCTATTTTCGTGATCGGCGACGTATTTACGTTTAAGAATAGGAGTATAGCAAAGCAACTAAAAATATTATCATACATTGCACTATGTAAATTAGGTATATCTATTTCGATTAATGGTTTCTATCAGCAGTACGTGGTTTGGCACGAATAATATTGTCGACTCTCAACAATACTTCGGAAGCCTCAGCTGCAGAAGAAACAACGGCCCTCTTCAACTTGTAGGACTCAACAATTCCCAATTCTTTCATATCAGCGACCGTACCATCATTTAAATTCAATCCTGAAGTCGTCATACCGTTGTAAATGGCAGATCTCAATTTTGTGACCAATTCAGACGAATCAAAACCAGCATTATCTGCCAAGATGGTAGGAAGTTGTCTCAAGGCCCTGGCAAATGACTCAATGGCCAATGACTTCTTACCAACCACATTTGCAGCAATTTGCTCTACAGCTTTAGACATTATCATTTCAGAACAACCACCTCCTAAACAAGTTTTTGTTTCTCTTGTGGTTTGAGATAATACTGAAAGGGCGTCATGTAACGATCTTTCAGCTTCATCTAAAACGTGATCGGTAGCACCTCTCAAGACAATTGTGCACGCTTCACCAGCGGCGACACCAGTAAACTTGGTGAAAACATCTTCACCAATTAATATTTCTTCAATGGAGTCACAGTAACCTAATTTGACCTTTTCTGGGGAATCAAAAGTGGAGACGACTTCACCACCGGTTACAAGAGCTAATCTTTCAACACCATCAAAATCAGCATGTTCAATGGAGTTAATTTTGGCATCAGTGAATAATTGTTCAGGGTAATCATAAATTAATTGTCTATTGATGAAGACATTGGCTCCGAATTTTTTAATCTTCTCTATTTTAGCCTTCATTTTTTCTTTTTCGGCCTTCTCTAATTCTGCTAATTTAGACGTGGAGTCAACCTTAAATTTAGCACCAAAAACCTTGACTTTATCGGTATCCAATGAAGTGTTAGCAATCAAAACCTTAGCATTTTCAATTTTCTTTGGTTGGTTAATACCAAATTTCTTTTCCAAAATAAAACCTTCATCTAAAAATGAGTCTGATAATTTACCACCCACCTTTTTTATGATTTGGATATTATTCAAGTTTGTAGATCCCTTTAATCTCAAAATAGCATCAACAGCCAAGTTTGAAAACATTTCCTTGTCTTGTGATAAAATTTTAGATGATAATGTAGTCTTAGCAATATTGAACAAATCTTGCTTAAAGAGGACTGGGTCAGATCCGTTATTAACAGAAGCCTTAGTTAATGCTTCTAATGCAACATCACGAGCGATTCTGTAACCCTCAATGATAGTTTGAGGATGTATTTTCTTTTCGATTAATTTTTCAGCCTCTTTTAACAATTCTGCACTTAATACTGTGACGGAAGTAGTACCATCGCCTACTTCATCATCTTGAACTTTAGAAATATTGACCAAAACTTTAGCAGCAGGGTTATCCAACGGGATTGATTTCAAAATGGTAGCCCCATCATTTGTAACTAAGGATTTATCAATATCAGAAGAACTTTGTAATAATTTATCCATACCTTTTGGACCTAATGTAGATTTTACCATATCACCAACGGCAATTGCTCCGACGAAAGCTGACATACGAGCATTTTCAGCTCTTTCTTCCGTGGCTTGATCTCCAAAAATTTGTACAGACATACTATATGGGAATGAATACAAACTCTTACTAAGTCGAAAGATATAAGAATAATAATTAACAATAAACTTTTATCATAATTATTTAACGTGTATGATAATTTGTGATGTCGAGAAGATTCGGTACTGTATATAGTCAAATATACCGTGAATGGATCAAAAGTGGTGATAATTTACAAATAAGGGCATATATTGGATAACACAATACATCTAGGAGTAAGATTGATATGGCCATTCATATACTACTTCACAATTTATCCATAATATCGTATTTCATGAGTAGTTGAAAACCTCCGGGCAGGGAGACCGCCGGATCATGTGACTTACAAATTTTTCTGGTGAACAAATAAGAAATCTCAGAATGGTTGCTTACGAGTTAGCAGAATCACTAAACATAGCTTGAGCATAAGTACCTGTAATTGTGTTCAATTGCTGATTGTCATCTAAAGAGAGGATTTCTGAACAGGAAATTAATTATCGTTATACTTCTTCATTACACAAAGTGACAGACAGCTCCGCAAATTTGCATAAAGAAAATCTATCTCGGTAGAAATCGTAAAGAAAGATTTTCAGTTTATCGATTGGGCGATGAAGATGGAACTGGAGAGTAGTCATGTATTGTTAGAGGACACGAGTAAGAAGGAAGACGTGAAGACTTCCACTCTGGTGGAAACTGCAAAATATGATTACCATCGTCTTTTTTCAAAGCTAGACATCAATAGCAGTGGTGCCATTACACTTCAAGATTTTAAAAGGTCTTTAAAACAATTGAACCATCCAATGAGTGGTAGAGAAGATTTGGAGAAGAAGATTTTCGATTCTTTTGATTCGAACAAAGATAAAGTGATAGACTTTAATGATTTCAAAGCATACTTAACCAGTACTGATGATCAAATTTTGAAGGGGTTTAATAAGATTGACGAAGATAACGATGGGAAATTAAATAAAAAAGACTTTGTTAAATATTTAGAGAAAACGTTGAATTTGAAACCGTCAGATTTTGATATAGATTTATTATTCAATAAGATAGACTCCAAGAATGATGGTTATATTACTTATGATGAATTCAGAGAATTTTTACTTTTAATGCCACGAATAGGAGGCTCTAGAATTAAGGCGGCTTTTACATATATTGTTGAAGAGTTAGACTTATCGCCTGATGGTGATGTTACTTTGATTAATCAATTTCTTAATGGGTTTGGATTCTTTTTAGCTGGTGGTTTATCAGGTGTGGTTTCGCGTACATGTACTGCGCCATTTGATAGAATAAAGGTTTTCTTGATAGCCAGGACTGATTTATCATCTACGGTGTTGCATTCGAAGGCAGAAATTGCCAGACAGATTGCAAATGGTGCAAGTAAACAAGCCATAGCTGAAGCTGAAAAAGAATTAAAGAGAGTAAAATTAGAAGCTGCGAAATCAGAAGCACATCCCAAGACTATTAGATCTCCAATTATACAGGCTGCAAGAACCATATGGAAACAAGGTGGTTTTAGAGCATTTTATGTTGGAAATGGTTTGAATGTCTTAAAAGTGTTTCCTGAATCTGCTATGAAATTTGGTTCCTTTGAGGCCACTAAAAGATTTTTGACTAGAATAGAAGGAAAGGAAGACACATCCCAATTATCAAAAGTTTCTACTTATTTGGCTGGTGGTATTGGTGGGGTGTTTGCTCAATTCACTGTCTATCCGATAGATACCTTAAAATACAGATTACAATGTTCAAATTTAGATTCATCATTGAAAGGGAATGATCTTTTATTTAGGACAGCAAAAGATATGTACCGTGAAGGAGGATTTAGAATCTTCTATCGTGGTTTATCACTAGGCATTAGCGGTATCTTCCCTTATGCAGCATTAGATTTAGGTACGTTTACTACTATAAAGAATCATTTGATTAAAAGAGAGAGTAAAAAACTTAGAATCAAAGAAGAAGACGTTAAACTTCCTAATTATATGGTTTTAAGCTTGGGAGCAATGTCTGGAACATTTGGGGCTACTGTTGTCTATCCAATTAATTTATTAAGAACTCGATTACAAGCACAAGGAACGTATGCCCACCCTTACACATATACCGGATTCCAAGATGTATTAGGAAAGACTCTTGCAAGAGAAGGGTTCCCTGGGTTATTCAAAGGTTTGGTCCCAAATTTGGCAAAAGCAGCACCGGCTGTTTCAATTTCATATTTTATGTATGAAAACTTGAAGCATTTATTTGGTTTGAATAATCACCTGAAATAAGTGTTATAATTAGAAAATTTTATTTGCATATAGTCATTATTCTTATTCTATCATATATATATATATATATCAAATCATATATTCATTATGTATATCAAAGTTCATAACCGATAGGCCAACTTCTCCAATACTTTTATAACTAATAGCTCTTCGTTCAGTATCGCTTTCAATAGCAGTATTAGAACATGAATCTGGGTTATTAATCCTGACCCAATTATAACCAGTCTCCTTGATATTTAAATCGATTGAATCATCCACCTCGAGAATAATCTTAAAAAAGAGATCATCATTAGCATCATCTGATTTCTGCTTTTCTTTAAGATCGTTTATATGTTCATATGATATAGTTTTAAATTGATTGTATATATCTCTCCAGGAGACATTAGGTATATCTAATAGAGTTTCTGATATATTCTCTTGATGCAAAAAATCAAGATTAGGTGTTAAATCGCCAAGTTCAATCAAATCGTGTAGCCTAAACGTATATATTTTTTTCACTATTGATGATTTCGTATCATATATCATCACTGACATTTTATTAACTTTCCCTGGTTCATTTTTCCTTATAAGTACGGTAAAAAAGTTGTTCAAAAGCTCATCAATATAATCATTCAAAATTGGATTTCTAGATTTATACACGATTAAATCAAATGATTTAAATTTACTAAATACCTCTTCGTTATAGACATTATTGTAGTAAAGTATTTGATTTATCCATACTGTTAGGAATTCCTTCAATGCTAGAAATAAGTTCTCTAATGATAGTGATAACATGTTTTGACCTTTTTTGATTTTTATTTAAACAAACGCGAGTTTTTTAATATTATACTCTTCTAAGAATTGTAATCACTCTTGATGGCCATTAAAAGTATTCACACGTCTGATGTTCAAAGAATCACATCAGGTCAAGTCATAGTTGATTTGGTTTCGATTGTAAAGGAGCTCGTGGAAAATGCTATTGATTCTGGAGCAGGAAAGATAGAAATATTATTCAAGAATAATGGTCTTGATTCGATTGAAGTCATTGATGATGGTTGTGGTATAGATAAAGAGGATTTTAAAAATATATGTATTAAACATTGTACATCTAAGCTTTCGTCGTATGAAGATCTACATGATGTTCACACATTGGGATTTAGAGGTGAGGCCTTGAGTTCATTGTCAGCCATTTCAAACTTAAAGATAGTTACATGTACAAAAAACGAACTTCCAAGAGCATCTGAGTTGGAATTCAATTCTATGGGACAACTAGTTAGTGAGAAGAAGAAAATTGGAGGAAACAAAGGAACTACAGTAACCATTAAAAATATATTTCACAATCTACCAGTAAGGTCTAAGAATTTACAGAATAATATTAAAAGAGAATTTAGTAAAGCAATGTCATTTTTGACGAATTATCTCATTATTTACCCTAATATTCGATTTTCAATTTATAATGTAAATAAGAGTAATAAGAAGAACTTAATTTTAGGTACCATTGGAACAAAAAAAGCAACAATTTTAGATAACTTGGTTACCATCTTTGGAAGTAATGGATCATATGGCCTTTCTCCTATAGAAATTGAAGTAAATGATTTAGAAGCTAAGTTCAAATTTGTCAATGAGGAATATCCTACGATGAAGAAATTAAATATCAAAATTGAAGGTTATATTTCTAACTCATCTTTTGGAATGGGTAGATCCTCTGCTGATAGACAATTCTTATACATCAATAAGAGACCGATTATTCTTAAAAAATTCTTGAAGACTGTAAATGAGGTTTATAAGACATTCAATCATATTCAAATACCAGCAGTCATTCTAAATATTGATATCGAACCGGCATTTCTAGATATTAATGTAACGCCAGATAAAAGAACGGTACTTATTCATAATGAAGATTTAATTAATGATATACTAAGAAATGAATTAACGAATTTTTATGATAATCAGGGTAATATAATTCCCAAAAATAAACAACAAGAGATTTCCTTTGCAGTTGATATGGAAGATAAAAATAAGAAAATAGGCTTATCTGGGAATACAAAAGAGTTGAAGCAAAAAGATCTAAGATTTGAAAAGTTATCTTCAAATGAAAATAATTGTAAAAATCCTTCGACTCAAAATTTAAATGAGAATGACGAAAACACAGAGGGAGAAAGTGATAGTGAATTAAATAATGATGAGACAATTGATGTTATAAAAACAAATGACAAAGTTGTGAGTAAGAATAAAATAAAAGCTAGCGACATTCAGGAAAATGGGGTTGACGAAGATTGTAATGTTGATGAAGAAAATAGCCAAGTCTCGCTTGAATCAAATGAATCTAATGGGTTAACCGAAAATTCTCGTGAAGAGACTACACAAAAAAATGAGGATATTTCAGATCTATCAAATTCCCTTAATGAAGATGACTTATTCTCTTCTGATGTTAAAACTAGAACATATACATCTAGTATCTCAAATTTAAACGAAACAGTCGAAATTGAAGAGAATAGAAAATTTCCAGATGACCATGTTAGCAAGAGGCATATATCGAGAAATAAAAATGGAAGTGGAAGACTTTTTGTTGATGATCTTGAAAATGAATCTGAAAATGAAGCATCCTTCAATAGAAACGATAGAAATGACCAGGAAGAAAAGGGATATTCTTTGAAAATAATAATTGGCAATGATAGCTTTGAGGAGAGTCTTCCAAAACGTGCTAAGTTAGCTATTCCCGCCACACCAACAAGAACTTCGTTGACTAAACAAATAACAAGTAAGTCTGAGATTCAGTTTCTTTCCTCTTTCATGACCTTGAATCCCAAAGATTTAAAATCTAATTCTATGACTATGCTGACAGCTAATAACTCGATAAATACCACCAAAAAACCTAAAGTGGATAGTATCTCATCAGAAGACGCTGAAGATAAATTGTCATATATAATTTCTAAACAGGATTTCTTAAAAATGAAAGTAATTGGCCAATTTAACTTAGGGTTTATATTGGTAACATTAAATTCATCTAATAATTTATTCATTTTAGATCAGCATGCCTCTGACGAGAAATTTAACTTTGAGAAATTGACAAAAACAACACAATTTCAAAGTCAGCCATTGGTACTACCTAAAACTATCGAACTAAATGTTATGGATGAAATTACGGTGAATGAGAACATGGAAGTATTTAAACAGAATGGCTTTAATATCCGTTTTGATGAAGAAAGTGCGCCTGGTCTGCGCATCAAACTCCTTGCTTTGCCAATGCTGAAAAACACCATTTTTGACATTAATGACTTCCATGAGTTAATTCATTTGGTTAAGGTTAACACTAATACGTCCTTGAGTAATCTGTTCATTAAATGTTCAAAGATAAGGTCGATTATTGCCATGAGAGCGTGTAGGAGTAGTATCATGGTGGGTCAGCATCTAAACAGAAATACTATGAAAAATGTTGTCGCAAATTTAAATACCCTTGAAAAACCCTGGAATTGTCCACATGGGAGACCTACAATGAGACATTTAATCGAATTAAAGGATTGGCCTGCCAAAAATTTTGATTATGAATTGTAGGTTTTGCATCCATTTAGTTGCATTCTTGCAGATAGCGCCGCAATTTAAGCTCACGCTGAATCAAGCGTGCATGGGTGAATTTAAACGAAATTGATGATAAACATTTCGGTAGTTTTACTTGTTTCAATAGATAATATACATATATGTTACTTTAATAAAGGTATTAATTTATACATAATACATACATATATTATTTTATTGGTTACGTTCTCAATTAAGGAATTAACTGGACTTTAATTTAATTTTTCTGTATCTATTTCATTCACAGAAGAAGCAACCAGCGGAAAAAATTTATGAGTAACCTGGTGAACCATAAAATTCCTGAGAGAAAAAGTAGAAGAACGCATAAGAACTCCAGAGATGGTAAGTTAATATTCTAGGTATTTGTGTGTTGATGTAATACTAACTTCTTAGGGTGTCCTAACTGTAAGGCCAAGAGGATAAAATGTTCTGAGGAACTTCCAGCATGTCATAACTGCGTTAAAAAGAATTACAGATGTGGCTATTTTGACTTTCCTAAAGAGAAATTAGAGCATTTAAGAAAGAAAAATCAAAAAAAGATATTAGAACAACCACAACAGGTACATTATTTACCTGCTCATCAAAAACCTCAACAGGGTATAATTTCACAGGATACACTCTCTCAATCTCCACAAAGTTATGTGAATGAGACAAATTCAGAGATCAAAATTAACGGGGGGCTTGAAGAACGTCGTATTCTTCCCCAAGAATCTCAAAGTACGTTAATTCCTAAAATTTCACAAATAGATCCAGGTAATCCACAAACATGGAATCCCATGAATGATAGAATCAATAGACAGTCAGGATCAGTTAATCCAAATTACCATGAACTTAATAATGAACATGAAAATGTTTTAGATTCCAGTAATATCCAGAGCGTTGCACCAACATCTTTTATCCCAAACCATCAAAATTATTATGGTAATCAGCACCAACAAGCTTATCTTCAGAGCATTATGCACGAGCCAATCGTTGATGTAGATTCTAGGATTAATTCACAAAAAGAAGAGTTAGTTCATGCTGTTATTTGGGAATCATTTAATTGTCTTCTAGATCCTCCCAATGCAAATTTTGACCCACTAACGGATACATCTAAGGCTGGAGTTGATGAAATATTTGATTTTAATAATATAAAAGTAAGCTTTAATAATCTTATTAAATCAAACACTGATGCATCTATGAATAACAATATAACAGAAAAAAGTGGTAGCTTTATTGTGAATCAAAGTTCAGGGAATTTTGGCAATAATTCTTCTTTTAAGAAAGAAATAAATTTAAATCCTTTGCCAAACGCTGTAATAGGGAGATATGTGTTTCCAAAACTTGAAAAAAAGGGTAATGAATTTGTTAACCGTTACTTACAAATAACTCCGTTGAGACTTAAAGAATTGACCAACTATAATTTTGAAGTTACATTTTCCCCCATATGGCATAATCTGGAATATGAAAGAATATGGACTTCCGTTTATAAGCAAGCAGAAATATTAAGTATTTATTTTTGCTTCTTTATAGAAAGGTCCTTAAATGTATTGATAAAGAAATATAATTCTTCTATAGGTGTTGACTCATTTTCAAATGAGAGCCTTGACTCAGAGCTCTCTGACCATTCGGTTTCTCCCTCTTCAAGTATATTTTCGAGTAAAGATTTAATTTTACTTACCCGAATTTCATATTTTTACTATGGTGATTTAATTAAGGCTATTAGAGAATCACTCACAAAGATCAACATAGAATATAGCACGAAAATATCGTTATTTAGTTCTTGGTCAACTTTTTTGCAATTGCATGGGTCTGTTGAAACACTATGCTTGATGCTCAGCGGTACGTCTTCCTTATTACTGAAGATAGTGAATGAGGCTCAATTGTATCAGGAAATCACACCTACGATAAGATTTATTCTCAATCTTTTCAATGATCATACATCTTTTTGTCTAGTACCAGACTACAATTTCAGTGTCATTGAGGATCTATATGATGAATTGCGTGAATTTAAATCATTTTGCTACAATAATCAAAACCTCACTTCTGCTAAAAATGCAATGGTGGTTATGAATTTACTTCAGCTTGAGCACTTCCTAAAAAGTCTAACAAATCACTATTACCCAAAAATTAAACGCATCAATGAATATTATAAAAATTTAAACAATATTCATGATGAAACGAATAATATATATTGTACTTCTTTCACGTTATTATTTGAGTTATTAGTTGAATGGTTTGATGTCATTCCTTCTGAATTAAAATCTTTGAATTCTAAGGCTACACCTTTAAGGAAGACTTTTTATTTATTTTTTACTGCTATCGGAAAATCTTTGATTAATGTGTTTAGTCCTATTAGAACTCTAATGCTAGTGGACTTGTGTGATATGTTTTTTCCGAAAGCTGAAATTGACTATTCCCTTTATCACTTTGAAAAAAAACAATTAACCGATGTGCAGTATAATCATCTCTCGCGATTATCAATCAAACTTATGAGAACTATCAGCTTTTTTAATAATCGTTTATCTTTATATGCTTACCATTTAGCAAATACTACGGTCTTGAATAAAGAATATGTTCAGTTTTTTAGGGAAGCGGCTAAGGTTACGGAATATAAGGATACCATCAGTTTGTTGCCACAAAAGTTAAAAGTAAATGAATTGATGTTAGATAAATTCACATTGGATGAGTCATTGAAGTATTGTCACTATCCTAATTTTGATATATTCAAACAGCACAATTTTCTGAAATACACGATCGATCCTTCGTTTGAGACGACAGATGCTATCGGAAAATTTAATATTAGTTTAGGTATTTTTCCTTCAGATTACGATGCCACCCTTCTTATCACTGAATACAGAAGGTTTACTAAGAGGATATGGATGGCAACTAAAATACCTGTTGAAGACGCCAGGCATAAAATGCACATTTTCCACTCAGGTAGAAATGAAATCAGTAGAGGTGTTAAATTTAATTTATACGGAGAAAGTTCTTGATGAAGTTGGGAATAGAAATATCGAATTCCTTTGTAATTATAGTATTTATTGTATTTTATGTAATCTATTATTGTTAGATTCACTAATGAGAATTACTTCTGTACTTTTGTACCATTTTGCAACTTTAGAATAATGGATCCGGACTTTACAAAGATGAAATTTCGGATCTACAATTCTTCCTCGCGAAGTATTTGGTACGACTATTTACTTAATAGTCCCTCCTTATAATAAACCCTATGGATTCCGTCAAAAAGGTCAATGAGAAGCCAGTTGTAAGGCGTAGGAAACATAAGAACTCTAAACTAGGATGTTCAAATTGTAAGAAGAGGAGGGTTAAATGTTCTGAAGATCTTCCAAGTTGTATGAATTGTATTAAGCATAAAGTTAGATGTGGATATTTAGACTATACAGAGGACCAACTCAGGGAGTTAAGACAACAGCTACTGCAGAATGAAGTGGAGGAACTTAGTGAGAAGTCTGTTCTGGTTCAAGCAAATACCAGTAAGAAAGTTCTGGAAGAAGCAGTACCTGGTGCAATACCTGAAGTAATACCTGAAGTAATACCTGAAGTAATTCCTGAAATAATACCTGGAGTTATTCAGCCTTCCTTTAATGAGTACAAGGACACAATTGAAGGAAGTAACGTAGGTCTTTCCGATGGTGTAAATGATGTATTGAACTTCCAGCAGACATCAATTACACAGATCTTTGATACATTATTAAGTACCTCCATGGATAACACTTTACCGATTATTTACCCAATTTACACTATTTCCAATTCTACGCCTGTGTCTGCTGAACATAATTTAATTCCAAATCCTAGCTTCCGTGAGTCTAAGGATATTTTTAACAAGAATTCAAGCCATACGATCGGCTCATTGGGTATTCCACACCCCAACATTCAAAGAAGCTTACCAGGCACAATAATATCAAATTCCAAATTTAAGATAGCTTCTCAATCCAATATTGATCATACAGCTGTATTACTTGACATGGTGAAGAAATTACAAGCCTCTATTTTGCAAGGATCTAGTTCATTGAGAAATATAAGATTTCTCTTTGATGCCTGGCTCAACTCTTTTTTTGATTTATCACACCATTCAGATGTTATGTTTAGTTGTATGTTGAATTTAACTACAAATTACTTGATAACAGTGTCTTATAAACCATCCAACTTAAATTTTGCAGATTTGATCGGAAAAACAAAACTTAAGAACTATCTCTTAGTATCCTCAATTAAACAGTATGCAAAAGTCATAAAGGGATTAAGACATCTACTTAACAATAATACTAATTCGCATTTATGTTCACTGGTTTCCTACATATTGTTGTTAATGTCTATTTATGATCCGGAAGCAACTCTTAATTCATTGAATTGCTTTAGAGATGGCTTATTTGGTGTTTTAACTTATAACATTAACATTGCACATAAAAAGGATACATTATTGAATACTGCGCATTTAAAGTTAATGACCAATGTGGTTAGATCTGTATATTCGCCAGGTTATGATCCAACATTTTTAACTGAATTTAAGAATACCTTAGAAAGTTTTGGTACTATATTACAAGATGCTCTGAGTGTTTCTAATAATGACACTCTCTTATTTGTTCATAGTAAGTATAAGGAGTTGTTTGCATATACTGTGGATACAGTGAATGACTATGAACCAACTATAAATAAGAATTTATCAGACATAGATATTCAACAACAAACATTATTTGAAATGGTTTATAAGTGGGTCCGCTTTTATCCTCCAAAATTATGTGTTGTTCGTTCAACTTCAGATCCCTTTGAGTTGTTACTTTATTTATTCTTTAAGGCTATGACCAGATCGTTATATGCTATGTTTCCGCAGATAAAATACTTCTTCTTAAGGGATTTTGATAGTCCATTAATGTTAGATCTATACGTTTCAACGGATAATTTTAACATTTACGATAAAAGTATTGAATCGCCTGTTAGTTGCTGTGTACCAATGGAACATTATGAAAAAATAAAGCCGCATTTTAAGAGAATGGCGTCTTATTTGATTAGGATAATCACTTTTTTCCTGAAAAGAGTGGAAATTATATACAAAATAACCGTTTTTGGAGAGAAGAGTCAATTGAATTTTCCTATTTTGGATGAAAGAAAATGGAGAAAGGGAATTGAAGACATTTATCAAGCCCGTAAAGATTTTGTCGCTGCAACTGGTCTTTCCGAGGTCCCTATAAAGTCATTTACACGTACATTGATCAAGCCGTATCATTTTCCTAGTGTGTCTGAAAACTCACAGGTTCAAGTAGATCTGGCAAATGATGAAGCTGAAATAGACTTTTTGACATTAAAGTTATCTGGGTTATTAGAACAAGACTTCAATATTTAGAAGAATATATATAATATTACATAGATATATAACTGATGAACTAAATGCTTACAAAATTCCATTATATCACTTATCACGTGTCTATTTGTCAATATAAAAGGTGAGTGTAGAAGAGGAATAATTAGAATAGAATACTCTAGTCGTTGTCATAATGGAACAAGATATTGAAGAATATAAAGCATTAACTTCAACACTTCTGGCATTCTTTAATTATAATAAATATGAGTATGAACAAATTATCAAACCTCGTTTAATAAAACTTGAATCATTATCTGAAGAAGAGCGTCTGCTTATTCCATGGTATTCGAAGCATACAGAACATTTGAAAATGTGCATAAACATCAATGAAGAATTTACAAAAAGATTATCTCTTTCTGTTTCTAAAGACTGGGAGGTATCATCGAATCCGAGTGACTGGGAACAGAGTACCAACATGGAATATGATAAAGTCAGATCAACCATGTTGCAAATTGCTCGCGAATGGAGCTCTGAAGGGATACAAGAAAGAAATATTGTGAATAATAGGATATTAAAAGATATATTAGAGTTGTATCCTGATAATCGGTCGCAAGTAAAGATTTTAGTTCCTGGTTGTGGGTTAGGACGTTTAGTGTTAGATTTTGTTAAAGAAGGATATTGGTGCCAAGGAAACGAATTTAGTTACCATATGCTCTTAGCTTCAAGCTTTTTGTTAAATCATTCGAGCTTTGCACATGGTAATTCTATATTTCCTTATATTCATAAGTCTTCCCATTTAGGTAAGAGATTGAATCAAATCAGGCCTGTTACATTTCCTGATTATAATCCTTTGGATATTCATCAAAATGTGCAAGATCCTTCTGTCAAATTTGATGACCTTATGTCTATGGCTGCGGGATCTTTCACTGACTTGTATGGACCTCCAAATCTTCGTATTTCTGAGACATATTCTAATGATCCAAATGCTGAAGAATTCAGAAGTCAAAATAAGGACACATTTGACGTATTGGCTTCATGCTTCTTCTTAGACACAGCCTCCAATATTATTGATTACTTGAAGACGATACATTATTGTTTAAAACCTGGGGGTCGTTGGGTAAATTTCGGCCCACTCTTGTGGCATTTTGAAGATGATTTTAATGCCCAATATGTATATAGGAGTAGAGAAGACGGAGAAGTACTGAAAGTAGCTTCTATCATGAAGGGTTTAGAATTGTCAAGAGAAGACTTGATAGAGCTCATACAAAACATGGGCTTTGAATTTGAAAAACACGAATCGGACATTGCAACTACTTATTGCGGCGATAACAAGGCATTGGGTTCTTTTGTATATAAATGTGAATATTGGATTTGTGTGAAGAAATAGATTTATTCTTTTACTCTGGTAGTGTGTTTACCGAAGGATTTGAGATAAAGATATGATTCTCCTAATATATATATAGTATCCTTGCCTCTTATTTAATCTTTCTAATATTAAAAGATAATATTTTCATATATCCTTTATTGTTTAAAACATATAACTATTGAACATGTCTGCTTCTACGACGTCTGTGAAGTTGGTCTTACTAGGTGAGGCTGCAGTAGGTAAATCTTCTTTAGTCTTGCGATTTGTAAGTAACGATTTCCAAGAGAATAAAGAGCCTACTATAGGTGCTGCTTTCTTAACACAGAAATGCACTATTGGAGAGCGTACTATAAAGTATGAAATTTGGGATACTGCAGGTCAAGAAAGATTTGCTTCATTGGCTCCGATGTACTACAGAAACGCACAAGCAGCACTAGTTGTTTATGACATTACGAAGCCTGCCTCATTCATCAAAGCTAGACAGTGGGTAAAGGAATTACACGAACAGGCTTCTAAGGATATAACTATTGCATTAGTCGGAAATAAGTATGATTTAGTGGAAGAAGATAATAGCATCGATGATAGTTTAAGAAAGGTTAGCATAGAAGAAGGTCAAAGCTTGGCGGAAGAAGAAGGATTACTATTTTACGAAACAAGTGCCAAAACCTCATATAATGTTAACGAGGTATTTGTTGGTATAGGAAGCAAGATTCCTGTGGCAACCTCCGACGAGGGTGACGCAGCAGCTCCTAATGGGGAAGGTAGAATTGACTTATCTTCCAATGCAAACTCACTGGGCTCTGGTGCTGGTGATTGTGCTTGCTAATGAAATATAGTATTTAATATATTCCAATATAGTCTACGTTTTAATTAGTATTCTAATAAATGCTTACAATATAAGTCAATTTCTAGTCTAATATAGTCGCGGCAATATTTTCGTTGAAATATCTAAACGAATATAGTTGGATTTGATATAGAACTACTGCTATAATGTCTGTAACATTGAAGATTGCTTACGTTCCTGAACACTTTGCAACACCATTATTCTTGGCTTATGAACAAAAATTCTTCGAGGCCGATGGGATCGAACTTGAATTTATCCCAGTTCCTGAAGGAACTGGCCGTTTAATTAATCTATTGAATGCAAAGGAAGCTGACATCGCTATTGGTTTGACTGAAGGTTTTATTGCAGATGTTGCTAAGGGTAATGACAAATATAAGATCGTGGACACTTATGTTGAATCGCCATTGTGTTGGGCAATTAGTACTGGTTATAACAGAGATGATATTACAAGTGCCCAAGATTTGGCCGGAAAGTCAATTGGTGTATCTAGAATTGGTTCTGGATCTTACATCATGAGTTTTGTCTTAGGTAACAAGTTGAATTTCCCAGAGCCATACTTCAGCAACTATCCAACTTTATCCAATTTTAAGAACTTGAGAGACTCTGTTAACCATACATACGAGGATAAGGAAAAGTACAGTGATGCATTCATGTGGGAATATTTCACCTCCAAAAAGTACTACGATGAGAAAGAAATCAAGAGAATTGGAGAAATATATACACCATGGCCTTCATGGGTTATCACAGCAAATTCTGAAACATTTAATACGAAGATTGATGCAGTCAAAAGCTTCATTAAGAACTTGAATAAGGGTATTAAATACTTCTTAGAACACGCGGACATTGCCACCAGCTGGATCGCTTCTAACTTGGACTACTCCAAGGAAGATGCTAATGAATGGTTGAAAACAGTTCAATTCAACCAAAAGTTAGGCGAAGCTGAAATAAATTGTGAAAAAGTGGTACAAAACACTTCCAGTATTTTAAAGACTGCCGGTGTCTTGGTCGATGATGAAGCCACTATAGCCAAGAGATTAGAAGAAGGTGTCATTAGAAAGCTCTCTTAATACACAATAGTCTATAGCAAATAATAATATTATAAATCATTTTCCGTTCCTGATATCCATTTCCGTTCTCGAAAACGGTAACCATATGTGACTTCTTCTGCATTATATCAACGTTTTTTTGACTCCCTCCAGCACAATACAAATTTTCAGTCATGTGTATTCTGATTAACCAATACATTACATTATTTCGCTATCAGTATTTCCCATGGCCCGAGCGACGTCAAAGGGCCGACTATCGCGCTTCCGGTGCGGCATATGGGCTCATATCTCCCTGTCGCTAAAATCCGAATCATCTTAATCTGTAATCAAATGTCTGTGATGCACGTACTAGATTTACTTGTGGATATATAAATGGTGGTCTGCCGCTAAGAAAATATTCTCCTGTATATCTGGCATAACATATATATTTTAGAATGACCAAACATTATTCCTCCTTAGAAGGTGTTCAAGTATTAGCTGCTATTCGCGATAAACCTCAATATGAAGATTGCAAAACGACTCAAGCAGACATCTTGACGAAAAGAGCATTGTCCTTTGTTGTTTTATTGCACAGAACTTTCAATAATACTAGAAAAGAATTATTGGAAAATAGATTGAAGGTTCAGCAAGATATTGATTCCGGTAAGCCATTGCACTTTTTGGATGATGAGATCTCAAAAGCCGTCAGGAGTAATCCTACCTGGCAAGGAGCTGTTCCAGGAAAAGGATTAGCTAACAGACGTTCTGAAATTACTGGTCCACCAGAAAGAAAGATGGTGGTAAATGCGTTAAATACACCAGTAAAAACATACATGGCTGATTTTGAAGACAGTTCTTCTCCAACTTGGAAAAACGTTCTTGAGGGACAGGTGAACTTATATGATGCAATTAGAAAACAAATTGATTTTACCAACTCCGATAATGGAAAATATTACAAAGTTGATAGAAGCAGAGAAACCCCTGTATTGATCGTGAGACCAAGAGGATGGCATATGGTTGATAAGCATATTCTTGTTGATGGTGAACCAATCAGTGCATCAATGCTTGACTTCGGTTTATATTTCTTTCATAATAGTAAAGAATTGGTTAACCAAGGATTTGCTCCTTACTTTTACTTGCCAAAAATAGAGCATCATATAGAAGCAAAGCTTTGGAATGACATTTTTGACGTATCTCAAGATATCCTCTCTATTCCTAGAGGAACAATCAGAGCAACCATATTGATTGAAACACTTCCAGCTGCATACCAAATGGAAGAGATCATTTATCAATTGAGAAACCATTCTGCTGGATTAAACTGTGGAAGATGGGATTACATTTTCTCAACAATCAAAAGATTAAGAAATGACCCCACTAAGGTTTTACCTAATAGAGATTCAGTTACTATGACAGTTCCATTTATGGCTGCTTACTGCAAGTACTTAGTTAATATCTGTCATAGAAGAAAGGTACATGCCATGGGAGGTATGGCCGCTCAAATTCCTATTAAGAATGATGAGAAAGCTAATGCTTTAGCGATGAACAAAGTTCATAGTGACAAATTAAGAGAAGTTAATATGCATTTCGATGGAACATGGGTAGCTCATCCTGCTTTAGCATCGATTGCAAATGATGTCTTTAATGAAAATATGCCAACCCCAAATCAAATACATATTGTGCCAGAGTTAGATGTTACTGAAGATGTATTATCTGATACCACCATTGAAAATGGTCAAATTACAACTAATGGTATTAGAGAAAACTTGTTCATTGCTTTATGTTATATTGAATCATGGATTAGAGGGGTCGGTTGTGTGCCCATCAATAGTTTGATGGAAGACGCTGCTACCGCTGAAGTCTCAAGATTACAATTGTACACTTGGGTTACTCATAAGGTTACATTAACGGACATCAATCAACAGATCACTCCGGAATTAGCTACTCAAATATTGCACGAGGAATCTGAAAAATTGAGCAAAAAGTTTGGCGATGGTAATAAGTTTGATATAGCCACAAAATACCTTGAGCCTGAAATTAGAGGTGAAAGTCTTTCTGAGTTCTTGACAACTTTAGTTTACGATGAAATTATAACTATCGGTAATCCAATTGATTTGACATTACTTAAAGATTGAATATTTTGCATTTATATTTCTATCCTAGTTTTTTAAATATATTTATTTCCTATATCAATTACCGTGTAATTTTGCACTTTGAATTGTCTCATTTGGTATTGAATCTGAATTTTGCCCGCGTCATTGATTCCAAAGGAGTTGATCATTTCAGACCGTTGCGCCTATAAATAAATGCATACATATATATATATTAAGGACCAGTTTAGGTTGTGTCACAAGTCGTTAAGGTACATATTATAGCAACGAAACATGTCTTCAAATATGTATCGGCCATCTTCAGATCTAAAGTTAATATTTTCAAGACTATCGGAAATTGATGCAGAAAGAGTAAGTGCTGGCCTCGATGATCCTGTTAATTCAGAATGGTCATTATTAACAGCTACGGATATTAGTAGTAAAGGAAGGAATAGATACAGCAATGTATTAGCATGGGAAAAATCTAGAGTAAAACTTCCAATAAGAGACCAATTCTCAGATTATATAAATGCATCGTACGTTAAGTTAGATGGTAAACTCCGTTATATTGCTTGCCAAGGTCCTCTAAACAAGACAGTTCATCATTTTTGGTCTATGTGCTATAATGAATCAGAAATACAAGCAACTGATTCAGTTTTAATTGTGATGGTTACACCTTTAATTGAAAATGGGGTATTTAAATGCAGCCAATATTGGCCCGATGAACAGGTACCCAGTTTTGACTTAAGCTCTCTTATATCTTCTGACGGTATCGATATACCTGGCTTAAAGGTAAATTATGTATCAAGCACAAATTATGATGAAAACTCATTCACACTTAATATGTTTGAATTGATCTCCGCTAATAAAAAGAAAGTTGTTTATCATATTCATTATCATAATTGGCCTGATTCTGATATGCCATCATCTGCTGCCCCTCTATTTTCACTTTCAAGCTTGGTCAAAAATATTCAAGATAAAGAAGAAAAAGAGTTGATACCAATCGTCCACTGTTCAGCAGGTGTAGGACGAACAGGGACTTTTATTGTGTTTGATCACCTCATTAACAATAGAATTAGTAAAGATGTTAAAGAACCTGTTTTGAATACTGTTATTCAATTGAGAAGTTGTAGAATGCTAATGGTGCAAACATTTAGACAATTTAAGTTTCTATATGACTTTGCAAAGCAATATCTTCAGCAGTAATATATAAATAAATAGACATTCTTTTGTACATTTTTAATAAACTTGCGTGAATTGGTTTTCAATATTTAATATTCTACATATTAATCCCGCAGAATGCTGCAAAAATATGTTAACCATTTGTTGATAAATGTAAGATACAATGCTAGATTCGGACCTGAGTTACAATTCTGATTCATTAGACAATAAATCTGATGCCTCCTGTTTTGTAGATACAAATAAAGATGTGTATCTAGATGATTCACCCAAGCCATTATGTGAGAATGAACTTCAAGAAAGAGCGTTTTCTGCAAAATTATCTATTATCAATACTTTGATTTTCTTACAAGATATAATTTATATCAAATTCAGCAGAGTCGAGATTTTTCCAGGGAAGGATGATATTCTTCCTCGAGCAATGATTCCAGAAAATGATATGTTGATGCTCTGCTTAGAAACTGAAACGCTTCGCTTATTTTTACATAATATGAGTAAAGTTTACAGACTGTGCATTCTAAAAGATTCCTATGAATGTGATGACTTCTCTGATACGATTGTCCTTTCAACTCGAAAAATTTGTCTGGGTAAATGGAAAATACATATAACTACTGCCAATGAGCAGCTACTCGATGAAAGCATAAAAGAACTCTTGCACTGCGGTCTTAAAAATGGCTACGCCATATTAGCAGGAACAAGCATTGCATGTGGAAGACTAGTTCGGCAAACAAAATGTGCAATGGAACCAATTGTGTTAGGCGGAGATATGGGATTTAGAATTTCAAAGATTCATCACAAGAGTTTGTTTGAAGATCTTTTATGTGAAGCCTCTCCGTTTCTTCCAAGATTCATGCATAGTAGTGCTACAGTAACATTCGAAGACATCAAGCCCCAAAACAAAGCTGAATTCAAGTTGCCTACTTCTGTCAAAGATACAACTACGATTCGCCATTTACTGTTCCCAAAGCGTGAAATCGCCTGTATCATAGGCAGGAAGGGGTCGAGGTTAACTGCCATAAGAGAAACTACAGGTTGCAATATCAAAATATTGCCAATAACCCACAACATTGCTAACTCTGTGACTCCTAGGAACATCATGCAAACTATGACCATTACAGGAACTCCTGAACGAGTATATCAAGCGGTCAACATCATGAATGAATTACTCCATCGTTATCGAAACAGCACTTCAAAATTCATATGAATTTCTTTCTATAGGCGGGTAAATCGGGCTGATAGTTAATTACATACCGTAGCGGATGTTTGAGTATGCCCCAACGTCAAAAGTTTTTTTTGTGTAACTAATCAATATTATGCGAAGACCATACGCTAGTGTGAAAAATTTTTCCCTCATATTTAATTAACTGAATATCTTGAAAATTTTTATATTCTTTTTGTTCGTCTATACAACAAATTAAAATTAATTAAAATGGCTGACGGTGTTTTCCCAGGTGCTATCGGTATCGATTTAGGTACTACTTACTCTTGTGTTGCTACTTACGACTCTGCTGTCGAAATCATTGCCAACGAACAAGGTAACAGAGTTACTCCATCTTTCGTTGCTTTCACCAATGAAGAAAGATTAATTGGTGATGCTGCTAAGAACCAAGCTGCATTAAACCCAAAGAACACTGTCTTCGATGCCAAACGTTTAATCGGTCGTGCTTTCGATGATGAATCCGTTCAAAAGGATATCAAGACATGGCCATTCAAGGTTATCGACTCTAACGGTAACCCACAAATTGAAGTTGAATACCTTGAAGAAACCAAGTCTTTCTCTCCACAAGAAATCTCCTCTATGGTCTTAACCAAGATGAAGGAAATTGCTGAAGCTAAGATTGGTAAGAAGGTTGAAAAGGCTGTTGTCACTGTCCCAGCTTACTTCAATGATGCTCAAAGACAAGCTACCAAGGATGCTGGTGCCATTGCCGGATTAAACGTTTTACGTATCATTAACGAACCAACTGCCGCTGCTATTGCTTACGGTTTAGGTGCTGGTAAGTCCGAAAAGGAAAGACACGTCTTAATCTTCGATTTAGGTGGTGGTACTTTCGATGTTTCCTTATTAAACATTACTGGTGGTGTTTTCACCGTCAAGGCTACTGCTGGTGATACTCACTTAGGTGGTCAAGATTTCGATACCAACTTATTAGACTTCTTCAAGAACGACTTCAAGAAGAAGACTGGTTTAGACATCTCTGACGATGCCAGAGCTTTAAGAAGATTAAGAACTGCTTGTGAACGTGCTAAGAGAACCTTATCTTCTGTTACTCAAACCACCGTTGAAGTTGACTCCTTATTCGACGGTGAAGATTTCTCCGCTAATATTACTAGAGCTAGATTTGAAGACATCAACTCTGCTTTATTCAAGTCTACCTTAGAACCAGTTGAACAAGTCTTAAAGGATTCTAAGATCTCTAAGGCCAACGTTGACGAAGTCGTCTTAGTTGGTGGTTCTACCAGAATTCCAAAGGTCCAAAAGTTATTATCTGACTTCTTCGACGGTAAGCAATTAGAAAAGTCTATTAACCCAGATGAAGCTGTTGCTTACGGTGCTGCTGTCCAAGGTGCTATCTTAACTGGTCAATCTACCTCTGAAGATACCAAGGACTTATTATTATTGGATGTTATTCCATTATCCTTAGGTGTTGCTATGCAAGGTAACGTTTTCGCTCCAGTTGTTCCAAGAAACACCACTGTCCCAACCATCAAGAGAAGAACTTTCACCACCGTTGCTGACCACCAAACCACCGTTCAATTCCCAGTTTACCAAGGTGAACGTGTTAACTGTACCGAAAACACTCTATTAGGTGAATTCGACTTAAAGAACATTCCACCAATGCAAGCCGGTGAACCAGTCTTAGAATCTATCTTCGAAGTTGATGCTAACGGTATCTTAAAGGTCACTGCTGTTGAAAAGTCTACCGGTCGTTCCGCTAACATTACCATCTCCAACTCTATTGGTAGATTATCTTCTGATGAAATTGAAAAGATGATCTCTGATGCTGAAAAGTTCAAGTCTTCCGATGATGCTTTCGCCAAGAGACACGAACAAAAACAAAAATTAGAAGCTTACGTTGCTTCTGTTGAATCTACTGTCACTGACCCAGTCTTATCTGCTAAGTTGAAGAAGTCTGCTAAGGACAGAATTGAAACCGCTTTATCTGACGCTTTACAAGCTTTAGAAATAGAAGAATCTACTGCTGATGACTACAGAAAGGCTGAATTAGCTTTGAAACGTGCTGTTACTAAAGGTATGTCTACCCGTTAAGTTTACTAAATATTAATATTTTGTTGTATAAAAATTCTCATTTATGTTTACTATTCTTTGGGGTCCCAAATAAATATCATTTTGTCTAATACTTATTATTTTTGCGTAAATTTTATATTGTAATGTTGTAAGCTGTATATTCCTAATCTAAAATGTAGTTACCAAATTTGTCCATTTTCAAGTTACTTTCACCAGTGGATAAGGCTTTGATTATTCTTTCGTTTTCTTCATCATTTTGGGCATTTTGGTCATCTTCAAATTCATTTTCCAGTTCATCCAACTCTTCTGAATCATCATCTGATTCGAATTCCTCATCACCTTCTGGTTCGATATCAGATTCATCTGAGTTAACATCATCGTTTATTCTCATTCCTTGTAATGCGTTTTCTAACTCCTTATCTTCTCTGTTTTGCTTCTTCTTAACATATCCAGAAGCTGAGACCTCAGCATCCAAATCCTTGATTCTGTGGACATCTCTCTTAAAACTAGGATATGCATACTTATATCCATCCCCATACCCTTCGGTATCAAACATTGTAGGATCATTTTCAGGTTTATATTTGAATTTCTTTTCAAAGAACAGTCTAATACCTTCAACATCTCTATCAAAATATTGCTTAGCATCTAGATGCTCTATAGACACACATTGAGGGAAATCAATGACTACAAAATCAAACTCACCATCCTTAACTTCTTCCTTGTCTTTTATAATAATGTTGAACTCATTAAAATCACAATGTATTAATCCATGGTTTGCAAGTTTCACAATAAAATTCATCAAGTCGGAGTAAAGTTTCCTGAAATTATCATGGCTACGTAAATTTCTCATAGGTATACCTTTTATCCATTCCATAAGAATATTATGTCTTGAATAGTCGAATGGTCTTGGAACATTAAAGCCATTTTGATATAATACGGTCATAAATTCATACTCTTTATTTGCGGCTAATTTCGATAAATACATCCAGTTAGAGGTATTTCTATTTCTTAAGTAATCTCTGTTATTCTTCACAGTCCTGAAAGAGGTTCTACCTAATCTGTGGATCTTGAGGACCTTCTGTTCACCTTGGGAGTCACTCACTGAATATATATCCGATTCTTTACCAACACCAATAATAGTTCCCACGGCGTACAAGCTTTCTCTCTTTAACATGGACTTCAAAGCGAGATAGTCGTACCCTGTATGTGTCAAACGGAAACCATCATATTTGGCATTTCTTAATCTGGAGACTAATTTCAATTTAGCCAAATCTCCAATTGATCTATTTGTTGCAGTTGGTGATCTAAGACCTCCGATCGAATGAATCATTTGCGTTGGCACCAATTCATGATTTCTAGACCCTAATTCAATTGCTTGAAGAACTTTGAAGTCGTCAGAGGTTAAGTACCTCATTTGGGAAGTATCAAGCTTCATTTTGTTAAGTTTTTATCGTCTCTATAACCTTCATTCTCCATATCAATATTGAAAAAATTTATTTTTGTCTCATCTTGCGAAAGGTTATGTAACCCTGGATATTCTGATAGTATCGCGTCCAAAGAAGAATCTCTAATTACAATATTAACAACTTTGTACACGAAGATTATTTTAATGGATAGTACACTTTATGAAATATAGGAGTAGATCTAATACTCGAGGCCACAGAAAACGGCTGATATTAAAACCAAGAAAGAAAGAAAAACTACAGACGTCTTTAGAGCTCAGAAGCAGAGTAGTTGACTCATCGAATGATAATCTATATAACGATACGAGTATTTCATCCACATATGCTTGGACAAGGATTTCACCCATTGCAAGCGATAATGTCAAAAGAAAAAGAACAAGGTTAGAATCGCTCAGGGACCTCTGTGCGATGGAGTTAGCTAAGAATGTTGATGAATTGGACGAAAGCTATTTGAATCATGCATCTTGGTCATGTTGGAAAATTGTGTGGGACAACGTATTGAAATTAAATTTGGATAACCTTCATGCATTTTCTATGTTTGCGTCAAAATTTTGGAATCAAAAGGACTTCAAAGTGCACAAGGGCGACATTGAAACCAAATTCAATGAAACAATTCCCCGTCTTAGAGCATTGTCAATAAATTCGGTGATTATACCAAATTCAACTAGACATAGAATTGAAAATCTCTTTTCCAATGTACTGCTCCTGGGTATTGCTAAGTATATACACAGTCTATCCTTTCATCCATACGTTATTCTAGATTTGTCAAGGCGGAGGATAAGCAAAAAGGACGAGCTTTATATGATATTTAATATTCGGAACTTGATTGCCTTAAACATTTCAAATAGTGAAGTAATTGATGATCAATATCTTCACCACTTGTTCTTAAGTATTGCTAAGGACGACAAATTAAAAAACTTAACAATCTTGCAAGTATATAATTGCCCGCGTGTAACAAAAAATGGTTTCAGAAATATTCTAGCTTTATCCAAAACTATTGGCATAGAATCATCATTAGCCTACATTGAAACTGACCAATATTTAGATAGGGAAGATTTTACGAAAGGTTTTCGAAGTGATAAGAGTGAGTTTAGATATGTTGCAGGTACAAACTGGGCCGCAATGGATAAAAATACGTTAGATTCAAAAGTCTTGATTAATGCACCTTTAGGATTTAAACTTCATGTCTTGTACAGACATTTTTCTAAAATGATAATTAAAGAGAACGAAACTTCTTTGGGTATTACTACGAACTCGTTAAACTACTTGCATAGAAATCATAGAAAACCTATTTTAGATGTGATGATACATCCTGGTGTTATGGTTAAAAATATAGAAGAGGATTATGCCTCAGAGATTGAAGATGTATGGAAAAGAAGAATGTCAAGATCTAGTATTCAAGAAAATAGATATTCTTATATAGTTGATCATCGTAAGTCATTAAATGGGAATATTACAAAGAGCACACACAAAACGATGACGAAGTTAAATCTGCTTGAAGAACGGTCTACAAAGAGAAAAAAACCACGATTAATTAATAAGAATGCAGAAAAGTTTTTTGAACTATAAATACATATAAACCATTATTATGCATAAATTTACTTAGCATAAATAGAATTAAATTTTTGACCAGCTTAGACGACAATTACAATTTCTTCCCCTTGAGAATACTCAATAATTCACGGGAAGAATCATTTGAAGAATTTTTGTAATCAGGATTTGAATTGTTGGATTCTAAATCGTCTAAGGTCAATGCATTTGAGTAAGTTGGAGCATGCTCCTTTCCATTTACTTGGGATGATATACTAGGACGCTTACCTAGGAGACTCAACAAATTTGCAGCTGCTCCTTTTGAACTGTTGTTAACTGCATCTAATCTTTTTTGATTCAAATCACTAAACAATTTGTTGTCTGTAGGTTTGTTTTCTACCGCATCTCCATTTGTCCCATAAATAGAACTAAAATTATTGGAATTAGAGTTTGATTCTTCTGGCTTATTAGAATCACTTCCATTCAATAAATGCAATAAACTCTTACCATTGTCTTTATTAGGAAGCCCATTCTTAATTTCTGAGCTTCCACTAGAATCTTTCTTAGTATTAAACAACTCATTCAATGATTCACCAGGCTTGAGGATTCTCATTTTAACAGGAGATTTTCTATTTAAAGGAGTCAAATACGTATTAGGCTGAGGTACATTAGGCTCTAAATAATCCTCTTCATCGGATTCAATATCAAAGTAATGATATTCAGACTGTGGCTGTGTTTCATACGTATCTTGAAAGTCTTCAAATTCTTCAAATTCTTCAAAATCACCTGAACTAATATCTTCCATTCTAGTATCATTTTCTTTTACTTTTTTAACATTTTGTTCTTGGTCTATTTCCTTATTTTTATTCTTATTGAGGAGCCCCAATAATGCCTCAGATGCAGGCTCGTCGATCAGAGATTTGATATCGGCATTTAAAGTATATGGTACTTGTTTTGTAAACGATGATTCTTTGTTAGTTTGCACATCTGTACCAGATGATATGTTATCCAGCTTAACAGAAGGTTTATGTAACAACAGTAAGAGATCTGCAGAGGCTTTCTTATCATCTCCTTCATTTTTATCTGATCTCTTCAAGATAGTTAATTTCCTGCCCAGTTCAATATTCTCTAAAGGTATTCTTAAGTTTTCCTCTAGTTCGTTTGAAGGTTGCGGTGAGCCGTGAAAAGAAGAAAATGGCACAGAATGTTTAATTGACTTTTCGCTAGAATCCTCACGAGATTTGTTGATCAAATTAAGGAATTCTTGGGGCTTTGACAAAATACTATCTTCATTGGTTTGAGACTTCTTAGGCCCATTAACATTTTCCTTTTTGTTTCCTTTCAGAATTAATATAGACAATAATTCTTTAGAATCTGCTTCAGTGGATCTCATATTCGCAAAAGGAAGAGTTTTCGTATTTTTCACATTCAATGGTTGCTCATTAATGGATGGCAGTGAAACATTTGGAACAGGAACATAGTTCATTTGAGAAGATGTTGGTGGTACAAAATATGGAGCATTCATTGGCTGATGTAGAATATAATTTTGATTCATAAATTGCATTGGTTGAGGGACAAACGAAACTGGAGCAAACTGGGGTATTTGGTTATATAGATGTTGAGGAATATTCATTTGAAGTGGTACCTGCGAATTATCTACATTTGTAGAGAGATTATCACCCCTTGAGACACCTTGTAAAATATCCAACAACTCTCTACCAGCATCTATGTTTTCTTGCTTCTTCAAATTGATTCCTAAAATCGCTTTAAGTTTTATTTCAGTTTTTAACATTAAATCTTCGTCATTCAAGATCCCTTTATTTTTGTTCACCCATCTCATCATAAGCTTAAATACAGTAGCAAGAATAAAGTAGCTATTCGGATTTGTTTTATGCTTCTTTTGGATCGTCTTAATATCGTGCCATTGGACCTTAGAAATTTCATTTCTAGCCACCGGTTGAAAATTGATATCTTCAGGTACATTTTTAGCTAAATATATTTTGTAATTCTTTCCTCTAATTGTTCTTTCAATCACATCATTCTCATTAATCAATTCTCTAGCATTAAATCCAATTTCTTCCTCTACTTCTCTCACAGCACAATCAATGTCAGTTTCATCTTTAGAAATTTTTCCTCTTGGAAATGACCATGAATTCGATTCGGTACCCTGAACCAACAATATCTTGGTCAAATCTTTATTAAAAAGTGCAATTCCTCTGACAGGAATTGTCGATTTATATTTACCAAACCTTGAGATTGCTTCGGATGGGTTTCCCCATTTCCATATTACTGGACATTTTTCCAAAAGCTCTGCAGAAAACGATTTCATCTTCATACTTGGTAACATCGGATTCATATGTCTAACGAAATCCGTATAAAACCATTGTGCCTCTTCAACCTGAAAAAAAACTCTCTCTATCGACGATAAATCCTCGTCGGGAACATTTACTACAAACCTTGCAAGTAGGTCTTCAAGTACTAAGTCAACTGATTGATTTATCAATCCATCTTGTAACTGAATTGACATTATATTAATATAAGAATTCTATACCTCTTATTATATTTGCATTGATTAATGGTACCAAAACATGGACACTTCATTTGAATGCTCAGATTTGAGTCAAGTATCACCAAAAATTTAAAATGGCCGGGTAATCATCGGGATACGCTATAATTAATTTAGGTGTGTCCCTATGATTGGCATAAATTGAGGACAACAATGATGAATACAGCATTCAAAAGAAGTTTCAGTCAGGGTATAAGACTCCAGTATGCACTGGGCCCTCGTTTTACCCAAACTCTTAAAGAGGCAAGTAAAAAGCCATTGGAGAAATCGCAGCCTATACAGAAACCATTTGGTTTGGAGAATCCAGTGTTACTTAATCATAAACTAACTAACTTGTGGTCATTAAGTGGATTAAAGAATGAATTATTCAGTTCAGAAGCTAAAGAAAGAAGACAAAAGCAATTAGATCATGATATTGCACACTCTCCATTTTATGAATCGAAATCATTTACAAATACCAATGGTAAGATTTTTACACCACCGATATCATATTTCAAAGCAGATAGGTCAATGTACTTCCCAGATTTCGTAAGTCTGACCTTAGATTCCCCGAAGCAGAGTTTTTATGAATTATTGGAAGGAAAAGTTAGCATTGTTCGTGTCTATTCGACGGTATCGGGTGAAAAATGTACTAACACTTATTTTAAAGTAGAGGAAGATGATTACTTAACTTCTGGTTATGATAGATTTGAAAGAGAATATCCAAAATCACAAATAGTGGATATTAATATTCCTCAAAACTGGGCAAAGGAAATATTAGTCAATATATCTAAGAATAACATCAAAAAGATAACACCTGAAGCAAGACATAAAAGCTTCTTTGTTTTACCATATCAAACTTTCTCATTTGAAATAAAAGAAAAATTGAATTGTAATAATTCATGTTCAGGTTATATATATTTATTAGATTCACATGGTAGAATTAGGTGGGCAACAAGCGGTTTTACTGACGAAAAAGAGTCAAAGTTGATGTGGAAGTGTGTGAGAGGTTTAGAAAAGGAATTACTGTAAATATTATTTGGCTAAAGCTAACCCAATAGATCTCTGTATATAATAAATGTGGTAATTAAAACGATATCAATTTAAATTACCTATATGTATATATCATTTTCATAAACGAGAGTAATTGCAAAATTGCAAGTTTTTTGGTGTCTTTTACAAATAAATCAATTATTTTCTAGAAATATGAAAAAAATTAAAATGCCAGAACTAGATATAACGACACACAATTCATGTTAAATATTACCTTTTACACTTCCCCAAAAATGTTAGTATTAGGATTAAAGGGGCACAATTGACCATATTGATAGCGAGAAAATCAAAAAGTTGACTTTTTTGCACCCAAAAAGCAATGACCTATATATTCGAGATTAAAATCCATTAATAGTATCTAAAATGGAGTGAAGTGGTAGAACTAGTTTATGGTAATGTGAACTATGAACTTCTTTGGGGATATTTCTATAAAACATAGGAATACTTGCAGTGAAGAATTCTTTGGTTATCGACTAACAAATTTACATTTTTGACGTAGAAGAAACCATCAACCATCAACTACAATCAATAAAGTAATATTACAAATATTTGCTATTGACTTGATGTATATTCTAGCGAAGATCCAGGAGTACATTATCGTGAATATAATCTATGAATAAGCACGTGAAAACAAAAAAATTAGGGCTTTTATCATAAAAACTAATTTTAACACGACCTTGAAAATTTTCCAGGCAGCATAGCGAGGTAGGTCGATTTTTCAATTCTTAAAAGTTCATGAAGATTTTCTTTTGAAATAACAACGTCAAACTACCGTCATAATGTCTGCTCCAATCAACAAGGAAAAAGTTCAAGAACAAGAACAAGAAATTCACAAGATCAGAATTACTTTAACCTCCACTAAGGTAAAGCAATTAGAAAAGGTCTCTGCTAACATCATCAAGAATGCCGTCCAAAACGACATTGTCAAGAAAGGTCCTGTTAGAATGCCAACTAAGGTCTTAAAGATCACCACCAGAAAGACTCCAAATGGTGAAGGTTCTAAGACTTGGGATACCTACGAAATGAGAATCCACAAGCGTGTTATTGACTTACAAGCTCCAGCTTCTATCGTCAAGAAGATCACTCAAATCACCATCGAACCAGGTGTGGATGTTGAAGTTACCATTGCTGCTTAAATAGCATGGTAATCGATTTATGGCAATTGAACTAATTACTTGAATTATAATTTTTAGCTTAGGTGGTGTGTTATTTAAAATATGAAAGTCAAGGAGGCGTAAGGTGGTCTATATTTATGGATTTAATTTATACTTCATGGTATATTGTATTAGGGGATATCATATCCAAGTGCTCTAGGCGTGCCGTGTATTTTTAATTGTACAATACACAGACGTTGCGGTGTTAGCTATCAGGATTTGGTATGATAAGCTAGTAATTTTTAAGTTGTTCAACTTGTAAATATCAATACTTATGTCGGTTAATTATAAATTTATTACTTGTAGCGTATGGACATCTGAAATGATGTGTGCAGTGGTTACGATTTTGTGTCAGTTTACATAACGATTGAGATCTGCTCCTTGTTTAGCAATTAACTCAGTCTTGTATCTTCTGTAATAGAGACAAATATAAAGTTCAGCATATTAATCATTATATAAATATATAACAATGGTATTTGTACTAGCTGCAATGTCTAGAGTATTTTATATCACTAATAGACAAGTGCAATCAGGAAAACGATTGTTATCAATTACATCGCAAAGATCATTTAAGACAAGTAGCAATGTATTATCAAATGCATCAAGAAGTAACAGCTCAGCAGCAAAGGGGAATTCTAAGTCGTTTAAAAGGAAGAATGTTGCATTTGTGTCTGGAATTATAATAGTTGGCTCATACGTCACTTTCAATCAATCGAATTACTATAATTTGGACACTTTACCATCAAGTAGTTCTGGGTTCAACTCGAAACTCTTCATGAATCAGCCCAGTAGAGCAGATGACAAGAAATTTTTCAGCACTTCCACATCGTCTATGAATCCGATGAATGGAATTGGAAGCAAGCAAAACAAACAAGGTGTGTTTTTGTTAAATGACGAACAAGTCAGTTCAAGATTAAGACAATTCGAAGAGAGCTATATTGTAAACAGGGGAAAGGGAGTTACCAGGTATGATATATGTCAACTTCCATCTAACTCACCGATTGAAGATGATAGGGCTGAAGAAATTGTCCAAGTTCCTATTTTACAAGATAACAATGTTAAAACATCAACTGACTGGATGTTTTTCGGAGTTTTCGATGGTCATGGTGGATGGACTACTAGTAGTAAGTTGAGAGATCAATTAATTTCTTATGTAGTCCATGAGCTTGGTACTATCTTTAAACCCGCCAACGAAGATAATTTGAGATTTGTACCTAATAGTGCAACAATTGACCAAGCAATCAAGAATGGATTTTTAAGGTTAGATCATGAAATTGTAAACAAAAATATTGAAAAATTATTAAATGATAATAATAAAGCGAAAGCCGCCGAATTACTAATGCCAGCATTATCAGGTTCTTGTGCATTACTTTCTTTTTATGATACAAATTCTAAATTGTTAAAAGTTGCTGTTACTGGTGATTCTAGAGCATTAATAGGATCCTTCAAGGATAACAGATGGACGGTAAGACAATTGAGTATTGATCAAACAGGATCAAACCCAACCGAAGTTGCTCGTATTATCAGCGAGCACCCGGATGAACCAAATGTAATAAGAAACGGTAGAGTATTGGGTACATTAGAGCCAACCAGAGCTTTTGGGGATTGTCGCTACAAATTACCTGCTTCTATCCAAGAAAGAATTTATAAGCAATTTTTCGGAAAAAGATTACCAAATAATTTGAATTCTCCTCCATATGTAACTGCCGAACCAGTAATTACGACTACAAAGGTTAGCCCCGAGAATAATGACTTTCTAGTTATGGCCTCTGATGGTTTATATGAGATGTTATCTAATGAAGAGATTATAGGTCTTGTGGTGAAATGGATGGAAAAAGAAAAATTGGTTATGCCAAAGAAGTCCTTCTGGAATTACTTTGGATCTAATGAAAATAAATTATCCGAAGTGTTAGATATAACTAATGACAAAACATCTAAACAACCATTCAGAAAGACTAAGCCAAATTCTAATGGTGGATTTTTATTGGAAGATAAGAATGTCTCTACTCATTTAATTAGAAATGCATTATCAAATGGTGGTTCCAGGGAACAAACCTCAATGTTGATTTCAATCCCAAATCCAGTATCTAGAAGGTATAGGGATGACCTCACAGTTACTGTTGTATTTTTTGGATATAACCCACAAGGAGAAGATGATAATGGAAAGTTAGAAATTAACATGGAAGCAACTGCGGGTGGTGTAGATGCATCAAGACCCAAATTATAAGAATCATATATTGTATTTAGTTAGAAGTTATTTTTTATTTCTGAAAATTTCAGATTAATTTCAATACCCTTTCTCCGAGAAGTGCAGTATCGCTCTCACTAAAAAATGAATTTTCAGCGTATAATATATAGTTTACAATGAGCCATAGAATGCAGAAAGAAACAGATTCAGGGGGGAGAGAGTTATTACATAAAAATATCTTGCCTTCCAATACGAAGACAACATATATACCTCCAATCCCTAACAAGGATCAAAGAGATCAACTTATTTCTAAGGAATTACTTGAACCATCTCACGAATTGAATTGGGGATTATTGGATCTACTACAAACATTACCGGAAACCCAGAAAAACACATACTATGAACAATTATTGAATAATCCAAAGCCCATTGGAAGGACTGCTTTTAGATTTAAAAGATCTGGCATCAGCGGAAAAATCAGTAGTTATAAAGAGGAGTTTCAAATTGAAGACTTGGATAATGCAAATTCTGGAAATTCTTTGTCATTGAATAGAAAATTTACATCTAAATCAGAATCGTTGAAGGGGAAGACAAGCTTCTTACCTTTCCAACCTGGTGGTTTAATTGGTAAGGCCAAGGTTTCCCAATCCTCAGAATCAGTATTATTACATAGAAATAAATTTGGATTGTATGATATGCCACAAGGTCTTTCCAGAGGTTTAAATGATATGGAAGAGATGAAAGATACCGATAATCTTAATGATTTAGATGAAAAGGAAGATTTGCAAACTGGTGAAAATGAGGAGTCTAGTGGTATTGAGCATAGTTTGTCAAAGGGCGATTCGTTCGGTAGCAATACTAAACAAGTTACAAATATTCCATTTGATTCTGAAGAAATTGATGGAATTATACCTATGGATTACGAGTCAATTGTAAATAATATGAATAAGAAGCCGGAACTTCGGAAGGACTGGGCACATGTGGTTGAATTGGGTCATAAAATCGAGAACTTCAAGAGTACGGTACCAAATATGGCCAGAGAATGGTCGTTTGAATTGGATAATTTTCAACAAGAAGCTATTTATCATCTAGAACAAGGTGATTCGGTATTTGTTGCAGCCCATACGTCAGCAGGAAAGACTGTAGTTGCCGAGTACGCTATTGCAATGGCAAAAAGAAATATTACTAAAGTGATATACACGTCTCCTATAAAAGCACTTTCAAATCAAAAATTTAGAGATTTTAAGGAAACTTTTAAAGATGTCAATGTTGGTTTAATTACTGGCGATGTGCAGATTAACCCTGAGGCTAGTTGTCTTATTATGACTACTGAAATTTTAAGATCAATGTTATACAGAGGAGCAGATTTAATAAGAGACGTAGAATTTGTTGTATTTGATGAGGTTCACTATGTAAATGATATAGACCGTGGTGTTGTATGGGAAGAAGTTATTATCATGTTACCTGATCACATTAAATATATTTTACTTTCTGCTACTGTGCCAAATACATTTGAATTTGCAAATTGGGTTGGAAGAACCAAGCAAAAGGATATATATGTCATCTCAACTCCTAAGAGGCCCGTTCCATTAGAAATTTTCGTTTGGGCAAAAAATGATCTCTTCAAAGTTGTTGATGCTCAAAGAAAGTTTTCAGAGAGTATGTTTAAGAAACATAAAGAAGCTCTAGAAAAGGGTTCAAAGAAAGGTCTTCCTAGCTTACCATCAGGAACAGGTAATAGGAGAGGTAGGGGTGGAACTGCAAGAGGTGGGAATAGAGGTGGAGGTCAAGTAGCTAATAGAGGTGCTATGCAACAACGCTCGTCTGGAAGACAATTCATGAGGGACGGACCTAACAAAAACACATGGATTACATTAGTCCAATATTTAAAACAGCATAACTTATTACCAGCAGTTGTATTCGTATTTTCTAAAAAGAAATGCGAAGAGTATGCTGAAACTTTGAGTAGTGTTGACTTTTGCACGGCTAGAGAGAAATCTGAAATCCATATGTTCATTGATAGATCCGTTTCTCGATTGAAAAAGGAAGACCGTGAGCTTCCTCAAATTCTTAAAATCAGAGAAATGTTGAGTAGAGGTATAGCAGTACATCATGGTGGTATGTTACCAATTGTAAAAGAAGTAATTGAAATTTTGTTTGCCAAAACTTTAGTTAAAGTTTTGTTTGCTACAGAAACATTTGCAATGGGATTAAATTTACCAACGAGAACGGTGGTATTTAACACTCTCAGAAAACATGATGACAGAGGATTTAGAAATCTATTACCAGGAGAATTTACCCAAATGTCAGGAAGAGCTGGTAGAAGAGGATTAGATGCAACAGGAACTGTTATTGTAATGTCTTTCAATGAGCCTTTATCTCCAACTGACTTTAAAGAAGTAACCTTAGGATCCCCTACGAAATTACTGTCTCAATTCAGGCTCACTTATAATATGATCTTAAACCTTTTAAGAATCGAAGCATTAAGGGTAGAGGAAATGATAAAACATTCATTTAGTGAAAATTCCACGCAACAATTATTACCTGAGCATCAAAAAGCAGTTCAAGGTCTTTCTGAGGAATTAAAGGAACTCAAAATTAGTCAATGTGGAGAATGCGACATAAAAGAATCAGAAGATATATTCTATCTACTTGAAAACTATGAAGATTTGTATGGAAATATTGTTGAGAATATTCAGAGCCTGCCTATTATTAGAAATACTATACTAAAGATAGGGCGGTTGATTTGCTTTAGAGACAAAAATGGTATATTAAAAATTGGATTTTTTATAAGAACAGATACGAACACAAGTACAATGCTAATTTTAACATTCAATCATGGCAATGAATATGAAGAATACAGCGAGTTATACAAATTTCCTTACGTTCCAATTCCTTCATATTTAACATTTTTACAATCAAAGATTACTTATAAAGGATCTCTTACAGTAGAGTCAATTCCATGGAATTCAGTTAATTTTATAGGACGTTACTGCTTGAGAGCTCATATGAAAGGTATCCTCCAGAATAATAAAGACGCCGTTAATGAGGCTACTGATCAAATTAGAGTTATTTTAAAATTACAAAATAGATGGGAAGAAGTAGATTTTTATCAGGCAATTCAATTATCATTACACGAATTATTAGAGAAAAGATTGCCTATACTAGATAAGATTAGAAAGTCAAACTTTTGTTTTAATTTTAAGCAACACTTCTTGGAATTTTACAAACAAAACGAGTTAAAGATACAAATAAATTCTTTACAAAGATTGATTTCTGACGAGAATTTAGAGTTATTGCCAGACTATGAACAAAGACTTGCAGTCTTAGAAAGCCTCGGTTTCATTAATGAATTCCATAATGTTGTCTTAAAAGGACGTGTTGCATGCGAGATCAATTCTGGCTGGGAGTTAGTAATGACAGAATTAATTTTGGATAACTTTTTAGGTGATTTTGAGCCAGAAGAAATTGTATCTTTGCTTTCATGCTTTGTTTATGAAGGCAGAACAAATGATGAAGAAGCTATACCAATCACGCCAAGGTTAGAAAAGGGTAAAGAAAAAATTATGGTAATTGTTGAGAAGTTATTGAAAGTTTTTACAAACTACCAGGTTCTTCTCACCTCAGAGGAAGAAGAGTTTTTAGAAAGAAAAAGGTTTGCTCTAGTTAATGTTGTGTATGAATGGGCTAGAGGTTTATCTTTTAATGATATAATGAAAATGAGTGTGGAACCTGAGGGTACTATTGTTAGAGTAATTACCAGATTGGATGAAATTTGTCGTGAGGTTAAAAATGCTGCTTTGATTATTGGTGATTTTACATTACACTCCAAAATGACTGAAGCACAGGAGAAGATTAAAAGGGATATCGTATTTTGTGCGTCATTATATCTATAAATTAAATAAGCTTCTAGCTTTAGAAGCAATATACGTTCATTTTCTATTTACATTAATTTCCTCCATTGCTATGCCAATTAAACCGTGGGGCCCCTCTAATATTTTCTCGTATAAAATCTCTTTAAGAACTCTTTCTTTCTCAAACTTTGTAGAAAGAATACCTAGCATTGTATAAAAGCTTCCAATACTTGTTGCATCTTGAATCTTCGATTTCAAATTCTTGTATTCGTCTAAGGAATGAATTGGTCCCCATTTCATTGCTCCTTGAAATGGTATTATAGAGTTATAAAGTAAATTTTTCTTCATGAATAGTGGTATCAATTTTCTTTCATCGTTAAATATCTCAAAACTACTCTCTATCTCTCCTGATGATAATGATAAAAATTTATGAGATGCAAATACTGTAGATAAGCCAATATGTAGTTGGTAGATTGATTTTCCAAGCTTCCGGAGTTTACTCGTGCTACCTGTAGTAGATTTAGATGCAAATATTTTGGAATTTTCCATATCTTTAGTAGTCAGAAGATCAAGCTCAAAATTTGAAAGACCACATATGATACTTAATTTTTCATTTAACAGTAAATCGAAACCACTTCCGACAAACTGCTGTATTTCATTAATTCTAGGTTCAATTTTCACTTTAAAATCATGATCCATTTTTAAGGCATCCAATATTCTCGTGTTACCTAAATCCTTAAAGTCTAAAAATTCAGATTCGAATTCAACTACTGATCTGGGGTATAATGAATTTGAAAAGGTGTCAACCAGTGTACCTTTTGTCTTATTTTCTTTTGAGCTATATTTATATAAGTCTCGATGCAGAACTATTTCAGGAATATATTGAACATTCGAATTATGGTGTATTAGTCGCTTCCCTACTATATTCAAAAATTTAGCATTATTCAGTTTCAAGTACATAAAGTATTATTATTTTATAAGAATAAAGTTCAATAATGTGTGGATAGTATATATAATCTTGTAATCTAGTTGGTTTATTCGAATAGTAGATACTGAAAAAATATTTTTGTGACACAAAATCACACCTCGAGTTGTTCATAACGACAATCCAACGATAGCAGAACCCTGATAACTAGAAGAAATAGAAAGGATAATGAGGTAATGTTACCACTATTCTTTGAACAATTCTATAATTTTTGCTCAATTGACAAATATGGAGCAGGCTTGTGTGCTGTCTGAGAAATAAAAAAAAGGTAGATCTAGCTTTTGGTTTATAATGTTCAAAAATCACTCTTTTTTTATTCCTTAAGTATCACCAGAGATAGACAAAGAATATTGTTCCAATCCATACATAACTTATTAAATCCTATTAATCAAATGCAGTATTATTCTATCTTCAACACATCGAAATTGTTGAATCACGTGCACACTCAAGAGATGACATGAATAGAGATCGATGCTACATATACTTTGAAGGAAAAGTCTACAAATATGTCATCCAAAGCTTCTCAATCTAAAAAAAAGAGGTCTGAAAGCTCTGAAGAAAAGCCTGCGAAAAAGGTTAAGCTTCCAAAGTCTTATATTGTAAGGCCACATGAAGATGAAAGAACAAAAGTCATTTCACAAGTATATGTTAATGATGAGATTCTAGATGCCCTTGAAATACAGAACGGCTCGTTGGTGTATGTTTCAAAAGACACAGGAGAGGCTGGATTAATTGCTACTATTCAAGCAGATGCTGAAATTTTAGATGCTAATGTTATTAGAATATCTAATGAGTATAGAAATCTCGGTGGAATACTTCTTGGAGATAGAGTCGCTATAGTCAAATACTCCAAGCAGCCACCCTATGCTACCATGCTTAGGTTATATCTGCAGATAAATGGTGAAAACGATATTCCATTGGAAGGGAAGACTCTAAAGTCCATAGAAAAATTATTAAATGATGTTGGGATTATCTATCCAGGTTTAACTTTTAAGGATGTTTCACTCTCGGAAGAAGTGACTGCAACTTTAACAATAATAGACGTATCAAAAGATGCTTTAGAGTCTTCAATGGAAAACTTAACCTTGGGTAACGATAATACCTCTAGTGTGCATTCAGAATCGGTAACCCCAGCTTTACTCTTTCAAAAGGGAAAGACATTGGTCACCACAACCAAGGAAACGAAGCCAAGTAGTTCAAAATATTCCCAATTACCTCAAATGATGAGTTATAATAGAATAGGTGGGCTTTCAAAACAAATTTCTTTATTAAAGTCCACTATCGAGCTTCCTCTCCACAACCCATCTTTATTCACCGACTTTGGCATATCTCCACCTCGTGGTATTTTACTTCACGGCCCTTCAGGTACAGGTAAAACTATGTTATTGAGATGTGTTGCAAATGAATCCAATGCACATGTACTTTCCATTAACGGTCCCTCCATTGTTTCCAAATACTTAGGAGAGACAGAGAATACAATTAGAGATATTTTTCAAGAAGCCAGGAAATTTCAACCATCAATTATATTTGTTGATGAAATAGATTCTCTTGTACCAAGTCGTAATTCTGATGATAGTGGGGAAGCAGAATCAAGAGTTGTTGCTACAATGTTGACATTGATGGATGGAATGAATGATTCTGGAAAGGTTGTCGTTGTTGGTGCAACCAATAGACCGAATGCAATAGATTCTGCTCTCAGAAGACCGGGTAGATTTGACCAGGAAGTTGAAATCGGTATTCCAGATGTTGGTGCTAGGTTTGAAATTCTTTGCAAACAATTTGATAGAATGAACCCATTGAAATACGATTTAAAAGAAGAAGACTTAAATTTAATTGCCTCCAAAACACATGGGTATGTAGGAGCAGATTTAACTGCGTTGTGCAGGGAATCAGTAATGAAAGCTATCAAGAGGGGTCTTCAATCAGGTGAGAACACTGGTGATTTAAAGTTAGTGCTACAAGATGTCGAGGAAGCTTTTTTAGAAGTGAGACCTTCTGCGATGAGAGAAATATTTTTAGAAATGCCAAAGGTTTACTGGTCTGATATTGGTGGCCAAGAAGTATTAAAGAAAAAATTGGTTGAAGTTATTCAATTACCATTAGAAGCATCTGAATCATTCAGTAATTTAGGTATTCATGCTCCAAAAGGTGTTTTACTTTATGGGCCGCCAGGCTGTTCAAAAACTCTCACAGCTAAAGCACTTGCTACTGAATCAGGTTTGAATTTCTTGGCTGTGAAAGGACCAGAAATATTCAACAAGTATGTTGGTGAATCTGAGAGAACCATAAGAGAAATTTTCAGAAAGGCAAGAGCAGCCTCACCTTCAATAATTTTCTTTGATGAAATTGATGCAATCTCTGGGGATAGAGAGAGTGGAGGAACGTCAGCTTCACTGAATGTTTTAACAACATTATTGAATGAAATCGATGGTGTCGAGGAATTAAAGGGCGTGATAGTTGTTGCTGCTACGAATAGGCCAACGGAGATTGACCCAGCTTTGTTAAGACCTGGAAGGTTGGATCGTCATATCTATGTTTCACCTCCTGATTATGAGGCAAGATTACAAATTCTTAGAAAGAGGTGCTCGAAGTTTAACTTAGATGAGAATGAAGTAGATTTACCAAGTTTATCAGAATTAACACAAGGGTGTTCTGGTGCAGAAGTAGCATTATTATGTCAAGAAGCTGGTCTTGCCGCAATTATGGAAAACAGAAATGCTTCTATAGTTTGTAAGAGACATTTCGATCATGCATTGCGTGGTATTTCAAAGGGTATTACAAAGGAAATGGTTGAATACTACTCTGAATTTTCTAAAAAGTCTGGTCTTAGCATATAAATATTATTAGAATTTAACAATAGAAAATAATATATAACTAGAATACTAAGTCTGTTTACAATTTTCTTCTAATTGCTTTTCCAAATCTTGTGGTAAATCTTTGTCATCAAAGTCTAAATTATCAGGGCCAGAACCAGATCCACCTAAACCAAGGAAATCATCAGTATTTCCTACTAATTCGGCCGGAGGCTGACCCAACTCTTGTAATGATTCTAATAACGAATTAATATTATCTTTCTTTGCTTTATCTTCATCATTGTAATCAGAAGCATTAAATATAGCCAATATTTCACAAGTTAGATCGTATTGCTTGGAGTAATTCAGATGCTGTTCTTCAGAAATTACATCCTTCTTCTCTTCTAAATATTGCGGGAATTTAGAATTCAATTCCTTGATTGGTTCATACAAGACTTCTTTTGATGATAACTGTTCTAACATATCAACCAATAAGTTAGACATATTTAAATCGCCATCTCCACCAAGTCCAGATAAAAGCAGAGATAACATATCTTCAGCATCTCCTGTGGATCCATTCTTCAATTGATCATCGACATCTTTACCCGAATTCTTCAAGCGGCTCATAGTATCTTTCATCACATCATCAAAGTTCTTTGAAGACAGATCAGCTTCATTTTCGTTCTCAGCAGAAAATTGCTGAACTAATTCTTCAAATTGTTTCTTCGTTTCTGGATCTTCGATATTTAAATCCTTGATTAATTCATCAATGTTGTTCTTTGAGTCCAGCGAGCCTGAATCGTCTTTCGTAGGCTTTTTTGTACTGTCATTTTCTTTATTTTCCGTATTAATTGTAGATCCTGGTTGTTTGCTTAATATATCATCGGCGAACTCATCCAATAAATCATCGAGGTCATCTAACTCATCTTCATCTTGGGTGATTTGATTTCTATCAATTTCTTTATCGTTATTTTTAGCCGTAGAGCTCTGAACCATACTGTAATTTCTAATTAATGCATAAACGTTTTACGTACTTCTCTAAGCTGATAAATTTATACTCTAAATTGTTCGACTTTACCAGAAAGCTCGGTTTGGAATACGTTTTTGTGGGGGAAATTCACACTTGAAAGCCAGTCGATTCTTGTCGAATATGACACTTTCACTCACAATTAAACATCTGGTATCCATTTAGAACACCAGAATCTGAGGTGGTAGACAATACTTTAATAATGATTCTATTCTTAACCCGCCCCATTATCTAACTTGCTTTTAATATTCGACTACGACTACTACTGTTTTCATGTTTGTTGAAAATACAAAATCATATAAAATACGATGAAATCTAGACAAGCATGGATGGGACTGATTTTTTTTAAGTCACAGATGTATAATGGCATAGGTGTCCCCCTTATCTAAGTGTCTCTATATAGTATTATGGTAGTGCCACAACCAAAATCATTAAGTGAGTGAAAGCTTCTATCATTTAAAGACTCGATATATTGCGAAGCATCAGCCGGTAATAAAACAAAAGACTATGTCGCTTCGTAAAGTACGTTTAGTTGAAGAAAGAAAACAATGGAGAAAAGACCATCCATTTGGATTTTACGCAAAGCCCACAAAGGCATCTGATGGCTCATTAGACTTGACGCTGTGGACGGCAGGAATACCTGGTAAATCTAACACATTATGGGAAGACGCTACATTTCCAATAACAATAACTTTCCCAGAAGAATATCCCTTAAAACCACCCAAAGTAAAATTTCCTTCAGGATTTTACCATCCTAATGTGTACCCCAGTGGGACTGTATGTCTTTCTATCTTGAATGAAGAGCAGGATTGGAGACCTGCTATAACCTTAAAAGAGATTGTTTTAGGGATCCAAGAGTTATTAGATTCTCCAAATCCAAATTCACCAGCACAAGAGCCGGCTTGGAAAGCATTTAGTAAGGACAAAACAGCATACGAAAAGAGAGTTAAAGAACAGGCAAAGAGGTACGCAAATTCCGTGTAATTTAACATTCTTGTATCTACAAGATGCTACATTATTTGTAATGCTGTACTTTATTTATGATTTATAGATCAGTATATTACTGAACCTGTGCTATATTTAATTCATTTCCATTACTAAAGATGGGGCATTACCTTTTATTCGTAGAAATTAGTTGTAATCATAAATAGAAAGTTATAAAAAAGAATAAAAATTCAGCATTCCTTGCTATCCTTGATAAGATCTCTGCTTTTAGAAATGGACTTCCCATTCTCAAACTCACCTAATTGTGAAGTTCCCTTTTCTTTGTAAGTGCTGACAGCCGGAATATCTGCTTTAATTTTTGATACCATAGTCAGATATGCCCTTGGTTCAAGTTTGATTAATGTGTGAAGAGGAATTGACATCCAAGGCGATTCTTCTTGTGGAACATTCATAAAATAAGCATATAAACATCTCAACACAGCTTGATGAGTGATTATAAGAATATTTTCTTGCCTCTCTAATTCCATAATGATTGGCTCTAACCTGATTACAATATCACGATAAGACTCTCCTCCCCTATACCTATACTCATATTTGTTGTCATCTCTTGCCTTAAAATCTTCAGGAAATGTGTGTTCAATTTCTTCATAAGTCATTCCATCACATTCTCCGGCATCCAACTCATCTAATGCTTTCCATTGCAACTTCTTCTTGTATGGCAAGAATGAGGCAGTTTGCTGAGTTCTATTTAAAGTCGATGTCCAAACAGTCAAATTTGTATGTTTATGTTCTTCGCCTAACGATTTAAGTACTAATTCCGGTAATCTCTTTGCATACCTCCATCCTCTTTCTGATAAATTAGCATCACCTCCGATTTGACCTGTCAAATTGTATTCCGATTCACCATGTCTGGATAACCAAATGCATCTAGGTTTTATATGTAAATTCATAACATAATACACAATACGACTTTCAAGATAACTTTCGATCTTATTCAAAATTATCTGAGAATTAACGTTCACAAGCTTTATATAAGTTAGATCACGATCAGAATTCCTATCAATAGTTTCATATGTTTGCTCATAAAATTTTATTCTTTGTAAAAAGTCCCTTGTAGCAAACTCAGAATCCTTATCAACATAGTCTGGGGATGAGGTTTTGACATCAGCTATATTTTGTAAGATCAAACTTTGATCATCACACCAGCTCTCCAAAAACATAGGTTCAATATAGTTTTCTCTGCATAATCTGAGAATTTTATCCCGTCTCTCCTTAGTAGAATTGGTAGCATCCAAAATACCTACTACACCATTCTCCTCGTCAAACCATTTCATCATATCCACGATAGCTGAATTAACCGCTTCTAATCTACACTTCAAACCATCTTCGTTATTCGGATCAAAGAACTCAGCACTGATATCGGTATCATTGACAATTTTCCGTCTATAAGTCCCAACATTGAAACACTTAGATTTTATGGACAACCATGAAAGATATCTGACTATCTTCTGCGCAATTAACGACTTTCCTCTGGCAGGCAAGCCAACCATTACGACACAGACCCTGACATTCTCAACGTGAGAAATAGAGTATACTGGCATTATTGTCTTCTCTTTTTACCTGTGGACTTAGGTTGGAATTGCGAACGACCTGAAGTTGATACAATTTAATATAATTTCCCCAACGAAGATTTCAAGATAAACTAACTCAATTACCTAATTAATATATTACTTTAAAGTAAATTAATGAGTTACTCCTTTTCCCCACGTAGATTATCGTAAGGGACACTTAATAATTAATTTATCTCCAAGAGAACAAAATCATCTGCTTTCTTCAGGCGATTTTGTGAAATCATGAAACTTATGTCGTACTGAAATGTCGCAAAATGACATAATAGGTAATCAGTCGGTTTTATTGATATAACCTCATAATTTGACCATTAGCTAAAACATATCTACTGTACTATGAAAAGATTTTTAAGTCGCTCAAAGAAAGCGGACGATGAAATAGGTGGTGAAGATGCTTCTGAACTCTATCCAGTGGTATCACCTCCGCAAAGTCAGACTACTGCGGGCTCTCAGGATTCTATTAGGGATCTAAAACCTATGTTTGCAAAGGATGGTAAAAATGGTTCAGAGTCTGGGTTTCAATTCACTAATGATCCGAAATTAAATTTAAATCCCTCAATACTGAATACACCTACAAACGCACCCCTGTCTCTTTTAACCAAAGATTCAAATATGAAATCGATTTTCTCCCAAAGTAAGAGAACTTTTTCCACGAAACAGTCGTCAAGCTTTTCTCAGAGAAGTGGTAAGGATACACTGGATTTTAATCGTATGGAATATGGCCAACCATTGCAGATTTTAGATGTTGTTGAAGAGTCCAAAGATGAAATAAAACTACCTAGTGGTGCAATTTCAGAAAAACTCCACGGATTATTTGAAGACCTTTCATTCATATCGAACAAATATATTGCTTCGTTAGATAATCTATCACTGACTATTGTGAATTCTATAGAGTGCTTTAAAAGGTTTGTCTCTTTCGTAAATAAGTTTGACAGAGAAAAATATTCTTGGAATTTTACTACATATAACAATGCTAACTTACGAAAGATTATGAAAATCTATCTCAATTTTTATGATAATTTATTAGATGATGATGTATATATTAAGTTGAAATTATTATTGGTTAAGAATTTTAATGAATTTGCTAGTGTTTTGGATAGCACTTCGAAGGACGATTTCAAAGTTTCTGAAGGGTTAATTAAACCTCAGAATTATGCTATTGGTATAAGTAAGGGTAAATATTTGCCCAATGAAAACTTTTTGTCTAAGATTATAATTAAGATAGCAAATTCAAATTCGTCAATCAAGGAACAGAATGGTTCTTTTATTGCGCCAATAGCTCGTGGTATTAGCAAGGAATTAAATGTTTTATGTTTGTATTTTGGCTATCCTAGTCCCACTGAATATCATTATAAGTTGATAAAAAATTTTCTGCAAACTTATGAGGACATACATATTATAATTAAGAAGAATAAAATCGAATTAGCCTCAACAAAAACGATGCCCGTATCAAATCAGCCGTTGAATGATAATATTACCCCAAGTATGTCTAACCCAATTCAGAAATTTAAATTACCTTTTAGGATATGCAATGATATTGAAAGACCTCCAATTTCCCTTTCTCTATCCATTGAGAATTCTACAAGAACTTCTGGAACCCTTGGGGGGTATATATATCCTATTATTGATACTGAAAAACAACCACAATTAAAGTCTTATTTAAGCTCTAAATTTGCAATTTCGTGTGGTCATGTATGCCTTGATGCAAAGGATGAATATGTAGACTACCCACATGTTTGCGCACCACTGTCCGTACTTATATCCCTATACAAGCAAGCTTTATGGTCCCAATATCAAAGAGTCAATAGAAATAGTAATAATTATGTTCAAACTGAAGCTAAGGTTGCTTATGGTTCAGTATTGAAAGAGCTTGATGAAATGTTTCCAGTAAGAAAAGTTAAATTTGTTGATCCTAAGACCATGGAGGAAAGATATGAAATGAGAAATCTTCCAATTCATAGATTTGGTCAAATTATATGGGGTGAGAGAACTCTAGTAGGAACACATAAGGCAAATGATGATAAGATGTATGAAAAGAGACTATCAGATTTGGCTATCATTAAGATTAACAAAAATCTAATATGTGACCAAAACTTTCTTGGAGATGATATAGCTTTTAATGAATTCGATCCAGCTTTAATGTTTGATAATTTATATGTTAGGGCTGTTATTGGACTCTCTAGAGAGAATGATGAGTTGGATTTGAATATTAATGAAGTTGATTCGGATTTTCCTTCGAATAATAATAATAATAATAATGGTTTACCTGTCTTTAAGTATGGGTCAACTACGAAGTTTACCAAAGGTAATTTGAATGGTATTAAATTGGTCTATTGGTTGGATGGAACCATTCATTCTTCTGAATTTGTCATTAACTCGATAGAGAATAATACGGCTTTCGCTGCTGGCGGAGATAGTGGTTCGTGGATCTTAACAAAATTGGAAGACTGTGATACAGTAAATGAATCTAAAGGATTGGGGGTTGTAGGGATGTTACATTCATATGATGGTGAATTTAAACAGTTTGGGTTATTTATGCCAATGTGTGAAATACTTGAACGACTCGAGGAAGTGACAAAAATTAAGTGGGGCGTTGTTGGTGTCCCTGAAAAAGACAATCAGAGGTATGATGACGATGACGAATTAAGTGAAGAAGATACTGAAAATTCGGATAATGAATCTGATTCTAGTAGTGAATTTGATAGTGATGGTGAGTATGCTAGCGGAAAGGAGGATTTATATGATGCTTTTTCACCAGAGATCGATTAGCTTCAAACAAATTACATCAAAAAATTCTATTATGACTTGTATATTTTAGACTATTTTAAATTAAAGGAAATTTTACATAATAAACGAAAGCACCTGGTGATATTATTGTTCGTTTCTTTTGTAATCAATGAATCTTCCTAGATTTATCCATGCCTCCTCGGCCTCTACTTTCAATGCCTCGTTTTTGTTTTTATCTATCTTCTTATACATATCCTTTACGAGCTTCTCAAGAGTCACAAGTTTGTTGAGATAGTCTTGTTTAACAAAAATCTCATAATCATATTCGTACTCCTTATCACCGAAAATATCGTAAATTAAATTCAAGCACTCAATTACAATTTTATTATATATAAAACCTTTATGTTCTTGACTGAATATTTCAATACATGATATTAAAAATTCAGAAATCGTTTGAGTCACCTGTACATTTCCAATAATTGGAGCTAAACTACCCAAAAATCCAACTGTCGATAATAAAAATTCCAAATCTGCGGAATCAATTTCTTCATTGCTTCCCTTTTGAACAATTGTTTCACATTTCCTAATTAATGCTTCAATCATATTCAAGCTAATTTTACTCTGAATCTCTGCACCCAATGATTTTGTAATAGCCCACAAAACATTTAAGCAGTGTTTTTGTAAAATAATTTCATTCTGAGCTGAAAGTTCAATTATAATATCCCATAGAGCAAGTATTTTTTTATACCATTCAACAGGAATTGCAGAGCTTGACAAAAATAGCCATAATAAATTGTTCAATGCAATCAAAATTTTTTCGATTAAGG